>CM026292.1:11503960-12152378 GCA_014851415.1 Cnaphalocrocis medinalis
GCGGAAATTTTGGATTCGATAATTAAAATAGAATTTAGAGATTTTATACATTCGTCTTAACAAATGTCTAATTCGACTTTAAAGTAGAATGAACTAGAATTGGCCCGCAGAATGCAAAGGAAGTCCATTTACTAAACATTTTCCGCCGCCCATAGACACCTGCAACACCAGTAGAGTCACCAGTGCGCTGCCAACCCTTAACCCTTCCCCCCAACTGGGCCTCCGGTACCCTAACTCACTCACACATGAGATAACAGCATTAATTTTTACTTTTGCCAGGAGCCAAATAACCGTAGGGCGACTATACATTCCATTAAAACCTATTGTGATTTAAACTTTGCAACTGTGCAGCACTGTGCACCTGTAAGCTGGTCCAGGTAGGTAAGAAACAAGACACGATTTTCTGGCTAGATAGTAGTGCCAGGGCGAGACTGGAGAGAGAGGTCGAGAACCTCCTGTGGAGACGAGAGCATGCTTTTGGCCGGGACCCACCGATCTATATACTAATTTTGTGGGCCCCGACCAGTACGATTTGCGCGAACGCTCAATTTGGCGTCGGCCAATAACAATCGGGCGCCCCCGCGACGTCCCTCGCCGTCGCGGCGGCGCCACTGTCGCGCGACAACCTACACCTGTCTCGCTCTAGCAATACCTTTATTTATTCATTCAAGTACATAAGCTATTTTCTATTTACAATATCTCTTATGTACTATTATCTATGCTATTAACTATGAAAACAAAGAACAAAGAAACAATAATAACAAAACAAAAGGGGCCTATAACTATAACTATACAACACGGGAGACTATACAAAACCTATAACTATAACTATTGTCTGAGTGAGTATAACTATGACTATTTACTATTTATCTAGGGCTTAGGTACAATCCTAAGCCCTAGGGACTCACTCAGACGCCTATTTGTGTAGTGTCCTAAGCTACGTGTTGGTGTATGCCCTATCTATACCTGCCTAGTAAGTATCTAGTTGTGCAGTGTGAAATGAAATACCAAAATAATTCAATTATTTATTACAATTACCTAATAGCTATATACAATGATTAATAATCGAACTTATAAACTATGATTTAAGGCCGGTCTGTCGTGCACATCTCTCCCGCCGCGCGTTGTCCTTCGGTCGACGCGATCTGCTGTCGGTGCTGGACAGCCGGCTCCGTTGGCAGGATGACGAGCTTCTTCGTAGGCCTCCGCAGCACTCCGCCCTTGGTGCGCACGTCGACGGCCCTGACGACTCCGTCGGGGCCCGGGAACACTGCGGTGACCAGTCCTCGCGGCCACACGTTGCGGGGTAGCGTGCCGTCGGTGATGAGCACGACGTCGCCGATCTTGATTGCGGGGCCCTTGCCGTGGGGCTCCCGCCGGTGTTGGAGCTCGGGGAGGTACTCCCTGAGCCATCTGGCCCAAAAGAGGTCGGCCAGGCGCTGTGATGCGCGCCAATGAGTCCGCCCTATTAGGTCGGCGTCCTCATAGGCGCCCGATGGTGGAGTGCGCGCCGATCCGCCCAGGAGGAAGTGGTTAGGCGTGATCGCCTCGGGGTCCTCTGGGTGCACGGAGACGTGGGTGAGCGGGCGGCTGTTGACGGTGTATTCCGCCTCGGTGAGGAGCGTGGTGAGGACTTCTTCTTGCGGGTTGCGTTCATGCAGGACGGCCGTGAGCGCGACTTTCACGCTCCGGACCAGTCTCTCCCAGGCCCCCCCCATGAAGGGGGCGCCGGGGGGGATGAAGCGCCAGCTGATCATCCTCTTGCTCGCCTCCTCTTCTGTGGCTCGGTCGATGGCTGCACGTAGCTCCTTGGCTGCTCCCTGGAGGTTCGTCCCGTTGTCGGACCATATCTCGGCGGGGCAGCCGCGCCGCGCTATCATGCGGCGCAGCGCCATCACCGCCGAGTCTGTGCTGAGGCTCGCCGCCACCTCCGAGATGGACTGCCCGAGTGGTCAGGCAGGTGAAGAGGGCGACGTACCGCTTCTGTACGGCGCGTCCCACGGCGACGGTCAGCGGGCCGAAGTAATCCAGCCCGGTGAATGTGAAGGGCCGCCGGTGGTGTGCCAACCGACAGTGCGGGTGGTTGCCGGTAGGTGGCGCAGGTGGCGAGGTCCTCTTGATACGGCATGGCAGACATCGATGTACTATCATCCTCGCAGTGGGTCGTAGGCGGAGAATCCAATATCGTTGGCGGCACTCGTTGATTGTGGCTTCTACCCCGGCGTGATGTAGGCTTCTATGTATGTGCTCCATGTATAGACGGGCTATGTAGCTGTCCCCGTCTAACACCGGCGGCCTCTTCACGCTGCTATCTATGTTGTGGGCGGCATCGATGCGTGTTATCAGTGTGATAACACCGTTGACTACTTCCGTCGCCAGGGGGCGCAGTCTGCTGTCGCTCGCGACCGGCTTGCCGCGCTGCAGATCTTCTAACTCCCTCCCGAACGACTCTTGCTGGCTCGCTCGCACAAGTAGGGTTTCAGCCCGTCTTAGTGTTCCCGCCTCTATAGGCAGGTACTTCAAGTCTAGATTTTTCCGGTCTAGACTTACTATCTTCGGTTTTTCTGTTTTCTTCGCCGGTATTCGCCGCCAGGTGGGGTCCTTCTCTGCATTTTTTCTATTTCGCTTGTAGTGGACTGTATCTATTTTTCTTCTGCAGAGGTCGATGAACTGTAGCACCCGGGCGGTTGCGCGAAGTAGCCTTTCCCATCGCGAGAATCTTGCGCAGTCGGGCAAGCTATTTCTCAGCGATGCAGGCGCTATCTTGCTATGTAGTGTGTTGCAGGTCTTCTCTTCCCCGGTGTTTTCGACGCGCTTCGGTGTCTCGGTCGGCCAGGTGGATGGGTGGCCGCGCAGGAAGTCTGGGCCACGAAACCAGCGGTGCGACGTGTTGAAGTCCGGCGGTACGTCTCGCGTGGCGTCGTCGGCGACGTTGAGCTTCGTCGGTACCCACCGCCACTCACTGATCGAACTGTTTTCTTCGATCGCAGCTATTCGGTGAGCGACGTATGGGCGGTAGCTCCGGGCGCCGGTCTTGAGCCACGTGAGCACGGTCTTGCTGTCCGTCCAGAATATCTTCTCGTCTGGCTTCGCGTCGTGTTCCTCGATGACTGCGGCGGCCATCCTCGACCCCATCACCGCAGCTTGTAGTTCGAGCCGCGGGATCGAAGTCACTTTCAGGGGCGCCACCCGCGCCTTTGCGAGCGCGAGCGATAGGGTCGTCTCGCCGTCAGCTGTTGTTAGGCGCCAGTATAGAGCCGCCGCGTAGGCGCTCTCGCTGGCGTCGACGAAGACGTGTAGCTCCCTTCTTCTCGCGTCGCTGTAGTTCGGATAGCACCGGGGTAGGGCTATCTTCTTCAAGTCTCGTAGGTGGCCCATCCACTCCTGCCACTGCTGCGCCAGGTCGCCGTCCAGCTTCGAGTCCCAGCCGGTGCCTCGGCGCCATGTTTCTTGCAGGATTTGTTTCGCGCGCGTTGTGACGGGCGCAGCGAAACCGAGTGGATCGAAGAGAGACATTATCACCTTCAGTATCTGTCTCTTGGTCGGCTCGACGCTGTTGATGACGTCCTCTGGTAGCCGCGCCAAGTCGAGGTTGAAGGCGACGTCGTCGGTGGTGGGCCGCCATATGAGCCCTAGGACCCGCTCCGCCTGTGCGCCGTCTCTCAAGTCTATAGACGGCTGGGTGGGCGCGCTCTCTTCGCCGAGCGCGCGCAGGACGTCGTTCGAGTTCGACGTCCACTGTCGCAACTCGTAGTGGGCCCCTCTATGTATGTCTCGCACGTCGCGCGCCGTCCGGATCGCTTCATCTTCAGTCTTGAAGCTCTGCAGATAGTCGTCGACGTAGTGGTTGCGCAGGATCGCATCGTAGGCCGCCGGGTGAGTGTCTTCGTACTTCGCTGCGTTGGTGTCCTTTACGAAGATCGCCGTAGCCGGGGACGACGTCGCGCCGAATATGAGCGACGTCATCCGGTATTGCTGCGGCTCTGTGTCACCCCTCTCGCTCCCCCTCCATAGGTAGCGCAGTGCGTCTCTGTCTTCTGGCTTGATCTTCACTTGCATAAACATTTCTGCAATGTCAGCTGTGATCGCGACTGGGTGTTGTCGGAACCTCATCAGGACGCCTGGTAGTGATTGTAGGAGGTCTGGGCCGGTGAGCAGGTGGTCGTTCAGCGACACTCCTCGGGTCTTGGCGGCTGCGTCGTGCACTATTCGCACTTTCCCCGGCTTCATCGGGTTGATGACGGGAAAGTGCGGCAGGTACCACGTTCTATCTTGCGTCGTCTGCGGTGGCGCGCGTTCGGCGTAGCCCTTCTCTACGAGCGCGTTCATTTGCTCTTCATATTTCCTCTTGAGTTCCGGATTCTTGTCTATCTTCTTCTCGGTACTCAGGAGCCTGCTATGCGCGTTGTCGTAATTGTTCGGCATCGCGATGTTTTCTTTCTTCCACAGAAGCCCCGTCTCGTAGCGGCCGTCCTCTCGTTGCGCAGTGTTGTTGCGCAACATAACGAGGGCGCGTTGTTCGGGGTCGCTACTGGGCTGCCTCGGCGTGATGGTGAGCGACTCGAGGGCGAAGTGATGTCGCAGCTGCTCGTCCATGTCGACATCCGCGCTGACTATGTGGTTGACACGCTGCACACGCTGACCGAGGGTGCGAGTGTGGGCGCCGTGCAGTACCCACCCGAGGGGAGTGAGCGACGCGACGGGCTGACTCTTCTGTCCTCTTCTTACTTCTTTGGCGAGTAGCAGGTGCCAGTTGTCCTGGCCGATGAGCAACTTAGGGGCGGCGTTGTTGTAGGTAAGTTGCCCCGCGATGTCTTCTATGTGCTTGCAACCGGCTATGTCTCTCTCTGTCACTCGCTGCGGTGTCAATCGAAGTTGGTCGAATGTGCGCGCCTGTATCCGATGATTTTCAGTTGCTCCTCGTAGCGTCAGTGTCACGCGTCTTGATTGGGAGGCGTCCACTTCTGTGTTGGCGATGGCTTCCAGATGCAGCGGGTCGACGGGTCCCCTCACGCCGGTTTTTCTTGCTATTTCGGCGTCTATCAGCGTGACCGTCGAGCCGTCGTCGAGTAGCGCGTGCGTTTCTATTTCCCCCTTAGGGCCGGAGACGCGGACCGGAACTATCTTCAAATAGGCCTGCGTCTTCGTAGGGGCCCATGTGGAGGTGACAACTTCTGGCTTCGCTTCGCTTCTATTTTCTATTGCGATTCTCTTCTTGAAGTGAAGCAGGTGGTGGTGCATGCGGTTGCACCCATCTATGTTGCACGGCTTCCCTTTGCAGTGATGGCTTCTTGTTCTATGTTTCAGGCATCTGAAGCACAGCGACTTCGATTTGGCCAGGTCCCACCTGGCCGCTATATCTGCCTCCTGTCATCTGGCGGCAGTTAGCCGCAGGCGTGCCCCCCGTTATCGCAAACGGGGCACTCTTGCGGCTCTATTGCAGTGGCGTATGTCTTCTGAGGCGCCCTGCGGGGGTGCGGGGGGTGGTTCGCCGTCTCTCCGGCCTGCTCCGGCTGCGCGTACGGTCCGCAGCGGTCCGCTTCGCGTTGTAGGAAGCGGGCGAGCTTGAGCAGATCCGGTTCTTCTATCTTCTCTTCAGCAGCGAAATCGAACCATCGGTACTTCAATGTAGGAGTGAGCTTCTCTATTGTTGCCTTCGTGACTTCGGGGTTGTAGAGGTAGTAGATCTTCTCTAGCGCGCGAAGTGTAGCTACGATGTTGTTGACTCTTGTGGCGAAGATGCAGAGGTCCTTGGGGGCGTCTGAGGGCCGAGGGAGCGCCCTCAGACGCTCCAACTCGGCGAGGGCGATCGCGTCCGGTCGTCCGAAACGCGACTGCAGAGTCTTCATTACTTCCTCGGCGCTGGTGTTGTAGATGAGGAGATTTTCTACCGCTTCCTTGGCTCGTCCCCGAAGACATCGTCGAAGGCGGGCGATGTTTTCTGTGTTGCTGTATGCGCTCGCAGATTCGTAGTAGGCGGCCCGGAAGGAGAGCCATTCTTGGTAGGCCCCGCTGTACGGAGGTAGCTCGGTGAAGTTGCGCGGCGCTATTTGCTGTTGGCCCGCTTTGGCGGCGAGCGCAATTGCCGACGCAAGCTCGCCGAGGTCGATCTTCGTATGGGCGGAGACTGCATTCTCTCCCGCCGGTGTTGTAGTCGGTTTCTCGTTCGCCGTAGTCCGTCGCTCGACGATGGCGGGCGGCCCCAGCGGGACGCGGGGGGGGCCCGTCGGTGCTGTTGCCTCTGCTTGCTCCTGCTGCTGCTGCGGCGCGTCGACGTTGTGTGGGTGCTCATCTATTGCCAACCCAGGTTGGCTCTCATCGAGCCATTGGTTGACGCGGCGCGCAGTCGTCATCTCCGTCGTCACGGTGCCGACTTCGGAGTCCGCTTCGGCGAGGTGTGCTTCCAGTTGCATTTCCTCTTCTATAGCTTCTATGTCGGCGGCGGCGAGTTCTATCTTCAGGCGAATGAGATCCGCGCGCGCCTTGGCGAGGCGCACAGAGCTCTCACTTGGTTTCTTCGATTTCTTCATGTGTTCCGATGCTTGGCGCGCCGCGTCTTTAGTGGACGGCGGCGCCATTCTTGTTTTCACGCTGCTGGTGCGAAGGCGTTCCCCCCGCGTCGATGGTGCGCGCGATGCTGCCGTGGTAGGTGGCAGCGGCGCGTCTTCTATGATGGGAGTTTGCTGCGGCGCGATCTTCTTTCGCGGCGGCGGCGTAGTATCCCGGCTTACTATGCGAGGTGCCAACTTCTTAATTGGCGGTGGCGGCGGCTGCGACGGCGCGACGCTTGTGTTCGGCGGCGTCGCTAGCGGCTGCAGCAATGGTGGTGGCGCTGCGGACTCCCCTGCAGCTATACTATTTCCCGCGGGTACTATGCTATTTCCCGCGGGCGGTGGGGGAGCCGCGGCGCCCAATGTTGTCATCGTCGAACCCGTTGTACCCGTGGCGCTCGTGCTGATGGCCGACGTCGTCTCGCAGGAGCTTCTCCTCGAAGACGTCGGCGTCGATGTAGCAGGAGTAGCCTCGGCGGAAGATGACCGAATGCTATTCGACCGTTCTTGACTATTCGGTCGCGAAATGATACGCTCGTCCCTGCTGGCTCTCGACCTCGTGACAAGCGGCATGATGATGCTTGATTCTTCTTCTAACCGCAATGATCCGACTCCGATGGACCAAAATGTGCAGCACTGTGCACCTGTAAGCTGGTCCAGGTAGGTAAGAAACAAGACACGATTTTCTGGCTAGGTAGTAGTGCCAGGGCGAGACTACTGGTAGAGAGGTCGAGAACCTCCTGGTGGAGACGAGAGCATGCTTTTGGCCGGGACCCACCGATCTATATACTAATTTTGTGGGCCCCGACCAGTACGATTTGCGCGAACGCTCAATTTGGCGTCGGCCAATAACAATCGGGCGCCCCCGCGACGTCCCTCGCCGTCGCGGCGGCGCCACTGTCGCGCGACAACCTACACCTGTCTCGCTCTAGCAATACCTTTATTTATTCATTCAAGTACATAAGCTATTTTCTATTTACAATATCTCTTATGTACTATTATCTATGCTATTAACTATGAAAACAAAGAACAAAGAAACAATAATAACAAAACAAAAGGGGCCTATAACTATAACTATACAACACGGGAGACTATACAAAACCTATAACTATAACTATTGTCTGAGTGAGTATAACTATGACTATTTACTATTTATCTAGGGCTTAGGTACAATCCTAAGCCCTAGGGACTCACTCAGACGCCTATTTGTGTAGTGTCCTAAGCTACGTGTTGGTGTATGCCCTATCTATACCTGCCTAGTAAGTATCTAGTTGTGCAGTGTGAAATGAAATACCAAAATAATCAATTATTTATTACAATTACCTAATAGCTATATACAATGATTAATAATCGAACTTATAAACTATGATTTAAGGCCGGTCTGTCGTGCACAGCAACGCTTACTGAAACAGGGGACCAAGACAAAATAAATAAATAAATGCGCCAGATAGAAATAATCACACCATTCAACTGGTCTCAAACTAAGGCAACCCCTGTATTATGAGTACCAGATGACGATTTAACAGGGAACGTCAACCAGAACACCCAACCCAAGATAACTTAGAAAATGTAGTTTCCTATGTTAACTTGACTGGGAATCGTACCCGGGGCCTTTCGCGCTTGGGCGAACACCTTAGCCACTGTGCCATAGAGGCCGTCAAAAATGGATCAAGGTTACAATCTCTTTGCACTGCCTTACCCCTATTGCCAACACGCTGTTTTTTCTACCTAAAGATTGTCTACAAGAAATCGCTACAAGCGATAAGACAGCTTTATTGTACAGTCTATAGCTGTTGTTTCACTCATGTATTCTATTTCTGTTCAATAAAGAATATCTATCTATCATTATCTTTAAAATGAGATCTAATATTCAATTCGATCAGATCACAATAGATTTACTTATTGATACCGAAGTAATAACAACGTCTAAATGAGAATCCCGATCCGATATCCCTAACCCTCATTCCTCCATTCCTCAATTTCCGAGGTATCCCTTAAACCGGCTCCAATTTAAGTTGAGGACGGACAAATTGTCTTACATTGCGGCTAAATGGGTTCGTCCAATTATGTAACCTATTGTAGACATATTATGGATAGTCGCCAATGGATAGATCATTTCGTTTAGGGTATGCATGGGGAGACGCAGTTAAGGGTGGAGGATTTTTGTGAGTGGGCACAACAAATAGGTAAATAATTAAAAATTCACAAGACTATGCAGCATATCGTCGTTGCCAAATCTTACTTTGTTAGGTGCTTTGTGTAAAAATACTAAATAGTAAGAAAACATTTTTTTACCCAAATACATAGACAAAAAGATAATATTGGAAAACAGAAGTCGCGGCCAACAAGGTTCAGCCTCAGCATGATGCTGCAGTCACCGCGAGCAATAAAAGAGATTTGTTAGACATGCGTTGAAGATAAAGATAATGTAAACAATTGTTGTTATACTGTAGTAAATTATCAGTCTATATACTATCCGATTGTAGGGCAAAGGCCTAAAATATCACCACTCTTGCCAAATGTTTTTAATACTTTTTATTTTTAATATCATTGTTAGTTTGTGAAAATTTATTTAAGCAGGTATATTAGTTTTTTTTTTAATTTAACGTCGTAACGCCCAGACAGCAGACACAGTGGAAAATCAATTGTTTTATGCCTTTTAAAAGGCTTATAGGCCTTACAACGATAATCAAATTTATGAAACATTGTATCTCTTTTACAAGTGCCTTAAAAAGTTAATTCGTAGCATGGCTTGTCATCTGCCTTATAGGTGCCTAACCTGTTGTAAAGTTTATACGAATTTATGTAAATACATAAATATGAATGTGTGTAAATAGTTAATCATCCAGTGTAACAATAATAAAGCCGGATCTACACAGTTCCGCCGCAAGCCGCCAATTTGATGGCGAGCGCGATCAAAGATGACGTCTCTGCCACATAGCTGTCGATGTTTACTGACACACCGCGGTTGACGGCGGAACGTGGCCCGGTTACCTCGAAACACGGTTAAGAGAAAGGTTAGTATACGTCATTTAAACTTGGTTTAGAAGCGGCAAGTGCGAATAATACGGCGCAGTCCTGGCTGTGAGATTGGCGGTCATAATTGTGTCGTTTTGGATATCCAGGATTGTTCAAAGGTTGGCAGCGCACGTGTGACTCCACTCGTGTCGCGGCTGTCTATGGGTGGCGGCAATGGTTTACCATCAAATGATCCGTCTGTCACATAAAAAAAGTCCTTTACCAGAGCAAAACGACAATGTTTGTTAAAAGCTCCTAGAATCCTAACCTATCAGGTTTTAATATTTTACTAATGCGTTTATTTTGCGCTATTAAGCACACACTACTAAAATTCTGAATTATTTTTAAATTCTCAAAATTATGGCCTGGATCCGTAAAGTTAGCGATTATTATCCATCTTAATGTTTAATTTAAATGAATTGAACAATCTGTGTTTTTTTCCTTACTTAGCTATAAACCTTTGGTTAGCGAAAAGCGAACCCAACACGGTAAGAACAAGCCTTTTGAAAGATTTCCCGTGATGTGGTAAAACTATGTTCATAATAATTATTAATACTCCAACTTACGTCTTATGAGATGTTCGCGTTCAGAGGAACTTTGTATATTCACGCCCCAGTGTTTTGCTGTGAATTACGAAGGCGAGGTTAATGAAGAACTATATAATTAGATGTATGTAGATAGAGACAGAATCTTATATTAGCTGAATAAACTAAGAAGATACTTTATCTATACTATTTATGAAGATATAACTTCTGTAGAAAACCACAAGGCTTATACATGTTACAGATGTGTATACTAAGCTTTCGTTATTTATTCACTGCCAGCAAAATTCTTATCTACTGTTAAAGCATCTTGACTCCAATTCACGTGATTTTCGATAAGAAAAAACATGGCGGATCGCACGAAAACTTTGAAATTTTTGCGACGACATCTATTTTCAATAAATATCATTAGCACAAGAATTGGGGTCTTGTCCTACACTACGCTTGCCTTACCACGATGGTACACTCTAAGTAGGCTGTTTGAAATGTTTTTGTTTCTAGAGTAAGTCAAAAAACTAGTTCCGTATACGCAACATAGAGAGATAGCGACAGTTCAACATGCAGTTTTGACATAGGCTTCAGTATTTTTTGAAAAATTTAAGTTTTATCCCCCTTATCCTTTCCAATGTAGGTATAGCAAAAACAATTCCATCTTGAAACTCATCCCGACCCGATTCGCAAGACTCCAGATATAAAGTAAAGAACTGCAGAGCCCGGAGAGGGCGATATTTCTCGTTTATATATATTTTTTTCACTCATTACTAGAGCGGTTCCCTGCTTTTTTGCCTTTTCCGGTAAAAGAGATAAAAAATGAAGATGAACTGGCGAGGCACAGAGTAAATACGAGGTCAGTAAGTGATGTGGTTACGCATACTCGATACTTAGGGTCTGGTTTTACAATGTAAAGATTAAACGTCACATAGCTACGCAACACAAGTTTTTTTTGAGGATATAAGTTGCGTTTTATATCTGTCAAACTAGTCTTACCACATAACTTATAATGTCTGACATAATTAACGCTATTTGATATACAGGAAACGCAACAACAGTGTCAATTGCATTTACACGTAAAGTCATATACTGAGCGGAGACCATTTTGGTTTCAAATTATTGTTTTTATTACGTAAGTTTTGTGATTGTTTATAAGCTTGAATAAGTTTAGATGTTGTTTTTTCTGTTGTTATTTTAGTTCCAAATAAATATTTCTTCTTTCTTGCTTTCTTTCTTTATTGTAGTAGGAATATATGAGTTATCCATATATTGTGAAACATACCCTTATGGCCTGTAGCGCTACCATGAGTTGACATCGAAAACTGACATAACGTAAACTATTGCTCTGTCTCTTTCAAATGCATCACAATGAAAGAGACAAAGCGATAGTTTTCGATAGCGAGGATAGTATTTCAAACTCATGGTAGTGCTACTGATTCACAATTCAAACGTTACGTCTTTACGTCCATGAGTTTACGCAACTTATATCCTCAAAATAATCTTGACATTGCTAAACATGCCCTTAGTCGTATGAGTTTGTGCTCATAGTGATCGGATTTACGCGTGTAATATTGACGAAATCTTAACATGGACAATGGACATGCCGACGGCGCTTATACATGGTGCATGGGTTAGAATTTTGATTTCGCCCTCCACTAAATCGAAGAAGATGATAGAGGAATCTTCGATTGATGATCCTTATTACTAAAACATCGACTTGAAGTGGGCGTGTTACAAACTATCGACTTATCGATAACGTCCACTGGCATCCCTGTCTTACCGCAGACCGCACGGCCGGATAGGCACGAAAAGTCGTTCCCTGCAAATATATTAGAATATACATTACCTACGTGACTCGGAATGAATAGCGGCTACCTACCCCCTACCCCCGGCTACCTCCGTCCAAGGGGATGGGATTGAATTAGAAAGGTTGACAGTGATCCCGATTTATTGGGACGGTAAAACTATTTATGTTGAGGTGGAAATACGGTTTTTAACGGTGAAATTAAATTTCATGTACTTTCGAAATATTTTCTTTACATTAGCTCATACAGCATTATTATTTCGTCTTGTCACATCACAACCACTCAGTTATTGACCTAAAAAGAAATATAATATTATATCAAAAATCCCATCATAGTAGCGATGACTTGATTTATATGATGGAGATTTTTGCACTGCAGTGGGACAGTATTAGGTTGATACTTTACTTCTTTTTATACCAAAAATAAAAATAATAAGATGATTTATTATCATCTTACAAAATAAGTCTTCTAGGATTTCATGCTGTAAGTAAGTAATAATGCAATAATAAATTATTTACACGCCGGTACATTATCATCTGCCTCTTTTTGGCATAAGCAGTGTCCATATGTGTCTTCTTTTTCCCTCGCTTTGTTGGTTTTGTAGTAGGCCGGTATCGTATGGCTATGGATACCACGGTCTCAGAGATGATCCGAAGTGGATTTTGGCCTCTAGCACGAGACTTCGTTATTCTCGGCCACCTGTAGCCAGTCCGGCCGTTGTAGGTGGGTAAGATCTTTTTCGACCTGGTCTGTCCGGCGATACCTTGGGCGTCCTACAGGGCGCTTGCCGGTTTGTCTATGATTGTTGATGTTAGTTAAACAATAAAAAAAACATACGGGTTGAATTGAGAATCTTCTCCTTTTTTTTGAAGTCTGTTGAAAATATTTAAAATGATGGTCTATCTTTAATGTTATAATCAAGCAAATTTTTTTTATTTTTTATTTATTCAAACTATATTACAATAATTGTAGCACATGCATTCTGCCAAACTGCGAAACAGTTTATTTATTTATTTATTATTATAGCACACAAAACAGATTACAATCAATGATACCATTTTTGTAGTGTGAAATTGTACATATCGAGATTGTAGTCCAAAAATATGTATGCCTAGATGCTTACAAGTTCTTTACACAACTATGCGCTGAAGAGCGCTACATACTAGGTACTTAATTATAAAATAATGATTAAGTGCGTCAATAAAAACAAAAAACAAATTAAGTTAAATTATAAAGTTTGTCGGCAGTAGTTCTCATGGATCTCGTAAATCTTCAAGGCTAAGCAAGGCACCCAAGACAACACTGTTAATAATCCATAGTTATACCCTGCTCGATACATCCCCAGACAACGCGAACTCATCAAACAGCAGTTTGCAAATTCTTGAGCAGTTAGGGCGTTATGAAGTCTCCGGGAGCGCGCAAGTTGCGCCGGGTGGGCAGATATCTTGAGATTGGTCGATATTCATACTTTAGTGTGTTAGATAGATAGATAGATAATACGTTTATTCATACTGCTGCATTATACACACAATATTAAAAGTAAAATAAAACCTTTAACCCCCTTTCAATTGGGCCTCCGGTGCCCTCACTCACTCGACGAAACAGCGCAGGCGCTGCTTCACGCTGGTCTTCTTTGAGGCGGTGTCATTAAATAATATAATAAACAAATTGAGACAACAACACATACATTGTCCTGATCCCAAACTAAGGTTTTCCCTTGTGCTATGGAAACCAGAAACAACGAAGGAACCACAAACACCCAGACCCAAACATATATCTGTTTTATCAACAAACATTTTCGGTGCGGGAATCGAACCCGCGACACTTACGTCTCAACCGGTGCTCAAACCATTGCGCTGAACAAGTTGTCATTACGGTCGAGCTGGCCCATTCATGCCAACGCGTGGCTCTCCCACGGATAGAAAATTCTGCCTTACTAATTTATCATTTGTGTCCTTCTTACTAGCTTTTGCCCGCGGCTTCGCTCGCCCCCCCACTTCCCTAAAATAGTGGGTTAGAAAGGGGCAAAAAGCCTATGTTACTCTCAATCCTTTTAACTATCTCTACTTAAACATCACGTCAATTCGTTGCTCCGTTTTGCCATGAAAGAAAGACAAACATACAGATAGACAGACAGACAGGCAGATAAACACACTTTCCTATTTATAATTTTCGTATGGATAGAGCGTGGTTTTGAGAATACCCCGCATTCCTCCGTCTAGCCTCTTGGCAGTTCGCGCACAACAATGCAACACGCAGCCGGTCGCAAACGAGATTCAGAACTTCGCTGCTCGACCTGCGGCTGTCACTGTATATTGTCTTATGTGAAGCAGGAGGATGTGAGGCTAGTTGGAGGAATATCAACCTTATTTCTTTGGCTTATGTAAATCTGAAATGGTACAGAGCTGAAGTGTGCAGGGCAATATGGCTGTTAAGCCTGGAAAAATATGGACAAGGAAGCATTGTATAGCAAAAGCCGATATACACTTCAAACACATTTCCACGTAGGTAAACCTTATTCGTCAAATTAATTTTAACATATTTGGGTTTTTTGACAAATACACCACCCAATGATAAGAGTTGAAAAAAAAACAGTAGGTACTGTTATGATATTTGTGACTTATTGACCGCTCATGATTAAAAAGATAGGCAACAACTTTTTGAACGCTAGAACGCTAACCTCTCTGTGAGCACCTAAAGCGTATAGTGACATCTGTTGTTGACTGTGCCTATTGCACATTTACAAAATGGACAAAAATAATGCTACTAATGTTAGATTAACGCCTTAATAATAATGCATTGGCCTCGCTACTATGTCCAGTAACATAAATAAATAAATGATTTATTTCATCTCGAAACAGTTTTTGTAATATTTCAGGGGTTCCTCTTCCTCTTCTATTAAGTGCAAGAAGTACCAGAAGGGGCCACTCCTCCTTAACACATTCTAACATTAACCCGGCGTTCGCACAGTTGGGTATATTTGACCCGAGCAGTTTTCAAATGAGCGTATTTCTTAGAATTTGTGAGTGACGTTGCCAAACTTCTCAGTAGCTGGAGCTAACGGTCCGCACTTAGTGCTGGATATCGCCAATTGGGTATTTGACTAATCTCGATTTAGTAAAAAATATTGATACTCTATTAAAATATTGGTAAATAACAACCAATGGCCAACATTTTCAGTTAAAAATGTATCGTCTAGCTGGTTTTGTGAGCATTCAAAGTTTCATAGGCAAGTCCATTTTTTAAGTATAAAATTAAAAAATAATAATTATATCATTGAACTACCCGTTCATTTTCCACCAACTTTTATTATAAAACCATTTACTTAAACGAAACATTTGATATAGCTACCATACAAAATTTACTAGACGCGCATAAAAGAGTTTGCGTTGTGACGTCACAATACAATAGCCATTTGTATAGAGCGTTTTTGGGCTTGCCCAAAATATGTGCTCTTAAAGTTGTGATATCTCAGGTAATTCAAATGAGAATCAAGTGATTCTTTCAACGATGTTTCTTAAATTGAGGCGTCTTTTGATTAAACACATAAAAAAATTTAGTCAAATACCCAATTAGTCGTGTTGCGGCCGCAGCGGGTGATAGACACGGTCAAACGCAAAAAAGGTAAATATGACCCAACCATACTATTCGTGTAGTCATTTTGCGCCGTTTTAAAAAAAAAATTGTTTTTATAATAATGTTTATTTTGTTATTTTCAGAACTTTTGCAATTATGGATCGCGAAAAACGTGAACTACAGCGAATTTTAAGTATTTCGCAAGAATCCGACTCCGAATACGAAAATACATCTGCAGTGAGCATGCAATTTTGTACTGCCGAGATTGCGCAGATGATAATGATACAATAACTGACGTATAAGACTGATACAAATGGTGTTATATTATAAGTCTATTAATTACTTGATTACCATGTAACAAATTAGTTCATATTATAGAAAAAAGTTTATTTTGTTAAAATTTTATTACTTTAAGACAGAGGTTATCTATTTTGTTATTTATTTGTGATACTTTTATAAAAAAGTAATTAAAAGATAGTTTCGTATCATGTTGTTTTTTTTTCTACTCAAAACCCTTAACGATAATCGTATTATACAGATAGTACAACCACAAATCAAATTTATTTTAACTTTTGTAATTATGGCGTTTTTTTATACGGGTCCTGTCGACCCAACCCTACAGTCGTTGTTACATATTTTGACTGTGCTGGCGCCGGGTTAAGTTTATTTTCAGATAACGAGAAACAAAATTAAATATAAAATTACTTAAGTACAATGTGTCACACGCAGCATGGGATGTGTTTGCTATATCCCCAAAGTGCCATAAATATCTACCAGCTACAAGCTAACCCGGTCACCGGAAACCTCGTCCCATAAAAGCGATATCATCGCCGTTTTCGTGTTACCCCCAAAATTCGAGCGAAACTAGAGAGTACCCATTAAATCTCCTTTGGGTCGTCACTTAACGTCATAGATTAAATTTTCACCTTCAGCTAACTGAAAAAAATCCATTACTTCCGCCAGATGTCACCAAAATCAAATGTCGTTGGAGCAAGGGAGGAGTGGAGCCGCTTTTTTTTGTTAAAAGCCACAAAAACATGTTTTTGTGTCTTTTTTACAAAAAAAAAGCGGTATATTGTACAGTATCGTAAGACTGTAAGATAACTTAGGTACTAATTACTTAACCTAAGAACATTGATTCCAGATATGGTTTAAAAAAAGATGAAACGGATATAACTACACTTTGGGTCAGGTACTAGAATCTGTATTTATATAACCAACTCTCACTAAGGTGTCAAATATATTTGGCTCGTCGTGAAATTTGATATCGAATTGTTTGAAGCACATCCAAATTATGAGATTAACGTGTTAATTGATATATTGATAAATTAACATAGCAAAAATATAATGTATCGATTTAAGTAAGATAAAAAAGTATTAACTAACATTCCAAAGAAGTAAAATAATTTGTTATAAATTGTATAAAAATCGTTGTTTACTTAGAAACATGTTACCTAGTAATGATAACATTATAAAAGATTTATCACTTCAGGTGTCTTCTATAATATTTGTTGGGTTCATAGTTCATCATAACTTAATCAACAACTTGTACAAATAGTAAAAAAATAATTAACTAAGTATAAACAGCCCGAATACTTTGAGCACACGATAAAAAATGGAGCCATTTTTTTCGTTTTCAACGGCTTCTCCACACCTCTCTATGTCCTCACCATGTCGCTGAAACACAAAGTTTTTTTAATCCGAGACAGACATTAATCAACGTCGATCACAAACAGACAACGGAACCTATTATTCTATATATACTGTGTGTATATAGGGAAAATTGGGAGCATCGAGACACCAATCACTCAATGGAAGCTGCTGAGGCTAAACTAACCCTTATGATAGGGGGTTAAGGATGTTCAATTGATGTCCTGAGTGGGTACTACTTTGAGGTTTATGATAGATCTTTTGCAATTTGGTATCGGTGTACTTACAGACTAAAAAAGCTTAAACTATACCAGATAACAGAACCAGCGGGAACCGAAATCATTGACACAATTTAGTTTGAAACAAGTTCTTAAGACGTGCGGGAGAAACACCGTACGATATACAGCTGCCTACCTTCAGTGTATATGAGTGAACGCTGCATTCAACTTGCGCTAACCAATATAATTTTATTAGAATAAGTGTAGAAAATTATTTGAATTAAAAAAAACTACATAGGTTTAGTAGCCTCAGAAAAATATTTCCAGGTAGAAATGAATAAAATGTTTGAATAATATATTTTTATAGTAACACAAAAAATGTTAACAGATTCCGGTACAGGTAAACATTATCCACTACGTCTTTAGATAGGTCCATGCTGTAATATGATAGTAAACCAAATATAAGAGATTTTGTACTTAATCAATAAGAGCCCTAGATTTGTGTCATAAAAAAATGAAAACAGGGAATAAAGTATTTACTTATTAAAGAAATACCTTCAAAAAGTGCTGATTTTATCTCTGTCTGTACCCACACATGTCTATCTAATACGTTTATGTGTTAAACAATACAGGAAAATATTGTATTTATCTATTCATATTAATATCACAGGATATTACTTCTTATCTCTTTAAAGTGGTGAATTAGTTTCCAAAATAAATTATTATCTTTCAAATTTCTTGCAACCGAAAGCAAGAACAAACGCCTCAACTCCTTGCCAAGTATCAAATATTTCATAATATCTTAATCATATCTGCCCTGATTTACATACAATCCGACATCGCGAGTTATGAAAATTTCCAATCTGAATTTCTAATTACGCGCCCCACATTTATATTACAGAGTAAAGATTACCAAATGTTCGACTTCTGCAATATATAACTAGTCAAAGACACTCATAGTAATCGCCTATAGCTTATTTTTAAACGTGTTTTCTTTACGTCATAGGTGGCAGACGAGCAGACGGATCACCTGATCGTAAGCGGTTGACGCCGGCCATAATCACGTGCAACACGATTGGAGTCACAAGTGGTAGTGACAGGGTCACTACTAAATACCTTATACGCCAAAGGTTGTGGGTTCGATCCCCACCCTAGAGGCACATTCGTGTAATGAACACTTGTGTTTGTTCAGTGTCTGAGTGTAATATAATTATGAACCTACTTAAGTTTTATATTTGTGATCCTCCGTTGTCTCATATTTGTAACACAAGTGCTTAAACTAGTTAGTATGGATGTGGTATGGAGTCAGGTCAATGTATGAGCTGTTGTATATTTTTTTTATCCTTCCAAATGAGGATGCAATGACAATTGCTGCTTGCTTGCATAAGGTCAACGGAGCGTCGAGTCGCGGGACTACTGAGTTTCTTCCACTGTGACTCTACAGTAAAATCAACAAAATAAGAGACAACAAACTTTGCATACTTCGACTTTAATAATTAGGGATTCGCCATGGTGGATGAAATGCGATTTATTCCCATTTTCGGATGCAAAAGTTTGTCGAGTGGCGGGCGGGTTAAGATCCGATTTAAGATTGGGATTACTTTGTCTATTGAATTAAGTTATTGTTATACTATAACTTAATTCATAGACATGCTACACAAAAGTTTACAGATCTTAATACTAAAGTAATGTACTATAATAAATGATACTTTTAAAGCCCGTACATCACAGTGTGATTGAGCCGGCCAATTCATGCCGAGACGTGGCTCTCCCATGGACAAAAACTAGAGGGTAGGAAGTCGAAACCATAAGTATATTATTTTGTAAAGTAAATTGTAATTAGAAAACCATTTTATAAATTAAGAGTATCCATATGTCTAATTGTCATAATTACTAACTAGCTTTTGCCCGCGGTTTCGCTCGCATCCCCCCACTTCCCTTAAATGGGGGTTAGAAAAGGGCAAAAAGTAGCCTATGGTTTTATCCATACCTCCACTTAAAAATCACGTCAATTCGTCGCTCCGTTTTGCCGTGAAAGAAAGACAAACATACAGACAGACAGACACGTTCCCATTTATAATATTAGTGTGGATTTGATTTTAAAATGACTACTTTTAATTTTTCTTCTAAAAATCAGGTCATAATTTTGCTTATATTACCGAAACCTCTTATACAGATGAGCACATCCGCAAATCTGCGCGGATCCGCCTTGATCCGCAGCTAATGCGATGACTACGCATGACGTCACTCGTAGCGCCGTAGCGCTGTAGCGTTGTAGCGGGCTACATTTGACTTGTAGTTGTAACATAATCACTTTTAAGTGGCACTTTTAAAGGCTGCTAAGTGCTATGAGATGTCCATTTGCCATATTATCTAATGATCACGCACGCGTGACTTTACTCGCTATTATCTCTTCTTCTGTTCTTCTTCATCAGCATTCCTAGCCCACAGTTGGGCATATGCCTCTCCAAAACACCTCCAGCTAGTTCGTGAGTTTTCCTAGCCCATAAGTTGCCTGCGTGACTTTGTAGATCATCTGACCATTTGGTCGGTGGTCTGCCTACTCACTATAATTACTCGTAACGCAGTAGTGGTTAACTTCATTTGACTCATAGTCACTTCTCCGTAGACAGAAGCAGCTACTTCATTAAAATGGCATTATATTACCCGAACCTGCAGTATAGATGAACTCAATCCGCAAATCTGCTCGAATTTGCCTTGATCCGCTGCTAATGCGATCAACTCGCGCGCATGACGTCACTCGCCATGATGGCAGTTCGTAGCACCGTAGACCGTAGCGCTGTAGTGTCGTAGCGCGTAGCTTCCCTTGACTAACATAGACATTTATTTATATTATGTTCATTTCAATTTTATTATTATATACAACCAAGATGACCTTACTTCGCCTGATGGTAAGCAGCCGTGATCGCCCGTATTTTAATGTGATTAGTAGAATCTTGATATTTGTTTTTTTTTATTTTGTTTTTAATTTTTTTACGGCTTTTTTATTTTTTAGTTTTATTCTTTACGGATGTAGTTACTACAAAGACGATTTACTTGTATCTTCGATAGAGAGAACACATAATATCATGCCTTAAATACCAAAGATATGCGAATAAACTAAACAAAGATGGCGTAGGTACGCCAAGGTATTAAGTCTGCAACCCACGAAATGTCATTGTGGTGTACAAAAAGTAACATTATAATGAAGAAAATGATAATAATAAAGGACCGTGAGAGGAATTCAGCTCAAATCAACCGTCCACGTGGAATGAAAACCTCATTTCTTCTTAAACAGACCTTCCCAAACGACTACAGATACTGAGAACTTAAGAAGAAAGTACACCACCCTCGACAAAAATTCGTGTGATGAACACTTGTGTTTGTTGGGTGTAATATTATGTATTTAAGTATTATATTTGTGATCCTCTGTTGTCTGATATCTGTAACACAAGTGCATAAGCTACTTAATACGGAGTCAGGTCAATGAATGAGATGTTGTGTGAATTTAGTTATTTTATTTATTTAAAAGTCATGAGGTAGGTTATTTGAAAGATACAATCTTTATATATTTAACTTTATACGGAACGTGTCGCAGGTGTGCTATTACTACGATACAATGTACACTGTCTGTCTCTTACGTCAACTAGTTATTTGTTACCAATATTTGGTTTGGTCGATCTTGGTTTTGTGATTTTTTGGTTTGGTCGAACTAGCTTGAGCCGAAAAACATACAAAAGCTGCTGTATGTTTTAAACGACTTCAAAAATGGAGGAAGGTTCTCAATTCGACCCGTATGTTTTTTAATGTAGGTATGTTACTCGATTTCTCCGCCAATCATGAATAATTTTTATTTGGCTGCTCGTATGACCTCCAGTAAGCCACCGACATTGCAGTTCGTATGACGGAGTTTTGAGCTGGAAAAATCTTAATCAAAGTTTGAATGGGTCCCCGGGTCGGGCCATTTACAACTGATAAATAAATAAATAAATAAATTGAGACAACATCACATACCTTGTCCTGGTCCCAACTAAGGTTTTCCCTTGTGCTATGGAAACCAGAAACAACGTAGGAACCACCAACACCCAGACCCAACACAAATATCTGTTTCATCAACAAACATTTGTGTTGGTGCGGGAATCGAACCCGCGACCCTTACATCTCAACCGGCGCTCAAACCATTGCGCTAAACGGGTCGTCAAATGTTTTCTTACTCTTATTTTTCTTACTGTTACAACTGTGACGAAACGACGTGAAGTTTTTTTTTTGGCCAAGTCCCAAGTATTCCGAGTCCCCCGGAGCATTTCCCGCGGCCGAGGCCTCGTCATGTTCGCTTAGAAATATAATTTAATCCGAGCACAATGCACCATTGTGGGCTCCACACTAGGTTTACGATTTTTTCCCCAGATAAAGGGGAAGAAAATCGAGTTATTTCCGTGTACCTATATTTACTTACGCGGTTGATTTGTGAGTTAGGAATTTGTAAAGGTTATGTACGCTGTAGGTATATAACCTTTGTCAAGTGAGTTAGGGTACCGGAAGCCCAATTGCGGGGAAAGGGGGTTATAGGTTGGCAGCGTATTGTGACTCTACTAGTGTTGCAGGTGTCTATGGGCGGTAGCAATCGCTTATCGTCGGGTGATCCTTGTTGTGAAGTCCAAATTATTAAATGTATTTCCTGCCTTTCTTTCTTTTTGATAGGTGTTTGACGACCAGAAAATTAGGCTCCGCATAACCTCACTCTCTCAGTGAAACAATATAGGAAACTGCCGCACTTAGAGATATTAATTTAACTGTAATTGTTACTAAAGTAAAAATACTTATCTTTATTTTTGACATAAAGACTAAAACTCCATGATTAAACAATGAGCATTATGGTTAAAGTCTCTTAATGCGGCAGTAAGTTAATTCTTTAAAATCCTCGCAAAATACCCCTAAAATGTTTCCCCATCACAAAAACCGCATCGCACAGAGACCTCTGTCAGTAGATCCAGCTCCGGGTGAGATGGGCGTGCGCAATAAGATTTGAGATCTACGTTTGTATTCAGCCGACTTGCCAGCCTGTCGGGACACGGATACAGGGTAACTGGAAAACACCTAAGATCTGGGACTTTCAAGTAGCGTTGCCGTAAAATCATTTTTTTTTATAGTATAGGAAGACAAACAAGCAAGCGGGTCACCTGATGGTAAGTGAACACCGCCGCCTATGGACATCAGCTACACCAGAAGGAGTGCGGATCCGTTGCCGGCCCTTTAGGAAAGTATAGGCTCGTGTCTTGAAGATTTGGACGTCGTACCGGTTCGGAAATACCGCTGGGGGAAGTTGATTCCACAATGAGGAGGTGCGATTGTGCATCGATTATTAATCGAATGTGTAAATGGGGCCGAAATAATTTAACAATCGATTTTTAGATTATTTAGGATGGACACAAACGATCAATCGATTATCGGGCAACACTACCTTGAAGAGTCTATAGTGATACCTACATTTGTTATGGACCAACTAATTATGTAACCTATTGATGCAATAAAAATATTGAGTAGGTATTGAGAGAAGAGCGTAGGTATAGTCCGCGGCATGCAAGTGTAGCGATGGACTTGGGTGCGCAGAAACCAATTTTAGTAGAAAGCCTTATTTTTTTCACAAATGCGGAAACTAACGATCATCGCTATAGTTAGACGCCGCATCAGCAACTTCTCTGATCTCGCAGATGTCCATGGGCGGCGGTGAATACTTACCAGCAGGTGACTCGTTTGCTTTTTGTATGATGTAAAATGTATGTTGTACAATCTATATTGTAAAATTCCTTAATAATAAATAAATAAATTCTCAGAACATCTCATACATTGACCTGACTCCGTACTAAGTAGCTTATGCACTTGTGTTACAGATATCAGACAACAGAGGATCACAAATATAATACTTTTAAATACATATTATATAACACCCAGACACTGAACAAACACAAGTGTTCATCACACGAATGTTTGTCCAGGGTGGGGATCGAACCCACGACCTTTGGAGTATGAGGGAAGGTCACTACCATTGCGCCAACCGGCCAGTCATACTTACTACTTTTCATGAGTATAAAAGCCGTATCCAGCGTCTGTACATCTCCAGCCTGACGGGGAGGAGTACGTGGGGTTTTCACGCAGCATTGGAGCAGTGGCATACGCGTATAAGTACAGAGGGCCAAACTTGAAGCGGACGTTACGACTGAATTGGAGTTTCCCTCCCTCTCTCACGTGCTGTGCGCGCTTTTGCTTGAATGTGACAGGTATATTCTCATTTGTTATGGGACGGCTTGGTTATAAGCCACAATGTTGCGACGTTGAGTTTACGGTAAAGGGTGTGACGCGTTGCCTGTCTCTATGGGAGATAGAGGATTGTGGCTGAGACTTTGGAAGTTGTGACTGTTTGGAGTTGATTTCCTGTATGAATAATTATACCTACATAGGATGCTGCCTAATTCTATAGTTTAAACAGACAACAAAACGTAAGCTTTGGTACGAACATGTTGGGTCACTACAATCTGTCATAGCTTAAAGATCATACTGCTTAAATTATACGTTAGTTATTTGTACTTTTTATGCGAATATATGCCAACACGGAAATATTGTTACATCCGCGCCGGCTTGGCTGTCATTTCAGATCTGCTCTTATCTGGGTGGGTTAAATGCTTCTAGTCCGCTTGTAACCACGGCCGTTGTAACGCGGTCGAAAAGTCAAACAGTAATATTATAATTTACTTATATTTAAATATCTTCGCATTTAGTCGCGTGTTGTGTGTATAAGACAAACCATTCCAAACATTAAAGAGACAAAGATTTCCTCACTCGAAATAAACAAATGTATCTTTACATCTACATAATATGCAAAACAGCTTAATATAATTTGTGACGAGCCTGTAAGTAGGTAATACAATTTCCGAGGTATAAAGTCAAAGAGCTCAGTGGCGCCCCCCTCGGCGGCGCAATAAACTTAATTACAGTAATACCTACCTGCCCACCTCAATACGTGACGTTTTCATGTAGGGTGGTTATGAATTACGGTTTTAGGATACGTGGTTTTAATTATTAAATAAATAAATTGAGACAACATCACATACATTGTTCTGGTTCCAAACTAAGGTACCTATTCCCTTGTGCTATGGAAACCAGAAACAACGAAGGAACCACAAACACCCAAACCCAACATAAATATCTGTTTCATCAACAAACATTTGTATTGGTACGGGAATCGAACGCGCAACCCTTACGTCTCAACCGGCGCTCAAACCATTACGCTAAACTGGTCGTCAAATTATTAATGTTGTGATCTCAAAATTTTGACAGTACCACCTTGTACAAGTAAGCTTATGAGGCTAAGCATGCTCTCTCTCATCTTAGCGTGCAATTCCGGTTACATTTAAAGTTGTTGTAACCACTGGACTGATTGAACTTAGACCATGATTGAGGATCTAAGGAGTATGAAAATTACAATGAAACCTGTTTGGCCTTCTCGAAATTAACTTAATTTTAATTTCGAAAGTCTCCAAACACACTAGCAGTAACTACACCTGTGCGACTAGTACGTAATTACGTGGTAATTACGCCGTGCGCGCAGGCGTGCGTAATGCTCTCACGGAAAGCGGGCGAACTTGAAAATCTTCGCTGCCAAGTTAATTTGTACGAATGTAATATCTATCAATCGTCGTATGTCTATTATGAACTAATTAAGATGAAGACAAGGGTAGTGAGTGGGTGCTACTCAATGAATAAGGGCAGCTCTTATTTGCCACCTACGACCACAGCAGCTGGTCGTAGGTGGCGAACTTATTGCTGGTCGTAAGTTTGAATATGTAGGACGCACTTCTAGTAATCACTGTCGCCTATTTGTGTCTTATTTCCACCTCTTTAATACTAGATATAGCGGTAACAATCCTGTAATGTATGTATGTTGAAACACTTTTGTATCAAGTTGATCTTTAAAACAAAGAATATTGTTTTGTTTTGGATGAAGCGGCGACAAGCAGATGTCGCAATATTTCCTTTTAAATAACCTCCTTCAAACCTAATAAAAACCTGCCAGATGAAGCTGTAACAAGGTGGTAATAAACCAGCGCAAATGTTGCAATATTTACGTGTCCCGTAGTTCCTTAAAACTAGGCAACACCGTAATGTTACCTAGATGAAACCTGTCAGATGGAGCGGTAACGAGCCGGTAATAACCCAGCGCGGATGTTGCAATACTTTTTGTGCTGCATACTTCTTTAAAGCAGACCTTCAATAAGCAACCTGCCTAATTGCAATGGCCGAAGTATTATAATATACTTCCGTTTACGTAGCTCCTAAAACTAGGCAACTGTGTAATGTTACCTAGTTGAAACCTGCCAGATGGAGCGGTAACGAGCCGGTAATAAGCCAGCGCGGATGTTGCAATACTTTTGTGCTGCGTAGCTTCTTAAACACTACCTACTTGAAACTGACCAGAAGAATGGAAGTATTATAATTAATACTTCCGTTTTACGTAGCTCCTTAAAACTAGGCAACAGCTTAATGTTACCTAGTTGAAACCTGCCAGATGGAGCGGTAACGAGCCGGTAATAAGGCAGCGCGGATGTCGCAATACTTCCGTGTGGCGGCGCGTCAAATTTCCCATCAGCCCCGGCGATCGCTCCGATCACGGCTGCACGTAATTGCATAGCAAATGGCTTTCCTCGATGCAACGGATATTTTGTAATAGATTTTAAAGTTGCGTCTTAAAAAGATGGAGCGCGAAAGATGAGATTTCCTTAATCCAAGGAAATATTGGTCCAATATCAGTTCGCGGAAAGACAGGTATTGAGAAATAGACGATATAATAGGTATCAGCGATATCTGTATCGAAGGACAAACGCAGTCCTTGAAAAAATTAAACCGAGAACTCCACAGATTACTTATAATATTTGAAAAAAATATTAAATTTTTTGCTCTACATGTTAAATTATGCAGTTATTTCTCCTTCTCCAAAAATTCGTACGGATCAAGTAGTATGGGTATATTATTCATTAAAATTGTAGTTAAATGTTTACATTATTGGAAAGTAACACATTCAAAATAGGGTACCAAGTGGTCCAAAATGCAACATTTGTTCAAACAATCGAATACTGAAGTGTACTCGTACTTGTCGAGTATCGATTACACCCCACTCAACATAAGAGGGTTCCCACTTCTGACACTTATGCTTTGAGCAATAAGATCTAAAATATTTGTATCTTGTTTGGCCTACTGTACTACATCCTAGAATACACTCGATGTGCCAAGCGGCCGTGTGATTGCATATTTTGCACTCTAGTGGAAATGCAATTGGTAAATTATTGCCCCAGTTTATTTATTTATTTATTCCATTTTAATAGCCTTTGCGTAAAGGAATTAAATTGTCGTTTCAAGCATTCATAATAAAAAATTGTACGTAAACATAATCGAATAATTCGAACATTACATTTTGCTCGATCCGGGAATCAACCCCGAGCGTGAATCTGGAATCAAGGTCCGATATTTGAGTACTAGTGGCCCGCCCTCACTTCGCTTCGGGACCGTTATTCAGAATGAACTAATAGATGGCGCTGTGCTCAATTATATCGCGCAAGCGTTTCGTGTTTTCGGTTTACCTATAAGCCTTGTCGTTGTCTATAGAAGTTATCTGTTTATAAATAGTATAGATAACTAGACCTTTTAGTCTAGTGGTTTAATCCAATAGACCATTAACAACAGGGCATTAAAAGCTGACTAACGTCGGTAAAAGCTAACCAAAATTACTTTTTAGACAACGGAAACTCATCTAGGAAGTGATGCTGCGAGACTTTTTGCCTCATTACTTTAGTGATTGAGTAATCGATGAGGGGAGGGACAATGATAGGCTCACATAGCAAACCAACTATTTGCTTAAGAACAAGCATTAATGTATCCAATAAACGAAGGAAACGGTACGATACGATAAGTCAACAAAGTTATTTCGAGCTGAGTAACGTAAGCACGATACGTTAACGTCACGAATTTTTCAAAACGTGTTGCAAGCCTCTGTACAGTGAGCCACACATCACCACCAAGACCTATCAAATTTCCTCAATTGATATTCAACCTAATAGGTTTGACAGTAAGATGAGAGTCGATTGAAGGAATTTGACAGTTTTGCATAGGTACTTTGATGTGTACACTTACACGTCGACATAGGCGCTGCCTCACGACGCGGTTCTCCCCGTTCGAACCGGCCCATGCATCGAACTTTACGTAAAACCGTATGCTGTCGTGTTTTTCAAAAAGCTATTTAAATCTCCATTATCCAGTTAAGACCAGCCCAGAGATCAGCTCGATCGCTCTCGGCTAATCGACCGGCGGCTGAACAAATGACGCTGAACTCGCCCTTTTTTTGGCGCGTCTAATGGTCCAGAGGTAATTAGCTGTTTTTAAACGGAGATTTATTGATGGGTAAGTGCTGTTGGCTTGTAAATGAGTTATTGGGTGGTTAGTCCCGTTTAGGAGTATGTAGATAGTTTAGGATTCTGTATACTTACAAAAGGTTTTCTTAGTCGGGTTCTTGGGCCAGGCGAGACTGTTGTGGGCACTGTATGAATGCCTACAATCATAGACAAGTGACGTCACACTTTCTTAGATCTTACTAGGGTTAGCTGAGAGCTTATAATAAAACGGTGATATCAGCAAAATAATGAACCGGACGTTACCAAATCTGAGTTTCCCTCATGAAAGATCATGAGCGCTGCGTGTCACCATTATATGTTTTTTTAAGTGATAGGTGGCAGACGAGCAGACGGATCACCAGGTAAGCAATTGCCGCCGCCCATAGACACCAGTAACACCAGTAGTCACAAGTAAGCTGCCAACTTTTAACCCCCTTTCCCGCCAATTAGGCCTCCGGTACCCTCACTCACTCGACGAAACACAGCGCGGGCGCTGCTTCACGCCGGTCTTCTATGAGATTGTAAGTTCGATTTCTTTCATGGTGGCCAGGTTTATCTGCGGTCTAGTTTAGATTGCACATAGGTACAGTCAGCCACACATCAGGTTACCACACCCTGTCAAATTTCCTCAATTGATATTCGACCTAATGTGTAGGTTAGGTTAGGGCAGTTAATATGAAAGTCGATTGAAGAAATTTGACAGTTTTGTATAATTTGTTGTGTGACTGTACGTACATAGTGGATGTACACACATTTGATGGACCTTTTACATTTATATTTAAAATAGATATGGCTTAAGTAGCATCGCGGGATGTGAAATGACGCCCTGCCACCTTATAGTTACGTCGAACCTACTCCTATGTATTACTAATAGTTTTCAACGGTTGATTTTTGAATGGTTGAATCTTTTCTATACTTACTAACTACTATATAAGAGTGTACAGTCGCCTGTAATAAAATGTCTCCTCGACTCTTATGCCAAGTCTACAAGGGTCATATTTGAATGAGGTTGTATAATATTTATTAGTGCACCTGACTGTATCTACTTACCTACTGGCTCCTTAAATATCTTCTGGTGAAATTAGTCTATCTACTCGAGTAAAATACTTTGATTTTATAGGATAAGGTGATAAATGTATCTAAATATATAAAAAATAAGAAATCGTCACACAATATTTCACAATTTATTGAATTTTGAATATAATATTTCATTATAGGTAGGTATTTACAATAATATTCGAAGGACCAACTACAATATATTATATTATATATAGTTTTACATAAATAAACGATAAGACACAACCAATAATTTCCTATATATACGTACATAATAAATACATATAAGTCATAAGCACATTAGGTATTTGCAAACAATACAATTTGGAATTCATGAATTCTAAATAAAATAGATAAGGTTCAAGAAACTACTTTAAAATATTGCCTTTTATATTATTTTATTGAAAATTATATAAGTTTATATAAAAGTATAACACGTAACATTGTAACAAAACTTCGTTTCAGCGGCAGTGATATTTCCACAGTATTAAATTATTTATTGATATTGTTATACAGGGTGTATTTTTAAACATTTACATCCCTTTAACCACTGATTTTACTAACCAATCTGAACAACATTTATTCAATGAGTTTTGGAAATTAACTTTTAAAAAATCAACTTTGTCCTTTTTTTGGGGAGTGGAACAAATTTTCAACGAATTTTTAAAAGTCATAGAATTAATGTTTTTTGAATAGTTAGTAAACACGTAGCTAAAGGGATGTACATGTCTACAGATACACCCTGTATAATATGCATATCCATAACAGTTATATATTAACGACCTGCGAGCTATGCAAAACTTTACTTAACTTTAGTCTAATCTAATCTTCTTTGGTATACATACATACATGTAATTCTAGTCGATTATTATAGTTTGAGATGAAAACCTGAAGTATCGATTAATCGGTAAAAAATTAATCAGATTTAGGCGATTATTTATTGCTTTATCTTAGGAATTACTACACTTACGCTAGTTAGCTCATTCTGTTTGGGTCTGATAGAATCAGGAGATAAGGAACTGAATATTACGGGGCTATTCTTAGCACCGACCAAACTTTAATATGAATTAAAAAAACAAAGACCTGAAAAGTAACATGTGCTGAAAGACAATAGTTACTTACTTAATCGTTTATTTTAAATCAATATGATACGTTAATAATAACTTTCATTTAACATTAGAGTGTAACTGTGAAAATTTACGTCCCTTTAACCACGGCTTTTAACTACCATTCTGAACAACATTAGTTCTAAAACTTTTGAAAATTCGTTGAAAGGTTTTTTTTCGACAAATTTTTAACATTTTACAAAATGAACTAAAGTGAGTGAGTGACTGACTTAGTATAAAAAGCTGATTTTTTAAATGCGAATCCAAAAGTGATAGGACAAAATGTAGTTTAGAATGATTGTTAAAAGCTAAGCTATAACCTGCGATAAAGAGATGAAAATGTTCACAGATAAGTACACCCTGTATTAAAATTGGACTGTTGTTAAAAAGTTAGCACGGCTGGTTTTCCTAGATGTTGCTCGTGGCGTCATCTGTTTTTAGGTGGCGATTATAAGCCCCATCATTCAAATCCAGCCGACTGTAAAAATGCTCCTAACTGCAATCTACAGAAACTTATGTCAATATTAAATCTAAACTCAAGGCTAAATATCAAATCGCAATATAAAAATGTATAACGCCCTTCTGTCCCTGGGACGGTAAACGTACTTCTAACTCTATTACGTAAGTATAGTCATTATTAATGTATAAAAAATGAGGCCTGAGCATACAACATTGGTGTCACGGTGAGCATTTTTACTGTATTTTCTTTCCAATTGTTATTGGCAAAAACCTGTATTCATGCAATTTGGCACAGTTCTGTTCATTTTATATCTATTATATCATATACTAATAGGTACTTATAGATAATATCAATATACGCTTAATTTAATTATATTAACAAGTCGTCGATATAAACATGAATATTTTTTTATTATATGACATGTGTATAATATTTACTGAAATAATCAACAGTTATACTAATTATAAACATTGCTAAATATACAAATAAATAATAATAACAAATATATAATAAGGTTTAAAGATTAAGAAATGAAAGAGGCGAAAATCAATTGAAATACTTTTACTTTTCATATCACATAAGATTACACCAAATCTCAAATTAAAATAGTCAGACTTTAGCATCGTCATACATAAAACCGTAAACCAAATATACCAAGAACTCTATGAATAATGTTTAAAAATGTTTCCGAAAACGCCATTGACTTGAGCAAATTGTTGCCATAATTGAAAAAAATGTTAAACAGTATATTTTTTCGTCTTTTAGAGACACTATTATTGTACGCATTATAACGAATTTTAACACCTTTTAAAACTACATGCAAAATTAACATCGGAAGCTCACTTATATAAATACAACTCTGCTATTCTAACCGCGGTGGATAGATCTTTAATATAACTATATATCATGTTAAATGACTAGTGTTGCCGAATTATCTCTTGTTTTTATCGAACAGTAGCCTCTCTTTAGATAGTATCGATAGTGTGATTAGGTTAGACTTTCGATAGTCTATCCACTGATATCGTTCAGCAACCCTAGTAGACACTTTATGGGCAATAACTCATTATATGATAACGTACAACCTGACCACCGCAGCTAGTTAATATTTATTGAATATCCAATAACATATAACGTTGGTTTGATATGTTTTATGTACTATATGTTAGGCGAATTTGCTATTCTTGTCATAAGAAGTTTTTGTGTCAACAACCCACATTTTTTCATCCTTGCATTCAATTTTAAAACTATTTACACTTATATACGACACCGCAAAATTGGTAACGTATTACACAAACGTATATCTAGGATCGAGATTATATTATTTTAGGCCTAAACGAATATCAATATGATGTCCAAAAGCATAAAATAATGTAAAGCTAACCTTTTTCACATCTAAAAATCGATTATAAATGTTCAAGTCGATTTTCAATCATCGATATAGAACTAGAAAACGTGTCGTAGTAAATTAAAAAAAATGGAATTTCCTGTCTGTCTATGATAGGGTTGTCACAAATATGCCAAAGTAGCTTACTTACCCACCAAGGTAGTTACAGCCTTATTTCATAAGAAATAAATTTGTAGAAATATATAGGCAGTTAATTTCACTACCATTTTTGGAGCTCAGACCGAAAATCTAGTTCTATACTGTGGATTGAAGTTTACAATATACTCGTACTTCAAATACAATTCTTAATAGTGTAAGACTTGACTTATTCCTTGGAATAAAGAAGTCGACAATTACATAACAGCTCACATATTATTAACGCTAAAGGAAACAAAAATATACAATCATTAAAAACTACTATAAATATAACAGCCCCTATAATTTTACTATTCAATAGCAAAATTGTTTTATCTACTATTTATTATACAACAGTTAAATAAATTAGGTTATGGTTCATAAAAGCAGTGTCGAAATCGAAATACAATAGTTTATAATCTTATACAAGTAAGTATATACCACATTGCGAAACCAGACACGTATCTAGTAACTGGTCCTTTATATTAAAACACTCAAGCCTATTTTCACCTTTAATATAAATATTACTTAACGATTATAACATTTTAAATAACAATTCGAAGAATTTCATTGAAAACGTTTCAAAACGTTTTACTTATGAAGTACTTTTTTCTATGGAAGTTCATATAGGAAGACTATTGATGTTAAAATTTAGTCCGATGCCTTCCTTTGCGTTTAAAATGTTAACAGTGCTCTTTTTATCACAGTCTTAATATAGCCAATTGCTCAACATAGTACCAAGGTACAAAAAAGGTATCAAAGCACGATGCCACTCTCAAATGACATTAATATTACATGAGTAGAGGACGCATGGGTAGGAAAGCAGTACGGGCTGTACTATCGCGCGCATTCAAGTAGTATGATCCTCCACTGCCGAATCACTTGCTAAAGTGACAACCCTAACCGAACGCAAGATTGGCCTAAAAACACCCAACGCAATCGGCTCAACCAGAGTGATACTACGGCCTCACTGAAAACTGGCGTGAAGCAGCGCCTGCGCTGTTATCGCCATCTATCACATAAAAAGAAAAACAAAATATTCAACGCACCGTTTTAAGAACCCTAAGTTTTCGTTTCAAAGGTCACCAGATCTATACTCATTGGACCGCTCTGTGCACCTTTAAGTCTGGCTATTGACTATACTAAAACTGTGGTAAGTATTATTATATTGAACATCGTTAAACTAATTTAAAGCGATGTTGCAAAAAATAACTTCATATTTCGATTCTATTAGTTTTCGTTCGACAATTTATCTTTTGAGGAACCAGTGCTACCTTTGATTTCACAATTCCTCTGTGGACGCTATAGGCGCCTTAAGCAGCGGAGTCCTAGGACTCCTTGATCCATCAGAGTTCCTCGCAGCTGCTTGGAAATCCTCATTCGATAGGGAAGCAGGTATCGGAGCAATTTTCAACTGATGACCGTTCAGTTTGATCTCAGTTATGGAATGTGATCTCCCATGGTTCAAGTTCGGCTTTTCCTTGTTCGTGGTAGTCATGGGGTCGTGTGTTGGGGTCTTGGCGATGGACTGCGTCACTCGCGTCCGGTTGGACTGTTCACGTAGAGCCATTTGGTAGGCGACTTCGAAGGCTTCTCCTAATGTTAGGATGACTTCAGTTGCTTGGTCCTGAAATAGATAAACGTTGAGTTTAGAGCAAAAACTACATTGCTTTTGTTGAGCGAAATTAAAAAGAATGTTTCATACGTCATTGCCGGGTCAATATTTTATTTTGAATGGAACAGCTGATTTTTATACCGCTTCTATTATTGATCTAAATGGGCTTATTCACGACACCTATTAAGAAGGCTTTGTCATTAAACAATAAAAATAACGGTGTATAGGAACATAAGGTCCATCGAAGGCTTTATCTCAACTTACGGTTAAGTATGAAGCCAAGAGGAAACCCATCCCACTAGAATAATTATAATCGTGAAAGATTGTAAGTATAGATGAATGTTTGCTCCTCTTTCACGCAAAAACTATCTAATGCATTTTAATGAAATTTTACAATAATATAGTTTATACATCACAGAATAACACACAGGCTACAATTTATTATAATATAATATTGTGTGGATTGTCCAACTCCACGCGTACGAAGTCGCGGCCGGCCGCTAGTGTTCAATAAAAAGAAAGTCCTTCTTCTCCTACGTACTCCTTCTTAAAAGGCCGGGAACGCATCAGCGACCTCTCTGATCTCGCAGATGTTCATGGGCAGCGGTGATTACTTACCAGGTGGCCCGCTTGTTCGTTTGCCGCCTATAGTATATAAAAAAAAGTCATCAGTACTCACCATAGTGGCAACCCTGAACACGTGGCAGTAGTGACTCCTGGTGGCATGATCCTTGGTGATGTACGCGAAGTGCGTCAGGTCGTCGGCGTCCTGGCACGCGCAGTGGATGTTGCGGATCTCGTGCTCGCAGATCAGCTCCTGAGAATTGAAAGCAGGTTGAAGACTACGACTAGTAAGCAAATTGACTGCCGTGGCACAGTGGGTAAGTGGGTCGCACTTTAAAGTGACAGCTGCGCTTGGGACAAAATAAATATTGACACGAAAGTGACTGCCACTAAGAGCTAAAATTGTCAGTATCACGATGCGCAACTAACGAGCCTTTTCGGACACATTAATCCTTAAAATTATGACATTCAGATTGTCGAAAATCGAAGGTCTGTGGTTAAAGGCGGTACGTGTGGTACCTAATCATTGCGGCAACAACCCTAGCATATGTCAACGAACTCTTCTAAATTCTCAAAATCAAGGCTAAGGTCAGATTTGTTGTCAGGCTCTTATTTTGTGGGCTTGGGGTCCCATCCTCGCTTGGGCATGGCTCAATCCCGGGTCTGACCAAAGATTTGTACTGAAGTTGTTCCTGTTCAGAAAATTACAGCAGTAAACCGAAGTTTTAGAATGTAGTGATATTTAACCCGTGAATCGGAAAGTACGATACGAGTATCCGAGGCAAGGGGTACAAGAGAAGTCGTCAAAATTTTATTGATTTTTTTATATCAATCGATGGATCACCTAATTAATAGTAAACCGTTTCCGCTCCTCACAGACACTCGCTACACCAATTGAGTAACAAATGCGGTGCCAACCTTATTCGTAATGGCAGTTAAAAAAAAATGCCAAGCAGCATTTTTTATTAAATCAGCCAAATGCAATATCAGATTTTTCTCTAAAAATTACGTTCCATTTTTTAATAAATTTTCCAAACTTCGTCTTACTTTTTATCGTTCAAAAAACAGAATCAATTTCTTCTAACGGTAAACAGTAGAAAAACACTAATTATCCCACTTAACTAACCGTGAAGTGTTCTAACACAAAAAATGTTTTTGAAAAAATTGAGAAAGAAAAACGGTATCCTTTTTTCAAGAAACAAAGGCAAGATTGGTCACTCGACCGATCAAGTGTGAAGAATGGGGTATAATTAAAAGTCAAGCGAGCAAAGTCAGGGCTTTTGTGTAGTAAGCCCTTTTGTTTGGGGCGGGATGTTGGCCGCTTCGCCCGACTGCCCTTCAAAGAATAAACAATCTATTCTGAAAAGAAATTTTGTTAACAAGCAACATTACTTACGGTGTTAGGTAAAGGGTTTATTTTTGCACTTGACTCGGTTTAACTATTATTCTAAAGCAGACCCGCCTTCAGAAAATCACGAATTCAAAAGTGAAATTTCGTATTTTATACACTTCACATAATAATTTACAATAGTTCACATAAAAATATAAACTATTTAAGCCTGTGTCCTTTCCCATCAAAGATTGTTCTCCTATATATCACACTAGTAGCTCGAACACAATCAGTTGGTACATATCTTGAAAACTACGCAACCGATTTTTATGAATTGTTTTCTACCTCTTACAGAACTAGTCTTACTCGGATCAACCGGAGTGATACCACGCCGTCACAGAAAACCTACGGGAAGTTGTGCTTACCGTATCGGACTCCCAATGTAGTTAGAAGGGGAGTTAAAAGACACCCAGCTATAGGTGGCGGCGATCGCTAACCATCAGATGATTCGTCGCCTCGGCTCGTATGACACCTGTGACATATAGGCAGGCAGTAAAAATAATGTAGTATAAATGACTTACCCTAGTAATGGTGTTAAGGAACTTGACGCCTCTATAGCTGATAGAGAGAATGATGTCCGGGGAATCCCGGGGCTCTTTGGTAGACTTCTTCAGCTTCTGAATGGACTTCTTTGTGGACTCTGTCCCTCGGAGTTCCTTTACCACCGTTGAACCGAGGTACTGCACAAAAACATTATAATATTGACTTATGTTAGAGTTCCTAACAAACACAAACTACGAATCAGGACTGGGAACACAGATGATACATATAAATTAAGAGAACATCTCTGATATTGAACTGATTCTAACAGTAGCTTAAGCACTTATATTACGTACAACAGAGGACTAAGATACACACATAATATTACAACCAAACAGTGAACAAACACAAGTGTTCATCCAGGGTGGGAATTCAGCCCACGACTTTTGTGTCACATTGGGCGTGGTCACTAGCAAATTTGCCGTCGGGCTAGTCAATGAGTTTTTAGACTAGTCCTAACCTAGTACATCAAGAGCCGGATCAAGAGAGGTATGGTAAGTCATAGAAACTTTCTGTCTCCACTATTAAATACATTACAGCATTGATCCTGATGACGAAGAACGACCTAAATCTCTCAAAAATAAAAATAAACTTACATTAGCTACATAAGTGACAGCTCCCGTCACCAGCACGAACGGCTGGTGCTTCCACTGAGTCCTCAACGCCCCTGGAACTCCAACCAGCAGCTCAGATGGCGCCCTGATCTCCAAGTCCGAAGGTCGAGGCGGCTGCGGCGCAGGCCTGTTCTTCTTACTCCGCTTCAGGGTCTCCCCGCCAGGGGGTGCGAGGGTAGGAACCACGGGAGGCGGGACAGGTTTCAGGTTCTCTGAGACTGGTAGTTTTTCTTTGATTTCTTCTTTTAGCTGTTGTATGTTATTTTTCTAAAACAAAAGGGTTATGGTCAATATATTTAGAAAATGGTAATGCTTTATTAAACTAGGTAGGTACCACTTCAGGCCAATGACAAGAACAAAGTGGCGTTCTTTTGTTTAGAAGTCCAAGACTCATTTTAGGTCACTGTGCCAGCAGAGTATGTAAGAATTTAACTCGAGAATTCAATCTAGATGAAACGCCTAGTTCTTTACATAGTGCTTACTCGTAGAAATGGTAGGAACCAATAAACCGAAATATCTTCATTTTAAAAGTTTGGATTGCTGTAGCCGCTTAGAGTTAGAAAAGTTCAACCACATCTAACTATTTTTTAAGGTGAAATTGTTTTTACCCGTCAAACGTAAACACGTAGCTGTAGTAACCTAAAGCACCTAAAAATACAGGGTTGCTATAACACCTTCGGCACCCTCATGAATCGACTTGCAAATAACTCTGACATGGAATTTCTAGCACCAATTACAGACAGAAGTAGTCTTATTGTAACCAGCAAAAAATCTTTTCATCCAAACAGAAACGTTGAAAACTGCATCCCATTAAAACGAAAGAGCAACTAATGAAAACAAACAACATGACAATTGTCATGGCTCCAAAGCCTAATTAAATACAAAAGGGTGGAACGGGCCCATCGACCTGACACTCCTAGTTCACACTTCAGAGGTGCAAAACAAAAACTGTATGAGGCTAAAAAACAGCCACCGTGAAAATTTAATTAACGCACTAAACCAGTGTAGGGTGACCGGAACTTCTGTATTTATGGGTTATCCCGACTTTAATGCTGCGAAATTTTGTAAACAAAATTCAAAGCGCAAGATTCACTTCCAGTCGCTAAGTAGATCAACAGTAAGTAAACAATTCAAATCGACCAAAACAAAGATCCTACTTAATACTATTAAGGACACATCAATATTGGCTAAGGATATTCCTCTGTTTTTTAACCAACGGGATGTGATGCCATGCCATCGCGTTTCTTATAATTGCAGCAAAATGAATAGCAAAAAAAAACGGTGCTTTTGCTTACCGTCGGGCTAAGGAGATATACCTAATATCTACGGTGGGTTTACGAAATTCCAGAAAAAAATATTTTTCTCGAAACATATCTCAACAAAGAAAGAATAAATTTGATGCATTTCCTATGCTTAAGCGTGTTAGTAACGTCATATTAATTCATTGCTTTTTGTTGTTTGCATGTCTTATGTTGTATTTTACCGCGATTTATTTGCTAATTATTATTTTTTACTCTTATTCTCTGACCTAAGAGTAAGAATGATGAAATATCCCCATAAAATGTTGGTGTGTTATAACAGCGATGTCACCCTACACCGGAGGCACAAAAGTGAATAATTGAAAATAATTGAACAGTGTCAACCATCTAATTTGACGAGTCGTTCGGATACAAAAATAGTGAGCAAGTGTATTCAGGAGCGAATGAATAGTGTCTTCCGTCGAGTGAACGCGAATAGCGGGGGAAGTGCCAGCCCTACTCGCGTGTGGTTTGATTACCAGGGGTTTTCGAGTTGGAGTGATATCACCAGGTGACATGGTAAAGGTAATTATTACATAGGGGTGAACGATATCACATACAGTGGCCCGTCCGCACGTATTTGCTATTAGTTCCAAACTTAACCAATAGATGTCGCTATAGGGTTTCGTCTTTTCAGACTATGACAACATCTATAAAGTTATTTATCTAAACAAATGCCTGGCCTTGCCACCACTGCCGAGGTTGAATCAAAAAGATTTGGCTTGACGTTGTCAGGGATAACATACCTACGTGCAAATCAACTCGTCCCACAATGAACATTATGAGAGATCGCTGACACATTGCTTTTTTTAGGAAGGAGTACTTTCGTCTCTTCAAGGTCCTAAATAGAGTTTCTTTTTATAGGTAAGTGGGCTACTAGAGGCGGCAACGAATTCAGCACGTTGAGTGATCAAAAGAAGTTGGTACTGAGGTGCTTCAGCCTAGACATAGGAGCAATATTCCACGATTCTAATATAGTATTAGTAAGTATATTTTTTGCGTTCATTATGGTAAATGTGAAATGGCAAACACCTGCGTGAAACGGGACCGAAGGCCCAATCAGAGGGGTAAAGGGATTTAATAGGTAGACAGCGCACTTGTGACCGGACTTGTGCTGTCTGCTTATCACATAAAAAATCATGAATTCCCAGCAAATAGTTAGGGCCACATTTTAGTGCGGCAGAACTAAACCCGCCAGAGTGGCTCACTCGCCGTGAATGGCGCTCGTTGAATAGGCGGATTGAACTCTAATTACCATACAGAACCACCGACGGGTGAAATTAAAAAAAGCCACCCTGTACATAGGCTACGTGCCTACGTTCATTTGAATGAGTGAAATCTTAGTAAGAAAATGGCGGGAGGGTTCGTTTTAGAGACTACTTTTATTAGTCAGATCCATTCATATAATTTTAGATCCAGCCATAACACGATCATCAGTGACTGCGGGAGAACTACGCTTCGGCACGAATGGGCCGGTTCGGCCGGTGTTATACCACGACTTTATACACCCTTATTTTCACATCTTACATTATTTGATTTCCTGCTTGCCCGCGATGCCAGCGCTTTGCGCCCGAACGTGTAAACTGATGTCAGAAATCGAAGTGTCCTATCTGTCCCCTAGTATAAAGTTATCTGTGCTTCTAATTGGGAAGTGCCGTGACACAGCTTAACCTTAGGTCGCGTAAAGAAAAAAACTTAGGGGGGGTCAGGTTACTCTGAGCAAGCGACGCCACCACATTTCGAAGACATTTATCCCGTCCTGATGGTAAACGATTAAATAAAACACCTTAAGCCCCACCTTTCACCACCCTTCTAAATAACGCTTAAAACTGCCACATACTTTAAATAACATGATTATGCGCACCCTCACCACCTGCGTGATCAAAATGACTAATCCCTGTCAAATTGCTCATCTTGCAGTAATTACACGCACGGGGTTGCCAGGTTACCCCCCAGGAGGGTGGGGTGTTTATCGCAAGTTATTGGCATAGTTTAAGCACCGCTTAAGAGGGATATTTAAAAGTGATTACGAAATCTAAAGTGACAATCTTAATAAGATGAAAAAAAGCGAGCGAAGCGAAAAATAAAGTTGTTTTTTTTTGTGATAGGTGGCAGACGAGATGGATCACCTAATGGTAAGCGATTGCCGCTACCCATAGACACCTGCAACTCCAGTAAGCAAAATAAGAGCTTTATTTCGCAATAGCTTGGTCTTTGATAGGTTTCAATGAAAATACTGTCTATCATAAAAAGCATGACATCTGAAACGAGTATCTACGAGGTTTCTCGGTTGTTGCTTTTTACCTTGCTACTTAGTGCAACGCTCTGCTGGTATAGTAGCCGTAAAGAACCGGACCGTGATCAAAGGGCCTAGGTTGTTGTATGGTGTTCCCGGGTAGAGCACTATGTTTGCATTATTTCAAACATAGCTTGGATTTGTGATCACTGATCACCAATCCGGATTAGGCTAGGTAAGCTTAGTTATAAATAAATTGAGACAACATCACATACATTGTCCTGGTCCCAAACTATGGTTTTCCCTTGTACTATGGAAACCAGAAACAACGAAGGAACTACAAACACCCAGACTCAAGACAAATATCTGTTTCATCAACAAACATTTATCTTGATGCGGGAATCGAACCCGCGACCCTTGCGTCTCAACCGGCGCTCAAACCACTACGCCAAATGGGTCGTCAAGTCTAATCCCTATTAATGATGACTTATTTATATGATGAAGGCCTGTGTCCTGCAGTGAGACAAAAACCAGGCTAATTTACTTTACGGTGCTGCACTGCACTGCAAGTGCCTTCAAAACATTTAAAGTCAATTTAAACGCAAAACCACACCCTCATTTCGCCTCAATTGGTGCAACACTAAATGGTCATGCGCCATAAACGTGGCAGGTGCTCGTGCGCAGACACGACCGGCGCATGAGCAGACGAGGATGTCCTTTTACCATAACGGGCGCCAAATGACAATTTAATCCGGCTCCAATTTAATCGTGCGTGTTGTTAGTATGGTAAATGTTTTATAATCATCGTAAATAAACATCGCCACATTATTTATTTATCTAATAATTTGGTGTCTGCGCAATAGAAATCCGAATATATGAGAATCCGAATGAATGAGAATACGGAAAATAGGAAGTAGGTAGGTAGGTATTATACGCCTAGGAGACGCCTTCGGATATCGTTAGCTAAAATTTATTATGGGTATAAGAAATGTCATGAGACTAGTGGTTCAGTCTGAATGGCTTGGTGCTTATGCACATATCAACCTTATGCCATCTATAATTTTGTTCGTTTAAATATCCGAATTCCTTTAATACCAATTAATAGTCAATTTAATAGTCTATTAAGCAAGTTAGGTCAACAATTTAAGCTAAAAAAGTTGTTCCGCCCAAAACTATATCGCCAACTCTACAATAATATGGAACTACCTTGATAAACGGCTATGGCTTTGAAATAACAAATATATTTTAACAGTTTATACGACTAACGATATTATTACTTTTTTCCCCGGAAGCTTCGCTAATAATATTATCAATCACCAAGTGTTTTGGTAATTATGACTTTAATATACTGTACTTTTGTTCAAAAAAGTACTATGGCTAACTATACGATATTTTATTTGACTATTCTCACACGACAGTAAGAATATTGATTCCCTATTTGAATACTCCCCTCAAGCCGGCTACAAATAAAAAGATCACAACACCTCCAGCGATCATAAGTCGCAATCATCGCTACTTGAATAATAGTGGCACCATAGCAACTCCCTGCGGGTCCCCGCTCATAATCCTGCACACCGTTGTCCTTTATAAGCCTTCTGATTGAGTGGCTCGCTAGCTTTACTGGCGCCATAAAAACGCCGCCTACCAGTTAAACATTGCATACAATTACGTGAAATGTTACCAACACTCATCTTTTATTCATCGGCGAAACCTTATTAGACCTGAGGAATCGGATTAGAGAAGCAAGTTTAAATTCCACGTGTGATTGTAACGTTTACATCGTAAATTTGCATGAAATGCAAAGCAAAATATGTTTACGCTTATTGCCTCAAAATATTTACTTAAAATGTAAATTTGAAACTCTAAAAATACGTTTACTATTCATAAAATTAATTTAGATTTAGAAATAGGCATTTTCTGAGCCAACATCAATAAAGTCATTGATATTATTAGACAAGCCAAAAGTAATGTTTTGTTTTCCTACTTGCACGCCCAGAAACAATTTTGGCTTCTGCAATCACCACAACCGTGAAATATAATAATTACTGCCACTTATTTTTGGAACAGAAGACAAAAATATACTACCTAATTTATTTATTTACTTTACTGAGAAGATGTAGCAAGTAACAAACTTGCCTTCAATACATATCGTAAGTAAGAACCAGTTTTGTTTTCTAAACAATGACCGTAACAATAAATTTGAACAAAAGGTTCATTCATATATTAAACGAAATGATAATCTATTCAATCATGATATTCAGTACACACCTCCAATCTTTTTATAGCCTTTCTATGATATGAATATTAAATCGTTTGATGGGATGTTATGAGAAATCATTGAATATGCACAAAGTGTTGGCACTATAGTAGACATTGAATCATAGACGAGGTAGGTAGCGTATATGAATGATTAACTGGACAATGAAATATCAAAAGACAAGAACTTTTGAAAAACTGATGATGAAGTCATCAAAACAGATTTATGCAAATAAAATCTATTACGATTTACAGCACGTTCCAACCTTGGGAATTTGCAAAATTGACAGTTACAAATGTTAATGAATACATTTGAATGGTTGCGCTTTGCCGGTACTTACAGGAAATCTTATTGACAAGAATATCAAGTGTCTGTATTACGGTAACTGCTAGTGTAACGTGTTGTGTACGATATTTTGTTTGTTTCTTGGCTATCTAAGTTCCGTAAAGTTTATTTTCGGAAAGCATTTTTACTTTCAATTTATATTGACGATAGTTTAATTTAATACATTACTAGGGTATTACGCCTCTAATAGCAATATTTTAGAAAAGTAAGTGTGCAATTTCAAACGACCAAAGTACAGAAATAATGTTACGAACATTTCTCAGGAAATAACCATTACTTAAACAGTTTATTTAAACAAAGCAAAGTTACAACAAAATAGAAAATACAAGTTATATCGTTGCACCAGCTTGTTCAAAGGCCTTTGAACGTTGACTGAAACAAATTCGCTAAACAAGCAAAGGGTTATCATGGAAACGTTTAACTTAAATTTCGTAAACATCAAGACTTACCAATGTATTGAGATCTGCGTTAATATCTTCCATATTGCTGGCAGGTCCATTGTGTTCTCCAGACACAGACGCCAGTATCCTCTTCCTGTGTCCAGGCTTGTGTATCTCTAGCACAGCCGTCAGTTCCACCTCCCAAATTCTTTTCACTCTATCCATATCTACATACAAATGCTTTCTAAACGTATCACTATATAGTTCTAGATTAATATTTCTTAGCCATTCTTCTACAGATTCGTTTTGGTTCTTACTTATATTATTATTGTTATGGTTATTGCTTATTTCTGTTATTTTAAGAGGTAACTGTTTCGCTGACTCTAGTATTTTTTGCCTATCCGTTTCTTCTATTCCCATTTCGCGTAGATCATTTTCGTCTATAATACCATTCTGAAACAAACAAACTTTTGTTAAAAAATAATCAACAATCAAAGATAACGTGGCTTCTTGATCACCATTTTTTATATAGTTGTTGTTATGACTATGTGTAACATTGTTTCATTTAAGCCAAAATAATCTTATCTTTATTAGACTAGATTTCTTCATATTTAATTACTAGAGCTCATATAAGCATAGCACTCACGTTACAGGGTTGATTAATGTGGAACTTATTATGAAGGAATTTCATTCTTACCAAGCATGTATGTATATCAGAGTGTAGGCTAATATAACCGTATGTAGTACAACCGTATGTAGTATCAATAACCGTACGTAGTATGTTACTTACAATAAAATCAATATCATCGTATCCACTCTCCAGGAACAGTGGTTCATAGTCATGTAACCCCAGGCCTGCGAGCCATAGGCCTAGGTTTGAGGCCACCGAGGGACTCAGGCTGGACTCCGAGCAGCTCAGGCCGAGCCGGGATGTGAACTCCTGCTCCAACTCGGAGACGAAGACAGACTCACGGACCAGCTTGCTGCCGAAGGAGGCCATTATCTCGGAGATCTTGGCCCATTCCTCCTGTTGACAAAGAAATATAATTTATGTAGTGTTTTAAGTCAGGTGTCGGGATCCATACTATACTAATATTATAAATGGAAGAGTGTGTCTGCTGTCTGTATGTTTGTCTTTCTTTCACGGCAAAACGGAGCGTCAAATTAACGTTTTTTTTAGGTGGAGATAGTTAAGGGAATGGAGAGTAGCATAGGCTTTTTGCCCCATTCTAACCCCCATTTTCGGGAAGTGGGGGGCGCAAGCGAAGCCGCGGGCAAAAGTAAGAAATAAATTATTATTATCTGCAGCTCTGTAATCATCTGTAAATGGTCGTGTAAATGTGACCGCCGAGACAGTAGTAATATATGTACGCACATTGACTTGAATCTTTTTTTAACTTAAGACCGTGGGAGAGCCACGCTTCTACAAGAATGGGCCAGGCACATGAGTGATATCATGGCCTCACAGAATACCGGCGTAAAATTGTGCCTGCGCTATGACCAGACCGGAGGCCCATGGGGGGAAAAGGGTGTTAAAGGTTGGCAGCGCACTTGTGATCCTACCTACTGATGTTGCAGGTGGTGTATAGGAGGCGACAATCGCTTACCATTAGGTGTCCCGTCTGCTCGTCTGCCACCTATCACCTAAAAAACAATCTAAAGCACTGACCACGCAGCCATGCACCTTTGGATTGTTCCTATCTGAATTCCACCTACGATCTTCCATTCCCAAAACTCATATTCTTATCCACGATACCAAAGATCTCAAGGAAACAACTAAAGCTTTGTGTAACCCGCTTAAATGTCACGTGTTGCAAAAACCATTTCGATTTTACGGTCATTTTATAGGCCCAAACGGCCGCAAGGTGTACAGCTGCCATTGCGTGCATCTGCCACGCACCTGCATGCCTGCATATTGCATATAGATGACATTCCCTTATCTCGGGACACCCGCATGTTGTCTTTAGAAACCGCTTAAGCGCTTTCATTCATGATATTATGCGTTCATTTTATTCGAAAAATATTACTTGCTTCTGGTTTCTTTGCTTGAAAAAATTTTGAGATGATATTATGTTTGTGCAGTTTTTAGTAATCAATATTGTAATTTTACTGGTATTAGGTTTCCTGTATGTTTATATTAATGGATTTTCAGTACGCAATACTCAAATTCACCTGCTACCTACGGCGCTACTAATAATTATGATGAAACTAAATAAAATACCTTCTTGGTTGCGCAGTGACTACGAAGGCTGTTTTTCCCGACCACTATTATCTGGACATCTTTAAGCCAAGAATGAACATCTTCTATGCAAACGCAACTATCCTAGACCTCATCGTCACTTTTCATCAGGTGTGATTGTGGTCAAGCGTTGGCCTATAGTTTAATTAAAAAAAAGGCTACGTTTTAGACCAGGGTTCGATGATTGCCTAGAATTTTGTACCTGAGATCACCAGTATCAGCCGTAGCAGGTGGCAATTACCTTACGTGCACTCGACATTGACATCGAATTAGAGATGTGTACAAGTGACAAATGTATATGAAATCTCTAAATTCAACTATAGTTTGATAAAGTTCTATTTAGTTTGATAAAAATATTGTGTGCCTCACAAACGCCATGCAAGCTGGTTTCTGCGTGTTAACATCCATTACTTCCTCCCTTTGTGTCACACCCATACACGGCTCTCGAGGTTAATTGGTACAGTTAGGCTGATTTGCGTCTCTTTGATCACAACACATGCTTATACTATTCAAAGCAGTCGTCATTATTTGAATCCTAAATTATGTATTACCATACATCACTGCCTTGTATAATTATAGACATTTAGGATCTTCTATAGATACTACTTATTTAAAAAGGGATACTTTTTCATACGAGAGGCGGCAAACAATCGGGTAATTATCCCGTCCATGAAAATAGGCGACAGCAGAGAGGTCGCTGATGCGTGGCCGGTCTTTTATGTAGTACGCTCATCTCTTGAAGGTTCCTAAGTCATAGTAGTCAGGAAATACTGCAACGCAGCTAAACCGTTCCACAAAACTTTCTACAGACATCGGCAAATCTTATGAACAAATCGTTCCAATCTGTACCAATAGATGGCGCTGGGTGTCAATCACATCGCGCTAGTGTTTCCTATAAGTCTTGTCTCCTCAGCTTTATAAATAGTATAATGTAGAACATAGAATTTACAAACCCCTTTTTCGTAATATCGCCTATGTTGTTTCTCAGGTGCTCTAGAGCATCTATACCTATATCAAATTTCATTAAAATCCGTTTAGTAGTTTTGGCGTGAAAGAGTAACAGACAGACATACAAGAGTTACTTTCGCATTTACAATATTAGTTAGGATGTGAAAGTGAAATCACTTCCAAAAAGAAACTGATCTCACGATACATTTTTATCGCGTAAACTGTACTCGTGCATGTACTCACAATTTACAATTCTGCAAAATTTCAACCGTAAAGTATGAATCACGCGCCATTGTATTTTGTTTACAAACGATCTTTCCTTGTATGACATTCAACATAATCAGCTGATACTGACCGATACGATTGTTTACCGTAAGGGAGACGGCCCTAATTTCGACAGTGTCCCAGTACCCGTCAGTTTTCAAAAAAAGCCAATTATCTTTGATATTTTACTATACGATGCGCTATTTTTTTTTGGCAACATATTCTTGAAGATATTTAGCACATTTAGAATATTAAATATCTTTTTCAAAACATATAGTGATTTCAGCATACGCTTTCGAAAGTAAGCATAGCTCATTTTTGCATTTTTTTGTCAATTTAGGTGCTGAATTTGACGTCTACCCTCTTAGGTTTCTTTCTCTCTCATGCAGTGGTTGTTTTTCAGAAGACACTGTAATTACTTTTTGTAATAGTTTAGTAAATTGTCTAGCGATATAATCTATAAAATCATTCATTTCTTATATTTAGATAATGTTTTTAGCACGTGACATCTATTGGGTCACTAAAACCGTCACATGACCCAATACCCGTCAGTTTCCCCATTGATCTGACGGTAACTAGGACACATTTTAGTAATGAACCTAATTCCGTCATCAAAGCAATTTAGGTCCTATTATAGTTAGTAATAAAGTCTATTATTCTTCTGCTAAAAAAAGTTATTCTGCCGGTTACTAGGACATGTTTGAACTATTGAACCTGTATTCGTCAATATAAGAAATTAGACTTAATGTCCCAGCAATAAGAGTTAAAATTAAAATGTAATTTGTTGGTATCATCCAATCGACTTTGGCTCTTTTTTAAGTCACTCAAATAAAATGATTAGCCCATCACAAAGTGGTTCTTGCATTCGTTTTCTTAAAATGTATACCTTATAGTAGGTATGTTACAAAATTATTGTACAACTCCTGTTTTTGACTCGTAAGTAAAGGCAGGCCAAGTCTTAGTGCCGTAAAGGAGAATCGGCCTGATAATGGACTTCAATCAAAGCCAGTTTGATTGAAATGGGTCTACTGCAAGGTGTGCCTTGATGTCGCATTTAATGTCATCGTACAAGTGGAGCATTAAATCGGTTTTGCGCTTGACTTAGCCTATGCGGTCATAAGTGGGATCCGGGGAGTTGATGGCCATATACTCCGTCTTTGTTATATTTAGTTTTAGACCACCGTTCTCAGGCGACTCTTTCCGTTCTTTCAATCGTCTCACTAACCTGCATTTGTCCGAGTCCACCAGCGCCATATACGAGTATCAAGCTGAACAAAACCGGACTAAAGACGGAACCTTGGTGTACTCCTACGATGATAGCGAAGGACTTATTGTCTAACAACTGAGGGTTGGTAGCTCAGAACGCACCTTCAAGTCCGAGTGTACACCTCTGGATTTTTCAAATCTATGTGCGACTGTGCGTATTCTTGCTCGGCTCTGAGAGAAAACATCGTGAGGAAACCTGCACGTCTCGAATAGTTTCCGAAACGTGTAACCATAATCAGTTGGTCTGGTTCCCCTGTTAAAGGGTTACGAAGGACAGGCGGCAGTTGGTTCTATGTAATTATCAGACTCCCAAAATCCTGAATCATGGTCTAAGCGTACCTCCATAGTAACAGCTTTGGACGCAACGGACGGTAATTACACGCTAATATCACAGAGGATAGATGAAAAAGAGAATAGCAGGACTGCTACTTCTGGAATTCCGATTCTCTAGTAACGTCTAACTAGAGCATCGGATTTGCAATACACGTTACAGAAAACGTAAAATATGCCACCTAAGTGCCTATCCGATTACCGAACGCGGAACTCAGTCAAATGTTTTTTTGCAGTTCAAGCAAGAGGAGGTGCAGAAGCGTGTTCTTCAATCGGTATTTTCTACGATGACCCTTAAGGCAAAAACAAGGTCTATAGTCAATTTCATCATTTCAACCAATAGACGTCCACTGATAGGCATAGGTCAATGATCTTCACAAAGATAGGTTCTGTGCCGCCTGCATCCAAGGAATTACCGCGACCTTTACCATCGGTGCACATTGCGTATGTCGTATGTAGTATAGTCTTCAGTTCTTCACTTCTAGTTCATTTACAGCCGCGGAATCCAAAAGTCTACAATCCTATTTCTGAATTTATTCCAGACACACATTCTACAATCCGCTCCAAGACCTTTTGGTTAACGACCTTCATGCCACGGTCTTCACACCTATGCACCGATTCCTAACCTTTGAAGGTTGGAGTAATTGATAATCAGCCTCTTTTGAAAGTGAGTCCCAGCTCTATGTGCTGCATGCTCGTAGAAGTAAGAACGCCGTCTCTCCTTCACTCAGCTACACAGAGGCACTGTAAGATGTTCTGTTCTGGTTCGGCCTTAAAGCACGTCAACTCCTAAATAAGCTCCGTCCCTCAGACGATCCCAGTTTTTTATAGAATGGTCGCAAGTGATCACGTACGGTTCTGGCTGTAGGTGTTTAGTGGTACGTTTGGCAGCCCTGTATATGTCGCTGTCATCAGTTATGTTTACAGCTTTACTTCTCATTAAAGCTTTATAAAAATTTTGTTTCGCGCTTGTGTGATTGACTTTGTCATTCCACCATCAGGTTTCCTTGTCACTTTGCGGCGGTCTTTTGACAATACCAAGCGCTGCTTTTACTGCATCGATAATGGATGCTTGAATCCTGTCCTGTCGGTTTTGGACTGAAGCGTCCTCCGTACCGGCTTGTCACCGACAGCGAAAACGTACTTTTGGGACATGATTTCATCAAGCTTCCAGCTTCAGGCTCCCCGGATTTGGGATCAGCATTACTTAACACGTTTGTCCTTAGTCAAAACATGAAGTGCTAAGCAGAGGCGCTAAGAAGAGGTTCCTGACAAGCAGGCAGTGTCGTGCTTTCTCCCCGTGCATGACCTTGCAGTTGGGTAGTTTACTTTATTGTAGTGTCTTTGGGTAAGTAGAAAATCGATCTGGGTCACGTGTTTCCTGCTTTAAGTATTCCGGTTACTTTTTAAAAAGATGTGCTTTTACGCTAACTTTATCAAATATTAATAATAATAAAGCGTCAGCTTGCATCCATCTATATCCTATTTTTATACGTTTTATTGGGCATCGGTAGCAACAAGCGTTTGGTTCGCCTAATGGTCAGCAACTACTGTAGCTCATGGACGTCAGCCACTCCCGAGGATACTTCGCAAACTGTAGGAATGCTACATCCACCCTGTGCCTGAAGAGAATGTCATCCAACTCTCTCAAGATTTCGTGCTTGCAAAAAGTCCAGTGGTCTCAGTTTATTTTATTTTTGATTAGGACCTAAATAAGTATTAAAATACCAGAGTTGATTTCTTGTGGAAACCTACTCAAAATTGATTTTTGTCACCGTGTCCTGAAGCCCACATTGGACTATTTTTAGATATCTACCGTTTTTGAAATACCAGTTTTGTATCAAATGAAAGCTTATTGTTAGAACTACATTTTACTATCAAATATTGGCCGTGAAATACGTATTTTAGTATATATTTTCTAAACTAAGTGGAAATTCGAACTTTTTAAATAAGTTTGCGTACTTTAAAAGAACTTCACATTGAGAACCTATTGACTGTATAAATCTCCACTTGGTCTCAAATTGAAGCAAATTTACTTTTATTTAAGTAATGTAAAATAATTATACCGGCCAGAACCTTCCTTCATAAAAATTTTGATCAAAATCCGAAAGAAGTCCGAAAATTAAATATTTTTTCTACATTTTATGAACCTTATCTACCTAGTCATAGAGTTCAATTTGGTATCAAAATTTGACGACTACTGGGTCATTTTGACGATTAATGGGACAAACCTGACGGGTACTGGTACAAATCGCCCTTTTTTCATATTGATGGCGTTTTAATATATTTCGTAACTGTTTTGAACTAAAATTTATATTTAAACAAAATCTCAAATAGATTCTTGACCATATCACGCAATACAACTTTCACTATCTTATATACTTTTATCACAGCATCAGTGCAAAGTCAGCCAAGTTCAGAAACTGACGGATACTGGGCCTTCTCCCTTATTACTTTGAATCGACGGCGATGCGTCTGTGGTAATGCGATAAGATATTGCGTAAATGCATCGTGAGGCCTTCGATGAAGAAGAAACCATCAAGCCTAAGTTTGTTATTCCCCGTTGCTTCAAAAGTAACCGCCTAGTTTTTTTTCTGTGATAGGTGGCACACGAACAGACGGATCACTTGATGGTAAGAGATTGCCGCCGCCCATAGACACCACTAACACCGGTAGTCACAAGTGCGCTTTCATGGTCATTATATCCACTTTTTCTTAATCTTCCTTATAGTCAAGTTATACCATACAGCCTTTCAAAACGTGTTTACTTTAGAGTTTTTCTTAATTTGAAAAGTACCTATTTTAAAAACATTCAAAGAGAGTAAGAAAAAAAAACAATTGACAAATGTAGAGAAAAAACATAATGTACCAGTTACATAGTAACTTGTACATTATACTTTGTACTGATACATTAAGTAGGTACTGGGCCTTAGTTATCTTTTGACCTGCATCTCAATATACTCAATACTCAATCATTTATTGCAAAACCATAAGTACAATAGATGTTATTATAAAATAGGAACATTATGGACCCTGTCGGGTACGCAACTTAAGGTCAGGAGAGAGGAAGACGCATTTTATTTTAGTTAAAATCTAGAAGTAGGTACTATGTAGCAAATAACTATTAATAAACTAAACAAGACACAATCATTTTGTAGATCCTATAAAAGTATTATCACTAAAATATTCCTTAATATTGTAGTAACTATTATTAATTAGGAGCTCTTTTAATTTATTTGTAAATATTTTGTCGTTCTTTTCGTTTTGTATTATGTCAGGTAGTTTGTTATAAATTTGTATGGAGGAACTATAGGTGCTATTGGAGTTTAATTTTAGTCTTGAAGTTGGGAGAACTAATTTATTTCTATTTCGTAGTGCATAATTACAAGATACGTCTTCGCGTTTTGTGTAAATTGTCTATATTTTCGAACGAATTTGCATATTTCGAAAATATATAGGCAGGGCAATGTTAATATTTTATAATTTTGTAAAAAATGGTTTACAGCTATCTGTTTGGTCTATATTTGCGATGATACGGATCTTAAACCTCGTTGGAGGTCAACGGTCATTGGTCAATTTCATTATGCAATTTAGAACATTACGATTGCCGCTGATTGAATCAGAGATTGTGCCATTGTGTTGTCGCGTTAGTTTGACGGATGAGGAGGAAAAATAAGTCAAATCTACTTACACCAAATTAGGGATTTTGCAAATGAAAACGATAGATTGGTGTTACGTAGAAGTCAGATCAAACTTGGAAGCCATTGGTGTTGGTCTTTTAGCAGGCCGGCCATTCTAAATCTATACATAATACCGACGCTAATTAAATGTGTAGACTCTCGAAAGCAGCAGTGATTAAATTGATTTTGATGATGAGGAATACATCATAGATTTAATCTGGGGAGAGCCACGCTTCGGCATGAATGGGCCAGCTCGACCGGTGTAATACCACGGCCTCACAGAAAACCAGCGTAAAGCAGCACTTGCGTTGTGTTTTGTCGACTAAGCGAGGGTACCGATGGCCCAATTGGGGCGCCAAAGAGGTTTAAAGGTTTGTAGCGCACTAGTGATACTACTGGCGTTGCAGGTGTCTATAAGTGGCGGCAATCGTTTACCATCAGGTGATCCGTCTGCTCGTCTGCCACTCCATAAAAACAAATAAAAGATACATTACCTGCTCATCGAAGGGACTAAGTATCGACAGCGACTTCTCCCCCGCTCTGCGTGGAACTGGTCGTGTTACTGCGCCTCCGCACCTCCTCCTCAACCCCGTTGATACTCCGCTCTGTCCCCTGTCCATTGCTGGCCAGGTTAGCAGCGTTCGCCGCTGGTGGCTCTGTCGGGGAACCGTCGTACACTGACTTGAGCTTGCGCAACGTCTTCGGCCGTTCGGCTGGCATCGGCCGGAGGCCTATCCCGTCGAGCGTCGTGGTTGAGCCTTTGAAGAGGCCTGTGGACAAATGGAAATGCTGTTTAGTATTTATTATCATCAATAAAAGAAATCTCGTATTTAGAATTTATAGCACAAAAGGTTACGGAACTTGCTATGGTCATAGGTAAATATAATCTCAGTGGTTTTATAGATAAAATAATAATAATAAATGCACCACAATCATACCAATCAACTTGGTCTCAAACTTAGGCAACCCCTGTACTATGAGTACCAGATAACGTTATTTAACTGGGGGCGACAACCCAGAACACCCAGACCGAAGAAAACTTAGAAAACGTAGTTTCTTAAATTGACTTGGCCGGGAATCCAACCCGGGACCTTTCGCGCTTCGGGTGAACACCTTTGTTACTGCGCCATCGAGGCCGTCAAGAAAAATGAGAAGAAGAAAAGTGAGAAAGTTTATTTGAAAAATTCAGAATGAAGACTTGGTTTAGTTTAAAATAACAAAATCAAAAGCAGAAAGAAAAGGCGCACCTAACAAACATTCATACGTAACACTAACTTAAACATATCTATTAATTGATCTTTTTTACCGGCAGCTTAATTAAACTAGTCATTATTCACCATTCCTTTCGACACGTTATCGGGTCAAGCTAATAAGATTTCCTCTACCGAAGAAAAGTGAAAACGTCGAGCCAGCCACATCGGTGCCAAGGCGACGGTAGAGGCATGTAGCTATGCAGCACTCGTAAACTTATCAAAAGAACCGGTTGCTCGAGGCTGTGTCTCGATTAGATAAGACTGTTTGTTGTTAGTAACATATGAGAAAGAAAATATGAAACGAAACAACGAAACGAGCGTACTCCTTCTTAAAAGGCCGGCAACGCATCAGCGACCTCTCTGATCTCGCAGATGTTCATGGGCAGCGGTGATTACTTACCAGCAGGTGACCCGCTTGCTCGTTTGCCGCCTCTAGTATAAAAAAAAATGATCTTATGTTCCATAAGAGTGGTCATAACAGTGGTGGTGGTGGCACAGGACTGATCTGTGTGGAGAATATGTGCCTAATGTGTATGTTGACCTTTGGTGATAGTCTATTCCATCATGATCATAGTTCAATGAGACAGCAACGCAACTTGACTGTGAAAATCAAAGGCACTGAACAAAAAGCCCAGGTAGACCTTTGGCCCAAATAATGTCGCAAATTTTTTTTATTTTCACGGATTAGATTCTTAGCAAACACTGCGACTTTTACAAAATATCCTACTACTATTATAAAGGCGAAAGTTTGTGAGTATGGATGTATGGATGTTTGTTACTCTTTCACGTAAAAACTACTGAATGGATTTGAATGAAACTTTACCACAATATAGCTTATACATCAGAATAACACATAGGCTACAATTTTTGAGGTTTCTACGAACCTAAAGTCCACGCGAACGAAGTCGCGGGCAAAAGCTTATCTATATAAAGTTAGTGAAATAAGTAAAACTAAAGTTACTAAATAAATGACATTTAACGACTCACATTCAACTCGCTGCGGGGACTCTATGAGAGCTATAAATTGGCTCACAGGGAACGATAACCAAGACCACTGTGAGAATGGACCGTGTGGTAGAGATGTGACATTATGTATGGTGGTTAACCTAATCTTTCTTTTTCAAAGATTATACGTAAAATTGACATAGTTACTACTTTTTTGAGGAAAACGCACTACAAACACAATCAAAATATTTAAACTATTGACCAAGTCAAGCGCTCAATAACTCTTTTTGTAGTGTTTGCCTCAGTCACGCTCAAAAATTGTAGATGTAATTCTGATACCCAAGATACAAATGGCGCATTTTTATTTTGGGACCAAGACGTTTAGGCACAGACTTTAGGATAAAAGTAAAAAAAAAACAAGTTGATCTATTAATTTACCTACTCGTAAAAGTCAAAATATATAACGCTGATTCGATTTGTTTGTTGATTATTAGATATCATACACCTATTAATTAGTAGTTCTAGCCTTAAGAATTAGGAAATAAAAAAGTTGAACTTATTTGAGTAGAAAAAAAATGCATTAAGAACTATTTTCTATTCGATTGAACTCTTCACATCTCTAGTCCCGAGATTTGAGAGATGGCTTGTGTTACGAGGCGATTTGTTCGAATCACGACTAATATCCGTTGTCACGGTTCTCATAGGCCCTAAACATAGGTACATTATAATATAGTCGTATAGTTAAAAGTCGGTGCGGTAAATGTGTATGACTGTAAGATGAGAGTCGATTGAAGAAATGTGTCATTTTTGTATACTTTGATGTATAGCTAGCTGTACGTAGGTACATACGGTTGTTATGTGTTTTATTTCAAGTGTGTTTATTTTTAGTTTCACGAAACTGAAACGTCTTCATTTATTATCAAAACAAAGCGAATAACACCGTATGTTCAATGTTAGCCTGAATCCGTATGTTGACTGCTAAATCACAAGTGTTGTATGATTGACTGAAATATTATGACTGTTGTTAGTAACAACTTACTGAATTAGTCCATTAAAATTAAAATAGTCAATTTACGATATTCTCTAGTTCCTAGGAACCGCCAGCGTCATATTAATATGTAGGTTACATCCAAGATGTCCAAATACTAAGTGATATTCACGATACTTATGCAATAGTATCAACACAACTAACGTAGCCAAATTTAACAGAGCATTCACCATGGTCAAAAATATCGAAACAACTGTGAACGTCAATCGATGTTTCTTTCCTAATGATGATTTGAATGTGCTTAATCAATTGTTCTGAATTTTTGGACTACTGTGAATGCTCTGTTAAATTTGGCTACGTTGGTTGTATTGATATTATTGCATACCGTGCATGTTGATAAGTATTTAGACGTTTTGGATATGCCTTTATATATTATGCTGAAAGTGCCTAGGACGTGAGAGTCAAAACCTTTTAAAAGTTTCTATCAACTTTGATTGCGTCTTGTGATCAGCCGAAGTAAAAATTCCTAAGTTGTGAAGATACCAAATAAAGGGCAATTCTTTAAAGTTTATCGGAATTGGGACGAAGGCCAACGAATCCGGTCGAAAAAAAAAAGGGATCCACCTATATTTATTCAACTCGGTGTATCACAGGAACGCTATTAATATTCTCTTTGATGTATCAATCAAGGTTAGTCTCACTCAATGAAGTCTGTAATGTGCAAGACTAGATCAAAAGCTCCCATACGAATAAATAAAGAAGAATTCATTGAAATTGCAAAAAAAAAACTAGCAATTTTTTTGAAATAACTAGACGTAAATTATACACCGTTAACATTTAGTCGTTTTAATGTAATACGAATACAGCCCTTTAGCTTGTTAAATCGTCAAAATAAGCAAAATAAAAATCAGCTGTTCGATGCATTTTGCCTGGTGAATATTCTTTTTTTTATCTTATTAGGGCTTAGGGATAAAACGGCTAAATTTAACGGTGTATAAGCATTTCGATAAATATAACATAGACTTATATTATGTATAATTGTTAGCATCTTAATTTCCCTATTGTGAGTATAAAAAAATTAAGGCAGTGGAGTAAACATTTATACAGATGTTATCAAATTACCAACATATTTTCTATTCACAATCTTTTTAAATTTAAAAAAGGAAAGGTTTTTTTGTACAGGGGCCAGCACATCAAGTTACTACAATCTGTCAAATTTCCTCAGTTGATATTAAACCAAACACGTTTGACATAAAAGTGAGGTTCGATTGAAGAAATTTGACAGATTGTAGTAACTTGATGTGCAGGCCACCGTACTTTCGATCAGCATTCATAATGTTTTGATACCATTGAGATTATAAATTTGTTATAACATACTATCTTATAAGAAACGACGGTAATAATATTGAAAAGAATATGTATGTATCTCGTAAAGATCAATACTTGTGAAAAAACTAAGTTCTTAAAAAACACAGTATCGTATGAGCTGATAAACTTCAGAATATATGATATCAAAGGCAATGATAGTAGACCAATCAGTTTTGGTATTCCTTCCAAACTTTCCTTATCTACAAACAAATCTTTTATCCTCATATTTCTACCGTAAGAGCATTGTCATGTATTTTCCATAGAAGGCGGTAAAGATAAAAGTTGATAAAAATGTCAAAGATCACTTTAAAATGAAACTTCCATCGTGTAGTCTGCTCACTGCTGTCATGAACTAAGAAAGTACAGAAAGCATCTATGAGAGAGTTCGATTGTTATTCCCTACTTTGACCTAATAACTTCGATATAACGCGAATTTCTCTTTATAGGAAAAGTTTGTTTGACTTTTATTTCTTTCAGTCAATCACACTTAGTCATTAAAACAATGAATTTCCTTCTATAGGCAATGCAGCCTTTCACTTTCCTGTTGTTCTTTCATAAAAAAAATATCGTAAAGATATTGTATAAATGCTTTCTGTATGTTAGTTGCAAAGCTGGATACTGTTGATATCCAAAAAACCTTGCTTTATCCAAGTTACTGACACTAAACAACTAATACTGGGACACGAAAAACACAATCAAATTAACATATTAGCAATAATTGAACATGCATTTTTAAGGGATATTGATATTTATGATTCATTTTGATATTTGGTATTGAATTATCAAGATTAGGTAGTTGATCATTAATTACTATAAGTAACTCATACTGACAAACGTTAATTGACATGAACGATGATTTCAATTCCAATGATGAGGGTATTATTACTAGAATACATGATTAATGGATATTACTCCAGCGAAGGTGCGAGTCAGGTGCTGATTATGTTGGACTTGTTGCCACAGCCCATGCATTGAAAAAACTTCGTATGTACAATTGTTTTTTTCCTGCATTTAGAGTAGTAAATTTGCTTAAGCCAGTTATTTACAACATTAAAACCCTGTTGTGCAAGCTGATAAACCTCCTGATCAGAGCTCGCAGAGATAACAGTGCAGTGTCATCAGCCATAGGATGATGATTTTGCCACCATTAATTTTAGATTACAAAAGATCATTAATATAACTAAAAATAAGGTAGGACCTAAAATACTTCCCTGGGGTATTCCGAAGGATGTATTTTTCATATCAGAACTGATAATGTTATCTATTTTCACACATTGGGAACGCTCGTCTAAATAATTTGCAAATAATTTAAGCTGGTTTCCTCCTCTGATACCCAAGGATTCGAGCTTCTGTAATAGGAGAGGGACAGAAACAGTATCAAATGCTTTGGCGAGGTCGAGAAAGATTCCTATTGTCCTGCTGACCCTTATCAAGTTCCTGGACAAGATAATCAGTGAGCTGGTGGACGGCATCGGCAGTCGATAGTTTGGGTCTAAAACCAAATTGCGTTGCGGAGAGCAAGGATTGCTTCTCCAGATATTTCATTAGTCTGGTATTTATGATCTTTTCTAATATTTTAGATATTGCTGGCAATATAGAAATGGGCCGGTAGTTAGTACTGTCCTTTTTGTTACCTGATTTATGTACAGGAACAACCACAGCTTTTTTTCAGACATTTAGGAAAAGTTCCCTCAGCCAAGCATTTACGAAAAATGTAGGTGAGCGGAGTGATCAGTATGTGTTTGTATTTTTTTTTAGGTATATTAGCGATATGTTATCCCAACCAACCGCACAGTCATCCTTAAGATCCCATTATGATGCTCGCCCTTCCGTTTCGTCGGGATCTAACAAGACAAATGTATTTGGAGAACTGCTGCTGATTAATGCAGATTGTGTTAATAACTGATTCTGAATTTTAACAGCTAGTTTTTTTCCGATGTTGACAAAATAATCATTTGCGATGTTTGCCGAGGCCGACTGGGAGGAGTGTCCTTGTAATAGACTTGAACAGGAGTCATTGGTTCGCTAAATGAGTATAAAATTCTTAATAACCTTCCATACGGTTTTAGGATTTTTTCCCCGCCTTTTTCTAGCTCATTTTTCTCGTAGGCTACTTTGACTTTTTTTAGTATGTCATTACAAAAATTTCGGTAGCGCTTATACGATGTCTGTAAGACCAAATTCCCTGGGTTGAGTTTTGCCTTCATGTGAAGATTATCCCGATGTCTCATACACCGAATAAGACCCGGTGTAATCCATGGCTTAATATTGTAGTTTTTATTACTTAGCCGCTTAGTTGTCGTATTTTTCAGAATGACTTGTTGAACATTACTCACTAAGTACGACATGCAAGTGTCAGCGTCATCAAAATTATAAAGCGGGTTAAAGTCTATTTTGCATAAATCGTGTTCAAGTCCAATTACATTTGTTTTTGTTATTTTTTTCATGCACGTACGTTTAGGTAGTTTGCGATTTAAGGTTAGTAGGACAGCATTGTGGTCAGTTATTGACGAGTTGATGACAAGTGTCCTTGATGGAGACCTAGTTTTAAGCATCACATGGTCCAAACAGGAGCCGCTTTGGTGCGTGGGAAGCGTGTGCGCCGGGAGCAAGCTATTGAAGGCGCAAAAGTTTAAATATTCCTGTGCAGCTGCATCAATGTTTCCTGGCTGAATGTTTATGTTTATGTCTCCAATTAAAATTAGATTTTTATATGACGACAATTGTTGGAGTGTGGTGTTTAGGGATTCAATGAAACTATTTGAATTTTTAAAAGAGGGGGGTCTGTACACCGCTAATATTGGCAATATCCGACCCAATTTTGATTAAAGATTCCGGTTACAGTCTAATATGTTTGGGTGACTCTACGACGACGTTTAGGTTGCTTTTAGCATATACCACTACTCCGTCGTTTTGGTTATAGTTTTCTACACTGCTATGCAGGCTGTAACCTGGTAGTAATGGTAAGTTACTATATTTACCTAACCAACACTCAGTGAAAACAATGACGTCACAGTCAATATTTAATCTTTGCTGGAAAACTATGAAGTTATCGAAATTCTTAAAAATACTAACGTATATTCCTGGTGATAATTGTTAATGGAGTGCTAATGGAGGAATATACAGTTTGCACCTTTCTACCTCACACGCCATTGAGTCTGATACAGAGAAATTATCAAGGTCAGAAATTACAGCGTTAGTCATAGTAATTACAAGCAAAAAAAAAAAAAAAAAAAAAAAAAAATAGTAACAACAAGAACTAAATACGTGTAATATAGGCGCTCTTAGGCGCCTTCATAGTCATTGTGTTGATATACCGGTTTTCGGCTATCATTTTGGCGGACACTGTTCATCACCGGTTTTGTGGTCACAGGGCTTCTTAAAACGCATACATGTAGCACATTTGGATGGTTCGGCCTTCCTTATGCAGTCCTTAAGAACGTGGCCTAATTCACCGCAGTGTCCACAGGTGCTGGACTCCTCTCGGCAGGTCTTAGCCGCGTGACCATACTGGTGGCACTTGTAGCACCTCGTCACGAGCGTGAAGTCTCTCACCGGGCATGAGGACCAATTCACGAAAACTCTGTTCTTGGTGATTAGGGCCTTACGTATCTGGGCTGGAACTTCTAAAATGTAATTACATGTTTCGCTCTCCTTTTTACCAGATTTGTGGCTCAAAGAAATACTGGACAGGAATGACTCGAGTGTCGCCTCTTGATTTCCAGCCAGGTTTTGCTGGTATATACAGTTCAGCACCTCCGCCTCTTGCATAGCCGAGGGTACTCCGACGACCACTATTCTTGGCCTTCGCTTCTGCGGTTCATTCACAGTAAGGCCCGAGGTGGTAAGTTGCGATGAGCGCTTCAACTTTTCAATGTCGTCTTTGGTCTCGGTACTAATGATGACACCACCATTCTTAGTTTTGCGCAAACCCCTCACGTGCAGCTTCATTTCTTCAGGTTTTATCAATTTTTGGACTAGGTTTTTGGTTTCCTCGCTCGATTTCAACTTGTCGGAAGGGTAGATGGCTACTGAACTAACCTTATTTGGTTGGACAAACCTATTTTGGCTCTTTTTTACCATGTCTGCAAATGAAGTTGCTGCATTGGTTTGGTATTGCGGATACTTCAATGGTTTCTGAAGGTCATGGATGCGCTGCGAGAGGTTCACTTTTTCTTAAGGGCTTGTAGGGTCATATGGGTCTGGATGGCTTTTTGTTTCAGGGACTGGTAGTGGACTGCTATCTTGCGAGGTTCCATGCTCACTTCCTGCATAGATTGCTTATACCCGCACCTTTGGTCACTGTTTAGCTTGCCCTCCATAGAAACTGCACATACCTCCTCAGGCAGGACTCGATGTACGACATCCAGTTCTGTGATTTCAGAAAGTGGTAAATAGTTCCGGGGGGGCATCTTCTTGTTGGCCGGTGTGCACGGGCTCTGCTGACGTCTGGGGACGAGGGGTCGGGGAGGGCTGCGGCGCGTGAGCCGCTCGTTAAACGGGCTACCTTCCCTATATATATTTTTAAATCACTGTTTATTAATGTTTTAATCACAAAAGCTCCATACTAAAGAAGAATTAATTGAAATTGCAAAAAAAAACCAGCAAAATTTTTGGAATAACTAGACGTAAAGTATACACCGTTAAAATTTAGTCGTTTTAATGTAACACGAATAAAGCCCATTAGAATGTTAAATCGTCAAAATAAGCAAAATAAAAATCTGATGTTCGATACATTATTGCCTAGTGAATATTCTTTTATTTTATTTTATTAAGGGCTTAGGTATTAAAACGGCTAAATTTAACGGTGTATAAGCATTACGATGAAATATTAATAGACTTATATGTATAATTGTTAGCATCTTAATTTCCCTATTGTTAGTATAAAAAATTAAGGCAGTTGAGTAAACATTTATACAGATGTTATTAAATTACCTACATATTTTCTATTCACAATCTATTTAAATTTTAAAAAGGAAAGGTTGTTTTGTACTTTCGATCAGCATTCATAATGTTTTGATACCATTGAGATAATAAATTTGTTATAACATAATATCTTATAAGAAACGATGGTAATAATAATTCAAAGAATATGTATGTATCTCGTAAAGATCAATACTTGTGAAAAAACTAAGTTCTTTAAAAAACACAAGTATCGTATGAGCTGATAAACTTCAGAATATACGATATCAAAGGCAATGATAGTAGACCAATCAGTTTTGGTATTCCTTCCAAACTTTCCTTATCTACATACAAATCTTTTATCCTCATATTTCTACCGTAAGAGCATTGTCATGTATTTTCCATAGAAGGCGGTAAAGATAAAAGTTGATAAAAATGTCAAAGATCACTTTAAAATGAAACTTCCATCGTGTAGTCTGCTCACTGCTGTCATGAACTAAGAAAGTACAGAAAGCATCTATGAGAGAGTTCGATTGTTATTCCCTACTTTGACCTTAATAACTTCGATATAACGCGAATTTCTCTTTATAGGAAAAGTTTGTTTGACTTTTATTTCTTTCAGTCAATCACACTTAGTCATTAAAACAATGAATTTCCTTCTATAGGCAATGCAGCCTTTCACTTTCCTGTAGTTCTTTCAAAAATGTAATATCGTAAAGAATATTATAAATGCTTTCTGTATGTTAGTTGCAAAGCTGGATACTGTTGATATCCAAAAAACCTTGCTTTATCCAACTTACTGACACTAAACAACTAATACTGGGACACGAAAAAACACAATCAAATTAACATATTAGCAATAATTGAACATGCATTTTTAAGTGATATTGATATTTATGATTCATTTTGATATTTGATATTGAATTATCAATATTAGGTAGTTGATCATTAATTACTATAAGTAACTCATACTGACAAACGTTAATTGACATGAACGATGATTTCAATTCCAATGATGAGGGTATTATTACTAGAATACATGATTAATGGATATTACTCCAGCGTAACTTGGTACCAGATTTCTGTACATTATGATTCTATGGTGATGGTAAGGTAAGTGAAGCCGCTATTACAAACAATGGTGGAGACAATGGCCCATTGTGACCCTTTGTGGTACCCAGGCTTGTTAGCGTGATGTTACGCACTCAATGCAGTTGTAGTAAATAGACTGTTAGACTTATTTAGAAAATATAGAAATTAAATGGTGGCCCAAAAATGCTTCCCTAAAGGAGACCTGTTAATCTAGCAAATGTTACGTATGAGCAAAAAAGTATTTTTGAAAATGAATAAAATTCCAGTCTTGGGTACAGGCGAAAATATTGAAAGTTATAGATAAGAGTTACAATGTCAAAAGGCTGATCGAAATACCTTAATACAAAATTCTGAGCCATCGGAGTAAGTAAGTAAAAAATCATCATTATTTTTGATGCACGTGTTTTTGATAATAGATTTATGTTCCAAGCTAAACTCTTACCTATAGTTTTAAAATACCTTGGTGAAAATAATAAGTTACTTTCAAATAGCCCAAGGTGATTGGTTGCATGGTAGCCACGGCAATATAAAATCTCATTACTTACCAATGTTTTTTAACCTTGAAACTTATAGGCATTGATAGCTATTGCATTTGATTTAACTCGTGTTACAAACTGAAATGCATTTTTGTGCAGTAAAAATATAATTTATTTACCAAAATGTTAAAGGAAACCTTTTAAACAGATACAGAGCATTATGGCTCAAGTTTAAAAGTAAACAAAGAACATTAGTTTGACTGTTTATCAGTTTTACGGCTTGGGAACATTAGGGAGCATCTGTTAACGATTATTCAAAACGATACCAAACACTGAACAAAAACGCTTTGTTCACTAAACGTAATCTTGATTTACAAGACGCTTCAAATCTGGAAGAACATAAATGAGGAAATGCAGAGTTTGATATTATTAATAAATGTTTCGTCTGTCGAGAATATACAATGAGTAATCTCATGCAATTCTTGTATGCACAGGTGAATCATTTACTACACCGCATGTATCTTTAGAGTTTTTTGAATATTTATAGCCCTACAAACGATGTCTACTTACAATTTCCCATCAGTATGGCTGTCATTAAATATCCCAACGGATTCCACCGTCATCTCTATATTAGTCACTGTTATTTCGAGATCATTTACTGCATTTTCAACACAACCCAAAAACTCTATTCACACGCCACATTTCCATAACTCACTTTATCACTCCACAACCGGTTGACTTTGTAAATGAGACTGTCACTTTTATTGATGAAGTGGATCGTATCACGAATTTCACAGATGGTGAGGTAATAATTTATGAAACCGATGGTAGCGATGCGAACGATGGAGCAGTCGCAGGGAAACTGTCGAAGCAACTCGTAAGTGAAGCCAGTATTGATAAGCACTGTGTGACGTCACTTATCGTCGGCCACTTTATTAATCTGTATCAATTTATTCATGAAGACAATTGTGGGACAGCAGGAGATCGCAAATCTTATCGGATGGGAACAAGATTCGAAATGGCACGTGATTGTGTAGAGGAACTAACAGATTTGAATGGAGAATTTCGCTGCACAAATCGATGGAATGCGTAGCTCGTTCAATTTGTATGATAAAAAGTTGACATACATGACAACATTTTAAAGTTAGGCAAAATGTAAGGGAGTTCTGGCGGAGTGAAAAAAGATGCTTATCTGGCTTCCGCAAATTTTGTATCAATTGATAGGGACGACGTACTTTTATCTTATCAGTCCAACAGAGGAGTACCTATCATAAAAAAAACAAACAACCGGATAGGTTCAAATCAACATGAATATTTTCTAAAGGCATCATTAACCTTACAACTTATGAGTCTAACAAATTATGAGTCATGTTACTTGAATAAATAAATTATATTATATTAAATTGATTACAAAAGCTTTAGATATTAAATTTATAAAATCAACACCACCAGACTAAAAGTAAGTTGATTAGCAATAAGCTTTTGTTATGATATGAGTTTCAGATTTCAATATTATCAAAAGCATTTATTATATTTGTGGTTGCCTTTAATTTAATCTTCTATATTAAAAACAAAATCGTTAAACACCACAATTTGTTGACGGTTGATCTAATAAAAAGCTTAGTAATAAAAAATATTTTAATAACTTCTAATAATTTGAAACTTCAAACGTTACGACGAACTAAAAACTCTAATTGCAGGTTTCGATGTAATTACGTTTCGATGATAACAACAATTCTGCTAACAGTTATAATGGGTGATTGATCAAAATATTTATAGCTTTTAATACTACATTTAGGAGCCAAAGACTACACGCAATAATTCTAGACCTAAGGAGCCTAAGGATGGCTAGATAAGTTGTATGGCATGTTGAACCTAGGGATGTCAGAGTCAGGCAAATATTTAAGCGAGTAATGCAGATGATGAAGAGGCCTTATAAATTCACCATTGCAAAGGATCCCACAAAACAATAAAATATAATGTAATTATATACGGTAAAATTAGCTTTTTTCGTACGTATTTTTGGAAGCGTGTCGATCAATCTAAAAACTTATATGTGCCTATAAAATATGATGGTTGCCCTCGATTGCTCTGGAATCCTATCATCATACCAATGACATGCTGACAATGAGACCACTAGATACTATATCCTTACAAAAAAATATTTTCTAAAATGAGTTAACAACATACCTACTGAAATGTAGTAGGTATTAATTTATAAGTTGCACCGCAACATGTCAACTCTATAATTGACTACAACATAGCGCATCAAAACTGTTGATGTCGCAAATTATACGTTTTGTTTTAGATATAAGTTCTTATTCATTAAAGATCCGACTTCGAAGCCGTACACATGTCTTTCCTTTAAACGTCGCATCATCGCTATCGCGCAACATACCAACAAAAAAAAGCAAAATTCAGACGAATTGAGAACCTCCTATTTTTGAAGTCAGTTAAAAAACCTTTAGAACCAGCCCTAGCTAAGTCCGTAGTGATTTACATATCAAAATACCTGACCAGCCCGCGCTCGTTAATCAACAACACCGCTCTTATAATCGTCTCGTCCAGTATTCCCGTATTAACATTTTTGTATCTCTATATTACTCGCAACTCTATGATCTCATGCCGGGGTAATTCTGATGCTTCAAGATAGTGCCAAAATTGGCCGACAAATTAACAGCGTGTTAATTAGATTTGTGTCGTAAAGATACGACACAGACGTGTTTTGGAATGGAGACGTCACAAGTCGTTCAGCGTCTGTGCATAACTTGACGTCGTAAGACCCAAAAGCCTTTTAAAAGGCATAAAACAATTGATTTTCCATTGTGTCTCCTGTGTGGGCCTTACGACGTTAAGAACATCAGCTCGTTTCTAATGATTGATTGCGAGTATACTTATTTTTTATGTGATAGCAGACTAGAAAACTGATCACCTGACGTTACGCGATTGGCGCTGCCTATAGACACGCCCTTCACAAGTGCACTGCAAATTTTTCAGTCCCTTCGCTCTTATTGGGTTTCCGGTACCCACACTCAGTGCAACACAGCGCATTCGCTACTTCGCGCTGGTATCCTGTAAGACCGTAGTATGACTCCGGTCGAGCCCATTCATGCTAAACCAATGCGCGCCAGACGATGCAAGAAATTTATTATGCCCTTATTATTTGATTTAGGTACTCGCTATGGCGTTTAGAATAGACCCCCTTCTTCACCCTATTGGGTAATTTGATCGTTAAAACATTATAGCAAGTCTTGATTACATAAGTACATGTTCAATTATAGTAATATCTTGCGGTAATGGTTTGCACACCGTCAATAACAGCTTATGATTAGATGTTTAGTTGCTCTTGATTATAAGGACGAAGCTGTTTATTCACTCAATAAAAAATAAGATATATTATGTAGGTACTTGTGGGGGACAGGAAAAGAGACACCGTAATTTAAAAATATTTACAGAAAGAATTAGAATAACGCACTTTTCACTTGACAGTAATCTACTCGAAAAACCTCTTCTGAAAGCTATGTACGTTTTGTAATGTAATGTGGTTGTCGAGTTGATGGTTCAACTGATGGTAAGCGATTGACACCAACCTTTTTTTCCCCTTTCTCCCGGATTGGGCCTGTCATCATCATCATTATCATCAGCCAACCCACACTCATCCACTGCTTGACATAGGTCTCCCCTAATGCACGCCACTGCTCCCGATTTTCGGCTACTCTCATCCAGCCCACTCCGGCCAGTCTTCGAATGTCATCATCCTATCTTGTCGCAGGGCGTCCAACACTACGCTTACCGAGTCGCGTTCTCCACCCACGGACTTTACGGGTCCAACGGTTGTCAGTGCGGCTAATGTGACCGGCCCATTGCCACTTCAGTTTGGTAATTGGGTGGGCTATGTCGGTGACTCTGATGGCCTGTACCCTCACTCATTCGGCAAAACATAGCGCATACCCTGCTACACGCCAGTCTTTAGTGAGAAATGATATCGTTTGGTCATACCACAGGGTTTCATACTCTTTTGCCCATATAACATGCGTTGCGCGGGCGCATGTGTACAATTAAGTTCGGGTTACTGTTCGGCGCATGCGGCGTCCATTGCCAAGGCCAAATTTATTTGGTTTCATCAGATAAGCTTCTGGGAAGCGTAAATAAGATCATACAGTTACTTGATACTAACGACTGGATGGTCATTGGTCATACACAGTAAGTATGCCATTTTTGATACTTCTAAGCATATATTTATCAACACACTGAACGACTATTCTAATATTGGTATCAAATTATCAATCATAATAGTATATAAAAAAATTTTATGTAGACATTTTGCGTAAGCAATCTTAATTTTTACACACAAATTTACCTTTTGATTATGCTATTTATTTTCCTATTCGAGGCATGGGCTAAGCCAACAAATCAAAGAGTTTTTTTTTGTAATACTTTACAAAGCAAATTTAATTATGTTAAATATTATCTATAAATTGTAACACAATCTAAAAGCTGAAAGGAAATATCAGTCACCCAAAAAACGACGCTAAAAGATATCTTACGGGAGAAACCGTAACCCTATACCGTAAAATTCTTACAAAACGTCAATTTTTGTTACGAGAAAAACAAAAATTGTTTCACAAAATCAACCCAATTTACTCCTTAACTCAACAGTTTACAGTTCAAACTTGTTAAACAGATTGCAGTAGAATTAAGCTATTAGGTTTAAAATAGTGACACCTGATAGTTGCTCTGTGGTTTAGAACAGTTTTTTTGCTTAAAAAATGTCGACACAGATGTCTGTTACGAACTCATTTGTGTCTGTTGATATTTTGGTTTTAGTATAATGAATTTCATCACACTTCCTTTAACTGTGGGTTAAATAGCTAATACATTATTATATCATATTACCTGGCTAGTTCATTGGGACACAAATTTTAATGACATAGCTTGGTACTTAAATTACAGTTAAATCGGATTTTCGTGTTGAAAACAACTATAATCATGTACTTAAAACGAGAAATAACTCGACTTTTATGAATAAATGTAAAGCAGAAAACAATGTTCTTAATAACAAACGACGTGTTAAGTTTTTAATTCATTTATAGACATAATTTTGCTTAACAGACTCGATTTCAAAAATCCTCGTAATGAAAAAAAATCTACGAACACTGCTTTTACGTATGTTTTCCTGTGATAAAACGATGGACTATAAAGACACTTGATTGAGATGGTTATTAAACAGTAAAGCTATTCTCATTGTGGTTATATCATCGCGGGCCAGATATGAAGATGATGAGAATTGGACGGCAGTATAGCAGTGCCAATAGATGTGATTCCGTGCCATCGCAAGGCAGCAATAAGAACCTAGGAATCCTTAGATTCCAAATTCAAACCTACGCTATATGAATACCTTTATGTGCACATAGATACCTATCTGAATTGAGCTCTATATCATACCCAAACACGACCATAGGGAATGTCAGCTAAGTGTCAGTTATACTTTTGGCATTGCAAGCATCCAAATAGGCTGGGCTACGGTAACCTTTTCCGGTCAGGTGTCTTTTTTCTGGCCACCTGTACCTTCCTATTACTGAACTAAATTGAACTGGTCGATACCGATATAATTTAACAGTTTTTGAACAGGCAGCTACAAAAACATAATCAAAAAATCTTTGACCTAATGCATCGATTATCGAGCATAACATTTTATATAGGAACTTCCTATTAGGAAGGCAAACGAGCAAGCGGGTCACGTGATGGTAAGTGAACACCGCCGCCCATGGACATCGCTCGTTTTTGAAGATTTTACTGTCGTACCGGTACTTTTGACAAAATCGAAAAAGAAATCTTGAAGAGACGTGAATTGCCCTCCCAGTTTATATAACAAGCATTCTACCGAAGTTGTTTTTATTAAATGCATGTGAATATTGATGATATAATTTCCAATGCTGAATTATGTTAACGTCAATATTTAGTGTACTTATGATTCTATTAGTTGTGTTGTTGAATAACAAAAGAGTTAATTTTATTTATTTATTTTATTTGTAAGGTCAAGTCAAGGTTGCAGCAAACGTATTGATGGCCACTACAGACATCACGTCATGACGTAGGTACTGTATTTTTTTTGTCTGTGTACCTATTTATGTTTTTTGACAATAGTGCCGTAGTTCTACCAAAGCTGACCTGAGGATAGGTGAAGAAAAACGGTCTACAAAAAACTGCATATGAATAGGTGGTTATTTTACCATCACTCCTGTACTTAATGGCATAACGACAGGATGCAGCTCCAGCCAGATCCAACTGAATGCAATCAGCGATAAGATCAGCGCAACTCACGAGTGATCCCCGATGACTCATCACTCATGACTCTTCAACCGTGACATGACTCACACGAGGCAAACGTAACGCGAGGATTTCGCAACTGGTACATTTTTAAACGGTTTTATTTCCTATTAGACACGACCTTGCGTTGAGATAAGTGGCTAATGTTATAAAGTAAGCGTTTAAAAAAAAGCAAATATTCTCACGGCTGGACTAATCCACCGGTTCAAAGTCGCTCAAGAGCTATGGAAAGGGCTATGCTCGGAGTATCTTTGAAGGACCGCATCAGAAATGATGTAATCCGACAGAGAACCAGAGTCACCGACATAGCCCACCGAATTAGCAAACTGAAGTGGCAGTGGGCTGGTCACATTAGCCGCAGAACTGACAACCGTTGGAGCCATAAAGTCCTTGAGTGGAGACCGCGACTCGGTAAACGTAGTGTTGGACGCCCTGCTACAAGATGGGATGACGACATTCGAAGGCTGGCTGGAGTGGGCTGGATGAGAGTGGCCGAGGATCGGGAGCGGTGGCGTGCATTTGGGGAGACCTATGTCCAGCAGTGGACGAGCGTGGGTTTCTAATGATGAAATATTCTCCGCAACAAAATGCAAAAACATAGCAGCCCACCCTCATACCCTTCGTATCGAGGCTTAATTTTGGGATACCCGGTCTCTTTGTGTATTAGTTCCTAACTCTTCCAATATATGGCGCTGGGCATCGATCACATCGCGTAAGTGCTTTGCTAAAGAATTTAGCACATTATTATATGATAAGTATAGAATAGATGCAAAGCTCTTTTTCAGGTAGCATTTTTTGGGATTTTTTCTAACATAGAGAGTGACGGAAACTTCTAGCCTCATTTTAGATATAAAGTAGTGTTTATGAAAAGTGTATCATAGAAATGCTTATGGATTTAGCGATAAATTTTGTATAGGTACCTAAGTAATGAGGAATTCAATATTACGAAAACTAAGCAGCACTCGAACAGCATCCATTCATCAACTTGATTCGTCCAGAATTGTTGAATCCACGTCCTTTCCGTCTCCACGAACAAACAATTTCCCCAACAAAATATTTGTGCAAACTATCGTTTGGATTCTATAATATTATATGGAAACTTTAACCCATACCTTAGACTATCAAAGATCCCATAGTATTACGTGAAACATTACAACATGTAGGAATTCGCGGCTGCGCTTGCGCCGGCGATCTGCATCGCGCTCAAACCAGTAAATACAAAGGGCTTGGCGATAAAATTATAGTTGCCATAAAGAGTGGACAAAGGGTTCGATGACTTTGCGCGGCCGCGTGTCCGTTGAACGGGTTGAGACGGCAATATTTAAAAATCCTATACTATTTATAAAGAGATAACTTCTATAGACAACGATAAGGCTTATAGGTAAACCGAAAACACGAAACGCTTGCGCGATGTAATTGGACACAGCGCCACCTATTGGCTCATTTATGAATTACGGCCCCGAAGCGAAGTGAGGGCGGGCCCTAGTCAAAAATATAATTATCTATTCAAAAATATAATTATGTCATATCACTAGTCAAAAATATAATTATGTAGGTACTAGTGGCCCGCGGGACAACCAATAGATGGCGCTGGAAGTCGATTATATCGCCCAAGCGTTTCGTGTTTTCGGTTTACCCATAAGCCTTTACGTTGACTATTAACCTCTTTATAAATAGTATTGTACGGTTCATACACTCAGAGTTAAGATTGATGAATGGAAAGTCACTGGTTAGATTAACAGAGAGTTTATTCTAAGATAGACACGAATATACAGACAGGAAAGAATAGAGAATATTTAAATGGTGAGATTTAGTGAAAATGGTGTGACTGGCCAATAAACTGACCACTGTGGAAGGACTTCTCTAACTTTCAAGCCTGCCTTTAGTTTTAATGTGCAAAACCTTAAGCACAACACGAAAACGAACCGTGATGCTCTAAGTGGAAAACTAACAATGTGATTGTCTCACAAACTAAGAAGAATAAATTAAATAAATTAATAAATTGAGACAACATCACATACATTGCCCTGGTCCCAAACTAAGGTTTTCCCTTGTACTATGGAAACCAGAAACAACACACGACGACGAAGACACGGCGTTTCTGGTCTCGTGTCGTCTGGTCCATGGACACGCGTCCCGAGTCGATGCACTGACCCTGCAGGCACCTGCTGACCTTGCACTAGCTATATTCGCCGGCTCCACTCGATTCTCCACTACCATCACGTAGGAGGTTTGTTTGCGTACAGTACCAATGACGTAACTGTTGATGTTGACTGGTTTTTTGATGATCTACTTATTTGGTAGATTGATGATTCAATCAATTTAATTAGTTGAGTAAAGTTGTTAATTTTGATTTTTTTTATGTTATAGGTAGCAGACGAGCAGGCGGATCACCTGATGGTAAGCAATTGCCGCCGCCCATGGACACATGCTACATTAGTGGAGTCACAAGTGCGCTGCTAACCTTTTATCCCCTTCCCCCCCGATGGGCCTCCGGTACCCTCACTCACTCGACGAAACACAGCACAGGAGCTGCTTCACGCCGGTTTTCTGTGAGGCAGTGGTATCACTCCGGTCGAGCCGGCCCATTCATGCCGAAGCATGGCTCTCCCACAATTCGATCACGATTCGATTCGATTATCTACTTACTCACGCAAAAAATCTAAGTTTATAAGCCCAATGACCCTAATACGACGCTTTAATATTTTATAGATTTACGACGATTAAATTAAACTTCTCTCTATTTTTTACGACATTGTTTGTGTACTGTGTCTTTTTTTAGGCCTATCCTGTGTTTTGTTGTTCGGTTATGTACCTGAGGAAACCCATCGCAAAAAAACTTAAAGCACAAGTTGGTAAGTACTTTCATTGGTACTTTAACAATAAGAAAGGCATCGACTGTTATGCCGAACTCTATACATTTGGTTTGGTGATTTTGAGTTAACATTATACACGAAGCTTATTATGTAAAGCCTTTGGAATATTTTGTAGCTGTGTGTTGAGTGTCGCAACAGAGGCTTGGCTTGGTGAATATTTTCCTAGAAACGGAAAGAAAATAATACGGTACAGATAGACGCACATTAATGTTGACAAATATAACTTTCCTCAATCGATTCATGAATTAAAGTCAAACACGTTTGGTTTCAAACCAATTAAGGAAATTCGACAGACGTTGTCTGTATTTATTGACCGAAGTCTTTAAATTTTTTGGATAGTGCTACAACAAATACAGTTTTTCGTTAAGCAAATCGTATAGTAAATGGTGACCTATTTGTCGTCAAAATTTCCAAGGTTCGTATTCATCGCCCGACTGTTCACTGCTGAACATTAGCACCTCCCCCAATCGTTTCTCCATCCAACTGGAGTCCACAATGTTTGTGCGATGTTTATGGTTTCCATAGCACAAAGGATGACCTTAGTTTGGGATCAGGGCAATGTATGTGATGTTGTCTGAATTCATTTATTATTATCATCATCATAGGCATTCAGCCATCTTTAACAAATGAGATAAGCAGCATCACGCGGTGTGTCTTTAGAGCAGTGCAGCGCTCGTGGCTGTAAAGTCCTATGTGGGAGTGAACCACTCGTCCACAAATTGAAACTACATATTCACAATCATCACCTTTTTTCTCATTTGGCCATTCCGAATATTTTCAAATATTGTTATAGGTATTATTTAAATATATGTACGTAAATATTCAGAGCCTTGAGTAAGATTGAAAAATATCAGTTTTAGTTTCTGCAGAAACGTTGTAAAGTAGCAAAACACTTAGGAAAATAAGTGTTTTCAACCTTGTCAGCTGTAAGGTAACGACCCACATGTAAGATAAGGTGTTAACAGTGGCAGACAACAATCACCTCCATAGAATTACAAAATGGAAGCTTCAAATAGTTGTTGTACTTATTTGGCGGTGAATAGTGTAATAAAAGGGTTATTCTTCAATTTAATATTCAAGGCAAATTCAATATTCCACCGATAGTGACATAATTATCTGAAAATTATTATTTTGGTTGCAGGGACAATATCATTGTAAAATAGTCACAAGTCCGCTGCCAACCTTTAAAAGCTCATTCTGTCAAACACAGCGCAGGCGCAGTTTCACGCCGGTCTTCTGTAAGACCGAGGTATAGCTCCGGTCGAACCGACCTATTCATGCCGAAGCTTGCTTGGCTTTACCACAATCACCACATAATCTACTATTTAATGAATCATTTCGCTCCCAAAACCAAATTCAATTAAAAATAGTTTCCTCATAAAACCCATTTCTAACAGATTGAAACTGTTTACAAGCATCTCCTTTTTTTCTCATTAAGTCATTCTACTACACAAAAACCAAACTAAGGCCCTTGAACATGCCAAAAAAAGTTAACAATTTTGTTAACCCTACCACTTAAAGCCACGTGCCAACTCTAACCACTTTCCAAACACGAGTTTTGGGTCTCAAACATACTAAGGGCTTTTGTGTTAAAAGATGAAAGTTGTGTCGAAAATATTTGTACATTCATTTTGCTTACGAGAAGTAACGTTTTTACAAAACGCCTTATCACTCATGTTTGAAAAGATACTTGGATACGTTGACGTATCCACTTGTAATATTAAACAGGTAATAAGTAGGTACGCGGTTGTTTTGCTAGCTAGCCTAAATTGTCCCACTGCTGCAGCTGGGCAAAGGTAATCTATACTATTTATAAAGAGATAACTTCTATAGACAACGACAAGGCTTATAGGTAAACCGAAAACACGAACCGCTTGCGCGATGTAATTGAACACAGCGCCATCTAGTGGTTCATTTCTGAATTACGGTGAGGGCGGGCCACAAGTAAATAATAAGTGGTAAGGATATTGTAATGGTAGCGGGAAAACAATTGATGAGGCAGTGGCGTGGTAGAGAAGAGGCCTATACTCAGCAGAGGGTGGATGCGGGCTGATATGATGATGATGATAGGCAATGGGATCTCCTCCTTGTTTTCATGGCTGCTATTTGCCTCGTTAAACCTTCGCAAGCCACAGGGGAACCAGATCAATCATAGTTACATGTTTCAGAAACTCTATGTAACGTGCAGGTTTTCTAACAATATTTTCCCTCACCGCCGGTAGAAATACGCATATAGATTTATTAAAAATGCATGCTCGGAATCGGACCTACCTACAGTATGTTTTTCACTAAGCTGCCATCGCTCGAATCAAGTCCTTAGTTTGTATTTTGTATGTAGGTAAAGAATGAACCTTAAAATTTATTATAATGAGGGCACGGTAGGGCAACTGCCAACATGGGCCAAGTAAAGATTTATTAATTTATTATATGTATGTAGGTAGGTTACCCGTGCCGTTGCGACATGCCTTACCGTGTGTTCTACAACACCTTATCCCTGATTTATCTTCTATGTACCCTCAACATATTATGTACATTGCAGTAGTCATAAATTTATCTCCCATCGTGTATAGAAGTCAAACCCCATAAATCTATGCAAACAGGCCGCCGCTTCCGGCAGACAGGCCGGAAGAGGGGTCGTACCTGGGCCTTCCGGTCCTTTCAGCAGGACCATGGGCCATTGGGTCTTTTGTGCGGCCTCAGTGCAGCTAATGCGAGGTAAATGTTACTGTGTCACTCTTATTCAGTGAATAATAACTGCGTTGTTAGATGTTTTGCTAAATGAGGTATGTTTTTGCAAAAAAAAAAATCTGACGTTTGGAAGGCATGGTTGGGGCCAAAGTCAATGCAAATAGGCATCTTCAAATAACAAGTTACGTACTTTAAATGAGATAAAACACTAATACTTACTTCTCAATGTTTCATTCTACGTAGGTACTGTAAATGTGATGAGACATTAGCACTTCTCAATTGTTTCTTTTACTATGTATTAGAGATTTTATGGCCTAAAATAGTACCCTGAGGCACAACCAATTCTGCCTATGTCAAGTGAATAAAAAAGAAAGTTGCTTTTTTGGTAAAAAACCGGGTCTTAAAACTACTGTGTGTGTGGTTAATTTATCAGAGAAATGACTATCTCTTATTGAAGTTTCTTAATAAAAAACATCTAGAGAAAACATTTAACAGGATACTAGCTGACTAAACTAACAAAACAGGTGCACAGGAAAACATAGTCAAATGTAACATTTTTTAAGTATTATTAAACACATGAAACAATAACTAATAAAGATCCTGTTCTTGTATTTAAATAGAAGTCACATGCTATTTCCTTGATTTAGTCCATTGTCCTCGCAACGAGACTGATAATAATACAACACCTTTCCTTGGCGCTTGGAAAAAAACAGGCCAAGTTCGAGTTGGATTGGCTGTAGTGTTCTGTTAGTAGATATTCTACAAAATACACTTTGGAGAATAATTTTATTTTGGTTATAGCAAATCTTTGGAATTTATTCTCAAGTAAATAACGCACTTACAATTTATCTATGGGTCCCACGTGAACCCGTCGATGAATTTTTCAAGTGCGTTATTTACACTTTGGAGAATATTTTAAAGAGCAAACTACAGTTTTACTTCCGCAGGCCACATTCCACTACCGGGATACTAGGCGAAGGTTGGGCTACTATCTTCTACAAGGTTGAAATCCAGCCATTCGCACTAAGCGCGATGTGCTACACTCCAAACCGAAAAAGCGAGCGAGCTAGCTACGTGAATTCGTTTTTGATGCGAACAGCCAAGAAGTGGAACTCGTTAGCCGCCTATGTATGTCCTGAGTAATATAACCTGGACGTCTTTAAGGTAAGAGTGAATAGGCTTCTCATGAGCAAGCATGGCCCACCTTAGACCTCATCTTCACTTAACATCAGTTAAAATGCTCGGCTGTAACATTAAATTAAATAAAACTTCTTTGTGCACAAGTTTGAATGCAGTACCCTAAAACTCAAGCACATTCAGTTCACGTCCCGGCCTGATCATATTGTGAGATACAATAGACTCCTGTAATAGCATTTTTTTTTCACCAACAAATACTGTCAACCATATACACCACACCTAAGGTTCAAAATAACCCAGCAACATTGCAACGTGAAAACTAAGGACAGTAGTTCTTTAACTAAAGAACTTCAAAAGAAAATGAACTTTACCCCCTTTATAATAAACTTTCCTTTTTAAAGTTCCCATGTAACATTTGGCTTTACAAATAAAATGGAAGAGCAAAGGAAATTAAACTCAATTGTTGAAGTACAAAGGACACTTTTTCGTACGTCAGGTATTATCCCAAAGACAACAATGGGTATACAATTTTACACTTTTGAATGCGATTGTATCTCCAAGAGAACGGTTTTTATGGACTCGATCTCGATTTTGGACTAAATAAATATTAAAAGCGCGAATAAAAAACTTTAATATTGCGACCAAACAAAGGGTTATTTTTTGTCCTTATCCTTCATTCAGTCATTTAGCTTCAATGGCGAATCCATTTAACAATTCGGCATCAAAAATATATTTTGATGTACGTTGAATTAATACCTACCCTAACTAATCATACTACACTAGTAATTAACTAATAGTATACATTAGAGGCCTGGGCAGCTCCGCTAGTGGGAAATAGCTTGGTTTCGGAACTTCTTAATTTCCAAATTAGAAAGTACCGCCAATAGATGGCGCTGGATGATAATTGCAACGCGTTTGTGTTTTGTTTTTTCGGCTTACCTATAACCCATATGATTGTATGCAGTTTATTATAGTACACGTTGTTTATTATTTAATTTTAGTTGCACAAGAAAAAAGTATAATTGGCGGACCTAATAAAGTAAAGTAGGGACTTTACCATATTTTTTGTTTTTTTTATACAGAAATTCTTCTAAAAAGAAATAAAACATACCCATTTGGCCCTCGACCGCCACGTAGTCCGGAATCGTGGGGCGGGTGCTCACTATTGCTCACAAACACATTTATCTCGATGTGCGTCCTCGCACCACTACTCACTCACACATTTTGCGATTAAATTCCAAAGGAACACCTTTAAAGAAAGAAAAAATAATCAGAAACTAAAACAATGCATAGCTTTTAAAAATATTATTTAAGTAAGTCATAAAAAACAAAAAAGTTAAAAAAAAATATGCAAAAAAAAACGAGCGATAGTGGTTTGATTTACCTATTCAATTTTTAGTTTGGGATAAAATAAATAAGTATGGAAATTTCGCCTTTCAGAGTAATCTTCTTGGAAATTAATCATTTTGTTAAGATTTTGGATATAATAATAATTAATAACCTTTATCATTCCTGATATTAAATAAGGTATAAATTACGTATAAATTGACGTGAGGCTGTCAGTACAATATGAGAAAAGCTTGTTTTCCATCAGCAAAACTAAACTTTTCGCACTGTTTAGGCGCAGTGCGAAAAGTTTAGTTTACAACAACAAACATATAAAAGCGGCTGACAAATATTTTACTTATGACGAACGATACTCATCGTGGCTTTAGGGTTCATTAGCCAAAAGGCGAAAAACGGAACCCTCATTTCATAACGTTTGCATGTCCGCCATAGATACTTTTTTCCGAAATTAATAACAAAAAATAATGTTGAAACTTAGGTAGATTTATTTTGTAAATAGAAAAAAAATATGTTTTCAAGCTCCACATACTTAGAACTAAAACTCTTTTTTTTTCATCTAACCTATAGGGTACGTGTGAGGTATCTAAGGACTGGTCTTTAAAAATAATATTTAGGTTTCAAATATGTCTTGTGCGAGAGACACTTCCGAAGTGCAAAAATGTAGTTCCCTCCCCAACCCACCCCCTCTAACTTCTAAAATAAAAGAATGATAGCACTAAAAAATTTAGAATAACATGGCCACAAAAACTACCAACTAAAATTTATTTGAACGAATTCTAGTGAACTGTTTACATTCAATCAACTCAAATATAAAATTATGTAATAAACCCTTTGATTTCCTAACCATAAACCTTATGCATAAAAATCAAGGATACGGTACCCTTCGTGCGTGAGTCTGACTCGCACTTATCCAGTTTTTTTAAACTATTGACATAACATTTAATAGCCAGAAAACCAACAAGGTCTTTGTTGATCAGTCAGATATTTGTCGTGGTTATTTTTATGGGTCGTTATCATTATCTGTTCCCATAACGTTGAGAAAGGGATCCACCTTTTTATGCCACGGTATCTTTGAAACTTTATGTATTTTAAATCTTTATTTAATTATGATTGGAGAAATCTTAAGATATTCAGATTGAGTTAATTAAGGAAGCATAAATTAGAGATAAAGTAGATGCCTATTTAGATATTAATTTAGTTTAATCTATTTAAAAAGATAACCGAAGTTTTATCGATGACCCATATAATGTAATGGCTTAGAGTGCTGGTTATGGTAAAACGAATGTTATGACCGAATCAGTTTCCTTTCCTTTCATGAGCGTTGTGTGTCACGTTTGTTTGGATGCGACAGGTATATTTTACAGGTTTATTCCGTTGGGGTATAAAAGTTCTTGAGTGGAGACCGCGACTCGGCAAGCGTAGTGTAGGCCGGCCTCCGGCTAGATGGAGTGACGATCTTCGAAGCCGTTGGAATAGACTGGATGCGTCTAGCCGAAGACAGGGTGAAATGGCGAACATTTGGGGAGGCCTATGTCCAGCTGTGGACTGAGACAGGCTGATGATGATGATGATGACGCCACATGGTCACATGATAAATCAATGGTTATGAGACTGCCTTCGTTTGGGGTCCCAGGTTCGATCCCCAGGTCAGGCTAAAATATATACTATTAATACGAAAAATATACTTAATGAACCGCTAACTTTTTAATTGAGCAGGTTTATAAGAAAAAATACACAATGGCGTTTGCTAAGCAGTTAAATGTCTCTGAATGTAGAGTGTATAAACTTACTATACTTTCCTCTCAAATTTCTTTCATGAACCTTTACCACTACTAGCTAATAATCGTAAGTGACATGTGGATCTCGTCAGAACTGTCAGAGTGAAACCGAACCCGCGTGTCCGTCGGTATCGCTTGCATAAACACGCCCATGTTTGTTCAAACTACAATACGTTAAGATAATATTTTACTTTCAGATGAGGGCTCATGAAGATTCGGATAAAAAATTTGAGATACATTTGTTCTTCAAGAATATAAAAGCGCACCGCCTATTTTTTTACGTGATAGTTGGCAGATGAGCGGACGGATCACCTGACGGTAAGCGATAGTTAACAAACGCCATTGTGTATTTGACGGTCTCGATGGCGCAGTAGCTAAGTGTTCGCCCGAAGCGCGAATGGTTCCGGGTTCGATTCTGGTTAAGTCAATTTAGGAAACTGCATTTGTTAAATTTTCTTGGGTCTGGGTGTCCAACAGTTAGTTATCGTCATCTGGTACTCATAGTACAGGGGTTGCCCTAGTTTGAGACCTGTGATTGTCTGGCGCATTTTTTTTTCATTATTTTGGGATACAGGCTTGTATATTGGAAATACAAACGTAGTTATAACACCTTTAAACAACTCATACTAGTTTTAAATTAAGTATAGTGAGCTAAACTAGTTATTCAGTGTGGGCGCTTTGAATTATTCTTAGCTCATGTACATGTTCAGTACCTATATTACGGGTAACCTGGGATCCCATGGTAGGAAAAGGAAGTTGTTATTGACAAACTGTCTGGTTGAGGGAAACATAAATTAGGTTATAAACTGCAATAGACACGTTAATAGGCATGAGAACGAAATGTTGGTAGCAGCACATACATAGAGAGAAACATAAGAGTAACTACCTAAACATTTTAACTAAGGTAGATGCTCGTAATAAAAATATACATTATGCAGCGATGGTTATGGTTTTAATCCGAACATGTACCTACATACATAGAAATTACCAGACTCCTTTTATAATATAGGAAGGCAAACGAGCAAGCGGGCCACCTGATGGTAAGTGAAAACAGCCGCCCATGGACATCAGCTACACCAGGAGTGCGGAACTGTAACTTAATTTGGCAAATTCTCTCTTATTTACTGAGTACCTACTACAGACGGTGAATGTTTTAATGTTATATTTTGAGTATTAGCATAAGCCTCCTGAAATCCATCCTTCATAAAACAATTCAATCTGCAATCGTAAATGCAATACAACGTCCTTAACTTTTATGCCATCTAACCACCAAAATATTCTTGCCACATTGTATAAATGTTAAGAAAGATAATAAGTACCTAGTGGATGGATACTTAAATGTCACGTGTTCATAGTAGAAATAGCAGATAACTTCGTGCACGCAGGACACAAAGGGTAGTTAGTTCCCGTCATATAAATAAACAAATGAATCTACAGAAGACAATGCACTCGAGAAAATTAGGAAATATTGCCTTAGAACCAACAAGGAGGAAATTAACACTCGTAAATAAATAAAACACTGGCAATAACTAACCGGCAAAAACAAAAGAAGCCATTGCATCGGTCGGGAGTTCAGTCGGGAATAGAACGCGTTCTAAATTTAAACCGCCCGTTAGCGAAGCGCCGCGGGAACTCGCGTTCTAAATTTGAAATTATTTTTAAATTTCGAATCCTGTCGTTTTGTCACGTTCAAGGTCGCGGAGGATTTCTCCGTCAACGCTCGAATTTAAGGGCCGTTTATTTTTTTAATGGGAGCCTACTACCGATGTACTACGAACATCTGGCAAGGGAAACAGTTTATAGAGCCACAAATTCTTTCGTGCTTGTAGTAAGCCGTTTAATGGATTTATGAGACATTTTTTGTTTTTATGAGTGTGTAAACGTGGCTTTAGAGTGATTTTACGACTCCGCCAATGCAATTAGGTCTTTGAAACAATTGAATGTTCTCGGAATTGTGTATCTTAGTAATTTGGTTGTATTAATACAAGTATGTAGTGTACTACTACAATTTACTATGGTACTACGGTTAATCTAACCTTGCAAGGCAATCTAGGATTGCGTGGGCGTTGATTGGATAAATAGAGACTATAAGGTGAACAATTTATTTTGCTATCCTGATGTCCAATCTGTATGCAGTTTGAATTGTATATAAACAGCTATTTTTAGATTGAACGTGTTTAGACAACTTTCTTCAGACGGCTTATTAAACCTTCCTTCTTTAGACTGCCACATGCACAGTTACACACACAATCTCTCAAATATCCTGTATTTGAATATTGAATTAAATACTTATAGTCTTATAATAAAAGTACCTATAAAAAGTACACAGGTACTGATTAGGTATTTATGAATGTACACTGAATACCTATAAATATCTAAAAATACTAATGTACATTGAATATAATTAATTATCTCAAAATAACTTGGGGCGTTTAAAAACAATGACAGAACATGAATTTGAACATTTGTCTGTCTGTCTCTTTATTCGCGATAATCTGGAAATTTTAATTCTTATCTAATTGTGAACTAAGCCATCTAACGACATAGTCCACAATAGCAGTAACTATCATCTGTAGTTAGTACAGTCAAGTTCAAAAATATGTATACACTTTAGGACCTTGTCACAGTACATATGTATAAGAAAACGACTTCCACTTTCTTATAAATATGTATTGTGACAAGGTCCTAAAGTGTTATACATATTTTTGAACTCGACTGTACAAGTGTGCGATCGATATTGGGTATATTTAATTTTAAAAAAAAAGTTACGTAGTGACAAACCAAATTCCGCGCGAGCGGAGCAGGCCAACTCTCGGTTTTCGCCTTCTATGTCGAGTCGACTTCATGGAACGCACAACCAATAGGAGTACACAGATTACAGTCGACATTCCTTATCTTGTTCTCCTATTGGTCTATGCGTTCCATGAAATCGACTCGACATAGAAGGCGAAAAGCGAGAATTGGCATCCAGGTCTACAATATAGGTTTATAATGATAAGTGGTCTGGAATATTCGGCCTATTTACAGATAGGTCTTTTTGTTTCGACTCATCATTGCTATTTTGTAGAAAGTTATTGGCACCCGACTGTCTTCCTGTTTATCATCGCTTATTCGTGCCAAGTGTACCTACATTAGGGTTGCCAGTCACTAGAAACTTGCAATCACTTTGGATAAAAAAGAGAAACTGAATATTAATATATTGTAACCTATAATAAGTATTAGTATGCCGTCAGGGACCAACTAAAACTAATAAAATAGATGAATAGATTGTTTCTCTTTGATGCAATAAAGGTTACTAAACTTACTGTTATCGTAACAGGTAAATGTAATCTCGGTATTATCGCTAATAGCGACATCTTCCAGACAACCCGTCCAAAACTCAAAATCATCTTTAGCATGTTACACCATCAAAATAAGCAAAATAAAAATCAGCTGTTAAATACAAAAAAGTATAATATAATAAATAAATAATAATAAATTGAGACAACATCACATACATTATCCTGGTCCCAAACTAAGGTTTTCCCTTGTGCTATGGAAACCAGAAACAACGAAGGAACCACAAACACCCAGACCCAACACAAATATCTGTTTCATCCACAAACATTTGTGTCGGTGCGGGAATCGAACCCTTACGTCTTAACCGGCGCTCAAACCATTGCGCTAAACGGGTCGTCAAATATGGAACAGCTGATTTTTATTTTGCTTATTTTGATTATATAACATGCTAAAGAGGCTTTATTCCTGTTACCTTGAGGGCTTAGGGATTAAAACGACTACAAGTATGTATGTTTCCCTTGAAAATAAATAAATAAACAATTTTACGGTGTATGTGAATCTTTCAATTGTGGAAGATCCACGCTTCGGCATGTATGGGCCGGCTCGACCGGAGTGATACCACTGCCTCACAGAAAACCAGCTGAAGCAGCCCCTGTGCTGTGTTTCGCCGAGTGAGTGAGGGTACCGGAGGCCCACCCTGGGGGGGGAAGGAGATAAAAGGCTGGCAGCGCACTTGTAACTCCACTGGCGTTGCAAGTGTCCATGGGCGGCAGCAATTGCTTACCATCAGGTGATCCGCCTGCTCGTCTGCTACCTATCACATAAAAAAAAACTGGGGCGTCAACCCAGCACATCCAGACCCAAGGCAACTTAGAAAATGTAGTTTCCTAAGTTGACTTGTCCGGGAATCGAACCCGGGACCTTTCGCGTTTCGGGCGAACACCTTAGCCACTGCGCCATCGAGGCCGTCAATATGGAACAGCTGATTTTTATTTTGCTTATTTTGATGATCTAACATGCTAAAAGGGATTTATTCGTGTTACGTTCCTAATATGAGGGTTTAGGGATTGAAACGACTAATTTTACGGTGTATGTGAATCTACAGAGATAAAAATAGATAGTAATTGAAAACTACATTTGACGGCACATAAAAGTTTTCCAATGACTTCACAGAACCAAACGCAATTTATTCACCCATTTTAGACAAGATAAATCACCATTGTAACCTGACCCGACTTCCTTCCTCAAACGAGAAACCCAAGAGTTCTACTTATACTGGATCTTAAAACGAGAAACCAGCTTAACTTGAGACCTTCTAACTTCAACAAATAATATCAATTGAAGGGTCAACGGATAATGGATTGGGGGTTCTTGAAAGGTAATTTGTCTGTCTGTCAACTGGATAAGGGATATATTTAGCCCTTGACGTCTGGTCGTCGATTTTAGTATATTACACGTCGTCTGCTCTATATTTGGGAACTAATTATAATGCTAGTTAACTTGCAATGGGTAGTTTCTTTATTTGTATTTTGTCCAATTTACGAAAATAAACTAAATAAATTGTTATTCAATCACACTTCTTTTATCTACATCTATCTATGAACACTATTTATAAAGTAAAAGTATCAGCCTACATACTGTCCCACTGCAGAGCAAAGGCCTCCATCGTAGAAATCAAGTCATCGTTACCTACTATGGCTGGATATATGGAACAGGCTTAATCACGCCCACGCTTGCCTAATCATATTGGAAAAAATCTAAATATTATTTTTGCGCGACCCTGGAATCTTCACGTTTTTATATGATCGGTAGCAGACGAGCAGGCGGATCACCTGAAGGTAAGCAATTGCCACCGCCAATGGACATCTGCAACACCAGTGGAGTCACAAATTTTAATGCGCTGCCAACCTTTTATCCCCTTTCCCCCTGGGTGGGCCTCCGGTACCCCTCACTCACTCAAAACGCAGCAATCTATGTAGGACCCCGATACCATGGCCCAGTACTTCGCTTTTCGATTGAAAAAAATATATTTGCTTCTGGTATCTGCATCTCTTTAAATATGGGCGGATCAGTAGCATCCCGTAAACAAAACGCCAGAAGGAATAATGCCCAACATTGGACACGTGCGCGTGCGTTCCTTTTTTGTCCAAAACTGGTCGGGACTGGTTTAACGGCATCATTGTTTATACTGGCGTAAATCAGGCGGTTCGGTCCACGCCCTTATGGCTAGGGTTTTATCGAATTGGGAACCAAATTGGGTCAATAAATAACACATTTTTTCTAATTTGGTCAGGAATTTGAAACGAGTTCCGGAGATCACACTGTATACATTGGAAATGCATTGACCCTGAACTGGAATGCTACAGGCTCCTGTGATAAACTATTTTTGGCATATTTGTTTGCGCGGATTTTGTGAAAAATTTACAGTAATTACATGTAATATGTGGATGTACCTATAACAAATAGGTACTAAAAATAAACAGACACAATGTGACTCTACCACCGGAATCTGGATGTTGGTTCGGTCGAGAAAATCCGGCAAGAAACTCACTCGTAGCTCTTTTTATTCGCATTTTTATTATAAAAATTTTTAGGCCTCATAACTACCGCCTTTAGTCCAATACGTAGAAAATGAGATGTGTAAATGACAAGAATTAAGCTATCATTCAGTCACTTAGGTTTAAGTGTCTTAGGCCTTATTATGTCCGTTCTGCTGACTATATTTTTATCACAATCCCACACAACAAGAATAAGTCAAACATTTATCATAATTATTATTCTAAACAAAAATGTTGATCATTTTACAGAATCATAAGGTCCAATGATAACCCAATAAATAAAAAATAACCGGCTCAATTTTATAATTTCACCATTATTCTAACGGTGGGCGGTATTGTAGGACGCTATCAACAGTCAATATGAGTCCACAAATGGTCTCTTAGACCACATGTGCATAACGAGTTAAGCCTTTGGTGGTCCACAAGTTACGGCCTACGGTCTGCCTACGATGTACAGTGAACAGTCATTGGTTACCAGTCATTTGATATTGTTCAAAATCAACTAGAGGTAAGTACATCGAGTATGCAATATCATCGAAGATATCTCCACTTGTATTGCATTTTGACTAATATTTGATAGATTTGTATACAATGATAGCAAATTAAGCTAATAGTCCTGCGCCTGATCCCTCATTGGTCGTGTCACACTGGTTTCATCATATTATGAGGGCAATGGACTTGTGCACTATAAATGTCCTACGTGGATGGCTGATTACCGGTAATCATAGCTGATATATCGGTTAGGAGGACATTATACCAAGAAAACACACAAATAAATAATTAAATATATAATGCATTCAATTCATTGACCAGATTCTGTACTATGTAGCTTTAGCACTTGTATTACGGAAATCAGACAAGTACAAATATTTTACATAAATTGATATACAACACCCACTCGACTCTGGACAAACACAAATGTTCATAAAACGCATATTGTTCAGAGTGGGAATCGCATCCACAACCTTTGGAATATAGGGTCTCTACCAAACCAAATAAGCCAAACCAGCCAGTATCAAACATGTAAACTATGCCCAAAAAAAAGACCACTCCAAGGTAAGATAGGACCGTCCGCGAAACAAAAAAAAGGAGACATACTTATTTTATCCAAAAAAATATGTGAAGCCCATCATAAAATACATGACGTGTCCAAATGGGTTAATTCTTCGTCGAAGTAAAGAAAGTGACAAGTCAGAATCCATTTAGATTAGATAAGAAAGGGTTGTTCTGGGAATATTGACTGCCTTAATTGACTTACAGACAAACCAGATTAGATAAAGATTAAGTTAATGTGTGTTCTCAAATATCCTTAACATTTGCTCAGGAACGAAGTTCTAACATTTTTCCATACTTGGAATACCAGAATCGTTGAGAGAAAACGGCGTTCTCTTGTTGGCCAAGGAGGTTTAGGAGGCCAAGACTCATTTCGGGTTGCTGAGCCAGTGGAGTAAGTAAATAAGTATACCATAATACCTACTTGGTTTTCTGTCTTAACGTCGTAAGGCCGAGTCAGGAGACACAATGGAAAATCAATTGTTTTACGCCTTTTAAAAGGCTTTTGGGTTTTTGGACGATAGGCACCAAATATCTCAGACAAGTCAACGCGATGGTCCAAAATCTAAAAGGGTACTTTTAGGTGTCATAGTCTAGAGTATTTAAACTATGATGTCGTCATGTTACTCTTGTTATTATTCCAAGTTTCCCCGTAAAACGATTATCTGGTCTAAAAATTGGTTAAAAAATATTGCATTACAGTTAACATAGTTTATTTAAGGCTTTCTCCAAATTAGGCCTACCGTATTTGCTAAATTGAAAGCAAAAAACATAAAATACGACAAGACAAGCTAATTAGTGCCAATAATAAGGCCAGTGGCCATTAGCATATGCTATGACGTCATTATATACGCGTTCGCACTAAACAGTATTACCATATGGACCATAAAGGACACGGCTGGTTGGACCAGTGCAGAGCTTCGGGACACGAGGGGTGTCCCGCTTGAAAGGACCAACTAATATAAAAGTAGATCTAAGTTTATATTTATTGCTGTTATTTTGCTATTTACATTGTACTATCGTTAGCTCATGGCGAAAAAAGCACTTACTAAAATTCGTTGACTTACTTTCTCGTTCATTCATTTGGAAAAACAGCTATCCATACGTGGAAGATCGTGGGTTCGGTTCCCATCTGATCGCTCAAAGATTTTTAAGTGTGTTATTTACTAAAAGTTTCATATTCAATACTCTCGGCGGAGAGTCCGACATAAACTCACAAGTTCTGAAAAAATGCGCTATTTGTACAGTGCTATTAAAGTTTGGATAAGATTAGTTTCATAACTAATATATCAAAATTATTTTATGAAGTTCTATAATAAATAAAGCCCAGGATAGAAATGAAGATTTCAAGATCTTCATCATCATAATTGCTGCTTATTAAAAATATCGCTTTGGAGCCCAGGGTTAGCTTTTAGGTCGACATAAATTTTGGCTTCTTGAATCGATACAAAAAACATCAATATTCCTCAGTGACATACTTTCCGTAAGAAAAAGATGGTAATATATGTATTTTGCTGTCCCAATTCTCGGTTGATCGAGCCATCCCTGCGTGCGCGCCCCGGGCGTGCGCTCGCGCACACACCGTTATCCTTTTAATTGGGCTGGACCCTAACGGGGCGTGCGTGGCGCGCCTTATTAGCATGTTGCATGCTCATGGGCAAGGCACAGAGGACAGAGAGGGATCTTCTGGTTTGACCTTGGACCTCGAACGATTGTGGATAGTTTCTTCCACATAAATAAATAATAATAAATGCGAAAGGTCGATCGATGAAAGAAGATGAATGCAATGAACAGTTTGAGTTTGAAGTTTTGTTTTATGTGATAGGTGGTAGACGATGTGGCGGATATTTGAGGGGTCCTAGGTCCAGGAGTAGAAAGCAAACAGGATGATGTAAATGATAAAATGCATCAGGCAATATGAGTGGGTGGTATTATGTGTGCTACTACTTTTAAATCATAAAGTTCTTTATGATTCGCGAAATGTGTTCCTCATAACAAGGATAAGTGCAAAATTAAAAAAAAGGTATTGTCAAATCGGGCATGATACAACGGCCCGACTATAGCAATCCGAGACCTGAGTCAATTTAGAATAGTTCATATCCCTGAAACCTTTCGCGCTTTGCTAACCATAGCCATCAAGGTCTCAAACGCATGAAAATTTTGGGAGCTGCTCAGCTCAAACTATGAAACATAAACTGCTGAAATGATAGATCTCCAAAGATTTCTAGAGTGACTGTCTAAACTTTATATTACGTGCCTTAGATTTTTAGGACGGGTAACTTTACTATTCTTTGTATAGAGGAGTAAAACATTTAACAAAGTCAGTGGCGTATGTAAGCATTTCTTCACTGTCCTCTTACAAGTTGCGTTTGCGCATTATTTCCACGCTGGCTTCTGCGGGTTTCCGTGTTTCGAGATGAGGTGTCGCGGGAGCTGTAATTGATTGGACACGTTTCTGCGATTAAAGTACATTGTTAAACCACGGATGGAACCTTTTTGTTAAGGATAAACGCAGTTACGTACGTACTACGTAAGAAAATAATTATGATTATATTGTTATTACTAGTACATTTGACGCACAAAATTGAACCTTGGTGATGAAGCTTTGCTTCGCCGTTGGTTGGGGTCGTTTGACCGAATTCCTATTTTATGATATTCTCATAAAATATCTATTAGGGGTTCAATTTTATCGGTCGATCATGTTGCAAATTTTTCAAATCTCGGATCATAGCCCAAGCGTAATTCGTATAGAAACCGGAGGGATCTCATTTCAATCAATATTATTTTACCTTCACTTAGTTAATACTTCTTTGAGTAAATTTATAGTTGTTCGACACAATTACTGAGTCTAATTAACACACAATTTGCATTACAGGAAACACCAATTACCTGTTCTGTAACTAATAAAAAGAAATTACATTCCATCGTTCGCCGAATAGGGTAATTTCCGACATTAAAAACCGTTATAAACCGAACTCTTTGTTCGCTGATTGACAGATGGCCTAGCCGGTAGGTCGCCTCCCGTACTATAGACACAGTGAAAAAAATATGACAGCGAAGTTAAGGTCTTACTATGTTCGAGTAAATTACGATCATCGATAAAGCAGATCGATGGCCAAAAATTCTTCTATCATCACGATTTTCTGTCCACAGCTGACTAAACTAATAATGTATAGGATTATATTTTATTAGGTGTCATTACCTATATTAAGTAAACAGACGAGTAGGTATCAATCAAATAATTTAGAATCATTTAGGTGTTAAATAAAGTTGTAAACCAGGTTTTTGGCAAACAAAATACCACAACAAATGACAACAAGTTAGTCGAAACAAGTTCCGTCAAAATGATAAAAACTAGTTTGGCAACTAGAATTGATTATCTTTATTAAATATTTTCTTCATATTCTTTATATTTCTGGTAAATTATAAGTACTTTAGGTAAGGTAAAAGTGTATTAATTTGCAAATTCCTACATTACAATTTGTCTTGTCGTTGTCTCTTATCACGATATTAATTCAAAATACAATAATTGACTAGTGCTGGCCGGACAAAAACGATCACCTAGAACACCACTAGCGAAACACATCCCTAGTAGAGTCTGACACTAGAACTGTCAATCCTCTGAGATAGATACCCGCGCTCTGATATTAACTTAAATTGCAAGTATAACTGTGAATTAAGTATCACTTTAAAATGCGTTTCATTATTATTAATAGGTATCTCTTCAAGCTATAAAGCAGCCATAAAAAAGTGTGAAGCGGATTTTCCTCACTGCGTTTCTACAGCATCTAGCACAAATCGTAGACTCACGGCTCTCCTGTAGGTAACAAGTCGGTTATTATGCTAATACCACTCATTAGTATGTGCGGTGACGCAACGTGTCTACGCGTAAACGCGCGGGCCGCGGCGCAAGCGCAGCTTGACGATCTCTTATCAGTTGCACTTAATTTTTTGTTTGAATTTGGTTTAGCTGATTCACTTTCGATGATAAATTTTAGAGGAGAGAGGGAGACAACGGGACAACTTCATTATATGTAGGTATAATCATTGTTTTTTACTGTATTTGTGGTGATTCCGTTAACGTAACATGCCTACGCGCCTATTTGGGCTTATAACGTGCGCAGAATTCTTCGCAAGCGCAGCTTAACGATCTCTTATCAATTGCACTGTCAAGCAGATTGTTGGTTCCAATCAATTGCTTTAGTTGGTATTTGCATGTTTGCAGGTTGGTAACAACTGGCCCAGAGACGATTCTGTACGCAAGACTCATCTTAACGATTAGCATTCAGTTGCACCACTTTTTTTTTGAGGCTGCACTTTTGATACATTTGGCAATACCCGACATGAGACCAATAAATATATTTCTATGGCCTTGTGCTGCTGTAAATGACGAGTTGATTTTAATATTATTGTATTACTTTTATGTCAACGTTGAATATAATCAAAAATTATTTTATATATACAATTAACTCTATTAACCTAATTTCTGTTCCAAGGCTTATTGGAAAACTGTACACTCACTTTGGGGTAATTAGTAACCTAAATTGCACGAAATCCTTGAAAATAGAATAAGCAATACGTGCCAGAATTAGCCAGAAATTCCCACCAACCTCATACCGAGTTACCAAGCTAATTTCAATACAAATGTCAGTTATTATAGTGCATCCTGCCGGTTCGCAGAAACGAACGCAATGATGATTTCGTATTCAATACAACACTACGTACTTATTATTTGATGAGGAAAATCATAGTTAGCGCTTATAGGTTTAAAACACCGTTGGGTATTGCCAAAATAGTTTTGGTTACGTCTTGCACTGGTAACAATGTTAAAATGTTTTAACTTTAGATGATTAAAACCAGTTAACTAAACGGAATTCTCGAAGCATACCTACAGTTACTACATAAAATGTAGATTTGTATACAATAATAATGTTATCAATCATTTACATATAATAGTTACTAATTCATAACCCGGAAGTTTAATTAAATACTGATAATAATGAAGTTAATGTGAATAGGTACAAAAGTCGATCCAACAAGTACTTACATAGAAGAAAGTAAGTTCTACTTTATTATGATTGCTTATTTAATGGTCAAAAGCAGCAGTAAAAGAAAACAGTGGCATGTATCAAAAATAACGAAATTTCAAAATGAGAGAATACATGAGCAAAACAGTCATCTGATTCTCTACCTACAACTGCAAAATTAGACATTCTAATAACTTACTGGTCAAACCTTAAAAAAACGGAGTAAGGTTTTACAATAACACTTAAAGATAAAGTAATCAATATCGTATAGTGAGTGGCATGTTTTTAAATGATATTAAACCATTGCATATTTTTTGCTCATAACGTCAGCGCTTAATGAAACCTGAGAATGGATGCTAATTAATGTTCAAAAGCCAACGAAAACAAATACTGTATTGTAATGTTCCACTTTGGTATAATAAAGACTGATCTAGTACGTAGAGCTTCAATTAGCTAATAGATTTAAAGCTAGCTTTTGTATTTTCTAAGAGATCAATTAGACGCTATAAAATGTTAATTAAAATTGTCTGGAAGAAATTTTGATTACTATGAAAACGTGAGACGAGACCACTTTACATATTTACAGCGAAAGAATAGAAAATATTACGAGAAACCATAATCATCCACAAATATTTGTAATCACGATAGATACACACGCCACTGTCAATTAGAGAAATATTAGAGTAGGAAGTGAAACGAATTCCATCCAATTGCGATTAATTGTTGCAATCAACGGACCGACAGAGGATTACATCGCTGAAATTAACAATGATAATGGACTAGATGAAACAAAACAACAATATGATCCTTAAACACTTAATGACAAAGTTGAAAATATCGCTGCTCGACACACTGATACAAACATGGTGGTAAGTAAAAAGGTACGCTTTGAAACAAGGGAGACAAATTGTGGCCGTTTAAGGATTAATAGCCTCATAAAGCAATTGTAAATAGAAAAAGTTACAACAAAGACCTTTACACTTGAATAACAGTGTTACTTTCAACATCTGTATAGTGGCAATTTGTTTCTCCTTTTTTGTCAACAATTTTAAGTAATTCTTTAGTTTAAAACTTTATCTCTTCCAACCAAACGCAAACTCTAAATGGAAAAGCAAAATTAGCAAAGCAAAAACATTTGACGATCATGACCTTTAAATCTAATTCGTGATATCCTTGACACAGCCAGTTGATAACTGTATCAAACCGAATTTCACGGTGTCTGTCATCCCATATAACTCCATGACATATCTGGATTGCTCTGAAGGTCACGACCCGAGTAGGTGATATCATAATGCGACGTACATACTGAGGTCAGTCTCAACCAGATCATAGTGACCTTCCGCGGTCTATACATTAGCTCTTCACGCATTTAGTTTTATAGGAATAGGGAAAGCAGGGGAGATCAATTCTGGCTGGTTCATGCATCGCTGACGTTGAATCATCAGATATAACAATGAAATAAAGAGATCGTACTAACGCATATTGTGTTCAACGAATTGAATGGATTGTGAAAATCAAGGGATATGATGACCCAGTTACAAATAACTACTTGATAATTGCGACATTAGAGTTTTTGTAGGTATGTTTTTTTTCCAAATTGGGTAGAAATAAATCCGTGAAGTTAATTGGCAATCGGTTCAATTATGTTTTGATTGGAATTGTATTACAAAACGTTCGGATTTTATCAACATACTTGCAAAAATTGCACAACTAAGATCATTTGTACGATACTAAATACAAATTGTATACACAATCTTTTTAATTAAAGCCACAACTTCAGATCAGGAGAAAACAAACTTGCATCCATATAATCTTAAGCCAAGATAGATGATAAGACGGACAATGTGAACACACCTGGTGCTATTATGAGACAAGATACAAACAAAGATAAAGATACAAACATCATTTATTGGATTGTAAAAGTGAGAAGGCAAGACACGCTATAACGAAGAAAGTTGGATTAAAACTTAGAGAACAAGTTATAAGAAACAAGTAAAACTTTCCTTATTGAGGAGGTATTTAATAATTTATACTTATCGAATTAATAGATATATGCAGAGAAATAAATATATAAATATTAAGACGTACGTTTTTGTAAGCGATAACTATATATGAGTCAATTGATACAATTTAATTTTTAAATGAGAATTTCACACGGATCAGCTAATCTCACACTAGACGATTTCTTGTAATAATGTTTATTTATAACGAGGGTGTCTCCCAGCACACCCAGACCCGAGTCCATTTAAAAAAATCAAACCCAGAACTTTTTGCGATTGAGCGTAACACCGCAGTTACTGCTCCATCGCTGTCATCAGTATCAAGTTTTTATAGGCCGCTCCTCAGTTAATGATGCATTCCTGTATTCTCTGCTGAACTGCACTTCTATCTTCATTCTAAAAACGGCCGGCAACGCGTCAGCTACTGATCTGATCTCGCGGATGTGCATAGACGGCGGAAATCACTAAGAATCAGGTGACCCGTTTGCATAAAGAACTGACCATATTAAAAAAAATAGATAGGGAAATGTTAACATTTCAACATGCAATTTATCGAAACCAACCTAACCATTCCCATCCAATTCGAAGCCCTGACAGTCTGTGATATTACACGAGTCAGTTAATTAATGGCTACTCCGATTCGCCCTACAACGCCAATTAGACCAATTCTCAAGCTCATCACACAACACAAACAGAACATATCAAAGGGCCGACTCCATCACTCATTAGTTACAACGTCCATGTTTCGCCACCTAGTATTTGTTTCAAAGGGATTATCAAACTGCGTTCTCAATTCTCATCTCACATGTGGTAGCAATGTTATAATTTTACAAATTGCCTTGTGAAATGGACTTTGTGTTAAAAGAATCTTTTTATTATAATATAGAGGAAATGTACTCTAATAATACACATTCAGACGAAGCACTTAACTTTTTGCTGAATGTAGAAGCACTTGGTTTTCTGCGCAAGAGTACTAATGCTAATGTATGTTTCTCAGTTACTATTTCTTATTCTGTATGCTCAGTCACGATCACGAGCCGTTGTACTGAGACGACATAAAATTGAGGGTATAGAACATTTCAAAGTTTTGTTATTAACTGCCGCACTTACAGACATTAATTAAACCTTAATTGCCACTTAAGTAAACATATTGAGCCTTATTTAATAGACATAAAGACTATGAATAATGGAGATAATGAGCATTAAGGTTTAATGACGTCCCTGAAAGCGATACTAAGTCTTCTGCTGATGGTTCAAGATATTTTTAAGAAATTGACATAAGGATAGTAGAGATGGTATCTGACTGTCGATAAATCTTGATCGCAAAGTTGAAGCAAATCTGAAATCGATTACCGCAGCATTTTTTAAAATTAGACCGACTCATGCGCACATCCTCCTGTTTGTTTGATACCTGCGCCAAACTAAACAATGCCACGCCGAAACTGACTGTATCCCGTTACAATACGGTCCACGGGGATCCGTGTGTGCATAACACTGCATCCGCTGGCGAAACCCTGATAAAAACCATTGCCTCATTCAACACACGTAGGATATAATGTAAATATGGTGTAACATCTAGAAAGTCGGTGAGGAAACTACATACCATTCCTATCGATATAGTTAGATCGGAATTCGTATTGGCTAGTTGGTTTAGTAGGTCCTGTTTTATTTATCACACTGAATTTATAATTATAATCTATGCCATAATTATCAATTAAGTTGCCGTATTAGTAGTAGCAACATTTGGCTTCAAACATTTTAGATAGAACCTTTTGGAAACTACTTCAATTAATATTCTCCTAAACTTTAGCCAACTCAGATTTGAATCTGAACAAGGTTATTAAACCTACAGATTGTGTCCATAGTTTTTCAAGTCCGAAAATCAAAATAAAATTCTATAAGTTTACCTGCAACCTGTATCTACGAAAAATTGTAGAGCATTTCTTATAAACTCATTATTTTTACTATCGCAACTAAATCTTATCTTAAAATTTTATGCAAATATTGATAACCTAATTCGAACAGCTTTATACATCATTTTTATATCTAGTTGATAAGACATTCCTTTGCTAAATTATGCAACTAGTTGACGAGTTTTTAATGACTAGTCTAATCCTTTTGAGCAGGTTATAATCATTTGAAAGTAACAGTTAATTACGTTAAAATATAATCAATCTTTCTACCGGCTTATTAATTTGAAACACTTTAATTTTTTGCTGACACGGAACCCACAGCGTCCCAAATTTAATCTGTACCATCCGGCTTCTCAAGTGCCGGAAATCTCAAAGCTTGATAAAAAACCTTACAAGGGACTATACATCCCAGTGAAAGCTTCTCACTGACAGACGTGGAGCGAAAGGTAATGAAATGGGAAGCAATGATTCGCCTCGCTTACCTAATCTAACTACTGGAGTGGTCATCTAGGCTCCATTCGTTGATTTGAAAGTAAATTGGTATTGGTAATTCTAGTAATTCACAGATGACAAGAAGCAAAAAGACAGGTAATGACGATTCATGTATAAAGCTATGATGGAATTGAAGTTATTTCTGTTATTATTACACATTTCGCACATCATCTGAAAAAACTGTCATAAAAAAAAGTGTTAGAAGTGCATTTTTGTTTATTCTTACTCAATTATTGTAATCGCTTACATACCTTGATCCTTAACGATTAAAGATTTTAACTGATATAGAATTTAAGACTTCTTCAAGACTGTAAAGAAATAGGCATTTTTATGAAACAAATGTTTGGATTGTGTTATTACGTCAGTTTTTCTAAGGAGTTGCGATTAGTTTATGTAAAATAATTAGGTGTCTGAATATTTTAATGCATAGACCTTGGTGTCTAAAAAAGGTGCATACGTTTATCTGTAATGTTCAATGGCTACCATTTTTGTATGGAAAAATATGTAGTGCTAATATTATTTTTCCCTCAAAATCATGATTACTTATGTACCTAGTAACAATTCTTTTATTTTCAAGTATCGAATATTCTTAGGCTTGTTTCGATTCATATTTATCTAATGTCTAGAAAGGACATTTAAACTACAGAGTTCATTGTACAATGTACTTATATTACTTAGGTAAAGTCTTTGGTATTTGAAACTTAAAGTTACACAACACGAATGTCAGCAGTAAATGTTCAAACGTTCTTATTTACTACTGTCTTATGTCCACACAAAATTAACAGAATGCACGATTGGTACTAGTACTTATAGCCAAGTATCTCCTTCATGATAGTGTTTTCTCTTTATTTATTATTTACTCTGGGTTTGTTTTTATTACAAAGTAGGCTACTTATAGGGTCAAAGTTGTTGTTTTGTATCGTTAAGGATTGTAAAGTGAAGACATAAAACAAATTGTGTTCAAAGAGATAATTGTATATGCACTGTTGCTCGGGCAATATGCTCTGGATGTAATTGGATCGTAAAACTGGTTTCTACTAGAAAAGCAATCTGTGAAAGAAAATAACACTAGAAACCAACGATTAAAAAAGATACAATAAGACAAAGTACAGTACTACACAAAATATTATTATAACAGACCAAAGTCCTCATATAGTTAAGTAAGTCATCTATAGTTAATGCTTCAAGTGTAAAAAATATGATTTCCCATTTTACACGAGTTTAGATCCAAATCTATCCATATAACAATATCCTCTGTAACATTCACCTGAATACCTGTTTCTTCCATTCTGGAATATTCCAAGATGTTTTACATATTCCAAAACATACCTAATCCTAGACAATTTCATAGCTTAGATTTCCATTTTCCATTCAACTGCATCGAAACATCCTCTTTGCATAAGAATACGCCCTTATTAATAACAAAATCCCTATTTACATCTCAAAAAGAAGAACTATAAATTACTTTATTAACACTAAACACTTTTTATGCCTCGATGAAGCTATAACCGGTTTCAAAGTTATTACTATTTGAGAGGTATTTTATGTCATGGCTGACTGTGTTATTAAAGGGCTTAGTAAGGAAATCATTTATGTTGTATAAATTGGTAAATAAACTAAACGTACTGATCACTTCTCTTCGTAATAATAGACTACTCGTGGCTACACTTTCTAAAATTCCAAAAAAACTACAAGAAATGGTTACGTTATCTGTAGTATGATTGCGAGATGTTGTGTCTTTGGAAGTCTCTATAAAATATCCAGTACTTTTCACAACTTTCATTTTGCCATCTGACTCGAGTAAAGTTTGAAACACGTCCCAAAGTATCGGAAGGTAAACGAAAATCATAAAGATTGATTTTACATTTTAGTTTTAGTTAAATATTTTGGTATTTATGCAAAAAGACAACATGATTTCGGCAGACCTGTTTCGCTCAATATAACTAGTTACTTAATTCAAAACACATAATAAACACTCGATGTCAATTTTTTATCGATTAATTAATTCAATGTGAATAGGTAGTAGAAGCTTCATCTGCTCAAACGTAAAAACAATCCAAAGAGAGAGACAACTAGCTATTTGCGATGAACAATAATTAAGAACATCCCTAACTACATATTAAGTAGATCTTAAAAAGGTACATAGAGAAATTTCTAAGCCATGGGATTTGCGACTGATTATACAGGTCGTTTCGATGAGTCGATTTAGAGTTTTGTATAAATGCTTTAACCACTTATTTTACTAACCATTCAGAACAACATTTATTCAACAACTTTGAGAAATACAAAGTCGGTCACAGGACTTGATCATTTTCAAAATTTCGACGCGACATTCCAAAAGTCGTAGAACAAATCAGAATGTTCAGAAGAACACGTGGTTAAAGGCATATACATTGTCTACAGATAAAGCCCGTATAGATATCAACAACGTTCGTGACCTTACAGCCACTGGATCCATATGCAGCTGTTCCTACTCCTCAGGTTAGGTAAATGTTTGTAGAGAAAACAACGGGTCGATTCCTAAGCAAAACATCTTGAACCAACAGTGGTTCAGTGATTCATGGGCTGCCCACGCAGGGCTACTGATAAAATGCTTACATAATTGTTACCGAAAACGTGGTAAAAATGTCAATTAGTGATTTCACGTTCATTGTCTGTTGGTCTTGAAATTTTTGTTTCGTTGCTTCATTATGTCTGACCCGATTTCGTAGATTTGATACCCACCCTGGACAAACTTTCATATGATGAATAGTTTTTTAGTGTCTGGAATTTTATCCTGAATGTTATAAATGCTTTCAAGTTAGATAGATATTTTTCTTAATTGACTTTGTTACACGTAACTAAGCTTCTTACTTTGGGATAACGTCTATGTATGAGATGCTGTCTAATAATTTATTTACATTTTATTTACGATGTTTATAATTTCATACTTATTATCTTAAAGAAAGTGTTAGTTAAAAGATTATCTGAAGAGAAAATTCATTGTACCTAAGTCTTCGTTTCTCTATTGTTGAATGCAAGAAAAAGTTAAGAAGAAATGGAATTCTTATTATAACCCGTAGAGTTGAATTTATTTGAAATAACAGAATGTGTCATTGATTTCTAATGTTCATGTGTAATCAAGTATCTCTATGAGAATGTGAGATAACGTTCTATGAAAACATCCCCACAATGAAGATATAATATTACGAAAACATTATCTATGCTTAGGGATTAAACATAGATAAGTCACATATTCTTTAATAAATAGATAAGGCAAACTACATTCTTTTACTACAGTACCAACTTTGTGTTATGAATGTTAAAAGGTAATAATTCTCTGTCCAACTGTTAATTTGTATGCATACAAAATTGTGGTGTTCCCACACTAATTTGAATAATCACATCGCATTACTCACTAATATTCAATCTGGGTTATGCCGTAATAAGTAAAAGCATATAATTGACCTTAGAGATACAGTGTGAACCTAATAATTCAATGTAAATAAATAACTTTACATAATTTACTGATAACAATGTTGACACACTTATCAAAGCAAACGTAAATCAATGTCATATCTCATAGGACACAGATGTGGAAAATGCTTAATTTGAATCATCTGGTGACATCCAAATAGATGACTCAAATTCTATTTATTTTAGCAAGCACGCAAAAAGTTGCTATACTATGTCATCAGTATCTTTAAACAGGATTGTAGATTTGACATTATAGAGTCACGAAATTTAGATAACTAATGGCTGAAGATATTAACACATGTTGCACAAACCACTATCACTCGTATCTTAAATGATAATAATAATGTCTAACGATAACAATAAACCAAAATACAAACCTTAAAACAGCAAAATTGTAACTCACAACAAAATGAACTGTAACCACTGAATTAATGATTGCACTGCTCCACGTACTGGCTCCACTAAATCACAAAAAGGATCTATTTAAAACGATCAATAAAGATCGAAGGGCGCGCGGGCGTGCGGTAGCGTCGATCGATGCGCAAGAACTGACAGCGGGCACGTTCAGGCCATGCGTCTGCGCAGGCTAACCGACCGATTTCAAACGGCTACCGCGCTTTAAAGTTTTCTATGTAAAGAGGAGATAGTCAACTCAAGACGGTGCTGCCGTGTTTATCCACCGTGAAACTAATGGTGTATTTTTAGCTGATAGGAAGGGGCAGGTAACTTGTAACGGCAGAAGGGCTAAGGGCTTCGTATTGTGGAGTTTTAGGTTTCTTTGTGCTTCCAACAAAAAGCTCAGGTGTACTTTTATACTCTGCAACAGATGAAATCAAAACCAAATGTCGCCAAGATTGGCTCACGGTGTTATTTAGTGTATTATTACATTATTAGGTACACAGATAAAATGCAAAAATATCTTTAGCAATATTTCGCCTTCAAATTAAACCTAGAGTCCGATTAATCACTACGAGTAGTAAAGGAGTCCCGAGAAATTTGTATCTGACGTACCTAACTAATTATTTTTTACTTTTTTGTATTCATGGCCAATACAACTCTTGCTAATAAAAATAATTATTATCTCTAAAATCGATCCGACCGTGCTAACTATCAACGACACAACTTTGTTTCATATAAAAGCTATAAGGATAAGAAAAAGTCAACGCAAATTCATTATAAATGTCAAAGTTCAATTGAGCTTAAATCTCCAAAATCATCTGCCGCAGGTCATCGACCCCCATTAACGAGCGACCGATATATCGATGTCCTAAACACAAACATGCGAGTTAGAACCGAAGCAGGTCGCGTAATTAGACGTCGAACGTGTTCCAAATGCTGTGTTCCGGATTCGATCGGTCGAATTCGATCGATTTGGAGCACAACACGGAACGCCGTGTCAACGCACCCGCCGCTCCTGCGCAGGACGAAGACGACGCACGTCAAAGTAATTGCGCTTTTGAGTTACAGTTGGTATGAAAAGTGAAGTGATTGGTTAATTAACTTAATTGGTCACAGTTTTTGGAAATCCAGTACCAAATCCCGGTTTAGGGAATAATCATTTTTCTCACCTCATTTTTAAAGGGAAGTCTAGAATTTCAATTCCCGATCAGGTCCATTTAGAAAATCTTTTCGGGTGGAGCCTTCATTAGCGCTGACACTTTTAGCGCGTTCAAGCTATATCATAGATGAGCATCAAATGTACAGGGACTGCTGACAGGTATTAGATTCGTTTTATAAAGTGATTAGTTATAGAGTTAGAGAGGGGATGATTTCTGTGCCCTAATAATGTAAAGTGGACTCTATTTTCCGCACTTAGACTCTCTTTCACTCCATTGTAGGTGATGGGTCGACTGGTTATAAAAGCCAGCCTAGCTCCGTCTAGAAGCGCAGAAGTTAAGCGCAAGTTTCCTTGCCTCACAGGCTTCGCAAAGCGACCTCTTTGTGTTCTACCAAAAAGAGGTAAAATATTACGTTTCCTCAAAGTTTCTTGACTAGGTGCTGCTTCCTTGAGCTAGAAAGATATTTAATCACCTTCCTATCCTAATGTTGCGAAGTACAAAAAATTTTACTACTAAAAGTCACGCGTCAGTTCACTACTCGCCTGTACAAATCCCTCAGTACTCAGAGGGTGAGTCAGCCCAGCCCAGTGCAGACAAAACCTGACCCTCGGGAGGAAGCGACCTACAAACGGCGGCGTGACGTCGCCGCGCCGGCGCGACGCCGCCGCGTCATCGCCTCGTGTGACGCACAAGGAGTAGTATGATATTTACTGATCTATCATAAGTAGTAGTAGTAGTACTGATCTATCATTAATAGTATTAGTAGTAGTTAGTAGTCAACGGCTTTGGATGCAACCAAGAGTTACTCGCTCATGAACTGACTTCAATAAGTACTAATGAGCATTTTATAAATACCGCAAATCTACGTGCAAAATGGTCACCCTATTGCTGGACAGAAGCCTCTTCATTCTTCTCCTCAGAAAATCGAACCTGGATTGGACTATGGAATAAAATGAACTTTATTTTATGTAATAGGTGGCAGACGAGCAGGCGGACCACGTGATGGTAAGCAATTCCCGCCACCCATAGACACCTGCAACCAGAGAAGTCACAAATGCGCTGCCAACCTTTAAAACCGTTTCCCCCAATTGGGCCTCAGTCAATGAGTGTACTTTCACCCGACGAAATACAGCTCAGGCACGGCTTCACGCCCCGGTCTTCTGTGAGGCTGTGGTATCACTCCGGTCGAGCCGGCCCATTTATGTCAAAGCGTGGTTCTCCCATTTAACCAAAATACCTACTAAAATTTATTTCTACATTTTTAACAGTTCAAACTATATGTGTTTGATTTTCAAGACGCGCACTATTACGAAATACTGAACTCAACTATGGCAACGAATAAACAATAAAATTTATAAACTAAACAGTAACTCAGGCAGAGACAATAGAACGGCTGAACGTTTTCGATTGCGACTGACCGCAGAAGCTATTGCTATAGCCAAAGTGTGAGATTATATTGCTTGCTCTATGGTATGCTGACCACAATAATGTTAATAAGCTTAATGAGGTTTCAAGGTTTATCTGTGGCTGAGTGTATCTACGTCAAACTTCCTTACACGGAAGGCTCTTATTGCTGCACTTGTTGACGATACATGGAGTCAGGGGTCACCAATTGGTTTCGTTCGGAGTCCGTTTTCAGAAGTTTAAAGAACTTGGCCCCTGGTCCGTGTTTGGTTCAACTCATGAAAGAGTCCTAATTATTCTCTCAGCAGGGTGAAACTAGGGTTATTTTTATTCTGATATTTGGTTCTGATATCTGTAACACAGGTGCTTGAGCTACCTATCTCAGAGTCAGACCAATGTATGTGATGTAGTGAAATATTAAAAATATTATAAATATTATTTTGCAGATAGCTGGTTAAAGAGACGAAAACGTTTAGATAGGTATGTACTTATGTGTGTGCGTGTATTGTGTGTTTGTTGTGTGTGCGTGCGATTTTCGTCATGTGATAATAAAAAATTTCGCCTAGTGTTATATCCAATAGAGAGCTCTAAAGTGTTTGTAACAATATAAACTACAGGTTGATTCGATTAATTTAATGTTGTGATTTTGGCATCGTCGCAAACACCTTACAGTCTATACTTAGCATAGTCACATACTTATGAAATAGAACTTACCGTGGGTTTAATTTTAAAGTTCAACGGTTTAACCATAGACAAGCTAACTAAACATGCTCTTTTGATATTAGAAATATTAGAATTATATTAGCCTTAGATGGGATCTTATTAGGATTGAAAAAAGCTCGATTGAATTGCAGAATCGAGCGGGATCTATGCTAGTTAAATCAGCCACGCACGTAAAGATAGTTGGGCGGACCCAGGGCTGTCAATAAGCCATTGCTTGCTTATTTTCACTTCATACACATAAAAGAAAAAAATGCAGCCTTGATTAAATCGTGGATAGTTTAATTCAAAGTTGATAATTATCATAAAACTTTTTTGTTTCACAAAATAAGGATAACTCCACAAGGTTCACAAACATATTACAAGACATAAACATCAACGACCTCAAATAAACTCAGTTTTTTATAACTTTAATTGTGAAAACGAAAGTGCGATTGTGTACATTCTTAACCTTTAGAAATCCGATAAAAATCTACAATTCACCCACTTACCTACATCTTGAAATTTTTGAAGCAAAAATAAATCGTCTCTTGTGCTAAATACTGGCTATAAAAGCATAACAATATATCCTTTTGTAACATAAAAGAATGGTCATAAAAATTTAAAAATACAGAAGGTCAAATCCATTCTTAGTGAGTAAAATACGATAAGTCCTTATTACCATAACAATAGAGTTGTCAGCTGATCATACTATAACTTTGCTCAATAGTAACATTAGCAATAGTTTTTGTAATCTTCGACTTTTGGAAATTCGTCGAAAAATTTTTCGATTCCCCTGACGAAATAAACAAGTCACGTGACCTATTTTGTGAGTACAGTTGACATTTTTTCATTTGAATTTCAAACTCTTAGAAGCCAATGTTGTTCAGAATGGTTGGCAGAAGGCGTGGTTAAAGGGATGTAAATGTTCACAGATACATCCTCTATAAAATATAATAATATTGAAGTACGAAACAGTTATGTATTGGAAATCTTTGATATTTTATATCAACAAAGTGTGGGAAGATCATCAAATGAACCTGAACAAAAGTTGTTGAATATCTTTCACGCATAACAAAGACTTATTCCGTCTAGCTCTTGTCTCTGGAATGAAAAACATCATGTTTTAAAACACGCATGGCAGTGAGATCACTAACATTCGACTAAATATTAATTTATTAGGACCAAGTTCAGGAAAACTTAATGCGAGAATTAAGTTTGATATTTATTCCAATCTTTGCCAATTGATGGCGCTGAGTGTCGATTACATCGCGCAAGTGTTTCGTCTTACTCGGTATACATAAGGCTTCTAGTTGTCTAAAGAAATTATCTCTTTATAAAAAGAAGGTTTTCCGCAAATAAAAGTAAGACTTTTGACTCTAATAAAACAAGCGCGAACAGGCAGAAACAGCCACACCAAACCAATCTCATCTGTACTTCTACTCCTTGACAAAAGAGCACAGAGCAAGACAAATGAAAAGGAAAATAAAATAAGGAATAAAATAAAGGAGGTGAGCTCGGCGGCGGCGGCGGGTCCGGCGCCTGCGCAACTCGCTTTGCGCTTTTTGCTCCATAAATAGTGATGCGAATTAAGAGTATTTATAAACAGTCGACGTCACGCGTTCCATTGTTAACTGAAAGTCGTAGCAGCCATAGAGATCATATTTTTATGGGAGGGACAGTAAAAGCCAGATGTATTCTGATGTGTTCTGTATTCCCAGAGAGCTATAATTTGAGTGTCTTTAAGTCGAGAGTGAATAGGCTTCTTCTGGGAAAGCACGCTACATCTTTGACCTCATTGTCACTCTCCATCAGGTGAGATGAGGTCAAGTGCAAACCCAGTATTAAAAAAAAATTAGGTGAGCTCGTGAAAGAGGTACCTAACGATTATTTCTTTAGAGATTTGTGATTATTGAGTAATATAGTTTTAACACGTGCTAAAATCTAAAACTAAACTCTTTAGAAAGTAAATTCTAAAGATATCGACACAAAATATACAAACCGAAAAATCGAAACACTCCAGCGCCATCTATTGGTATAGAGTGGAACTAATGTCGCGAAACGAAGTGAGGGCGGCCAGTAGTAGGTACATAGGTATAAAAAGATAGTCAGAAAAAGTTTATATATTGCTTTTATAATCTAGCAAAAACCACATTTTCTTGTCGCATCCCTCGCCATTACACGAGAGTAGACTAAGTATTGCTTGCGCGCGCGCATGTGCCAGTAAAGGGCAGGTTTAAACACGCGCTTTATTGTTCGCTTTACAACAAGCGAACACTTATACTCTTCTTATTGTAGCTAGCTTTTGCGCGGTCACGTTTAGATAGCGTGAGTTATTTTTATATTTTGCGTAGTGGCAACCCTAGTGGACTGATAGCACAAATAGATTCATTTTTACTATTTACACGTAATTTCATAGTTTAATCTTCATAATTATGTAGTTTATCAATATCAAGTAAAAATCTCGACATTATAATATCTACAGGATGTTTTTTTTAGTCACTAGGAAAATTTTAAGATGGAATCTACTCATAGGTAAGTCCTGTGGCGCACTTCGGCTTGGATGGACCGTTTCAACCAGATTGATACCACGGCCACCGAAAACTGGCTTTATATTACAAAGATTAAGGCTGCGTTTCACTCCGCTCTACCTCGCTCCGCTTTAGAGGGCGAGGCGGAGCGAAGTGAAATCCACCAATAGAACTGCATAAAGATTGCGCTTGTCAACGAGTAAGCATTAACAGTGGGAGAGCCACGCTTCGGCATGAATGGGCCGGCACGACCGGAGTACTACCAAGTCCTCTCAGAAAACCGGCGTGAAGCAGTGCATGCGCTGTTTCGCTGCGTGAGTGAGGGTACCGGATGCTCATAAGATTCTCACGACACACTTTTATTTCCACCACACTTTGTGAGACCAACTAGAAATAAGATGAAATAGGAGAGGCGAGCGTTTGCGGTATACCTCTAATGCTGATTAATGTGAGCAAATCAAGTTTTATTTGAACTTTGAGGAAACTGCGGTATGTTGCGGTTTGCAGCGGTCGATGGTATGGATATTATGTTTTACGCGTAATTGGATCTAATTTAATATCGATTTCATGTCACACCTGATGTCAAGATAGAACATGGGATCTAAGATAGAATAGGTGCATCGAAGATGAAAAGTTAAATCAAATCTATCAAATTTCATAAATCGATTGTCAAACACATTATCCATTATGGATAGTAAATAAATGGCAACTTGGACTAGTCGGATGGCGCATTTGGTAAAGACCCTTCCTCAAACACAGCACATACGTGCTGCTTCACGCCGGTTTTCTGTGAGGCAGTGGCATCACTCCGGTTAAGCCGGCCCATTCATGCCGAAGCGTGGCTCTCCCACAGTTAAATTCCCCGAGATTCGGTCCGTATGCCTAGGTCAACGGTACGGTAGGAAGGACCATGGGCTGGCGAAGATACCTGTGGTATCACATTAAAAAAATGTCTCAAGATTTTCATTGTGTCTCTTTCCGCTCTCGACTCTCAAAATGGTTACACGATCAGGTCACGCGCACCCTAACGACTTCGAAACGCTCTGATAAGACGCAACAAACGAACAAGTGTACAGTGCACCGAGAATGCAGCCATTATGCGGGTTGCTCAGATGCAACCTAATGGTCATTGTGGGCTACAGTTATCTACGAGTTACATTTGAAGCTTGTGTTATTCTACTCTGATAAACATGAAAAACCTTTGTCACACCAACATTTACGAGGCTTTTCAGTGTTGATGAACCAATCCATAGTTAAGTGACTTTTCTGTTAGAAATAAAAAAAAATCGTTTTCCTATACAAATAGCATCAATCAGCTGATAACATTTCATTCATTTGATCAACCTATATATTTATACAGATTGTGGCGACAATAAGATATTAAAAAAAAAGCAAAGCTCTACATACTTAACAAGACGCAAGTCTTGAAAAATCCAATTTACAATATTTTTAACACGCGACAAATAACAATAATGTTAATTATTGCTAAAAGTGGCCGCTTTTAGCAATAATGAACATTATTGTTCCGTCAGTTTCGTCATAGTAGCCCCTTATGAAATCCATACTAATATTATAAATGCGAAAGTAACTCTGTCTGTCTGTCTGCTACTCTTTCACGCCAAAACTACTCAACGGATTTAAATGAAATTTGGTATACAAATAATCTAGACCCTGACAAAGGACATAGGCTTTTTATTGCGAGAAGGGGGTTGTAAGGGGTTGAAAGGGGGGTAAAAAGTTACTTTTCCACGCGGACGGAGTCGCGGGCGGCCGCTAGTATAGAATAGAATAACATACAGATATGTTGTACAGGTATGTTGTTGTTGTGTAAATCTTATACTAGTCGTAGATAAATCTTACACTATGGTAAGTGGCGGGTGAGAAAAGTTTGCGTTACCCAACAGTTTCACATCATTTGAAAAGGTTTTTTCTCAGAGCCCTTCATCAGATGTGTGTCAATAAGCGAACAGGTTTCGAAACGACAATTACCATCACGCCGAAGCGTAAAAACGGCAATCAGAGGCATTTCTACCCGTGCGAGCGTGCGATAGATGATGATGGGAGCTAAAATGACGCTATACCGTGGAAAAGCCATGCTTCGGCATGGGACCGTTCGATTATTACGTAAGCATCGATTGGGGGAGGGGGGTCTTGGCTCTGCTTACTTTTGATAAATTTAGGACGAGAAAGTTTATTTTATCGCCAATTTTTGCTGACAAGGGGGGAGGGGAGTTAAATTTCCCAAAAAATCTGCTTACGTAATACTTGAATGGTCCCCATGAATGGGCGAAGGCCCATTAAAGAACCTTTCGGTTGAAGAACCGAAGAGATACCACGACCTCACAGAATGCGCCAGACAATCACACCAATCAACCTGGGTCTCAAACTAGGGCAACCCCTGTACTATGAGTATCAGGTGACGATAATTAACTCAAAATCAACCCAGAATACCCAGACCCAAGACAACTTAGAAAATGTAGTTTCCTAAATTGACTTGACCGGGAATCGAACCCGGGACTTTTCGCGCTTCTGGCAACGTCCTTAGCCACTGCGCCATCGAGGCCGTCGTCCGAAGACCCCAGCGTGAAGCAGCTTGCGCTGTTTCGCTGGGTATATGAGGGTACCGGAGATCCAATTGGGGGAAAAGGGGGTTAAAAGTTGACAACGCACTTGTATTGCAACTGTCTATGGGCGGTGGCAAACGCTTCTGGCCCATTCATGCCGAAGCGTAGCGGTCTCACGGTAAAATATTCTTCACAATTGTTTTTTCTTCCTTACTCAGCATACCTATTCAACAATTCTTGATGAACATTGAAGCAAATCCTCTGCAGCATTTTATAGGCACCCGATTATTTTTAACGTGCTAATCACGCCTATCTCATTATTTGAGGCGTAAATAATTCAAGTTTAATTGTACTCTACACCGTGGACCGTAGGGTCAAAATTGAGTAAGTACACTCGGCAGCAATCGTGTTAGTTGGCCAACTTATTTACCTATATAAGAAAAAATCCATTGAGGTACGCTTGCTAAGATTTGAATTCTATGATAATAAACGGTTTTTTCTTTTCGAGTTGCTTAAAGTTTTGTGGCGTATAGAATATGTCTCTTTATAAATGCCATGGTATAGATTAGATAATGTATAATGTTTTAAGTAAATAATGGGTAACTTGGCCTAAAGACCCAGTACGATTGAGCTGCGATTCGATCAATCTTTATCCAACAGTAAATCTATGATATAGGCTGTCATTCCACACGAATCGCAGCGTTATACCATAGATTTAGCCTAAGATGATGGCCTCGATAGTGCAGTGGCTAAGGTGTTCTTCCGAAGCGCGAAAGGCTCGATACCCGGTTAATTCAATTTAGGAAAACAACACTTTCTAAGTTTTCTTGGGTCTGAGTGTTCTGAGTTGACGCCCCCAGTTATTCGTCACCTGGTACTCATAGTACATGGGTTGCCCTAGTTTGTTACCAGATTGGTGATTGTCTGGCGCATTTATTAATTTATTATGAAGGTAACACTTGTGTCTGCGACTGTTCCTAATGCGTAATCATTTGTAGGCATTTTGTTCTCGCGTCCATCAGAGGCCATCACAGTTATTTTGGCTTTCATTACACGTACACTAGATAGATTAGAGGTAATGTACGTGTACACGCGGTGTCAAGTGAAGTTGCCCTTTTTGGGATTTGGATTGACCTTATGTCCGAGACAGAAGGGCTATTTCTTTACATTAAATTAGGGTAACTCCACTTGACGTCGTGTGTAAATTCCTTGGTATTTCACCTAATGCTTGGTGTACCTTAGAAAAAGCAGCCAGTTGTGTGTCGAATAGGTGTTTAGGAGTACCACCTATAAGCGCATATAAGACACAGAATGTCTTATTTATCTGAGTTCTGACATTGAAATTGAAGAGTTTGTTGTTTTTTGCCGTTTTGTTTTTTCTGTCATTTACGCCGAACCCAACTTCTGATATTATTATAAGCAATGTATGTGTGCGTAGCCTGTTTAGCTGCATCCGGCGTTCTGTACCTAAATAGTTCGTGCTATAACGTGCCCAAAAAACATTTTCTATTGAGAGAGACGTGTTAAATCAATACATAACTATAATAGTATCTAGACAAACCTAAATGAGGCTTTAAAATACTATAAGCCTGAAATTATGTTCTAATTGTTGTATAAATAAATAAGTAAAATATACCTTACCATATATGTACCTTTAGAAACCACATTTATTATTAATAAAGCTTATTATACATGCTATAAACGCCAGTCGGAGAGGCCTAGCCACCCATCTAGCAGGGATCTCTTCGCATTGCGTGGCTAGTTATTATTTAGTAGAGATGTCGAGAATTTTCGGCATAATTAACTTACGGCACATTCGACTCACGTCAGGTAATTACTACACATGGTTTCGTTGAGTATCGTCTTAATAAAGTTTAAGACTGGTCATTAACAGTCCTCATAAATGGTACTTGAGACCAATCATTAGGTACTTATTCATTGCGGAATAAGAAAAATGTACACATCAATCTACTCCAAATATAAATAACACGTAGGTGCTAATAAAAACAAAACGCATTTTGAAGTAGTAATAGGTAAGTGCACAGTTTCACTCAAAATTAATAAAATAGCAAACAAAATCGGAGCGCGCAAATCTATCTCAGAGGATTGACAGTTCTAATGTCAGACGTCATTAGAGATGTGTACGCCTAGTGATGTTCTAGACGATCGATTTTGTTCGTCCATTAAAACGCCGATATCGCAACAGGGTGGGCCGAATCACCACCGCATCACTAGCCATTACACAACTGTTATTACTGGCCACTGATAGAGATTGATTGGCCCGGTAAAAAGGTAATTGCCTTCAAATAGGCTCTTATTTTATTGATGCTTATGGAAATGAGATGCCGGAGACTCCCCGTTTCGCAACCCTGAGGCATACCGGGGAAGGTTGCGGTGAAATCTTAAGTTGGTACAGTCACGTGCACTAATAAGTATACCACCATTTGTATCTTCTATATCTACTATTTATAAAGAGCTTTGCTTTTCATTTCTGTAATGACTAGTTCATAAGTTGTGATTTTTGAGCAATAAAGTATATCTATCTATTGCTTCGATCGACTCTCGAAAACACATTTGTTTCAATATAAATGCGGAAAATGACAGATTGTAGTACTTAACTCACCGTGTGGATATGTACCTTAATTACTTTTTTTTATTAAATAAAGTCTGTTTCAAAACAAAATTTCATTTTATATTTTTTCTAAAACAATGCATAGTTAGCCAAAAGTCTATAATATTTTATTTATTTATTTATTTAAACTTTTGCACAAAATTTGTAACAATAGGCGAACTTAATGCCCAGGGGAATTCTCTACCAGTTAACCTTTGGGTCAAGCAGAAAAGATATCTATATATATAGAATAGTATCTAGACAAACCTAAATGAGGCTTTAAATACTACCTGAAATTATGTTCTGATTGTTGTATAAATAAATAAGTAAAAGATACCTTACCATATATGTACCTTTAGAAACCACATTTATTATTAATAAAGCTTATTATACATGCTATAAACGCCAGTCGGAGAGGCCTAGCCACCCATCTAGCAGGGATCTCTTCGCATTGCGTGGCTAGTTATTATTTAGTAGAGATGTCGAGAATTTTCGGCATAATTAACTTACGGCACATTCGACTCACGTCAGGTAATTACTACACATGGTTTCTTTGAGTATCGTCTTAATAAAGTTTAAGACTGGTCATTAACAGTCCTCAAAAATGGTACTTGAGACCAATCATTAGGTACTTATTCATTGCGGAATAAGAAAAATGTACACATCAATTTACTCCAAATATAAATAACACGTAGGTGCTAATAAAAACGAAACGCATTTTGAAGTAGTAATAGGTACACAGTTTCACTCAAAATTAATAAAATAGCAAACAAAATCGGAGCGCGCGAATCTATCTCAGAGGATTGACAGTTCTAATGTCAGACGTCACTAGGGATGTGTACGCCTAGTGATGTTCTAGACGATCGATTTTGTTCGGCCAACAGTACATTAAAACGCCGATATCGCAACTGGGTGGGCCGAATCACCACCGCATCACTAGCCATTACACAACTGCTATTACTGGCCACTGATAGAGATTGATTGGCCCGTAAAAAAGGTAATTGCCTTCAAATAGGCTCTTATTTTATTGATGCTTATGGAAATGAGATGACGGAGACTCCCCGTATTGCAACCCTGAGGCATACCGGGGAAGGTTGCGGTGAAGTCGTAAGTTGGTACACTCACGTGCACAAATAGGTAAGTATACCACCTCATCTATCTTCTAAAGGTACTATTTATAAAGAGCTTTGCTTCTCATTTCTGTAATGCACAAAAATCACAACTTATATATCCATCTATAGCTTCGATCGACTCTCGAAAACACATTTGTTTCAATATATGCGGAAAATGACAGATTGTACCTAACTCACCGTGTCGATATTTGTACCTAATTAGGTACTTTTTTTTATTTAAATAATGCCTGTTTCGCAGCAAAATGTCATTTTATATTTTTTCTAAAACAATTCATAGTTAGCCAAAAGTCTATAATATTTTACTATTATGCCCACAAAAGTAGCTATACTTATTGAACTAGGAATGCAATTTCCAAAACCGGAAAAAATATATTCAAACAACCAGTTGTGTAAATACCGAAGTCACTAGTCAAATTGAAAGCGATGCCCAATTGAAAAATCCGATAAAATAAGTTCAGTTTCATACAAACGGGAAATTCACTTCATTTCTCTGTTTGTCGCTCAAACATGGCAACACTGGGGTTGCCAGACAACAAACATGCGCGCCCCTTGGCACTGGCCACTGGCAATGTGAGCTACTGTTTGAGCGGTACGATATTTTATTTTACACAGAAGCATTAGTGCATGTGATGGATAACTTTTAGTTTAGTCCATAGAGAGTGTGCGAGTAAAAATTCTGGGGTAGGTAGGTAGGTATGTACATAGTGCGTTGCACGATATACCTATTAACGCGGCTTCAGCCCTCAAAATGGGTTGTGAGCACAGCGGCACAGCCAACCGAAATCTAAGTTAGAGTAGTCACTCTTAAATTTCGCCTAGTTAGGCCTCGCCAAAGTGACCAACTGGCTGGCGTCGTAAGGTTTTTAGCGGGTATATTACCCTCTGGATCAGATTACCCAGAATGGCAGGGCATTTGCGACTCCTCTGGTGTTGCGGGTGTCCATGGGCGGCGGTAATCCCTTACCATCAGGTGAACCGTCTGTTCGTCTGCCCCTATCTCATAAAAAAAAAATGACTTACGGTGTGTGAGACTACTTCTGGAATCCCAAACACAAGGCCTACAGCTTGACGGATATAGTGAATAAAGCATTTTCCCTGCGTGACAAAAAATCTTTTGGAATATCATTCAATCGATCACTAAAATCAGTTGACTTTAAGGTTGTGGTAGAGTAGTAAAACCTTGTCAGCGATTTCTGCGCAAATTTTCAATCCACCCTTGTAACTAAGCCGGAGGGCACCATGCGAAGAATTTGCCCCGGGCCTTAGATAGGTACTGTAGTTACGCCAAGCAATGGTGTCGAGCCGACATCCACGCTACCGCCACTTGAGCCATGCGGAGCATTACTAGTGCCATCCGTCCGGGATTCCCCGGATCTGTCCTAGTTAAGAGGGCATCCGGGGAGCGTCCGGGGAAGGTTTCATTTCTAGACCGGGTTTTAAAAAATAAATAAGATTGATTATGTTTAAAAGATCTTGCTTCCGGACACTGGAATCCGGGGTTTTCCGCGTCTTGTCTTGTTTTCCAAATTTAAGAGATGGCAAAGCTACTAGTGCCTAAGTTAATACTTTTCTAAGCTAGCACTCACCAGCAAAAGGCACATCGCACACGTACTCCTCGACCCAGTTGTCGGTGTTCCCGCTGCGGTCCGTGGCGCCACTGGCGACGGAGGCTGCGGACGCGGCGCGGAGCAGGCTGACCTCCGTCTCCGTGTAGCTGTCGCGAAGCTGGGACCGTCGCTTGTATTCCTGCGGAGAGGAGCAAGATGTAGGATCGTTTGATACGGACGCGCAAGCCTCGTAAAAACAATACACCTTTGACTTGATTAGGTACATTTTTTTCGACTTTTGTTACATGCCCAGACAGCAGACACAATGGAAAATCAATTGTTGAATGGCTTTTAAAAGTCTTTTGGGTCCTACGACGTTAAATATTACATTTTGGTTGAGACGCAAGGGTCGCGGATTCGATTCCCGCACCAACACGAATCTTGATGATGACACACAACAGCAATTTGTGACAACATACTACATTTGTGTTGTGTCTGGGTGTTTGTGGTTCCTTCGTTGCTTCTGGTTTCCCATAGCACAAGGGAAAACCTTTAGTTTGGCAAGACATGTAGTCAATGTATGTGATGTTGTCTCAATTTATTTATTTACCTATATCTATAAATGCCTATAGTCAATGCCTATAGTGAACTGTAGAAGGTAGGTACACATATTTATTCCAGCTTTAGGCTTGTAAACCTAGGGGCCGGTAAATAATCAGGTAGGTACTTCGGCGTACCTATTAGGTATACCTACCTACCTATCTATTATTTACTATCGAACGATTTCCTTGTGTATTAGGTAGGTAGTCAATTTAACTATGGACCGAAGAACCAGATGTTTCGCAAAAAACATAAGTACTACTTTTTTCATGTGATAGGTGGCAGGCAGACGAACAGACAAATCACCTGATGGTAAGCGATTGCCGTCACCCATAGACACCCGCGACACCGGTCACAAGTGCGCTACCAACCTTTATTTCCCCATTGCTTGGAAATTGGAATTGCTGGAGTGTTATTTTGTCTAAAATACTTAACGGCTTTTATTTACCACGAAAATTAAAAAATATGTACTTGAGAAAATCATAATAAAACATACCTACTTCAGAGCCATCTAGTTGCATTACGGAAGCACTTTTAGAACTCATCGATATTCTCATATAACAGGATTGCAAATTAGGAATAATCAATAAATAAGCACACGAATAAGCAATTACTAGTACTTACCTATTATAAAGTCGGTTTAAACTTAGTGAAGAACGGTGCAGTGCAATTCTTCAAAACAGGAGACTTCTTGTGGATGTAAAGTTTCGTAGACTACACATTGCTCAAGACGTTTTGTCTAGGCGTTTACATTTATCTTACCCGTAACTTTCAATTGGGTACGGATAACAACACATCAAATATGTAGATTTCAATTGAATCTCGCCTGAATTTCATATACAAACACATGAATTTGGTGACTTTTGTCTAAAAAAGTACAACTAACACCACGCTTACACCTTAAATTCAATATAGAAGTAAAATAGAAAACTGCGTGGCGATAATAGATTATTATTATTTTATGATTGAGTAAGTGCTGAGTTTTTAGCTTAGGTGCATTTATATAATTTTGTTTATAATAACATAAACTTGGATGCATACGTTACTGGAAGCAACTACTTATTTGTAGGTTGAAAAACATGAACGAACCTCTTACAGATTGTAGTAACTTGATGTGTTGGTGTCTGTACATAATGTTCAGAGTACCTTTTATTATCATTTCCTATTAGTACCTAGTTCTTTAAATCAAACTATATCGAATATAAATAACAGCTATGTAAAACAAGAACCCAACTTTGTTTTCATCGCATATTTATCATAAAAAAACTAAAATTAAAACTTAGGTAATACAGCATTTCGTTTCTGTGCAGCGGCCATCTTGGATTGAAATGTATCTTAATATTATTTTACCTATCCCACTTCTCAAGCCTTTAAAAAGGCTTGTGATACCTTAGAAGAATTTCAAAAAAATTATAATGATTATTTAAAAATCATACAGAACGCAAACAGGTGCAGCTTTTGCGGCTGGCTATGCAAGCCCATAAAGGACGTGCAGTACTGTAGATGGCAGCACTTTGTATTGACTAACAGGACTAATTAAGTCGAAATTGATGGCACCAGGTGGCACCGTCTATACACCTATTGGTAGCAGCAATTTTAGGAGGTGGTTCTCAATTCAAGGTTCGAGACTATTTTGTATCGTGCCTAAGTACTATCGAGTCATTTAAATGTTTTCAGTCAAAACATAAGGAATTAACTAACACAGGGTTTAAAATATTTATTTATGAAAATTGTTAAGGGTAAGGTAGAGCTGGGTGACGCGGACGCCTCTCTGGGGAAGAGACTATTCCCTGTAGTTACAGTCTACAGCAGATGTAGCTGCACATATTTCGCAGCTTAATAGGTTCGTATTCCGTGGAGCATTTATGCCACGCCATTAACCAATTGTGAAAACTGTACATAACTTTTGCTTTAATTAGTGACTTGGGGGCAATTCGTTCCAGAAATTCAAGGTTTTTTTTGCTAGTTAGGTACTGTTCTTTTTTCCCCCGGGGAAACCATGACTTTCACTATGTCACATGTGAGGGACAAAGTGGTGTGGAACTCAAACTCTAAGAAAGTGTAAGAACAGTGACCAGAAAAAAAACTTGAAATTCTGGGACGTATTGCCTAGAGGGGCAACATGGGGAACATTTTTAGTTAAATGGGGTAATTATGTAACCCTAATTTGAGACTTGGCTTATATTATTGAATGACTTTGTTTAGTTTATTACCTACTTGATAATGTAAATCACGTCTAAATTATTAAACGATACTCAAATAATAAGTACACAGGTTACAATAAGACAGTAAAATAAACTTTCTATAAAAAATATAAGCAAAAATAAAACCAAACAAATAAGAGCATAAGTAGTTTATTACCTTAAAACAAAATAAAATCGAAAATAATATGCGACGGAAATCTTAAAAAATAGGAATTAACACTAAAGTAAATTTAAGTTAATGTGGATTTCATACAACAACCAATCTTGTTTTTGGAACTAATTTTCAGTCTAATCACGTCTTTTCACAATTTATTAGAACTTATTTTATTCAATACTTTTAAACAATACCAATGGGTTTTCATAAGAGCACATATACTGTCATGTTGGTAAAACACTTAAGTCTAAAAATGATTTTGTTAAAAATAAAACATGTGACTTTAGTCACAAAATATTGTAAATGAATTTCATTTTAAAATCGAAATCAACTACAACATTTTGTGCTATCAATTCGTACCATAAATGCAATTTAAAGATCGATTGGTTCTTATCCACTAATAAAGCAACCAATCGGATTATCGAAAACAAAACAAATACCTATTTTATTAAACAAATAAAAAAGAAACAATTATTGTCGACATAATATTCGTGATAATAATTACTCAATAATATCAGAACCCTAATAGTAGTTTCTCAAATAGTAAATGGGTCCCTGATTTTTTTTATAAATAGCCTATGGAATACTTTTACACTTATTAAAAGACAACACAGATATATATTTCTTAACTTAAAACTTTTTAACTTCATAGAGCACCATAAGCATATAACTTAAAATATAAGCACTAAGTCCTAAGTAAGCTAAGTAAGTGGTTAAGTCCTTGCTTGTGATGTAAAAAATCTGCGGGGGGAAAATGGGGAAATGAATTACCGTACTAGCCCTGGGTTTTTTATTGTCGTCTCCCTTGGGGCAAGAACTTAACCAACCATAATATAGCAAAATACATCATTGTTTTAGTTTATAGATGTACCCTTGGTTCAAAAAGTAAACAACTATTGCTAGTGATTCTTTATTTTTGTGTACAGTTTTGTATAAGAGCACAAGAGTACATTTATAAAATAAATTACTAGCTTTTTACATCTAAAGGCACGATTGTACGACTTTTACATTATTTACATCAACTATTCACTGTGTCACCTTGCGATTTCTTTCTAATTCTTATCTCTTCTACAACCTCCATTATTAGCTGAAATATTCGAAAATGAAATAAAAAACAAATCCAAATAAAAAGTGACGTTTTATAACGAATTAATTTTAAGATGCATTCCCATGCGATAAGTGGTGTGTGATTAGTTAAATTATAAATGGAATGATTAGATTACTTGTTATGAAAGATATAAGCGTATTAGTATGTGTCATGTTATAATCCCTTTAGGCTGCCTATAACTATTATGCCTGAAACCTGAGCGGATGGAGGTGGGGCGGAGTGGAGCGGGGTAAAAATCCACCAATAGCAAACGAGAAAAATCTTTTTTGCCACTCTATTCGAATGTTTTACCTCGCTTACCACTCCACTAGTGGTCACAATTTTTTTTTGCAAAAATGAAAATGATTTGAGTTAGTAAGTAACGTCAATTTTATTTGACTGCAAGTGACTGATAATAAGAATTTCGAGTCTAATATTTTTAAAATATACCTAAGATATGTTACTCGTATTTATTACAATAAAAACTAAAGGGTCTTTAAATTATAAAACGTGCAACAATAATTTTATGTACAATATAGGTTCGAACTAAACTACTCATTCATAACATGATCGTTATTGCGAAGATAAAAATGCGTGAACAGTACTGTGGTTAACAAAGAGGCAAGCATCTACCATACTAAAAGTTATCAGGACTGACCTGACTTAGCGGCCTGATCCTCTCGTGTATGCTGTTCTCCGCCTGCCTCGCCGTCGGCGGCGGGTGGTCGGGCGTCGGAGGCTGCTCATAGTGCGACGGTGACAGAGGAATCTCCACCCTCGGCCCGTCGTAATACCTCTCACAATCGCTCGGACTGTTCATAGACTGGTCGTCTAAGAGGCTTTCTAAGGAAGACTTCTCTTGGTTCGAGTACTTTCTGACTCTGTTATCGTTCATTCTCGGTTCGTAGTTCTCGTATTGAGGGGCGAAGTTGTTTCTTCTGAGTTTCCGTCTGGGGTTCTGTTCTTTGATCACGACATTCTCGTACATAGCCGTGATGGCGACGGGCTGGGAGCGGTTCTTGAGGCTGAGGCTGGGCCGAGGGTTGGGCACGGGCGCTATCCTGGGGGAGTTGTGGTTGTCCTCGTATTCCGAGTAGGATAGTTTACTGTCTACGTATTGGTCGACGGATCGGCCGTGTTTGAGGTAGTGTTTAGCACCCTGGAACAACGACAACGTTTTTTATGCCTAAAGCTAACTCTTTGTTAACTTAAACGGAAATCACTTATTAAATATTCAAAGTCATATAGGCCTACCCTTACGAGATCATACTGAATTTATGTGCGCAAATAAGTTTAGCGCATTTTCAAAACAATTAAGGCCACAATTAGGTACTAAAGACTTTATTTTAAATAAGGACAAAATTGGCTTATGCTTAATCTTATCTAGAATAAGATCCAAATAAAAGCATCCTTTTGTTAATCCGAGCTCATGGCATAAAATTAAGAACTCTCTTAATTTCCTTGAAAGACTACAATTCCAATTCAAAAGGCAGTCCGAACATGTATCGTTGTAAGCTGGAGGAAGCCACATTTACGGCGATGATATGATAGTCTTTTCAAACACTAACGATGCACATAAATAAAACTGAATTGCTTTTTTTTTATGATATAGGAAGGCAAACAAGCGGGTCATCTGATGGTAAGTGAACATCACCGCGGACATCAGCTAAACCAGAAGTAGTGCTGCTGCGTTGCCGGCCTTTCAGGAAGGTATAGGCTCGTTTCTTGAATGATTTTTGTTGTAACATTGTATTGTATTCACCTGTATATCATCCAAGTCGTCCTGACTCCTCGCGTGGGGCCTTAGCTCGTAGCTATACCCTGACGAGGGGGAGTTGGCATGCGTGGGGGACACCGAGAGATTCCTACGGGGAGGCTTTTTGGGGGGCGTGGGCTGTGGACAAAAGAGAACATAGGTTAATATAAAGTGTGTAAATGCAAAAGTATAAAACTGCGGGCAACATAGAACTAACATAGGCCCGATTCGACTTAATTTCGTCCGAGGATAAATGTATAGTATAACGCGGTGATTCGTATAAAATAACGGCTGTAAAATCTTATAAGGCTTTATACTATAGTTTTACTGTCGGGTAAACTGGTCGAAACGTGCCTCAGGGATAGAAAGAATATAAACCATGCGCACTTGGTTGTATTATAATTGTTATACCATATAATAAACGCGCCTTGTAAGTTTTTTTTTCTTTTTTTTTTATTTGATAGTAGCAGACGAGCAGGCGGATCACCTGATGGCAAGCAATTGCCGCCGCTCATGGACACCTGCAACACCAGTGAGCCACAAGTGCTCCGCCAACCTTTAACCCCCTTTCCCCCCATTTGGACCTCCAGTGCCCTCACTCACTCGACGAAACACAGCGCAGGCACTGCTTCACGCCGGGGTCTTCTGTGAGGCCGTATTATCACTCCGGTCGAGCCGGCCCATTCATGCCGAAGATTTAGATTACAAAATATTCAGCTTTTAAAAATGGTAACAATTAAAGAATGTGCAAGTTTGAGGCGTTTACATGTGAATGAATGTTGCTAATTTAGTCTTTCGAAATGTGATTTATTTTAAATCATAAAAATCATCTAAGCCCCCACCCCCCACCCTTTCCCTCACCCCTTGAAAAAAATTTTAATCCACGCCGGCGCGCCGCCGCCGCCGCATTTTTTTTTACCCCACGCCGCCGCCGTGGAATTAGCCATCGGCGCTCATTTGACCTTACTCCGCCTAAAATATCGCCTGATGGTAAGCGGCCGTGAGATCCAAATATGAGGTAGACAGGCACAAAAGAGCAGACTAACGGCCGCTGTCAGAGACGTCATTTAAGTAAATTTTCAATTATTGATTAAGTATCGGTAGTCTTTATGCGTATTGAAATAAGTGTCAATATATTTTCTTAAGTAACCAACTTAGTTAATCAACGACTCTGAGTGCAGCAGTTAGTGCCAATTACTTAATTTATGTGCGCAAAGAAGTTTTGGAGCCTTCTCATCAATACTTACTTATGTTTTATTAAGGTTACTACATTAATAAGGCCAGGTTCTTTGATAGAATACAATTCCAATTCAAAAGGCAGTCCGAACATGTATCTTTATAAGCTGGAGAAAGCCACATTTACGTCGATGATATGATAGTCTTTTCAAACACTAACGATGCACATAATAAATGAATTGTTTTTTTTGAATATAATGCTCAAAATAATGTAAACTTCAAAATAAAACAATAGTTATTTTTGCGCGATTGCGGTTACGTACTATGGTTTGTGATTGACTTTTGAACATAGTGACGCACCTCAAGTATTCGGCATGTTCCAGAGATACAAAATTCTATATTTGCCGATTTAAAAAAATCGTGTTCAATCATCATCTGCCATTTTGAGTGTCACTTCAATCACTACGAGGAGAGTGCAGAAAAGCCTACGACTAAGTTTGCAGCATGAAACAATAGCGATGATGACCTTGAGTGCGCAGAAACCAATTTCAGTAGAAATTCATCTGTTCTACAAGTGCGCAAACTAACGGTCATCGCTATTGTTAGATGCCGCGGACTATACAATAAGACGTACGTGTTTTTCTTAAGGCTTGTACATGCGCGGATTGGGCACTTTTGTGTATGTTTAAACTCGGTAAATCGTTAAGAACGATACCTAAAAAAAATACATGTTATAGACTGGATTTCGATCTTGAATTTCTGACGAGGATTTTTATTCAATGTTTATAGTTCATTAGGAAAAAAATATAACGTAAACATCGATTTTATGCAAAATATTGGATAAACTACGAAACTAAACAGTTCAGATGACTGATTTTTTTATATAATAATACAATGTACTACAATCCCTGACGAGGAATTCTTGTTTCTTGGCTTAATAATTTTGTAATTAATAATATTCTGTTTTTTGATATACGCGAGCGCGAGTACTCTCTATGCTCAAGGCCGTTGGCGCATGTACAAGCCTTAAGTTAGTTTGTTGTTTTGTTGTTGAGTGTCGTTTATTGTTTTGTTTGTAATGCCAAATAAAGTCTGAAAGTGTTCTTTCGACAATCTCTAAAAAACCTTAGTTGTTGAAAATTACTTTGATTAAAATTGGTTACAAATATGGTTATGGTTAAAGAACTTTATTATTTCTCATTAGAATTACAAAGGTATATACGATGCGCATAAAATAAATGAATTGTTTTTTTATGATATAGGAAGGCAAACGAGCAAGCGGGTCACCTGATGGTAAGCGGCCGTGAGATCCAAATATGAGGTAGACAGGCACAAAAGAGCAGACTAACGGCCGATGTCAGAGACGTCATTTAAGTAAATTTTCAATTATTGATTAAGTATCGGTAGTCTTTATGCGTATTGAAATAAGTGTCAATATATTTTCTTAAGTAACCAACTTAGTTAATCAACGACTCTGAGTGCAGCAGTTAGTGCCAATTACTTAATTTATGTGCGCAAAGAAGTTTTGTAGCCTTCTTATCAATACTTACTTATGTTTTATTAAGGTTACTACATTAATAAGGCCAGGTTCTTTGATAGAATACAATTCCAATTCAAAAGGCAGTCCGAACATGTATCTTTATAAGCTGGAGAAAGCCACATTTACGTCGATGATATGATAGTCTTTTCAAACACTAACGATGCACATAAATAAATGAATTGTTTTTTTATGATATAAGGAAGGCAAACGAGCAAGCGGGTCATCCTGATGGCAAGTGAACACCGCGGACATCAGCTACACCAGAAGGAGTGCGGATGCGTTGCCGGCCTTTCAGGAAGGTATAGGCTCGTTTCTTGAATGATTTTTGTTGTAATTGTATTGTATTCACCTGTATATCATCCAAGTCGTCCTGACTCCTCGCGTGGGGCCTTAGCTCGTAGCTATACCCTGACGAGGGGGAGTTGGCATGCGTGGGGGACACCGAGAGATTCCTACGGGGAGGCTTCTTAGGGGGCGTGGGCTGTGGACAAAAGAGAACATAGGTTAATATAAAGTGGGTATATGCAAAAGTATAAAACTGCGGGCAACATAGAACTAACATAGGCCCGATTCGACTTAATTTCGTCCGAGGATAAATGTATAGTATAACGCGGTGATTCGAATAACGGCTGTAAAATCTTATAAGGCTTTATACAATAGTTTTACTGTCGGGTAACTGGTCGAAACGTGCCTCAGGGATAGAAAGAATATAAACCATGCGCACTTGGTTGTATTATAATTGTTATACCATATAATAAACGCGCCTTGTAAAGTTCGAAATAGGAACATACTAGTCTATTATTTTAATAATTCATAAATCTAATTGAGTATCTTCATACTCTTTCACGCCAACTACTCATTTAAATCGACGCGTATACGCAATGTTTCTGAGACCTGAGGACATAGGTACTTCGATTGCGAAAAATGTTGTATGGAACAATGGGTAAAAGTCTTGTTCCCGCGATCGAAGTCGCTGGTTGTATAGTAATTCATAAATCTAATTGAGTTCTAAAACCACCATTACTCATTTCATTCTCATTTTACTGCAAAACATCCTCATGTTTCCCGACACAACAATTTGCCGGACATCGTGTAAGATCTCACTCATACATTGTTCCACCGGAATTAGTACAGACGACAAAAGTGTCGACCACACAATTTAAATAGCTGACTATTTTTAGCCCATCTCATTGTCATCGAGAGCGGGATGAGTGTCCGCAATTGAGTAATAGAGAATTTGAATGAAGACGGGGATAGCGTTAAACTGTGGTCTAAGCAACAGGAGAGAAGCTTACTTGACATAGTTCGCGGCCATCTAACTATAGTGATGACCGTTAGTTTACGCACTTGTAAAAAAGAAGACTTTCAAAATAAAATTCTTTCTGAGCACTCAAGGTCATCGCTACACGTACATGCCGCGGATTGAACAACATCACATGCATTGTCAAAATTCATGTGGTGTTATCTAAATTTTAATACCGACTGAGTACACCTATGCTTCCTCAGCTTTATGAAGGACAGAACTCTGTGACGTCACTCCGTTTTACTCGGGTCATTCGTGAGATATTATTATGAACGTGGCAGTTCGTGAATCAATGAAAATATCGTAAGAGAGCTATTCGCCAGTGAGAGAGGGTACCGGAGACCCGTTGGGGGGAAAGGGGCTAATGCCAGGGGGTAACCAAGTAAAGGTGCCTACTTGTGACTCTACTGGTGATGGGGGTGTCTATATGCGGATCAGATGATCTGTCTCTCGTCTGCAATATTATCATAAGTATTTTCCATACTGTGGTATACAAATTCAATATGTCTCTCATCCTATCGTGTTTCTTTCACCCATTTTCTTAAAGCCCGCTACCTCTTCCCGTTTGAGGCTTACTTCCAACCCAACTGGACCAAGTGATCTAATATAGCGCCGCGGATGAGGAGCAAATTGCCAGCAGCCGGTCACTGAATGGACAATTTTCTACAGACCTTTAATGGGCTTTTATGATGGAAATTGCTGGGTTGGAGTACATTCCTCAATTACACACTCCTACATAACATTAGGTCAAACGCCCTATTGGTCTAGTGGTTAAGTGATTTCGGGTTTCTGGGTTGATTCCCAGGTCGAGCAAAAATTATCTTTCGAATGTTTCGAACATCGCTCGGGTTTATGATCACCAATCGGCATTAGGCAAGCGTGGTGATTAAGCCTAATCCCATCATAGTAGATGACTTGATTTCTATAATGGAAACTTTTGACCTTTGCCCTGCAGTGAGACAGTATACCTATTGGAATATTACTTAAAATTAGGTTATCCTTCAAGAGAATAGAGCGATGGTAACTTAGTGGATTAGAACGCGCCTGTCATACGAAGGGTCGTGATTCGAGTCCGAGCAAGAACCTCTAGATTTTTCAGAGCTATGTACGTATTTATACCATTATGTCGGTGGTGAGGTGAAACATCTTGAGAAAATATGTAGGTTTCGGGTAGTTTCAAAACGTATAACCACCTGATGGTAAACGATTGCCGCCGCCCATGAACACCTGCAACACTACTAGAGTCACAGTTGCCCTAAATCCTGAATCTTGGTCCAAGCATACCCCGGCACGGTGACAGCTTTAGATTCAACCCGGAATCACACGCTAAGATAAGACAGAATATGAAAGAAATTGCCAACATTGGATACGACTTCCGGCACGAATAAAAACATTGCGCGGGAGTGAATATAAAAACTGTTTACATCACTGCACGTGTGTTGATACTGACCCAATTACTCTTTGTATTCCAGGCGAAACGTTTTAAGACAATTACATACATTAGTTGCGGCAATCAACAGTACAAGTGGCCAGATTGGCTCTGGTTATAATTAATATACTAGATTCGTCTGCGCGTTCACGCTCTTTTAGCACCAACTACTTATATTCTAAACTAGTGGCCCGCCCTCACTTTGTTTCAGGACTTAGTTATGATGTTAATTGCTATCTTTGCCAATAGATGGCGTTGGGTGTCGTTTACATCGCGCTTGTTTTTTCGGTTTTTTCAGGTTACATATACACAGTTACAGGTTATAGGTTAGCCTTAGTGATTGTCTAAAGATTTTATATCATTGTAAGTAGTATTCCATTTTTTCAATTGAACTACAACTGGGTACGTGTCTACAATACTTTCTGTGATTTTTCGAACTGTCGCACGTTAGAGGATTAAAAGTATTTTAAAACAATAATGACATGTAGCATTGGTCCAAGTTTGTGAAACTATGACAAATATAATGTTTAACAGTAGGTACTAAAAGTATCATCCCACAAATAAAACTACTAGCTCATAAAAAGCTGCGAACTACCTCAAAGCTTTACTCATACTTCGCAGAAAGGAACAAAGAATTCCACCATACCATCATATACTCATAATTTAACTTTGAACCCTATTTTCAGCCAATAAAGTTGCAAAAAGCGCATCACAATGTAGCGTCACATCAAAGGGCTAGATGTAAATTACTTGGGCCTGCGCAGACGTCACGCTTGCGATGCGGTATTAATATGGCGCCAACGCCGTTGATACGTCATTGAGAATGTATGAGTCCACTATGTTACAAGTTATTACTTCCTCTGATGTTTCATCAAATCTACACAGTTACAAAAAAGGCAATAATGTATGGAACAGGTGATTTTTATTTTGCTTATTTTGATGATATATCTAGTTAAAGGGGCTTTATTCGTGCTACCTATTATGAGGCATTCGGCTCGTTTTAAACGGTAAAAATTTAACGGTGGCTATTTATAATGAAAAAGTTAATATAAGAAACCATAAGGCTTAACCCAAAAAAAGACGAAACACTTGCGGGATGTAATCGAAACCCAGCGCCATCTATTATCAAAGATTGTCCCGAATAAGTCCCGAAATAATTGTTAACACCACACTGGTCCGATCTTAGGCGTTTACAGCCGCAACTCACTAACTTCCATCTCGTGAAGATTGTCACCTCGTCTCATGGTGCGGGATCGATCCCTGTGACCCTTTCGTCTCAACCGGCTCAAACCACTGCGCTAAAAAGGTCGTCCAACCAATAAGATAGTCCGTACTTATATTCTGTTGAAGACCTCATTAAACTAATTTTGATTGTGAATTTGTGACAATGGAAACACATTAACGGTTGAAACCCATGGCGGACTTACATTGACTATGACGAATCGGGTTTATTAAATCCAAACCGTTAAATGCTCATGCGCATCTTTTAGCTGAATTGACGTGTAATTGATAGACGGATGTTGAGGGCTATTTGTACTAGGGAGCAATAATAAAATCAATTAACCGAGAATGTGCCACGAATCGACGGACAGATTTCATCGGCATTGATTGGTATCAATCAACTAGTAGTGACTTTTAGATGAGCAAAAATGTACGCTAAAGATACCGAAATTAGGACGACTTAAAAAAAAGGCGACGTGTGTCCTTTTTAGCTACAAGTATTGATATAAAAGAGAGTTAATATTTTTATTTTGCCTCAATATTTACCTACTCATCTCACATGTATTTTTTTTTATTAGACTATAATCGCACCTGATGGAAAGTGACGATGAGGTCTATTGGATGAGGTATTTAGGTGACGTGGATCGTATCTCCACTCTGTTGCAATTTTTTCACCTATTATTTTCAGAACAAGGTCTTTCTACTTTTACAGATATAAGACAGTTTTAACAACCACGATTTAGTAATTTAGTTAGGACTACTTTTTAATTTTCATCAGACACACATCCATCATACATTCTACAATACAATCTACAAAATATTCCAATATACGAAAATAATGAACACCAGCTAAATTTAATTTAGTCAGCAAACATGTAACGTGCCAATTTTAATGCATTAGCATTACGAAAGTATTCCAAACAGTTTTCACCAAGCCCTCTGCCCTACATACATTATACCATCGAAATGGACCATTTCTATAGACGAACAAACATACAATATTACAGTTGGGCTCGTCTCTGGGCATCTGCAACCGGCACATGTGTGTTGCAATACTCACCTAATTTAATATAATAAGTATATTTGCTATAACATTGTTGGCCACGTGCAAAGCATTTTTGAAGCCGTGTACAAGAATAATAAAAGGAAACTAAACTAATAAGAATCATTATGTAATGTATTGCGAAAGAATAAAGAATTGTAGCTGTAAAATTTCAATAACTCTCAGAAAGAAATGCCATCGACCTAAAAAAAATAACTATTTTAGGATTAATGTCTTATTATGACTAAATCTGAAGTAGTCAAACTCGGTGATCTTTCGACAAATAGATCGCAAAGAAACCTTAAGCATTTAAATGAATTTTCACACACGTCTCAATTATAAGAAGACGTTAAGTGAAAATGTACTGATTGAGTGCCATAAAACGAGCTAGCACGAACAAGCTGATGGGAGTGATCAGAACGCCAATAGACATCAGCCACATTAGTAATAGTAAATAGTAATACGTGTATACCACGAGTGGTAACTAGGAGTAGTAGGCCCATTCCACGTACGTAAATCACTCGTCTGCGTTAGCTCTTAAACATACGCCAATAAAGAAACAAAAGGTGATGTCGACAGTCAATTGGCTTGGCACCATTTTCGCGGCACCTCTGAATCCATTGGGCCAATCTTGCGACCCACCAGATTTCAGTTAAACGGTACGAGTATTACGCGAAAACGCCCTGGCTTCGCGCCAAAGTTTGCCAGCTATTTCCGTGGACACGTCAATACTAAAGGAAGAAGTGTTCGGCTGCTTCGAACTGATCTAGTACTGGTAATAGCTTCCTGCTTTGCGATAACGGTAGGCTATTTAGGTCTTGTAGTACTACTTAGGTTTAAAGTAAACATTCAGTCCGATGCATCGTAAACGCATATGTCGGATACTCAATATTGAATGTACTTTAATGGTTAGTTTGCAGACCTAAAACCATTTGAGAACCTGATTTTCTATTCAGATCATTCAAGGAGTATAACTTCGACTTACGAGGTAGAGTTTATAATTAAGTTAGTCAACAAAAAAATATAATTAGAATGTAACTTCAAGATTAGGACTCAAAAGAATACAATTTAGATCCAAAATAAAGAAAAAACATGAATGGATAAGTGTGCGGTTTACGCAGACAGGTAACTAAAAATTTGGCAGCCCCAACCCAAAGAATAGCCAGGTATTTTTGCGACAAAACTTTTGCCAAATATTTCAAAAACGTCTCATTCGCTTCGTTTACTTCGTTATTTGGCATTGCCTTCAACGTATTTTACGTATTCAAGTTTTTACAAGTTTGAGATCTTCCGCAAAAGTTGGACAATAACAACGACCACTTCAGCTCTGTCTGTTTTTATACTTTGACAGTTTATTCCCGTACCGTACGCGGGGGAAATTACGAAACTTCACAAATTAGGTTTATTGAGCCCTTGACACGACTCCAGATGTTTAACAGTATCGAATTTTACTCCACCACTAATATACTGAACAATAAAGTCTTTAAAATACCTTATTAGACTGGCAAAAATGTTAATTAAGCATTAACCGTTAACGACAGAGACAAAGGAATATCATTGCGTATGTTTTCCCATGGACAATCACGGTTTTCATTTTAATTTCTTAAATATTTGTACGATTCTAAAACGGCATATTCTAGATAAAACATCGTACGTTAAGGCGTAGTACGTTAGGAAAGATAGAAGTGCCCTATTGAAAAATAATAAAAAGAAACATTTCTATTGAAAAGGAATAAAATGTAACAAAATCAACTAAGGCTATTGGGGAATCCGAAAGGACGAAACACTTGCGCTGTATAATCGACATCTATCGCCTTATATTAGACTACAAAACCGACTAAGAGCGGGAGAAATCTATACCATTGATAAGCAAACATTGGAACTAATAGAAAAACGAACGGACGAAGTGAGGGCGGGCTACTAGTTATTACAATAACAGAAACATTTCAACAGGAAGTCTGTTAAAATAAACACTGAAATTAATTAATTTATAATATTATGATTCATCTGATTCTACCTTGACTCGCACTTGACTCTAGCAGTCTAATGAATTGATAAGCGCTGATAAGACTAAGATGTGACAAGTCCAATGTCAACGGAAGTACGATTATTTTAACAAATCGCACAGTCTTGGAATGAAAACATTCAGTTGTACTAGTAAAATAAGATACGAACAAGAATAGAATTCGTCGCTGTTGAATGTTAGTCATACAGTTTTATATAGCTTTCTGTTTTTTGTGTTTACAGTTGATGAATATATCATGATTTTACTATCGTGACTAATATTTTGTCCCAGTATTCACTATTAGTTTGCATATGCATGTATGGACCAATTAAATATAATAAACCTTACCAATTGTAGAATGTCAAACTTACATTCTTTACTCATTGATTTTTCAATATCTTTAGTATTGGAAGCGATCATAGCCTATCTATGAAATGACATATTTATGAAACTGATTTAAGTAGGTATCCTTTTTAAAAAGAATCGAATCGTAGTCTGTATGACAAATCGATAACAGTTTTTAGATTTTCGTGTTGCATTATACCTAGCTATAATTAATCAAAACGGGAATGAAAAAGACGTTTATTTTAAGTAAATTGTTTTGTACTTACAACTAGACTTATAACAATATAATATACATAATAATAACCATTGCGTTAATTTCCGTTTTAATTAATATTTTAGTTAAATCCAAAAATAAATCCAGTTTATATTTAAATTGGACATACCTATAACACTAAAACGTTGCATCCCACCGAAACCACATCACTAACACACTTCACAACACCATCACCTGAACTTCACTAACACACAATTCAATTACTATCTTCCTCACTTCCTCTATCACATTAACACTATCACTAACATCAACAACTAAACCCACACTCTAAAAAACACGACTTTTTTTACTTTTTATGTTACAGATAGCCTTTCAAGAACTATAGTTGTCGCAATGAAGACGCATGCGCTGATCTCATACGCGTCGAACTGACTGGCCGGCCCAATTCTTCGCGCATACTCGACACGCTACCACGTGGTACTGGTAGGGTTGTCACTGATGTAGATTTTAGTAATTAGTTGTTTAGGCATTTGATTTTCATTTCAAAAGATATGCAACTGTAGTAGGTACTATGTTTAAAATGAGATGAACAAAGATCACGCCCCTTATTGGTTGATACATTGGAACCTAAATAATCGTTACCAGTAAAGTCAATAGTTACAGAAGAATTTATGCAAAAAATAATTCTGATAGCACTTTTCAATTCAATATCTTGATATACCTTCGCTTTATCTACATTCATTAACGCTTCCCATGTTAGTCCATTTAGACTTTCTCGTTTTCATTAAACGTTTTATGTTCGTCTATTTAGACATTCAAGGTATCTACATTATGTTTCATAAAATAAATGATTCAATTTTACCGTCTCACATGAATGAAATTCAGATTTCATCAGCATTAAGCTCTAGTCGCATCAGCACGCTACATAAGCACAGACAACAGATACACAAAGTGTTTATATTGCAAGATCATGGCAAACAACAACACATTTCGACTTGTGCAACCACTGAATATTCTGCTGAGTAGATAAAGCCACAGCCCTGTTCCATCATGCCGTGATCAGCAAATGTTTGGCATTTATGTTCAGCATTCCAGAATCGGGTTCGTGTGTGTTTGGCCGCGATTTTCCGGGATATATGTGTGTCAAGGTTGATGGATACATCATTTCATAGTTTCGCGCTAATGATATTAACCACGCATCACACATTAAAGTTATTAAAAAAATGAAAATTGAGCTAGAATGACAGCCAAAATTTTAATAAAATGTTGTAGTGTTATCTTAACGTTTAATCTTAAATGTGTGTCGAAATTTGGATTGTATAATAAAATTTGTTTAATTTTTTTGATATTATGTTGTGTTTTGGATCTCAGTTCAAACCAATTACACAACAATAGTGGTGTAAGTTAGAATAGAATATTCAGAATTCCATCATATTTAAATTGATATGATTAGAAGACTTCTGAAATCTTCAAAATGTAGATTTTGTGCACCAATGCACAAACTTTATGTCAAGATATACTCATAAAATAAAGTACTGTATCATCTTTTGGATCTTGTGTTTATTTATTCAAGTAGGTACACAGACAGATTACAGCCATACTTAAACGCTATACTGGCATAAATATTAAAATCTACATAGACAGATACCCGATCCCTGTTGGCACAAGAGCCATGTGGCATAAACAGGCGCCATCATTCTCACGCCTGTTTTCTTTTATTTTAGCTCTGTAATAAGTAAGACTCGAGTTTACTTATTTTTTTAATGCGTTGTCATTGTCACCATCATCATTTTTATTAGCTGTGACTGATATAAAAGTGTTGTCTTTCAAAATGAAAGAGTTCCATTTCCTTTAACGTACAACACATTATACTTTATAGTCTTTGTTTATTTAAATGATCATGAACGATTGCATTTTTATATTCATAATCTTAATCTTGGCCTTAATTACGCATATAGCGAGACATCTACTCCGTTAAGACACTACAATATGCTGAATTATTATTTTATTTAGGAGAAGGAACTATTAAGTTTACAAAATCATTTCATGACTAGTTATGTCTACTATTTTCTATTTATTCTTTGAAATGTAACCATTGCATATTGCTTACATTGCATAATTGATACCACTAAAACGTTTATATTACGAAAATACGACGTTGTAATCATGATCATGTGAAAAGGTAAGTTCGAAACTATGAAGACAACACTTAAACAAATATATAAATTGAGACAACAGGACATAATATATTGTCTTGGCCCCAAACTAAGCTTTTCCCTTATGCTATGGAAACCAGAAACAACGAAGGATCCACAAACACTCACACCCAACACAAATATCTGTTTCATTAACAAACATTTGTGTTAGTGCGGGAATCGAACCTGCAACTCTTGCGTCTCAACCGGCGCTCAAAGCACTGCGCTAAACGGGTGGTCCATAAGACATAATATTTTCTGCGTGCGTGTATGATTAAACTAATCCAAACTTTTTTGCTGTAGAGGCCATTGCAACCACAATTCCCGTAAAAATAAATAGAAACTGTAATCAAATCTACTAACGTTAATAAAACAGCGTTTAACCATTTTCATAATGGATAACGTCGGCGATATAATTCGGAAAGAACACAAATGCCCGAAGTCACAGGTGTTACTGAAAGTAACGCGACTGTAAAAGATGGCGGCATGTCACGGAATGTTGCGTGACCTTTGACAAGCGTGCAACAAGTCACTTTGAAATATTAATCTTGAATACATAAATAAGTACTAACATACAGTTTATCTATTGTGATGTACATAATTTGCAGCATAATGCACAGTACTTAAATGTATCTTATACAAACGAGGGGCTATAATCAATTGATGGTAAATGATCTACGTCAACCATTGACATCTGCAAGAACTAAGGATTTGTAGATGCCCGGCCTTTAAGAAAGATGAGTAAGCTCGTCTCTTGAAGGTCTCTAAGGCAAAATCCCTCGTTTCTTGAAGGTCCCTAAGGCATTCATCAGGAAAGTCGAGTTGAGTTTCAGTCGAGTCAATTAATTTATTTTCTAATAAAATTTGCGGGCATCCGGTCTAGCTAGAAGCTAGTGACGATCTGCGCAAAATAGCTGGCAAAATCTGGATGCGAGTAACGATCAATCGATTAGAGTGGCGAACATTAGGAGAGGACTAAGTCCAGCAGTGGACTACAACAGGTTGATGATGATGACGATCAGCGTCATCTGACCTTGCGACAGTTTGTCTTTGGCGTCCTAAGTTTTAATATTATAAATGGGAAAGTGTGTCTGTCTGTATGTTTGTCTTTCTTTCACGGCAAAATGGAGCGACCAAATGACGTGATTTTTTAAGTAGAGATAGTTGAAGGGATGGCTACTTTTTGCCCCTCCGTGCTACCCCGAATTTAGCGCGAGCGAAGCCGCGGGCAAAAGCTAGTGTAAAATAAATACATAGATAATATATATACATTCTTTAAAATGACAAAGTTTTAAATTTCATTTCATGATTGGTTGGCAGCGCAGTAGGTGTGTCGCAAGAGGATTAATTTCCAAGTACACTTAATTGACTTAAACAGAAATATTTCTCCCACAACAATTAAACGCTTCAACGACAAAGGACACAAAGCAATAAATTGTACAATTCAAGATTATCTCTGGGACTGCGAGTCAGCTAACGGAGGATTTAAACTGTGTTATGTAGTCACAAACGTCTAAGAATTTCAACACGTGTTCTTCTATGTGCTAATGAAATACAAATTATGTAGTATTGTTTATTAATGTACTCGTAGGTATATATAATAATTTGGGTAGATTTATCGTCATATTATTCGACTTTAGTCGATATATTAATATTAAGGCAACACCCTAATTGTTTAGTTGGATTGGGTTGGGAAGAGATAACGCAGCAGAAATCATTACCAGTTTCCCTTAACCGTCTGTTAAATAGCAGGTGGGTGACCGAACACTCAGTTATAAGTCACACCAATCGTATTGTCCGCCGCTAACTGTAATCTTCTTAGTCGGTTCGGTGTGAACGACAAGTTCACTATTATATATGGGAAAGCAATAAACTGCGTACGCGCGCTCACTGTCAGCGGCCGACAATACGTTTGGTCTGAACGATGCCTATAATCTTTGTGACTAAAGAAATAACATCAATAACTTACCGAAACTTTGCTGTACTCGTGATGATGCGCCAAGTGGAGAGGTGCACAACTCGAGGCGGCGCTGCTCACGCTCAGCGCATCTCCTTCGCTGGTCCCCTCCGCTTCGTCCCACCGCCGCCGCCCCGACCCGCTGCGAACACCCCCGTCCACCCGCGAACCCCGCTCAAGCGAAGCGACAAGCGACACATCCGCATCGACCCTCGGAACACCACTGTCATTAACATCGTCATCCTCCGACGAAGAACTATCAGAATCATCCAAACTTATCCCGCTCTCAAATTTCGACGAACCAGAATCCTTCAACGACTCTTCTGCTATGACATCAATAGTAAATTTCGCTTCCCTGTTCGTAAATCTAAACGAATCACTGTGAACCCAAGGCCTTTCAGTGGTATTGATGTCGGATTTAATTGTGTCTGTATCTGATACTTCTTCGTCGGAGTGTAACGTGCCGTCAGAATCTTCGGACTCTTCAAAACATGTGACGAACGACGCGTCCGACTTTATGGTTACATTCGAATCACATGATTGCAACGACCAGTGACCGGAGTGTTCCGAGCTCGACTTTCGTAGCGGCACTTGATTAGAATCAGAAGCACGAGTTTGGCTGGCGGTTGTCGATGTTGAATTTAGTGATATAACCTCAGATATGTCTTTTAAAGAGTAGGGTCGATTAGAGGAAGTAGAAGAAATTGTGGGATATAAGATGGAAGGCGCCATAGGCACGTATTCAGGACTGTCTAAATCTGAGGACTTTTATTTGATCGCATTTTTTTTGTCTAGCAACAATATCTTCTACGTTCACAACGGCATATGGCTCTTCCAAATTAGATGGAACCGATTTATTTTTTATTAAGCCACTATTACGTTTCGTCAAAGAAGGAGAAACTTCTAATGTAATATCAGGAGCTGAAATGCTTTTCTTGATAGCAGAAAATTTTACTATTAGATTGCCAGTATCGCGTTTCTCTGCGTGAAAGACACAGGTCTCGGTGTCACAAAAACAACGAAATGATGTTGAATTCATTTCTCTAGCTTTCTTGAGGGCTTCCATGTCAATGCAGACACTGTCTTCTTCTTCCTGTTGGTGCGCCTCAAGTATATCTTCAGCGCTATTGTGGTGCTTAGGTGGTCTAGGTTTACAGAAGCAGATGGCTGTTTCAAAATAGCTATCCCGTTTATCATTAGGTACTTTTGTAAAAGGGGCAACATCTTTGTAAAGAGTGTCTCTATTGAATACGTATATAAATTCTGATACAGAAGGTCCACTGTAAATACAATGACCTGTGCCTCTGATATGATAGTTTGCCAAAGTTTCTTTCAAAAAACCACTATCCCATTTCGGCAGATCCCTTAATTTAATAGAATTTCTGTCCACTTCTATATTAGTAAAAGTTTTATGCCTAAAAAGAACTTTCTTATCCGGATTATCTTTTTTCTTATGGGGCATTGTACCAGTCATAGACAAATAAATACTTTTATCATTAGATTCACTACTGCAGTCAACGTTTTCTATAGCACTAGCATCAGTAATATTTGAGGAAGAAGAAGAATTTGATCCTGAACGCGATATGTTTGATTTACTTCTTTTTCTTAATAATTCTGGGTGGATTCCATGCCTAAACGATTTCGATTTTTGAGATAATAGAATATCTTCAAGATTAGATTCATCTATCATAGAATCGGAAGATAATGTAGATGTTCTACTAAGAGTAGATATGTTCTCATCGAGTACCTCATTTGTTAGTGTTAGAATACCCCGTTTAGAAGGTTCGGGAGTCTTTTCCTTTAACAATGACACGTTTTCGTAATAAACTTTCTTTTCTACTTCATCTAATGGAATTTTTTGTGGCAAATGAGTTCTTGCCGCCGGTGTAGGGCGTATTGTTTTACTTAATATGGCCACATTCTCATAAATTGTGCTTTCAGTATTCATATTGCGAGCCGTCATATTTGGTCTAGGAGGTGGCCTAGGTATAGAACTATCATTAAGCCCGCTTGAAGTATTTTCTTTATCCGAAAACTCATATGATTCATAGCATTCATTAACCAAATTTGCAGAATCTGTTGAAATAACTGAAATTCTTTTCTTTTCAACACTGTTAGATTTGAATGCACTGTGGTAAGCGTCATAATTAACTGCTTCATTTATTTCATTAATATTTTCGTTATTTTTATCACAGTCTATTTCAGTCATGACTACGGACTCTGCACTTGATTCATGAGAATCACTCAATTCGTTGTTTTCCGATATATTAGGTAACGATGTTTTAAACCCAGGACAGCTACGATTGCTCCTATTTACAACAGAGTCCCTATTAAGAGTACTTAATCTATCTAGAGATATAGTATCAAATTCATTGGTGCATACAACTTCACCAGATTCCTCCTTCTTTGACAATATTTTGTTGAAGAACTTACTATTACCTATCAATAATGTATTTGTACTACTCTTATTCTCGGAATGTTTAGACTTTACATCGACTTCCGTCTCGTGAGCCGAATTATTAGAAATATTAGGAGCAGAGTTGAATTTTGCCTTTAGGCCCAAGCATTTAGAAGCAAGCTTTTTTACAAAACTCTGAGATTGGTTTTTTGTTAGTTGAGAGGATGAAGATGGAGATACAAAGCTTTTAATTTTGTTAGTATTTTCTTGGGTCTCTGGGGCTTTCCTGTAAAACACATAAAGCAACAAAATCTAATAAATAATAAAATAAAAAATACAATCTGTTTTTATGATTTGCATGTTAGTAATTAACTCTACCACCACCACCAATTACACTAATGGTATTAAACTAACATGAAACTTCACAAATTATGCTTAAGTTTTATTCCCAATCAGTAAAAAGAACTTTCATTTGGTCAAATTTCTTTTTAATTACAGACATTTTTTTAGAGAATGCAGTTTTGGTTTTTTCTTTATCAGTTTTGGGGGTTTCATCAGCGAAAGGTTTAAAAACCACGTTTTTGCCAGCTAAGGCATTTCCAGAGGCATCAATATTACTCACAACACTTTCTCGTATATTTCGATTTTCAATTTGCGAGAGATCAGATAGTGAACTATAGACTTTATTATTGTCAAAATGAACGTATATATCTTCGCAACTGTAATAAACCAATTGGCTTGCATCTACATCTTTTGTTTTATCCTTTTTTGGATTAATTTTAGGAGATATTCCATCATGACCAGGGCAAAGACATGGAATTGAAGTAGCCTTTTCTTTCCTCCTTATAAATGGGTGAGCATTCATGCGCAGAGCATCAGGATTTAAATCGTAAACATACAAATAATCTAAGCGTTCATACATGCAAACATTGTCCCCTTTTGTATGCAGACTAGCACACAATTTTGATATGTCTGGATTCGTTCTTCTGCTCATTTCAAATTGTTTTCTACGATCCATACACGTATACTTATTTTTTTCAGTCTGCTTTGCTTTGGCATTACTAGTATCCCCATATATACGATACTCTAATTGAGTATCAGAAATCACTTTTTTTCTATCATATTTATTATTATCCATTTGAACATAGCTCGTTATGGAAGCACATTTATCCATAGGCATATAAAGGTCCTCAGTGTCGGGACATCTTTTTTTAGCCTTTTCATCGTCTGGCAAGTTTAATGTATTCATGTAAACATTTTCTGTATCCGTAGATACAAGAGCGGAAGCTTTTATTACAGATTTGTCATCTTTTGATTCAAACATACATATCTGCTTAGATATATTACTACTACCTTTATTACTTTTGTTGTGTTTTTCTTTCGAAGAATGATTACCCAAAACGTTACCTTGAGCCTTACATTTTTTATGTTTCCTTGGTTTTGGTGGTGGCTTGGGTTTCTTTTTACTGAAAGTGGGTGAAGTATCGTCAGAGATTTTTCTTGGGGGTTCTAAATTTTGGTAAAGTTCGAATTCTTCGTCGATACCGCTTTCAAAATTTTTATTACCAAAATATCCGATTTCGGTTTGATTTACGTAAATATCATCCGGCATTTTATTTCCATCTACCGAATCATGATTATCGTATAAGTATTTGACCTTTCACGAAATTGTTTACTTACTTCTATTATATCTTTCTTTAAGAGTGGTGATAAAGTTTTGTATTGTCTGATATTATCAGCATTAGACACTGAATCGTAACTTTCAACATTGCCTAGGATTTTGTTAGTTAAAGAAGCATCATTTTGGGGGCTAAGCGAATCGACAGCATCGTCTGTTTTTCGATCACACCTGTAAAGTTAATTATCATAAAGAAGTTTATTTTATTTTAACATTCTTATTTGTCGATGGGAAAAAATCCTGAAACGAGTAAAACATTTTGAAATGTTTGTAAGCTATCAATTATTTTTATCATTTTGGTATCACTCGAGAGTCGAGACTATATAATTTGTAAGCGAGCGCTCTTAAACTGTGCCTTTTGACCGGCATCAAAGGACGTAGCCACGGGGTCTTTATCCCGGGCCATGGAAGCGACCCACCTGGACTCTTCCAGACAAAATCAAAGGCACGGAAGATTTTAATGAGATGCTCACATTCAAGGTTTTGTTTTGCGTCTATTCTGTTAGGAAACTTACGCGGAGATTTTTGCAGCAAAGGTTTCATGTCTACAATGTAATTTAATTTTAAATGCGGGAGCAAAAATCGCAAATAAAATTAGTGGTAACGTTTTATCTATCGGATCACCAACACAACATGGTTTCAGGGAAATTTGAATCAAAATTTTACTAAATATTTGATAACACTCACGTGTCATATTACGAGTACAATAACTTTTTTGTAACATCTGTCATCTGCTTAATTGTATTTGCATTTTCCCTAATTAAAATTGATAGAGTTCTCTCATTAATAATTTTCTCCATTGATGTCTTCATCTCATCAGATAACATAAACTCGTATAACGACTGCTTGCCTTCGTGTCTCAAAATGATTCTCTGAACACGAAAAGAGCGTTTTCAAGATAGCAATCGGAGTTCAAAGGTGTAGACACGTCGTGTGTTGTAATTGAGGCGGCTCTCCAATTAAAAGTGAATGTTTAGGACCCTCCCCTTGGATCTTTGAGTAATTAAGGAGAGAGATTCCTTTGGTACCGCAGTGACAGGCGTTTAGACGCCGCAAGTCTGGCAAACCAGACTTTCACAATCCAACGAACATTTTTAAATAATCTCAAAGGGATGTTGCCTTTTATACCGCGTTAGCGGTTGTGTTAGCGTGTTAAAAAGCGGGGAAATAATATGAAAGAAAATATAATGGTTTACAAGAGACCCCATACTTGGATTGTGCGATGGTTTTATTTTGTGTTTGTGCATGTGTGGATGCCGTGTCATGTGTAATGTGGGTATTGTAAGAGACTGTATGTTCCCAGGAAATATTCGAATGCTGCTTTTTTTAATATACGTAATCAAATCAATGCACTTTTGTTTCACAACTCTACAAAATATATAAAGTCTCTTACCAAACCCAAATATAGAGTGACAATAATAATACGTAATAAAAATATTAAATGTCGTCAAAACAAAATCTGGTTTTAAAAATAGCAACATTTATTACTAGAGCCATTATAAATTTGGTGATTTGATAAGAACACACTGGAAATTCCTTCGAGATAGCAAAACAAATGTTGAATTGACAACACATACTATTTTTACTTATTTAGATAACACTAAGGGATCTGTTTCACAATATACGAATAAGTACTACATAAGCTAATGCTACTTATTGTTACCACTTGTGCGATTCACGACTGTCAAATAGCGTTATATGTCACTTTACGTCCATGAGATTAACAGATAGAAATCGCAACTTTTATCCTCAAAATAGTTAAGTGTTGCATAGCTATGTGACGCTTTATCTTATATTGTGAAACAGGCCCTAAATCTTAAATAGGAGCACAAATCATTCAAACGAAATATTCATATAAAAATGAGTTAATGCCGACGTTACACATACATACATGCACAGTTGGTTGCAAAAAGATGTATACACGTTCCTACCTTGTGACAATATTATAACTTCCAACAGTTCCAAGTAATAAAGTGGAAGTCATATAGCTAGTTAATATGAAAAGATAAGTACTAAAGTGCAAATATATTTTTACAGTCAACTGTACATCGCATGTAGGTGCACAAATTTGACAGTTTAGATATGGAGCTTGTGCCCTTGGCATAAGAATCAATATATGTCTATGTGGGTAATAGGTGCTTTACGTTTTATAAGATAAATTGGCTTTTCTATTTTTGTTGCATGCATAAAGGAATAAACTATAGGGGCTATATCCTTATAGAAAATACGTTTTAATAAGGCTATTTCCTTATAGAAAATAACCTCGATAAATCTAGTTTACTCAAGTTTATTTAAAACGTTATTAAGGTTTCTAGAATGATGACACTACGAGGAAAATGTTCAAACTGTATTCGCGTCTTACAGACAGGAATAACCAAATATGATTGTAAATAGTACTGTATGAGCAAATCGCACTTATATTAGTTTTGAACAAAGAGTCTCGTGACTAAAAAGTAAGCAATTTTACTAAAACAACAAATTTTATCCTACAAATGGTCTCATTCTCACAAACATGATGTATCTATTGAATTATTCATTTGAGTCATCAAAAGACAATTAGAAATCTTTATTAATATCCCAATGTAATAATAATAAAGATAACTCAAGCGTTATTTAATGTTTTGTCCTTTTCTATATCAATATTTCCTATGTCAAAAGAAAAAAGACAACTATAAATTTGTTATTGTATTAGGCGATCATTAGAACATCATGTTTGTTTTATTGTGTGAGATTTTGAACCTTGTTACCATGTAATAGAACTTACACAATGTTTGGCAGCGGGTAGCTGGTGGGACTGTTGTCAACTACCACAGGGAACGGGGGTAACTCCTCTTCGCTCTCATACGTTATTCTTGTGCAGTTTTCGTAATCTGTATAAAGAATATTTATTTACATCACAATACAGGCAACGCACTAAATAACCATGTAAAATACGCTCGCATTCGAAACACGAAATATCCTTTAAAACAAAACACATACGAGTACTAGTTTTCACTTTATTTCTATTTTTGAGTAACCATGCCATTTTCAGCCAGTTTCTTCACCATCGATTCACGGATAACTTTTTAATAGTCAATTTAATTTTTTATTGGGAATACCAACACAGCCATCTCACTCAAGACATAAATACAAACTAAGCTAATTTACACATTTGCAGCCTTATTTTTCCTTAAGAGTTAGATAATATTTTTATGAGCAGTCGTCATGCCTATTCTTATCACGTTAGCGTTCACAGTCAACTAAGTAGTGACGTCAAAAATATCGAATATATATCGAATAGTGGGCGCATCGGTAATGATACCGGTTGTTTACGTCATTGGAGTCTATGCTGCTCTCACTCTTCGGATGTACGTTACGCACATCTCAGATGTATTTTAGTGAATCATACGACCAAATATTGAAAGTTTGGTTTTTCTGCTGTATGGACTATAAAGCTACAAAATGAGTGAATAGGTCATCTGACATTAAATAACAAAATAGATAAAGACAGAACGCTGGCTGGCCTACATTGTGTGCTAGACGGGCTACTGGCTGATTCATAGATTAATTACTTGATGTTTTAGATAATATTCTATGTACAGCTTTCACCATAACCAGGTCATGAATATTGAAAACAACCTAAACCGGAGTAATAAGTACCATGGCCTTACAGAAAACTGCCGAGTGTAAGTACTATTGGAGGCCCAATTCGGGAAGAAAGCAAACAAGGTTTAAAGTATGGTGTCTAACATATCGATAGGGCCCCATAATGGCTAATCATCAAGTAATCCGTCTGTTCATCTGCTACTTTACTTACTCCAAGGGGTAAACGACCCAAAATTAGTCTTAGCCTTTGATACGAGATGTACCCATTTGTCTCGATCTTGTGCAGCTAGTCCCCAATCTCCCGCTTCCAATATTTGGAGCTCCGTAATTTTTGTAGTACACTACATTCCGCCAGCGATAGGGTGAGCGCCGCACTCACGACGCCCATTAGGTTGTCCAAAATATGCCCTTATAGGCGCCGATCTGTTACCATTCTTTCAACATGGCCGAGCCATCGGAGTCGATGTGCCTTCATCTCTCTCACTATATTGGACCCTAATATAGTGAGAGAGACGAAGGCACATCGCCATCAGTTCTTCAATTACATAAAAGAACATATAATTGAAATTTCACCTCTTATAACCCTTCGGACTTTCCTCGTCGCTTCTTCCGAGTAGTCAGCTAGTAGGTCGTGCACCGTCATCCCGTGGCGATCCACCTCGTTCAAGTTGGCGCCGTTGGCGAGGAGTATGCGCACGACGGAGGCCTTGCCGAAGCAGGCCGCCTCGTGGAGGGGCGTCCCGCCGTTGTATGTGCGTATGTTGGGGTCTATACCGGCCGCTAGTAACACGTGGACTACCTCCCTGAGAACAAAACGATTTAGTAAATATATGGCTATATAAAATGTTTTTAAATATCCTCGCGTTTAGTAACGGTTATATAAAGAACCCTGAATAGACCACATAGTGCCGCAGTGACCATGGGCAAACTTGGCGCTTACCATCAGATCCACGTCTCGTCTCGTCATATAATTAAATCACTGCAGCTTTAGACCTGGACTTCTTTATACACCAGAAGTATGCGTTGGAGGCCTTCTGGGAATGGCTAACCTTTAAAAAAACAACACCGAATATACAAGAGTGGTGAGGCATAAAATGCCGCAGGGTAGTAATCCGCTGACTAAATCGTTCACTGAAACCGAAAGGTTATACCTAGTAGGTACGAATGGAATACCAGTTACCACGTGGTACCAAAACAATGGTAGATTAGCAAGTTAACCAAATCCCACAGCTGCTGGCAGCAGTAGCTGTAAAAGGCCTTTAAGGTCGCGTCGGTGCAGAAATACCGGGAACTGTAGTTAAGTAGTGAATTTAGGAAGAACAACCCTATACGCTCGTGCTACCCTACTCCATTCATGCGGATCCTGCAGCGCACGTTGTGGCTAACCACCAATATAAACGCACCCTGAATGTATGAATGAACCGATCATTCATTATCTCACTCACTCATTTACAACTGTAAACAATACGCTTTTTAATCTCACAAAAGGCTCCAAACAGTGTCAACAACCGCAAAATGTAAAAGCAAATAAACAACAACATTGTAACAGACGGGATTGTGTTGCGGTTCGAGCTGAATCGTGCATTCATATTCATCAGCACGACCTAACGAATGCAATCGGGGACGCTTAACTCGGTACCTTTGCTTTTACAACTGTTAAACATCGCTAATAAGTTTTTTTTTTATATTGAGGACAATCAAGATGACCTCACTCCGCCTGATGGTAAGAGGCCGTGAGATCTAAATATGAGGTTGACAGGAACAAAAGAACAGACAAAGTGTCCATTGAGTCTGTCACTCTCACCCTGTAAGGCCTGCTGAGATGCCGTTTCACGCTCCGCCTAAAAACTCAGGATTGTAAGAGGGAGGAAACACTTGAACTGGAACGTTAAACATTGATCAACAACTGTCGCTTAGTCCCGTACATCACCATGTCAATGTACACTGTACGCTAGTTGGCCACGTAGCAGTGTGTTATTCGGTCGTAACGTCTGGGTCGTTTTAGGCCCTCTTTCGCATAGCATTATATAGATTACTATGTGATCTTCGCACTAGCTCAACTACCTCATGATCCTGGAAAAACATAGAAATCTTGCCTACTTTGACCACAAGAGTGTTGATACTGAGGTGGTCAAAACGAGTGAGTGCATTTTTCATTGACAATATATTGATATTCGATGTTTGTCATTAGAACTGTCGCATAGGATTTAGGAAGTGAGTCTACCATTATAAGCACTTACTTATTATATTTTTTAAACGTAATCTTGTAGTTTACGTGCATATCAAATCGTCTATCAACATACGAATACCTAACCTATATGATTTTTTTCAATCATAATACATTACAAAATTCCAGTAAATCAGGAATTAACGACAACGGAGGAAATCTGGTGTACTAACAAACCTCAATTTACTCAACATTATAATGACATCGTAACAAGATAGACAATCACATTCGACCAAGTTATAAGTCGAGAGCGGATATCTGTAGTACACCATATGTGCCAATGAGAATATTTATGATACAGGCGACAGTATTTTTATATATTTTGACATGAATTCACACGGCAAATGAGTGAGAAGCGATACGACGGCTACTTCAGTGACTAAGAACGCATTTTCTATACGGGATGTTCGTAGCTGATACAAGCATGCATTTCTGTACTTTTCAGACCTATGTGCGAATTTCTACCATTAACTCGGCGATATGAGAAAGCAACATGAGGCAAACCGTTTCTTTTAGTTACTAAAACGTGTAACCAAGCCTTTTTGGTCTGATTCTTCTGTTAAAGGTCAGACGGCAGTATCTTCATGGTAATTACCAGACTCCCTGAATCCTGATTCATGGCTAGAGAATAAAGCGGTAAAGCAAACGTTTATCGCCACCGCTCGCTGTCATTACCTACCCGCTCCCGCTACCGCTTATGCATCCCGCTACCGCCTATGCATTGCGCGCACACGTCAACAGGCATAAGGCGGCACCACCCGCCACGCGCCGCCAATTTTAACCCTTCGACAACGCGCGCGGAAAATTGACACAAGCGTGTGCGAGCGAGACACGCGGATACGGCAACTGACACTGACAGTGACAGGTAACGAAAGAAATTTAAATTGCGAATTGCGTTCCATTTAAGTTTCATGTTTCTCCGCGTATAGTGATGCTGAGGAAGATTGTGTAAGCAATCGCAGTAAAATAATGTATGGCGATTTATAGATTTTGAATTAAAAACAACCGGCGTGAAGCAGCGCCTGCGCTGTGTTTCGTCGAGTGAGTACCGGAGGCCCAATTGGAAGGAAAGGGGGTTAATTTTTGGCAGCGCATTAGTGATCCGTCTGCTCGTCTGCCACCTATCACATAAAGACACGTAATTTACACAAACCAAACCTTGATCTGGCCATAACATCTTCACCTATATGTGGTTTGTTGCAGTTATTGTGAGAAATCAGAGTTCAATTTACTCTAATAATCATTTTTATTAGAAATTATAAAGTCATTCTATAGGATTTGCACCATCTAGCGACCCACTTCCTTGCAGTTCAAAATTATCCCCAGTAAGAACGGACATTGAATCGATAAAAAAAAGATAACTTGATGTGTTGTGGTTGTTCAACGTTCTACCCCAAGGACAATAGGTCGTCAAATTACAAGGGACACTGTTAGGCTTACACTTTCCTTTGTATACCGCTCAAGTATTCTGGCAAAATTTCTCACATAACTCATGTCCGAGACGCCTAGATGGGATAAAGTTACTTTGAACTTATTTCCCTTGACGTTGTCTCTCGTTATATATCAAAGGGTTTATTTATTGTACATTCTAGCTTGTTTGTAGAATAAAAATAAATGCGCCAGACAATCACATCATCAACCTGGTCTTAAACTAGGACAACCCCTGTACTATGAGTACCAGGCGACGATAATGAACTGAGGGCGTCAACCCAGAACACCCAGACCCAAGAAAACTTAGAAAATGTAATTACCTAAATTGACTTGAACCGGAATCGACCCCGGCGCTTCGGGCGAACACCTTAGCCACTGAGCCATCGAGGGCGTCAAAAAGGACGATCAGATTCTAAATCTAGCTCCTTAATTGTGTAATAAGTCTGATTTTTAATGGTCTTATGTAATCTCAACTCTCCTTTATACACCTCCTTCTCTGTATACATATCTCTCAATTTGGTCGTCCATTAACTAAAACGGAAACTTGAAGCATAACAATCCAATTCGACCTACAAAATATAATAATAAAAAAACCGACAAAAATCATCTCCAAGCAAATCAGGTGAGTTTTATTCATGACTACGTCTTCCCCACCTGGCCAATTATGCCGCATCCACGGAGGCGATAATTTCTCACATCCACGCCCGCATACTAGCATAGTACCTACAGGAACCTATTGGGGCGTTATAACGAACGAATGAATATGAATATGACTCGATTGCCGCGCGTGTGTACACGCCTTTACATTACCATAAAATAATAACGCAATGTTACGATAACGCAATGTTTGGGAGCGATGGTAGCTCGGTGGATAAGAATACGTCTTCTAAAACAGGGGGTCGTAATCGTAAGTCCGAGCATCATCAGTCATCATTTCAGCCAATAGACGTCCACTGCTGGACATAGGTCTCAAGTTCTCCACACAGATCGCTGCTGACTCCTGTGCCACCCGCATCCAAGGGACTCCCGCGACCTTCACTAGATCGTGGAATAACGAATCCGAGCATGCACCTCTGCAATTTTTTTTATGAGGTGTCAGATGAGCAGACGGATCACCTGATGGTAAGCGTTTGTCGCCGTTTAAAGACACCTGCAACAAGTAGAGTCCCAAGAGCGCTGCCAAAATACAAAACACCTTTAACCTCCTTTCCCCAATAGAACCTCCGGTACCCTAATCACTCGACTAAACACAGCTCAGGCGCTGCTTCACGTTTCAAATCTGTGTGCGTACCTATTTCTACCATGAGGGGAAAAAAATATGTAGGAACGTTTTGCTTTCTGAAACGTGTAACCATGATTAAGTTGGTCTGATTCTTCTGTTAGAGTTGTGAAGGTCAGACAATCCAGTGCTTTTCTATCTCAAAATTTACTACTGTATGAGGGCGTCGACTAAAATTTTACGGTGTATAAATCGTATCTATAGGTATCAGTAAAAATACTCACTTCCGTCCGTTCTTACTGGCTCTGTGCAGCGGCGTCGACGGGAACGTCTTCCCCCGACACCTGGGCGCTTTGTACGGCTCCACCAGCTGCGGCATCACCCTCAGCAGGTGCTGCACCGTCTCCAACCTTAACAACAACGATATTAAGTTCAAATTCATGTAGAAACACGTCATTCGTCAGCTGTTCAATAAAAATAATCATCTTTTGATTTTTTTTATTTGATAGGTGGCAGACGAGCGGCGGGTCACCTGATGGTAAGCGATTGCCGCCGCCCGTAGACACCTGCAACACCAGTAGTCACATGTGCGATGCCAACCTGTAACCCCCTTTTCCCCTCGACGAAACACAGGGCAGGCGCTGAACGCCGGTCTTCTATGAGGCAGTATGGTAAGAGTTGTAAATATCTTATGGAAATATAAATTTGTTGTAATATGAGGAGTCATATCAAAGTTAAAGATGAAATTCGTATAGGAAGGTGAGTTTGTTTTTTTTTTTATTTTATCCTATGTTTCGTAGAGAAAACCATTAAAATTCATATTAAGTATATTACTAACCTAAAACTTAAGGTAAATCAAAAGATCACTATGTAAGTATAGCTGAAGCTAAAAACAAAATTTGATATGTGGCGGCGGTGTGTAACCTCATCCATAGTCCTTAAAATATCTTTGAATAGACTCCGCAATAACTTCACCAAACTAACAGATTACGTGTTCAAAATTCTGTTTATTAAATGCAATTACAAACTAAAGGGGCAAAGTTAAGATCTTCAAAAGGCTGTAAGCAAACCGGCGCAAACGAAATCAAATTTTCAAAGAGTCGGGACCGCGCTAGCCTCCTAAACTTGAATCCACAAATCTTGTAACTTCCGATTTTATAACGGCCACTCAGTTTGTTGAAATTTAATTTTGTGCAAGTTGTTGCGAACTCTTTCGCTGTTCATAGTGTTAGTTCTTTTTCATCCCTTTTTTTGTTGTATAGGTTTCAGCGACTTTATTTTTTTAGTGTCACAATTTTATGTAACAATTACACAATTTTGGTAAATAAATCAGGTAAACCTTGAAGTCCGGTGTACGCTTCGACCATAATTCAGGATATATCTGCCGACTCAATCGTTGATTTACTAACCGTTAATAATTAAAATATTTGACAGTTATTTCATACGCCAAGACTACGATACTTAGTTATGACATTAGCTAATACGTTTCTGAGTGATCGCTGTTAAAGCGTAAACAAGACGACATACTGTCCGACTCATTCGACCTTAACATTAATCAGTTTCTTCCAGCAGCATTTCAGTCCAGGGCAATTGCTTACCATCAGGTAATCCGTCTGTTCATTAGCCTCACATCACATACACCATTGGCTATTTAACTTAAGTGTCAGTAACACCGCAAGTAAGGAGAGGAACATATACATTAGTAACACTATGTGATCTTCCAAGTTCTTTGCCACAAATATAATGTAATGCATTGTAATAAGAGGAGGTGAGCCTCCCCGAGCCTTAGCTAATTCCATTTTCATTATGATCACGTCACGTCTGATGCCTGATACTTATTATAGCACGGGCCGTATATTCTCATTATGTCCTGCGTGGTTCGCTAATGGCAAACATTGGAGGATAGAAAAACAGTCTGAAAGACTATTATCCTCAGAATCCTCAGATGTACCGAGAAATGGAACGTCGTTAATACCGTCGTATCCTACTAAAAACAGACAGTCTCACTGTCAGCATCCTGTCATTGACATTATTTCAACCCAGGACTCTAATGTATTTTAAACTACATCACTACGAGTGGGCGGCAAGTGACTGTCTTTTTTGCACTATCAAGGTATTTGCGCGCCATTTGTAAATATAACAAAAGACGCGCGATATTCAAATTTGGAAGGATGTTTTTCTTTTGTTTTTGACATCAAGGTATACCTTAAAGTTTCTATGCGTGGAGGTTTTAGTCCTTTACATAGACGTCTAGCCTAATATGAAGTCTGGATAGTTTTGAACTGTAAGGATGCTTAGAACGGAATATAATGTGTGACGGTTATGGTATAAGTTATGATTAATGTGGTTTCGAGGTCTTCGCGAATTAGCCGCGTTACTGGTTAGAGTTAAAGTGGAGTTTTTGTTGAGGCATTTCAAGGGCAAGGTTCGCAGTTTTGGAATGTAACAAAACGGAATAACCTCCGAGAATATACAATCGGTAGGGAATTTGATATTTGTACTTAGACTTTTCTGTATCTTGTCTTCGAACTTGCCGTATCCAACAATGGTATCAGAAGTGAAAAATGTAAACAATATAGGTACTACACATAAGCGTTGGCGAACCATGCTTCGGCTTGAATGGGCCGACTCGACCAGATCAATACCAACCGGCTTCACAGAAAGCCGGCGTGTGAAGTGAGGGTAAACGAACTCAATCCAAGGGGAAGGAGAAGTATAGATGGCAACGCACTTGTGACTCGATTACCGTTTATGGTCACCCGTGACACCCGTCTATGAGGCGGTAATGGCTTACTATCAGGTCAACCGTCTGCGAGTCTGTTACTAATGTCATTAAATAGGTAGATACTACGATACATGAGCCAGTTTGAAGCCATGAGCCATAAAATTGTGGGGTTTTTGTTCAGGACTGTATTTATGTTAAGATCTATTTCTACATGAAGGCAATAAATATTATGACTATGATCAAAATTAAGTTTCATCGTGTCTCACCTATTCTTTTCTTGGATCACATAGATAAAAAGCAAAGAAGTAAGTAAAAAAACCTTGTAAGGAACCCTTACCTTCCATACTGCGCCGCTAGATCCAAGGCACTCTCGTCCCTGATGTTTCTGATGGTGACGTCAGCACCCTTCGCGATCAGCTGAGCCACCACGTCTGTGTATCCGAAGTGGGCCGCAGACAGCAACGCAGTCTCGTGGTCGGCGGTCTGAACAACATACAAAAACGTCTTACAACTGACCATAACCATAAAAGAGATACAAAACGGCTTCCTACATCGCACGCGCACGAAACATACATCTTGCCGTGGTTCGGAGGGAGACACAGACAGACTGACAGAACGTGTGCGGAAGAGAGCGCAATAATAGATAGATAGATCGATGCTTTTTATTGCACAACAAAAAAAAACAGTGTACAAATTTATCATCAACGAACTTCGATACAAATGTCAGCTAGAGCCGACTTTCTATATCGATTATTTTGAGCCGCAACTTATTTATTTTGAGCCATAACTTTCATCTTTACCATTACTAAAAAAACCATAGGAATTAAACCATTTTAAGTTATAGTATACACAACGAATTTCGCCTTGAGTGGGAATCAAACCCAAATCTAATAAAATCGTTACAATTAGCATACGATCAATGACTCACGTGGAAATACCGCGGTATTTTCGTGTATTTCCGGTATACCGGTGAATATTTGAAATCCACGGTTATGTGGTGTTCATAAGTTTCCCCGTTAAATAAATATTATGTACTAGCGGCCGCTCGCGACTTCGTACGCGTGGAGTTAATTATTGACACTTACCGTCATATTTTGGACAATCCACACAATATATTTTTATAAATTGTAGCCTATGTGTTATTCTGATGTATAAGCTATATTGTGGTAAAGTTTCATTCAAATCCATTCAGTAGTTTTTACGTGAAAGAGTAACAAACATCCATACATCTTGGATACAAACTTTCGCCTTTATAATAGTAGTAGGATTTTGTTGCTAGTTTGTTGCTAGTTGTATATAAAGTACTTCCACATCGTAAACATAAACTGTTTATAGGAAATGCGCAAGCACAGAATTGTTAGCTAAGTGGCTAAATATGGGACAGTGGTGGTTCGAATCCGAACATGCACCTGTGGATTTTTCAAATCGATATGGGTTTTCTTCCGTTAGCTCAGCGACCAGTGAAAACATCGTTAAGAAACCTGCATGTTTCGGATAGTTTCCGAAACGTATGACCATGATTATTGGTGACCCCTGGTGTAAGCTTACTAGTAATCTATGGTCCAAAGCGGCTTTGAACGCAACCGAGAATTACACGACGAGATAAATAATATGAGTAGAATTTTATCGTAACATAGAAAAAAAAGTACTTTCTGTGTTATTATCCTAGTCAGAGCACGCTTTGACCCTGATCTTGCCACGAGCAAGGCTGTTTTAACGGTTAGTATGATTCACACTTATCAAAACACAAGAGCAAAGCTTTTTCGGGGCCTTCTACATACGCTAACTGGGCCATCAACTATGGCATAATTGATGGCTTAATTAGCCTAAAAACCGACATGTTCATTCCTAAGTAATTTTTGCTTAACTGCCATAATATATCCAATGGTAATTAGAAGTAAGATAACCTAGTTCTAACTCAACTAAGGATCCTGTGAAGAGCGTTTGCGTAACTTCATGGTGTTAGGCTACCTATTACGAAATCAAGTTAGGGCAAAGATCCTAGATTTATTTTATGGAAATGTCTTTATTCTAACAACCTCACTGGTCGATGTAATATCGAGTCAAAATCGAGTAATGTCAGTTGTCACTCATCATCTTCCTGCTCTACGCCCAAGTTAAATATGGTGGGTGCAGTATGTTTTCTTCTTCCATACTTCCCTGTCATTCGTCATCGTACCTATCATCCACTCCCTTTTCAGTCATGTCAATTTGAATTTAAAAACATTTGTCCCACAGTCCACCTGTGGGAGACAAATAAACGGGGTAGACAGAGAGAATAAGCCGCTTGTGTGCCAGCTGCAAATATTCAATGTTTTACTCACCCTTCAATGCTGCCAAGACCTGGTGCTGTGGCGTAGCGTCCCTAAGACTTGGGCTCTTCCTAAGACGCCATCTTATGTTTATGACGTCATATCACTAGTAAACGTGATAACTCACCAACTGATCGACGTCGACCGGCGGGTTCTTGTGTGCCAGCAGCATAGAGACAATGTTGGACTCGCCCTTCCACGCCGCCAGGTGGAGTGGCGTGGCGCCCCTCTTGTCAGCTATGCGTGGCGATGCGTCAACTGACAGGAGGAGCCGGACGATTTCCCTACAATCAAACACATAATAAATCAAACGACACAATATTCATAGGGACCATTCTTGAATGTGTGTTGTTGATCCGCAACTCTCAATTTCCTCGAGACCGTGAAATAAATGAGTTATACGATACGTAGATAAAGCAATGTACAGTGGCCAGCACATCAAGTTACTACAATCTGTCAAATTTCCTCAGTTGATATTGAACCAAACACGTTTGACATAAAAGTGAGGTTCGATTGAAGAAATTTGACAGATTGTAGTAACTTGATGTGCTGGCCACCGTACGTCTATAAGTAATGAGGACGTAAAAGTATGGACTTCAGTAGGCCTAGCATGAACTTTTCGAGAAATCATATCGTGCCCACGTTGCGATACTGTCTTTTCTGACGTTTTATGGTAAATTTTAGTTCCGCTAACGTAAGATAAAGGGAGCTTTTCAAATGTTCTTCAAATTGTTTACGATACGTATACGCTACGATTTCTTCGTGCTAGGCCTATAGCAAGAAAAACAAATCAATACGGCTTGAATCATTGCATATTATTTAATGTGGAGTTGACGTCGATGTTCCAGACTACATGTGCCTACGTGACAGATACATTATAAATAAACACCATAAACGATAATATTACGTTAGGCAATAACATAATAAATTGTATTGTGTCTTATTTAAAGTAGACTTAATAAACAAAATAAAACTATAACAAAAATATTAATATTGATCACAAATATCATTAAATAACACAATCAAAATGACATGAATCCATCAGGATACACTAGCAACGTTGATATGAAAAACTTAATTAACTGTTTAAAAACTTAATCACAATTAAGAGTGTTTAAAATGAATAAAACTTTTTAAATGACAAATCCAACCAATTCCTTTAAAGACTTATCATCCCGCCTTTCTTTCAAAAACATCATACATACGCCAAGACTTATCACGCCTTTGGGACATAGAAAGCAAATTATATCTACTACACAATTCCACATTACCAATTTAATAGGAGCCACCATATCAGATTATACTGACAATGATAAGATACTCAAAACATACATTCAGTCACTATTTTTTGTTATGTTATAATTTATGTGCTCCCAACCAATAAGTTTAAAATTTAGGTTAGAATAATCTTTGAATGTTTTAGATGCCCAAGATTACCTTTGTTTCATTAAAATGTATGAAAATAACGAGATATATGATCAATATGGAATATCCCAACTAATTAAATTATAATGGAATGTCTATGTGATTTTTGACACTCCTCCCTAAAATTATTAGGCATTCCATAATATGTATTCATATTTTCGTTTTGTTTTTATTACATGAGAAGAATACAATTCTTAAAAATTCTACGACACTTAAACGAAAAAGGAAACAAAAAAAAACTTACTTGTGGCCATTTAAACAAGCGTGGTGGAGTGGTGTGTATCCATTGTCGTCTTGCACATTGACGCCGGCGCCTCTTCTTAGACTGGAAAACAAATACATTTGTCAATAAAAAAAACTTCGCAGTCGGTAGGATTCGAACCTACGCTCCCAGAGGGAATCTGATTTCTAGTCAGACGCCTTAACCGCTCGGCCACGACTGCCGCGGGGGACTGAGCGAAAATAACGTCCACTACCTCAAACTCAAACACATCAGGTCTATGAACATTCAATGAGGATAATTTTCTAATAATTTATTACTACTTAATTTTAAGTGGTATGTACATAAATGTTAAATAATAAACTAAAATAGTTTGAATATAAGGAAACATAATTTGGGTTCATCTTTATACATATCAAGAGAACGACACTACAGTACCTACAACTATTACGAGGCATCATATGTAATAAAGTATAGTCAGGTACAGTGGCCAGCACATCAAGTTACTACACTTTGACCTTGAGCGCATCGAAAGATGAACGGAGAAAATCGCACGAAAGAGACAAATAGCGTTGGGCAGATTCTACTTCACTAGTTTCGTGCCGCCCAGTGCAGCCCGCAACGCGAATTAAACCTTATTTTGCTATGCTAAAAGACCAAACTTATTATTAGATAGACAATGTTTGAAAAACTTAACAAGCAAACGGGCTACTTAAAGCGGGGAATTCAAAATTTGACATTTGGCACTTTGAAATACTTGTCTAATCTACTTTAGAGATAACGATTCGATTTTTATTTACAACATTGTAAGAATTAGCTGTGAAATCTGTAAATGATGTTGAATACCTATATTGTTTCATTAACCTTCAGCTATGACTGTAAATTTGCTTATTCAGGAAAACTATAGTGTATTAATTGGATATAAGAAGGGTCTACTTTTATTTCGGATTTTTTTATATCATAATATTGAATTGCATAACATCGAATGGCAGAAACTTCATTTCGCCGAAAATATTTTGGCTCGTATCATTAAGCATAACTCAAAACGCATAATTTTGTAAGGTTGAATCATCTTTAGGTATGCCTAAGGTAAGTTCAATATCCATAATTATGAAACGACTGAACTTTTATACGCAGAATGTTTACATTTAGAATCATCCTTAGGCATACTTTTCTTATGGTTACCTATCTTAAATTCGAATTTTTTTAGTACGAATTTCATTTTCTATGTTATTAAAACAAATAAGTTTATACAACAATTACTTAAAAATGTATTTCTAATATGATTTTCAATCATTAATTTGACAAGTAATGTGGCTCAGGTGAAGCATGCATGCAACCGGGCATGCATGCAGGCATTCAAGTATGCAGCATGCATTGATTCTGTCACGGCTCCGGTGCTGCAAGGCTTCGGCGGTCCCACGCGAGCTTATCGTCGCAGATGATTCTTGCTCGTGACATATATATGACATATGAATCGCCAATTATAAATATGATCACATTGTGATGATAATAAGTTAAAATTCATTAAATTAACATTTATTATATTCATAGAATAATTTCGTATTTCTTACAAAAATCGTAGAACAGAAAATTTTATTGATTACAAATTCGAAGATAATGCTTATTGCTGCTGCAACTTTCTCACAAAGACTCGTGTCGTTCTCGGGAATGCAAGCATGATTTCTGTCTCAGCTCCGGCGCTGCGAGGCTCCGGTGATCCCACTCACAGCTCATCGTCGCAGAGGTTTTTCGCTCATCACCGCAGTTTAGACTAACAAACCATCTGCTCCTCAGTACGCGGGCCGCCTCACCCCTCCGCGCTTACGCGGGGTTGTATTACATCTAGGGGTAGGGCAGACAAGACTACGTGGAGTCGGTTATGCAGCGATTCGTTTTTGACAAAACAGTAATATTAAATTTTATTATAATAAATATTACAATTTTATTTAATACTAGCGGCCGCCCGTGACTTCGTACGCGTGGGGTTAATTATTGACACTTACCGTCATATTTTGGACAATCCACACAATGTATTTTTATAAATTGTAGCCTATGTGTTATTCTGATGTATAAGCTATATTGTGGTAAAGTTTCATTCAAATCCATTCAGTAGTTTTTACGTGAAAGAGTAACAAACATCCATACATCCTTACAAACTTTCGCCTTTATAATAGTAGTAGGATATATTACAGTAATATAATATTAAACTAGCTTTTGCCCGCGACTTCGTTCGCGTGGACTTCAGGTTCGTAGAAACCTCAAAAATTGTAGCCTATGTGTTATTCTGATGTATAAGCTATATTGTGGTAAAGTTTCATTCAAATCCATTCAGTAGTTTTTACGTGAAAGAGTAACAAACATCCATACATCCATACTTACAAACTTTTGCCTTTATAATAGTATAGTAGGATTATAAGTAGGTATACTATTGTAAAGAGCGATAAGCTATTAAAAATATCCTATATGAAATTTTGTCATTCAAATTATGCCAAGTAAAATTCTACCAATAATAGTTCGACTTAATAAAATTATCCTAAATGAAATTCTGCCTTCTTCATAGTATGCCAAGTGAAATTCTACTCAATAACATTTCGACTAAATAAACGATATGCTAAACGAAAATATGCAAAATTAAAATTTGGATAAGAAAATTATGCTAAATAAAATTCTACCTTCAAGTGTGCGATTAAAAATACGGCCTAAAACATTCGACCAAACAACTATTATCCTAAAGATTTTTTTTTAGGAATACCTACGACAGATGATTTGTAAACGTTCGTAAAAGTATCTTTTGCACGTTTTACGATTGAGACTAGAGTCACCACATCTCAGCGTGTTATTCCCGGTTGCGTCCAAAGCGGTCGCTTCGGAGTCCGGGGCAACGCTTTGACAATGATTCACGTTACACGTTTCAGAGACGTGCAGGTTTCTTCACGATGTTTTCCGAAGGACACGAATCCTGTAACCCACCAAAAATCCCGCAACCCAATCGCATATAAGCGAGGTTTCAGGGCCGTAACCCGGAAGTTTGGAGAGAAGCGAACAATGTAGTAGACAAGTGATGACTTAGAACACTTCTCCGACCATTGGCGAACCATTGCTTCAAATAGAGTCCAATGGAGACTTTTAGGGGAGGCCTTTGCCCAGCAGTGGGACAAAGGTAGCAGACGAGCAGGCGGATCATAGACACCTGCAACACTAGTGGAGTCGCAAGTGCGCTGCCAACCTTTTATCTCCTTCCCCCTCCCCCCTCCGGGTGGGCCTCCGGTACCCTCACTCACTCGGCGTGCACAGGTGCGGCTTCACGCCAGTTTTCTGTGAGGCAGTGGTATCACTCCGGTCGAGACGGCCCATTCATGCCGAAGCGTGGCTCTCCAACAATCACCATACTTCGCTATAGCATCTTCCCAGAAGTGTGATACGAACGCTAGAAGATCACCTGTGGAGCGTTTCGGTCTAAAACCATATTGTCGGTCATGGAGTAGCGAATGATCTTTTAGGTAGCGGATAAGTTAAGTGTTAAACTATCCGCTCAAATACTTTTTACAATATTCAAAAACAACTCAAGAGACATGATTTGTTTCTTAAACCTACTCAACAACTGCAACGGTTTTTAATTTACAAAAGTGTTTCAAAGCACTTAACGCATTTAAAAAAATCTACCAAGTTCAATTGGTTATTTAGCAAAATATTCTATGTCTCTTAAAATGTTTTATTAGGTGTGTAGTGTGTTTACAGTTATAAGATGAGTGAGAGATGAGGGAAAGTTAATGTGCGAAACAAACCCAATGATAGTCGATCAAACACTGATTTTATTCATAAGTAGATATTAAAAGCTAACTAACCAGACGTAGGTAAACAATAATTATAACCGCGTTATTGACCTAAATTCTGAGTCATCGACATTATACCTATTGTGTGGTCACTAACCCGTACAAGGTGTAAATAAGCAATAGAAAGTTTTGCTATAAAAAAATCTGTCTTTTCTCGCAATAACGACTATATTTATAAAATGAGTTAAATAAAGTAATTAACTTTAATTTATCATCAAACATGTCCAACTTTTCAAAAATCTCCATACAAAGTATTTAAAACTTATTCTGAATTTTCAAACGCCATTTTCTCGGAATGACAGTCATGTGGGTTAACACACTATTGCTTATTTGCGTCCATTTATGAATGTCAAATTTTATAATCTACCTACCGCTTATTCGGAAGGTTATTATTCCACCGAGAAGAATCAGAAGAAACTCAGTAGAACTTAAATCTTTTCAGATTTTAATCATAAAATTTTTGAAGAATTTAATAAAATTAACATTTTATAACACAGTGTAGGTGAACAGTTTATCATTTCCACAAATTCTTGTCATTTAGGTATTCTTCAACTGTGTAATAGGCATTTGCCATCAAATAAGATTTAACTTGAGATTTAAAGGGCTATGCCCAAATTTCAGAGTGGTTTTGGCTAAATAGCGCACACCTATAATTGTATGCGCAAAATATAGTATATAATGTAATTATTGTTATGAAGTAATCATGAAATAAGTAAAAGTCGGAATTTCATTCAAAAATGTTCTTTATTCATCGTCATAAACAATTAAGACGTCATTCAGAAATTGCGCAGGTGCTGCTATATTACTTTCATGGCGAGCCCATCCCAAATACCAGATCACCGACAAGACGTGGGCACAGCATCCCACAGTTCGACGGCCTACAATACAATTGCAACAGTATTGTTGTATTGCTGCACAACCTGTATTATTACTGTTGATCAAAATCAACACCGATCGGATTTTTCAACACAAATAAATGCAACCTTAATAAAGTCAAAAACTTACCTCACAAGGTGCAATTTGACGAGTAATCTATTCTAATATCTTATCTAATACGATCCACACGAGGTCTGGTATTTGTCAATGTGTGTGATCTTCTGCGTAAAAGCTACCGTCCACAGGAGATGCATACATGTGTATGACCAACAATTGGTGCACTTTGTTGATCTGCAGAAGTAGGCTGTCTTATTTCACTCCAAGCTGCTGTCCAACAAGAATTACACACCATGTCGTCGCTTGTTAATACCTGTTGCAATGAAAAAGCCCATATAATACAATCATATTGTCCACTGTTAATTGTTAAACAATCAAAAGATATTACGATAATTATTTACCACTGCATTAATCCATCATTGAATGAGATTTTGCACCTCAGCGATAATGGCGGGCGAGTGGTTGCGGAGGAAGCGGGAGCGGAATCCATGTTCAAGCCAAGGTCTTCAGGATTAGATCGATCACCGGAGTCCATTTTTATGCCAATTCGTTGTTTTACTTAATAAAAATATTATATTCAATTTCAAAAGTTCAAAACTCGAGAATTAACGTGAATTTACGTAAAATGACGTTTGACGTATTGTAAGTGGCATAGATAAATAATATAAGTAAGTGGGGTTGCCACTAAATATAACAATCGATACCTGTTGAATAAATGAAACAGTAATCAATATCGATTGTTTCAAATTATTAAAAAAAATACATTCATATTGTTTGATGTGTACCTAATTGGTGTCCTGGGATATTTATTAATTATTATTTTTTACTTTTATTGGCTCCATTCAGCCTGGTGGTAAATAAAATGGTAGCCAACGGTAGACAATGGATGAAGTATCCTCGTGGTATCCTATCCGTTGGGTTTGCCATACTGGCCCCCAAGCGTGACGCAGGGAATCTGTCACGACACTGGATAAAAAAGCGCGAAAGACGGTAACCTCCCCTATTTCTCAAGTATGGTTAACCCCCGCTGAGTCTCCGGTACCTTCACTCACTGAAAAAAGACAGCAGTTAGGCTGCTTTTGACTTTTGACATGGTGACATTATGGGAAATCATGAGCTGTTATTAATTGTTCTATTTTGAATAAATAAAGAAAATAACGCGTCCTTAGGTACTTTTATTTAGATCCTTAAAAATCAGCCCCCTTGAGTAGTGGTGTGTACTCTAATCGATAAGAATCGATTTAATTGACGTTTGGCTCTAAAATGGCAACTCAGCTCTGCACTTCCAGGAAAAGAATGATTCCTGTGTTAGTGAGCTCAATTCAAAACTTATTTAGTGTGATAAATTATTTTGGACTTTAGGGGTAAAACGAATATGTTGACAAATAAAAATAATTAAAAACATAATTTTTAACCAAAACCTTTTATTTGGGCGGGCTATGGCCATTTATGGGCATCGTGCTTTATGTATGGGTAAATCAACAAGGGTTTGTGGTAATTTGTTAAAAAATTTGCGAGCGGCGACATTTTTTTCCGGCTTCTTTTAATCTCCGCGGCACGGTGTCCATTGAAATCTACAACAAAGGAAATTGTCTAAATATGTAACTTTAAAACTAATTTAAACACTTTTTTACGGACAATGTCGTTTAAGTTTTTAATCTCTCTGATAAAAATTATCTATTGTGAAGGTAATTGTTCGGTTGCATCACTTTAAATAAATGTTTACAATACTTAGGTATTATTATATATGCAGGTGTGCAAAGAAGGTAGCAGCAAAGTTTTTAAAGCAATTGTTCGTCTCCAACTTTGATCATACTATATATATGTCACGTTGAATAAAGCAGTTAAAACTATGCAGTACCTATATATAATAAACAAAAATGAGTAATAAATAAATTAATTAATGTAGGATGGTGGGGCAAGGAAACCGTTTTAGTATATCTTCTTGTATTTAACAATAATATTCTTCCCATCTTTACATCTTCCGTCGTCCGCGGCCATTCGTCTTCTCCCTCACTCTCACACGTCATCCTAATTCAAACATCGTTCTTTACACGTTCCATATCATACATCTACCGATCGCCCATACCACACTCGGCCATTCTGCATTCAGTATGCCCTCATACTGCTCTCATACTGCTCTTCCATACACCTTAAAAACTGTTTACAACTTTATAAAAATCAACATAACATAAAACACATCTTAATAAAAACATACGCATCAAAAAATTTCTTCCTCTTCTTATAATCTTTTACCGCTAACTCTTTAAATTTAGCTCCACGCCACCTACTATCGGCTGGTGTTCTCTTTCGCTTCTGCCTACCCCTCCTCCTTGTCCTGCGGAACGTCCTCTTGTTATCCGTCGTAGACTGCAAACTTCTTTCGGCTTTTTCGATCAAAACTTCTTCGTCGTTATTTTTCTTTATTTTGCTGTCATTTCTGTCATCACCGTTCGTTGGCATTTTTGTTTGCAAAGGCTTGACACTAATGTCATCGATCATCACAACGTCTGAATGATTATAACTTCGCTGACAAATATTTAAATCATAGATATGCCCTGACACCTAAAAACGAGGCAATATTTTGATGACATGACGTGTGCGTGTCATCGAAAGTCACTGCCTATGAGGATAAATTACGGTCAGCAAAATTTTCATACTGGGAACTAAAAATAAAACAATTCCTAAATTTAAAAGCAATTTTACTTATAGGATATTTTATTTCTAAACTAGCGGCCCGCCCGCGACTCCGTCCGCGTGGAAAAGTAACTTTTTACCCCCTTTCAACCCCTTACAACCCCCTTTCGCAATAAAAAGTAGCCTATGTCCTTTCTCAGGGTCTAGATTATCTGTATACCAAATTTCAATAAAATCCGTTGAGTAGTTTTGGCGTGAAAGCGTAGCAGACAGACAGACAGACAGACAGACAGACAGACAGACAGACAGACAGACAGACAGACAGACAGACAGACAGAGTTACTTTCGCATTTATAATATTAGTATGGATGTTACACTACATTTATCTATTTGATCGGGTTTGATCACCAAACCGAATAAAGGGTGGTGACTATGCCTAATCCCATCATAGTAGCTATGACTTGACTTCTATGATAAAGGCCTTTGCCCTACTATTCCTTAAGAAAAATTATGAGTAATATGACAACAGAAGAAACACAAATATAATACTTGTAACTTTACGACCTAGAAGACCTAGGAAAATCAAACATAAATCATTTTCTTTGAAACGAGAAGAGCAAATTCATTTATTTATTTATTTATTCTTACAAAATCCACAGCTCTTAAATATAATAATTACAGTAAACATATTTTTCTTACAGCCAATAACGGACTTACATTTTATCAACATAACTTTTGTGAACGACTAAATTGTCCAGTTAACCAGTATTCATCCCTTCGATCCCGTTGGATAACTTTGATACATTTTTCTTTTAAACGCGGAAATCTAAAACAATAAACGTTCACTTAAAAATAATACGTAATAATTATTCGCATGTTTATTGATTTCTAGTCGAAATAAAATTGCTATTTTATATCTGACCGCTATTAAAACAATGCCTATCGAAACCGCTGTCGCTACCGTACTTTTCTCGGTTATTGTAAACCATTAACAAATGAGCTGTTATCAACTGAGTTCTGAGTACTACAGCGGGTCAAAGTATATTGGTCACCGAGATAATGATGTTGTCTCTTTTTGTCTCACATTAATTGCCAATCTCTCTCTCTGTCACGCGTTGGCCGATCAGACTTTGATGTTTTGTCAACAAAATAAAAGAAATTAAATAATTGATAAAATATAAATACTTACGAGTCAAATGTTACACCATTCGCTTTATTTGAATTTGTAGTATTTTTCTTGCACAATAAAAAGGCACATGAAGGCATTTTGAGTGCTTTTTCCTGTCAAAAATCCAGCCAGCTGTATCGTCCAACTGTCACCGTGTGCAAACGGCAACTATAACGCGCTAATCCCAGTTGAGTTACACTAGGTTATTTGAGCTTCGACTCAAATCGGCGCGGTCCAAGTATGGCGAAGGCATATCTATGATTTAAATCTTTGTTCGCTGAATGTTTTTATCTTCCAGCTGCTGTTCAAGTTCCACGCTCATGCTCTCTTTGGATTTTTCGCCTAACTCACTTTCCGACTCAGATAGCTGTTCAGTCGTGCTCACTTCTGGCTCCTCGTGCAAACATCCATCAACATCTACATCCTCGCCGCTCTTACAACATTCACTCACATCATCTTCTGTGTATCCACTTTCATCGTCATAAAATCCGCATCTTTCACTCTCGTAAACACAATCTTCACACCGCCAAACAGGGTGAAATGGCGAACATTGGGGGAGGCCTATGTCCAGCAGTGGACTGAGACAAGCTGATGATGATGATGATTCTAAAGCTATATTTTTTAGTAAATAGAACAAAATAAAATAACTCACCGTTACGCCAGTTTGGTCACAAATATCCTTTACTCTGTAACCACTTCTTCTAAGCGCAATTATTCGCTCCCTTTCAACTCTTGAGAGTTGAGGCGCCATTTTCAATGAAACAGATTTATTCAATTTAAGATAGATAAAATTTTAAATTTTGATAACTGCTCTATTTGAAGTGACAATCTTAGCCTAGTGATAGGACTCGAACCACATTCGATTTGAATCGTGACGGTGAAAACTCGACTCGATGACCGCTCGCGCCGCGAGTCGGCATTATAGGGTAGGTATGTTGTGCATTTTTTTTGTGAAGAATGAGGTATAGTCAAAAGTTTATACACTCATTCTGGTGAAGGTAGTCGTTGTATAATTTTTGGGGATTATTTGAAAGTCAAGACTTTTTGGAAAAAGTCAATTAGTAATATTCAAATCGATGCGATGATTCGAATTACGCGTCAACTCGATTCTAGTTTTAGCTATCGATTTGAGTCCCATCTCTAACGTACGCGCAGGCGGTGTGGCTTACCATCGATGAAACCATTCTATTGGCGCTCAGCTTATGTCAGATCAACCATTGGCTAATTTAGGCATACTGTAGAAAATCCACCAATAATATCAAAGCGACTTTCTTTCTAACACAACTGATGCGTCGTAGTTATAGTTATGTATAATGGGTAACCTGATGTGCTGCCGTGTGTACCTACAGATTATTTAAAGAATACGATGTAAAATAGATTGATGTATATATAAAGTATCAACCTAGAAGATAGATATTTTAATGATACAACGTAAAAGTCATTAACTCCCCCCTCCCTTCAAAAAATATTAGTCATTAAAAATATTTGGATGTCTTTATATTTATCACGTCCTTTCATAATGATCTGTGGTTTTCCTCCACGAGTCAGTATGTGCCACTTAGTGGTTTTAACGCCAAGCCAAAGTATTGATGGATAAGCCATATATAGGTATTATGTAAATTTATCATTAATCTAAAGCCTATAAAGAGAAATTTAAGGTGACTAACATGTTAATACAATTGGATTTAATTTAAATTCATTCATTGTTTTTAATTTCATAATGTTATACCATGTTTTGTATAATTACACACAAATACAATAATTTACTTTATCCCTGAGTAATATAGGTTACATTTTACAAAGGGAATTTACATTATTCAGTGTTGCCTAATTTAAAAAAATGATTTCTAACATATCACTTTCGTACGAAACATGACTAAGGGACCATTCAAGTATTACGTAAGCATCGATGGGGGGAGGGGGGGTCTTGACTTTGCTTACTTTTGGTAAATTCAGGAAGAAAAAGTATATTTTATCGCCAATTTTTGCTGACAAGGGGGGGAGGGGGGTTAAATTTCCCAAAAAATCTGCTTACGTAATACTTGAATGGTCCCTAACTATTATATCCGATTAACTATCGTGTACCTAATACCAAAGGAACTTTGAGAAAAGTATAAATAAACTGTAGAATAGTAAAGTGAATAGTTGTAATGAATCTGGCCTTGACATGAAACAGACGGCCAACGAACTTACTAGGACAATAGAGAGAGCAAACGAAAAGCAACCCAATCATGAGTACCATTAAGCAACAATTAGTTTGCAAGTCGGGTTATGTAGAACTAACTGTTTCATACATGTTTAAAAACACCTATGTCAACAGAATGTAGGTTATAGGTTACTGTGTATGAGAAGTAGGTAATGAATGTACTCCTAAATGCAAAACTTAATTACCATGCTTCAGAAATGTTCGCCCATACATAGTGTGCGAGCAAACTTCTCGACGGGTCATTGTGGGCACGAAATGTAGAAGGTTTAATAATAATTATACTGAAATATGAAAATGGCAATGACACAGCAGGAAAAAATCGGTAGTAAATCCATATTGATTTCTCAGAGAACCGTATCAAATTTACTAACCATGTCAAATATAGAGGTCGATGCTACTAAAAGCATAACACGCCTCACGCAGCACGCTTGTGTTAATTTATTTAAATATCTTTATAGTTATCAGTACAATTTATAAAAACACCAAGGGCAGCTCCGAATTGCCTAATATCAAGAACATTAAACCCAACACAGGTAATAAAATTTCATCATTTCCTGAACAACTCATAGAAGAGCGCAAAAAGTAATGAACGAAACGAAGGCTGACCTCGACCGGACCCATGTTTCAAATGCAAAGACCAAAACCAAAATCAAGCTAACATAATTATTGCAACCTTAAGTTAAAAGGATAAAGAAGAAAATGCTATAGCAAATAATAAGGTAATGCTAATACAGCAAAAATCAAGACACGAAGAGATTCACACAGCGGAACTTACACAAACTGAGATAAAACGGTGAGGGTTCGGGTTATCGCACGTTTCTGAGAAAAATTGCCTTTTAATATCCTCAAAAATATAAAAGATAAAATAATTTTCGTGGTAACGACTTGGAAAAAAATATTTCAACTGCTATAGCAATTACACATAACGTATTTTATCTAGAGAATCATCCTTAGATAAAATACGTTTCGTGGTGACGATAATGCTAATATACAATTCAATGCATAGGTATGCAAATGATACACGCTGGGTCTTTTTTTTTGGGTGGATATCTCTTAAAACCTGAATTTTGGGGCAGAACGCGAGACAGTCATCTGGCAACACAGATACACATTGATGGATCTTGTGGTTTCGATGTATTGAATGAGATAAAAACATTAGTCATCACATCAATCTATTTACAGAACGAATGTTGAACGAGTATGGATTGAACTTCAATATGTAAACAATATAATAGGTAAATAAGTAAACAAATATGAGATAAAAAATACGCATTAATATCGACAAACATTACCTAAGACTTGAGGGTATAATTAGATATAAACAATAGAAAATGAAGTAACAAAACAAGTACTAGATCAAGGATCAAACTAATCCTAATAAAATATATATTTGCCAATACACTTCAAAACACCCATTCTTATCAGAAATTATTGTTTAGAATTACACTTACCTGTCTGCATCAAACACTTTCATTTTTAGTCTCTTTGTCTTCAACCAACCCCTTTGAATATTGTGTCTCATGCCCGATATTTGAAAATCGCAACACTTCACTGTTTTCTCATCCATAATGGTACACAAAATATAGACACCACTGAAGACTAACACAAAGACGCTTCACTATTGAAAGTTCAAATAAGACTAAAATCGGTAGAAAGAAATGAGTCATAGGAAAGCAAACCACAGAACAGGTTTGAAGGGGACAATAAAATAGCACCTTTGAAGCCAACACGCGATGGACAACACATGCACTAATTGAAGAAAGGCCTCTCGCAGTTGTGATTTGTACTCGAACTGGCTAGCCTCGCGATAAGCAGCTGTATTGTAGCATAATTTTAGATTAGATACGCGAAGTGGAACAAGTAAATGAATAATCGTAATGTTTTCAAATATCATCCTTGAACTCGTCGTAAAGATCATAATCGAAACACCATTTTTGTCTCTATAATTGCGATCAAATAATGAAATCAATCAATATTTGTGATACCAGGGTCAATGAAATGGCGGCGTACCAATCGATTTTAATAACTGCATGTTGAATTGTTGAGCAATAAGTGACTTCTTTCGTAGTCTAATTTGAGTCGCAAATAAAAATTACTCGCTATAGTTGTGATGACAATAAAACCAAGATACCAAAGCGCAAAGATAACTAAATGATTTTATAGGGCAATCAACAAACATAATATATTATGTAGATACAAAAATACAGGACAGACTCAAGCACGTTCATCTTTCCATTTACATTCTACATACATTTGTATTGTGCGTGCATCCACACCAGTTTCGAGAATCAAGATAACCGCTGGATGATACGAAGGCGCACGGTTTATAATTCCCATAAACCCGTTGGTTAAGGTCAAATGAAAAGTCAAAGAAGTATGGTCGAATCACGTGCGAACGGTGAAACTTGTTGCCAAGTAGGTTTATACAACAGACACACAGAAACAATATTTCTCTAACTCAAAGCTCAGAAAGAAAACTGAGTGTAACTGGAAAAGAAGTTATAGGTAAAGAAAAACAAATTATACTACTACGAGACTAAACTTCAACAGCAAAAATATTTTTTTAAATTAAGTAAGAAGATGAAATGAATAACAAAAACAACGACACCAAAAATAAATATCTACCAAAATGACTAGTCATTAACCCAATACAAACAAATAGAATAATAGCAAACCCTCAAGAGTAGATGAAGACAATACAAGAAATATCGACAACAATACATCAGGTACTCGAAACAAAAAACTTTATCAGTAAAAGAGGAAAGGTACAGTGAAAAAAATCAACACAACAGGTGAACACATTTTCCAAAGTACCTAGGTACTTTTGGCGAATAGTCGGTGTTTTGTCAACATCCTTTTACAATGAACAAAGGCAGGTCAATGGGCCATAGTGGGTTGTCCGACTCCAGTCTATTACTCATAAAGGAACAGTAATTTTAGAAACAATTTTCCTTACAAGTTACAGATTCGTACAATCCTCATGATTTAATCGCTACTTCAAACTTAAATATTAACATTATTTAAACGCGTTGAGGATGTATTAGGAGATGCAATATTTTAATTTTTGTCTTGGTTTGTGGAGTATATCTTAAATCGGCATGCGAACTTTGCTTTCGTGATGTAGAATCGTATAAGAAATTCGTTTTTGTATGGAACAGTCAAATTAGCGACATCTTTTGGTAAGGTATGATTCTTACCCTTTGACGCAAAATCTACTAATTTACGTTGTATTTGATACAAAACGCGTTTGGAATCTAAAGAGTTTTAAGACCATAGAGGAACTTAATAGTATTCTACAGCAGGCGCAATCAGTAATTCAATAGGGAAATATTAAATATTATGTACAATTTCAATTGACTTTAAAATCCAGGAATGATATAATTACGATGACGTGGTGGACCATTTATTTCCTAGTCTTCCTATTGAGTGATACACTTTCCATTACGTCAATTATCCAGTAACTATCTGTCACAGTTTGTTTTCAAATATTAAATTACAATACCAGGTTGCCATTTCAGCGATAAATAAAGCAAAAAAACATGTTTGTTATTGTTTTATATTAGTTTGAATCATCCATAAGGAAATCGTGCATTGGACAATTTAATTTAATTTTATATTTAAAAAAATCTTAATGAGATCAAAGGAACCTGTTTCATAAAAAAAATAGATTGTCAATAACACCCCCTCATAATATAACTATTGGCTTATTTGTATTTTTATGAAGCAAATGGCAGGTGCAGGATATGTACTGAGTGAGTAAAATAACATAGTGTATCCTACCTAAATCGCCTTTTGATCCTTTTAAACATAAAGTTGTCCTTGTCAAAATACGCCGTCCAAAATTTCATGTTGCTGGCCACACAACCACAAACACAGATAACACGACACACACCGTTAAAAAGCTATTTCCTCTTATCAGTTACATGTTCTCCGTTCAAATATTGGTTTGGTAATATTTGCAGGAAAGCAAGCCGACACCGAGCGTCCCACTGCCCGTCGCTGACTAACCAAGCTGTGGATGAATCATGGGACCAGGTCGCTTGGCTTGTGCTTTTTTATTGCGGTATTTTTCGCACGTAACTGTTCACCGGTTCAAATTAGATCGTTAGTTCTTGGCCGATGAGGTTGAATTTGGTATTCAACTTGTTAGCACTTTTGTTGATCTGCATTGTGATAATCCATATTCTTGACTGATCTATGTATTGTTCATTGCTTGTAATATATTTATTTCTTCTGTACTTGTTTTTGATTCGACATTTCAGTGTATACTGACGGTGACTATTATCAACAGTCAAGCAGAAATTCACTTTTGAAATGGTATTTTTAGTAAAGTAAACTTTAAACGCTAATTAATTAGCGGGATAGATTTTGTCACAAAATCCCGTGACATACTATTTAGGTACTTGATTTCTTTTGTACAAAATTAGCTTAAGCTTGTCCAGATGATGCGTATTACTTAATCACGCGTTTTACACTCGGTTTGTTGTCTATTGCTCGTTAGTAAGAATATCTACAAATAATGGTAGAACACAGACTAAAAGCGCGTCATCTGAACTAGCTCTTAGATATTAGAAACAGATTATACGTATACAGTTTGTTTAATAACACGAGCCTGATTATGCAAAATAAACAACTAGTTTCGGAATGTTGAGGTACCGTTGAAATCAAGAATTTAACCGATATAGATTTCGACATGGATTTCTCTTATTCAGTCTAGTTTCAACGTTTCCTAGACTAGTTTACCTACCTACCAACAATATAATTTACTGAGTAAACCAACAAATTTAGACGTATTCGACAAAGACAAAATACGGGTCGAATCAGCATGCTAAGTGGTAATGGACTGGCCATATCTGCAAAAGACTTCTGGAGTGCAGTCGAAAAACGTAATACCTATATGACGCCCTCCGGCTAGTTGGAGTGACGATTTGCAAAACGCCCCTGATATAAGACTTGATGCATCAAGCCGAAGACAAGGTGAAATGGCGAACAATGGGTAGTCTATGTCCAGCACTCCAGCAGTGGAGAGACAGGATGATGATATGATGAAAATACAGAAACATATTTGTCAATAATGCATGTATAATTCCGACTGCCCATTGTCAATTACATAGCTACAACTAGGAATCCTAACTAATATTATAAATGCGAAAGTAACTCTGTCTGTCTGTCTGTAACTCTTTCACGCCAAAACTGCTGAACGGATATGAATGAAATTGTATACAGATGGGTCTAGACCCTGAGAAAGAACATGGGCTACTTTTTATTGCGAAAGGGGGTCAAAAGGGGGGGTGCGGACGGAAGTCGCAGGTAACAGCTAGTTAAAAATATGTATAACTTTATAATGCTCTGTATTCAGTCAGTCAAATCGTTTAGTGCCTTATTTACGTTGGAGAAAATTGGAACCTACGATTACCATTAGTCTAGTCTTAAACTAAAGCATTTCCATGTACTACCATATCAGTGACGAGATGACGAAATCTGGCTATACAATCTTTATTACAAAAGAAGAATGTTGTGTTGGTGTGAGTAAACATTCCTAAATAAAGATTATGCTGTGTTTACAAGTTAGCTAGTTGCTTTCACAAGGGGTATTTCCCACTATATTTTGATGTGGGCTTGAATATGGAACTATGTGTAACGTTGGGTTTAACCTGAATATTATTAATCAATGATTTGGTCAGCATTACAAATTGTACAGTTATAGTTTACATAAACAGTCAAACATCAGGTTCCTACAATCTGCAAAAATCCTCCACATTGATATTGAACCAAATACGTTTGACATAAAGGTAAAAATCGTTTGAAGATTTGATTAATAAAATTATTTGTTACGAGTAGGTAATAATGCTTTACAAAGTCTTGAAAACAGATTTCTGGGGAACTAACGAAGCTCTCATGTTAACCATCAATCAAGTTAATGACACGTTATACCTATTAGGCTGTACTATTTAGGCAGGTTACCTAGATCTAAAAAACTAAAGTATTGGCAAGTTATCCGTTTTTTTTTGTGTTTATTAATCATCTTGTTTTAACTTCAAGGCCGTTTTTTGCGCTAAGACTAATTATATTAATGAACCTTAGGCAGGTAATTAACAGCGGGTAGATTTTAATTGTCTGAAGCATAATTCTTGTAATAGAGGAAAGTTTGGTAATAGAGGAACTCTGCAGAGCTGGAAACCTTGATTCTGAAATTATTTCTTCACAAAAAACCGTCTAGTAGAGATAATTTCATTTACCTAATGTACTAATTGTACTGTGCAATTTACCCATATTACATGTACCTAATACCTACTTTTTATCTTCAAAACAGGAGATTTCCATCGTTTTCGCTCGCGCAAGAGAACTTTGTTTTTTTAGAGTGTCTGTTGTCTCTAAACATTAATGTGACATCTAGCATTTGTTTACGACACTTCCGTACAATGCTTATTTACTTAGCATTCGGTCAGTGCATACAAATTGGCAGATGTCATGACCGATAACCTATATCATTCGGTCAACGCATATAAACTGACAGCTGCCATAGACACCCGTGCTTTGATCATTAACAAATTAGCACAGAACAAACACAGAACAGTTAAGAAAACACTTATCGAAAACTGAAAATAAAAAATAGAATGGGTACTATACTTTTTCATTCTTGTGTGGACTTAATTAACCATCATTAACGTCTCTTAAATCTAATGAATAACTATGCACTTTAATCCTAGCTTCAACTAATGTCATTTAGCTGACGACCGAATTTAATACTATTTATTTTGACCCACTTCTAGGTAGTAATTAAAGTAGTAATCATATTCAATTAAGGAGTCAGGAATGATTAATTATTTAGAAAGCCATAGGACATTACGAATCTACGATAAGAATCCAATCTTAATTAGCTATCACCTGACATCAGGTTTTACTGCCGATGTAATTAGGTCAAACTGATAAGGGCATTGTTATTTATGTCTTTGCCAATAATCTACTTTCTTTCTTATACTTCATCATAATATTGAGTAGGTACCTGATTTAGAACACCGAATGCATACTCCGTGTCATTGTTTCCACAACATATTTTAGTTTTGCAGTGTGAGTGAGCTTACCGGAAACCCAATCGGAGGGAATGGGGGTTACAGGTTGGCAGCTCACTTGTGATTCCATTGCACGGCGGTAATCGCTTACAGGTTACGAAAGATGAATACAAATGACGATCGTCTTCGCATGTAATCTCATGAAGAAATGGCTCATTCTCAATTTGACACATTATAAGGGCTTAGACTAAACACATTCTATACTTAATTGAATATGTTTTTTTGTCTTATGTTTTTATTTCATGAGATTACATGCGTAGACGATCGTCATTTGTGGTCATCTTTCGTGATTCGACCTGTAAAATCAGGTGTAGTCTGCAAGAAATGAAAATAAATTTTACCTACTTGTTGCTACGAGGCCCTTCATGGGCGAGTCCGACTCGCACTTGGCTGTTTTTTTTTATTAAAACTAAGACTTTATGTGTGGATTCGATGTTTTCCTTGACATAAATACAATTAATTACTCATAGTTTAAATGAATTTTATTCCTTGTGCCTTTCAATCACTAAGATACGTGTGCCAACTCAATCGCCAATTAAATACCTAACGGTCTTCTCAAATTGCAAGGATGCACGGTATTGCACATTACGTTTTGCATATCCGGACTTCAAAATGTCGTGCATACAAACACTTTGATTATGTGAATGTGTGTGCTAGGGCTAGTAGATACACGAATATTTGCGATAGGGTTGTCATAAAACTCAGGAGAAAATTGAAAAGGTTATTTATCTAACAGTAAAAGACTATACTTCGCGTCACGTAAAAATAACGGTGGATTTCATACAACAAGTAGGTATTACAGCTGGCGTTCTTTTTATGGCCAACCTTGTGAAACTAAATTGGGTCTACTAGGTACAGCTGGGGGGACGAAGAGAAGGACCTTGGGGTATTCCAAACATATATTGTAACTGGTCCAAGATCTCCAATTTTTTTCTTATTTTATGTGATATGTGGCAGACATCACAACGCCCCGTTAGTCTAGCTAGTGGTTTAAGTACCGGGCCGTGATCTCGGGGTCCCAATTCCCGGGTCACAATTGGAGAGAATGTCGTCATCTTGTTGTGCCGAAGGTCAAGATCTAACTACAATTAACAAGGTGGTACCTAACTGTACTCATGGTATTACTTGCTTGCTATCTATCATGTGTGCGTGCATTCTTATTTTTATTATTTCAAGAATTTTAATTTAACCAAAAATGTATCTGTCAGTTCCCGCAACACCTCATTGTTTTCGTTTAATCTTGCACCGCTATTCGGATGTCATTGACTCGATTTAGTACGATTTCATTGCGGTTTTTACGTGCGAAGTGTCATCTACCCTGTAGATAAACTAAGTTACGTAGCTTATTTAAAACAACAGTTAAATATAGTGTTAGTTCGGAAACAAACTTCGCACTAAGTATTTGGTCAACCATGCAGAATTGTGTCATTTATTTACTAGTGAAAATTAAACCACAGTTAGTGTCGAACCCTAGGTTTAAGCGTAGATTTTAAAAATCCAGGAGTGCGTGCTCTTTTTATTCACTCGTGCTCCTAAAGGTTTTTTGAGTTTGGTATAGGTATTGTATTTATCGATTACTGACCAAAGAATTCATGACAAGACCACATTGTAAAATAGACGTAAAAAGTCGGCTCTGTAGTCTGTCAGCGAACTCTTCGATACCAATGAGCTATACCAGTAGCTCATTGGTATCGAAGAGTTCGCTGACAACTCGTTAGGCATATTGTAACGTGTCTTCGCCATACGTTTCGTAAGTATATATTTCGTATCTGTCTCACGCCGAAGCACACCGAGATCATTGCACGCATGTATGTGTGTAATATGCGTAGCCTGTTTCGCACGCGATGTAGGCAGCCAGTATCTTGTGACGACTACATTCTTTTTTTCGCAATTCCGAAGTTTCTGACTGCCTTTGTTACACACGATGCTAATGGCTATCGGCTTTATCATTTCCCAACCACCTGGTCTCCGACGTTTCAACAAACGCCAGCCCTAAGACGGACATACAGACAAAAGTTCAATGCTCGTTCCTTTACATCGATTGGCGTCTGGCCCGCAGCCAAACACTTCACTTTAATGGTTTGAGTTATCCCACTTCCTTAAATAGATAACTGCTTTTAGATTATATTTGTTTTACCTTTGATATTACATTCGCTTTTGTCAGACGAGACGAGAATGGGGTTTGAGTATTATTTTAATTACTAGGCGAGAATTCGTCTAAGAGTAACGGCTGAAAGATATATGAAAGACACAGGTGGAATGACTTAGGATAAGGGCCAAGAGGGTGCCGTTTATAGTTTATTATTGATATACATACTTACCTCATTATTAGTAGGTAGTACTTTTCTACTCGTTATTATTAGGTACACGATAATTTGATTAATTTGTTAGGATACTATAGGTACCGCTTTGTTACTAACTTCCACAAGTTATACAAAATGATAGTATGCAATTACCTATAGTAATCCTTTCACAAAAATGGTGTGCTTAGAGCCTGGTACTCAAATAAAAATTTGAATTAGGTATTGAGTAATCAATATATTTACTAAATACCTAGTCATATTGTATTAAATAAATATCATAAATCATACAACATTTCATACATCAACATAGAGAGTACATAAGAATTTATCAACGAAGAGATTGTAGGTTAAAGTAAATTCTAACACTAAAATCCATTATTTTTGAACACATTACTTTTATAAATAAAGCACATTTTTAAGTGGTACACATTGGTGGTGGTGGTGGTAATACAGTTGGTAATAATTAATTAACAACATCAGTGCATGCAAATATATCTTGGAGAATTGACAACCAACCAAGTATGACCAGGACCAATAGGGATGTGTGCACAGTTAGAAACATTTTAGGCTACCGATTTGGTCAGCCAACAGTAGGTAATTACAGTCCTTTTTAAAGAGCATGCGTGGCGGAAGACAAATAAGCTGCCAGTACTGCTGTATTGCCATGGAGTAGCCAGTTACCAGGCACACTACCTATAGAACTTGGGAAGACTTTGCAGCAACTTAAAGGTGCTGACAAGATAACTGGACCCTCGTCCCATGAAATGGGCACTGTCCATTAGAAAACAACTGTTCTATACACCGTTAAATTTTAGTCGTTTTAATCCCGAAGCTATTGTAATAGGTAACGGCAATATAGTAATAGCCCATTTAGCATGTTAGATCATCAAAATAAGCAAAATAAAAATCAGCTGTTCCATACAAAAAATAATATTCGCCAGGCGATAATGTATGGAACAGCTGATTTTTATTTTGCTTATTTTGATGATTAAACATGCTAATGGGGCTTTGTTTGTGTTACTTATTATGAGGGCTTCGGGATTAAAATGACTAAAATTTAACAGTGTATACTATGAGTGTATGGAAGCTGTTCATTAATCAGCATCATACTAGGTACTCTTTCTTATTCAACTTTATAATAGACAACATTGAAAATTAAGATTTGATGCTAAAGACAATATTTTTCATATTATCCATCTCAGTCTGACTGATCGTAAAAAGCATTCAAATCAAAGTAAATTGAAACAAAATGCACCAATATCCATCACCTTCTCTCAAACTAGGGTATTTCCTGCACTGTGAGTGTATATCGATACACTCATAGTACATATCAGATGTTAATAAGCGAGTGTGTCCCGGCACATCCAGTACCAAGACATTTTGTCAATATACCACTGACCATATGTAGTAAAACTTAGTTTTTATCATGAAAATGGTTTTAGTTAATTACCAAAACTAGTGTGTATTATTTTGTTTTAACATATGAATATTTCTCTTTTATAGGGGGACGTTCACAAAAATTCTAATTTATATTGCTTTTGGCCAATAAAATAGTGTGTATTATTATTATTATTCAATTTACCTATTTTTTAAAAGCCTGCCATAATATTATTTTTCATATTATCCATACTATTACCATCTGTAGGTGCCTACTTTCAAGAGTAAAAGTTCATATACTTAAGTGTGTATTTAAGTACCTACCTACCTGATACATTAACAAAAAAATCATTCAGTACTGATCCACCTAGTACTATACATACTATTGTGTAACCGTGGTCAAGTCTAACAAATATTCAAATGTAGTCATAGGTACATAATTAAACTGCAATATATTTAAAGTGGGTATGATACCTACTGATTTACCTTTTCATACACAGCAACTTCAATGTACCTAAGTGGCACAAACTTTATCCATGGTGTTATCTTATCAGGACCAGATAAGTTATAAACCATTACTTAAAACTTTATGGCTTAAGTATTGCGCACTCATAAGCTCACAGTAGAACCATAACAAACTTGATGGGATTTCTGAGAAGTCACGCGTAAGTTTATAAGGATATACGTGCCTACATACCTACTTCTTCATTGTAATCGACCTTGTCACTTATTCTTTAATTGCTGTCCTTAATCAAACCGGCTTCCACTATAAACAATTGGCTACGTAGTAACGTTTGTTAGTCCTAAGCTATTGAATTGATCATCAGTCAAGAAATACACTGATAAGCAAGTAAACATTGCAAAAAACTTCCAACAGAGATAACAATAGTCTTTTGTTGATTACCGATGACATACACATTAGAAATGCTTATCTAATAGGGAGTAAATTAAAAGGACTCTGTTTCGGTATAGAAACTAAGAATATTGGGTCAAATTTACCATAGAAATTCTAGAAAACATGATAGGACCCACCTTGTAAAAGGACCACTCCTTTTCGTTATTTGTCCCAGTATTTTCTCCACAGTTCGCTTGTCGCCATTGCGAGCGGCATCTAGCAACTCCTGGCCCCTCCCCATGGCCCATTAATGAATAATATCACACACAAAAAACAACACAAAGTGCAATCATTTCAATTTTTTACACTAGACTTCACTACACATTACAACTTCATTGATCGCGACGCCATGTTTGAAGAATCAAGAATTTTGACGTGAGTGCGCCCTGGCGGCAGCCGACAGAATCGATCGCATTCAGCGATTCGTTCGAGTTCGTATGAACTACTATGAAACGATAAAATTTGAAATGGTGCAGGTTTATTAAATAAAATGACGAAGAGCTATCAGGAATATAATAACGGAAATTACTGAATGTATTCAGCCATTTCTTATTTACTTTTAAAAATTGCACGATCACATTCTAAAATAATTGAAATTAAATAAATAGCTAGGTACAGTACCTAACTACCAGCACCGTAGATAGGTAGTTAGTTTTAAATAAAATCTTGGGTAGTAACAAAATAACTATATTTTAAAATTACGGTATTACTAAGTATTATTATTCATAAAAGAGCTCATTTAACAAATTTCCCAATTTTCGGATGAGTCAATAAATTCTTAACCATCTTAATATTAAGTTGATAGGAACGATTCTATTCAATTTGAACAAAAAATATCGATCCAGATTTTTTCTAACTTACATCACAAATCTCATAAGTAGCTTAATTTATAAGGTCAAACAAAAATACGTTTTAAGACCCAAGTTTGTGAGATCCAAGAGACTTTTAAAAGGCTTATGCCCAAGAGACTTTTAAAAGGCTTATGCTAACAATTGATTTTCTATTGTCTTGGGACGATGGTACAACCTCATAGAGTAGGTAAGTAGGTAGGTATTTAAAGTTATTAGAGTTTAGCTAGGAGTTTAAGAATTTTTAGTTTATAATAGGTAGTATTTTTTTCAACGTTTCAATGTAAGGACGTTTATTATGAAAAGGGAGAAGAGATGGATGTCCCGCTCACCCGTCTACTCATTCATTCGTTCACTCGTTCAAAGGTTTTAAAAGACTATTTGTTAGAGGGCGCTGTTTATGTCAAACTTTTGCAAACGAAATCCAACTGTATTGTATATGTACCATAGAGTATAATTCAGAATATTTAAGACATTGTTGGCGGTCATTGTTTGGTTGACAACTTAAACTGACATTCACTACCTGTCATTCAACAACATTTTATTTATTTGTTTGTGTCTTGTCGCTTAATGCTCCGTGTTATCGTGTTTTCGGTTCAATGTTCATAATATTAGCATCAAATAAAATAATAAGTGCATTATTGTGAAATGTTAAACTATCCACAACTACAAATAGTTAAAAATCGATTTCATCTCGACAGCTGATTTTGACAGAAGGAAATGTTTCTGCTGTGGTGGAATTCATTAAAAATTCTTCGTAATACCTATGTGTTAGAATAGTAAAAGTGTTTTAATAGCATAAACAAACATGATCTCCTTTTCATTTAATACCATTATCATCAGTGTTATTCTGTTTTGCTCAACATTTGTCTGTGTAGCCCAACTTCATGGTAAGTATAAATCTGAACTTTACCTAGGTAGGTACTCCAGAAAAACTTTATTTTTATTTTTAGACAAAGGTATTTAAATTATCTAAAATGTTTTAAATAAATTTCAATGCTATGTACGTAAATTAGAATAAATTCAATGCATTGAATAAAAGTTAACACCAATTTTACTAAAAATTCTAAATACCTAAAATTAAAGCAGGTACTCCATAGCTTAGGCAGTAGGTACTTAAGTACTTATTAAAATCATCAAATACCCTCCAATTTGGTTTTGTTTGTCTATTTTATTGTTTCTTTTTTACTTTTATATGCTCTTTTATGTACAAACAGGATAATCTTTCTGTGTAGGTATAGTCAGCATGATAATAGTTGCAAAATTAAACTGTCATTCTCATATAATTAAAAATGGTTGTTTCAGGTATAACAACAATTAATATACCACTCTCTAAACCAATAACATGGGCTAATCGGGAGTTATACACCGACTTTATTCACCTGAACCGTACCTCAGGAGTCAAAGTGAAGTTTTCAAATATCAATAAAAATGTATCTTTCATTATATTCCAAGTGCATAGTCACTTGTATAATGTTACAGTGTATAATAATACTTACATCCAGGGGTTGGTTGCGACAGGAACCAATGTTGGGCTGTATAGTAGGGTTGATCCGGTCGACATGTATTACATACTAAACCAAAATGACGTAGACTTGAATTTGCTGATATCAGTTCATGGGTATACTGCTAAAGGTAATTATTTATTATGTTTTACTAGTGTGGAAAAGTCCTTGAGTGGAGCCCGTGTACAGGAAGTTGCAGTTGTGGCAGGCCCCCAATGAGGTGGACAAATCTATACTATTTATAAAGAGGTAACTTCTAGAAACAACGACAAGGACAAGGCTTATAATAATTATATTTCACTTATTCTTCGGTGGACAAAATGTTGGGGTCACTTTCGGCTTATTCCCCTTCGGTTGTTGATGCTGAGGTGGTGTGGCAGCAACGGCAGTGTAAGCATGGGTCGGGGGGTCCGTGCCAGCAGCTGGTGTTGGCTCCACGGAGGGGTGCGCGGCGGGGAAGAGGGCGGCGGGGCGCGGTACATTGCACTCAGCAACAGCAGGCGCCGAGTCAAAATTGCAGACCGATGCGTTTTGCGCTCCGCGACGTGTGTTGACATTCGTGGCCTCGGGTGACCTACTTACCGAATCATTACGTTTTATAGACAATAATTTCGGCACGCAGATCGGAGATGGTAGATTCCGATGCCTCTACTTTTAACAGTACTTCGGCCAGGGTCGCCTTTAGGGTTGTGATGTCTTTCAGCAGCCTGGTGACATCGACGTAGTCAAAGGTGACGGGAGGCAGCTTATGTAGGTCCTTCGCCACAAACTTTGGCACGTCGTCTGGATCGGGCTCCTCCAATAACTTGATGATATCTTGGAGACTTCGTTCACATGATTTTAAATTCGAAACTCTAAAGTTAATAATATTTTTCTTATATTGATGTTTTCCTTGTAACTATTAATACATATAGGAGGAACTAGACCTTTTAAGTCCAATACAGTGAATGTTACCAATACTTCATACAGGATATACACTCCCCCCTCAAGGGAGGAGAGGGGAGAGATAATTTAGGCATACCATCTGTTACCACTTACCACTACATCCTGTTTTTTTACGATATAGGTGGCAGACGAGCCAACGGTTCACCTGATGGTAAGCGATTACCGCCGCCCATAAACACCTGCAACACCAGTGGTGTCATACCGTTTAACCCCCCTTCCCCTGAATTGGGCCTCCGGTACCCTCTGCATACAGCGAAACAGAGCGCATCCCATGCATTGCTTCACGCCGGTTTTGTGATGATGTGATGTGTGACTCCACTTAACTCCATTCCATTTTACGGGGGAGAGAGGCAGTGGCTTAGTGTATTGGCACTAACACTTAATGTGTTTTCAGATCCTATCCCAGGCGGATGCAACATGGAATTCCCGATACCAGTTACTGCGTTCATGAACACGAATTTCCAAAAAGATGTCGTTATTGTTGATGCTGCTCCTCCTATGCAATATAACGATCCGGATTGTGTCGCCAGTTCAGTGGATACTGAGTTTTATTTGATGTACCTACCGGAAAGAGATTTTGATGCTGAAACTTATTTTGATGGTATTAAAAAGATGATGTCATACGATAATATTAAAGAGAACGGAGACAGAGTAAGTACAGCTGATGAATTTAGAACAGTGGCCTTACCATGAGTTTGAAATACTATCCTCGCTATCGAAAACTATCGCTTTGTCTCTTTCATTTTGATGCATTTGAAAGAGACAGAGCAATAGTTTACGTTATGTCAGTTTTCGACGTCAACTCATGGTAGCGCGTATCACGAATATAATTTTGACATACTACTTATTTATACAGGGATAAATTCGATAGACATCGACAAACCTTATATCTTCTTCTCTGTCGCTACTCTCGTCGGAGAGTTCGTGGTCACGTTGAGGCGTCTTTGTCAACGGCAGACACAGTTTTCATCACGATCTCCCGCCGTCTCTGGTCGCAGACAGTCTGGCGCAACGGGGTCAAATCTTTTTTACAAATCGCGATGCATTCGACGCCTAGCGCCATCTATTGATGCGTAGTGGAACTAAATGTTTCGAAACGAAGCTGCGAAGTGATGGAGGGCCACTAGTATGTTTTGACAAAATAACAATAACTATTTGACCTTATTAAGTACTTTTTAGATAACAAAAGGCAAGTGGCCTATGCGTCGCGTGATGAGTGCGTATCCTGGGACTGGATCGATTTATGTCGTGATCGCCACTAGTAAGGAGGACGAACGTTACTACTCCATTTATATCCCCAGTCATCAGTTATGCTTGTTCACCTTTAGAAGAAGATGGTTGTGAATTGATTGGTAAGTTCTTCTCTTCTTTGAGGCGTTCTTCGCCCTTTTAAGATGACCAAAGAACTGACGGTCATTATTCATTAAGTTTTGTTTTTGGTATAGCAATTCTTTGCAATTTATTCTTAAGTAAATATTGCACTTAAAAAAATCCTCGGAGGGTTCAGGTGGGACTCGAACCCACAACCTTCCACAGTCCGGGTGGCTGTGTGTGTAAGGTTGTGGGTTCGAGTCCCACCTGAACCCTCCGAGGATTTTTTTAAGTGCAATATTTACATTATTCATTAATCTGTAGTTTTGATGCCCATCTCGATGATAGAGTTCTTTTTTTATGTGATAGGTGGTAGACGAGCAAACGTTGATCAGGTGATCCAGATAAGTAAGCGATTGCCGCCGCCAATAGACACTACAACACCAGTAGAGTAAGTAACAACCGCTCTGCTAACCCCATTTCCCCCATTGGGCCTCCGGCACCCTCACGCACAGTGCCTCTGCGCTGTGTTTTGTTCCACTCCGGTCCGGTCTGTGAGGCCGTGGTATCACATTGGTCGAGCCGGCCGCAAGATGCCAACGTTCAAAGGACGCTAGTCTCTTTTAAGCCCCCAAATATTAGTTTCCCAAAAAATTCGAAGGGATAGAATTTGAAAGATATACCTAGTCCGCGGCATCTAACTATAGCGATGACCGTTACAAAAGTGACAGTTTGCGCACTTGTAATAAAGAAGACTTTCTACTAAAATTGGTTTCTGCGCACTCAAGTCGTCGCTATTCTTTCATGCCGCCATCTATACCTATCTACTGTAAATATATTTTCTAAACACCGTGTTTCTTTGCAGATGACATGCTTTCAAGATTTATATGCGCTTCCTTAATTTTTGTGGGGGTATTCATGTGTTACTTCGGACATCGCTTCTTCAAAACGGAAATGTTCTTATTCGGATTATTGAGTGGAGTTATAATCACTTACATAATAATATCTCTCATTTCTTTACTGGAGGGACCTGGTGAGATCATGAAAATACTAAACACCTAAGGGTATTTCTACATTCCGACTTTGAAGCGATACAAACGCGGTTCAAGTCTACAGCGAACGATACAGCATCGATACAATCGCTGAAGAGCGATTTACACTTCAATAAGTACAGTAGCGAGTTAAGTTGCTTCATCAGCGAGTTAAGTCATTTTGGCCGTTCACACGGCAAAAATGACTTAACTCGCTGAAAAAGCAACTTAGGACTTGACCGGAAAACCGGCCAAGAGCGAGTCGGACTCGCCCATGAAGGCACCCATCATGGGCGAGTAGCAGCAAGTAACATTATTTTTTTTCTATTTCTGATTGAAAATCTTAATGCGGTTCACCTAGATATGTACCTACTACCTACTTCTCCTTATTATATTTAATTTTAATGCTTGATAAGAAGACGACCATATAAAGGTCATGTTACGTAAAAAGTATTGCAATAAAACTTTTTATTTTTTATTTTATAAAATCGCAAAGTAGGCACATTTGTATGAAAAATACGCTATGGGCGGTTAAATGTGCCCCTGAGTGTAGTTTCGGAAAAAATGTACTGACGTACGGACGGACAGACAGACAGAATGATATGACGAATCTATAATGGTTCCGTTTTTAGCCATTTGGCTACGGAACCCTATAAAGCAGCGATATAATCACGATATCAGTCCCGCGACAGCCACACGTTTGTATCGTTGCAAAAAGTTTGTATCGCTGCAAAAAGTTTGTATCGCTCGAATTGAAAATAGGGCCTATTAAAAAAAAAAAAACTCTTTTGACTTTTTTATTTATTTTTCAGCTCTTATTGCTGGATCACTGTTGTCTGGAGTATTCTTTGGAGCAATATGGCTTACCTTTTGGTGGTATTACGGAATCCCGGTGATTGCTGTTTCACTACCCACTTTGAACCTGGGATTTTTGGTCTCTGCCATCATCTATAATAAGTTCCCAGGTTTGACTTAATATATTTTACTTTATCCTTAACACTTATACTAACATAATAATGTAAGTACATTATTACATATTGAAGACTAGAAATCCAGATGATTTTGCGAGTGATTGTACTTTTATTTGTGATCAAAATAATAACATGTAATATTACTAACGAAATCAGAATGGGCCCCGAAAGATGGACAAAAATCGTCACCCAATGGCGGCCCAATCGATGGACACCGTCGACGGGGCAAGGCCTAGACCAAGATGGTGTTATGATTGTATAAGTATGATCCAAGAGGTGGCAGATCAAGGGCGGTGGACCAGGGATCTATGGAGGAACTTGGGGGAGGCCTTTGCTCAGCAGTGGAACTCTATAATAGGCTAACTAAAAAAAAATATATTAGCTAACGACGCCTGACGTAAGTAATAGAAGAGCAAATGAAGGGCCGAAGTAGGTACAGTCCGTAAGAAATAAATTGCATAATTTTTTAGCTCCATATTGAATCAACCAACAAATTCGTAACCGCGTACCTACTTAATCTCACAAGATAGACCGAAGCTCTGCTGATCGTTGGAATCTCTTGGATGTGAGCGGCACGGCACCAACCGCTTTGATGAGATACATTTAGCTTCCTCAAAGAGCCACAACTTTTTTTATGTGGCAGACGAGCCGACGGATTACCTAATAGTAAACAATTCCCGCCGCCCATGGACACCTGCAGCGCCAGTGGTGTCACAAGTGCGGTGCTTACCTTTTAATCCCCCTTCCTCTGGGCCTCCGGTACCCTCACTCACGCAGCGAAACACAGCACATGCACTGCTTGATGCCAGTTTCCTGTGCCTACTGAACTGAATCCCGACCCGACCCGTTTAGCGCAATGGTTTGAGACGTAAGGGTCGCGGGTTCGATCCCCGCACCAACACAAATGTTTGTTGATGAAACAGATATTTGTGTTGGGTCTGGGTGTTTGTGGTACCTTCGTTGTTTCTGGTTTCCATAGCACAAGGGAAAACCTTAGTTTGGGACCAGGACAATGTATGTGATGTTGTCTCAGTTTGTTTATCTATTTAATCCATGTCCTTTACTGTGGGTTTCTTAGTGGAAATTCTGATGAAACTAACCCTCCACATGTTTTCAGGCGACCTAATTGTCCTCCAAGAAGACTTCAACTTCTGGACTCTGTTCATCCTCCTTATGTTGCTGACGTCACTGATCCTAGTCTCAGTAGCCTTCATCTCTAATATACTCTGCTGCGCGGTCCTCGGCGCGTACGCAGTTGTGTACGCTATGGACTTCTACTTAGGGTCGAATATTAAGTATATTGTCATCAACACTATAAGAAGGGCTGTGGTTCCTAAATTCAATAGGGCGTTGTTGATGCCGCCTTTTGAATGGAGAGGTAAGTTGTGTTGCTTCAATTTGTATGCAATTTATAGAAAACTTGTTTGTTAATTTTTATACATATGATAGCTGGCACAGGAGCAAATGGATCATCTGATGGTAAGCGATTGCCGCCACCCATGGACGTGTATCCATGGGTGGCCAACAACACGCCAATTGAAGGAATGAATAAATAAATGCTTCATTCATTCATTCAATTTTCATACGGGATAGCTACGATAGATCAAGAAACATTTAGAGTGATCCCACACTACTTCTTTCCTTTGCCGGCGACCTACCCGCACTAGCGTTTTTTGAAAACGCTAGTTTTTTTATGATATAGAAAGGGAAACGAGCAAGCGGATTACATGATGGTAATAGGGTATTTGACAAAAAAAATTATGTGTTTAATCAAAAGACCTCTCAATTTAAGAACATTATTGAAAGAATTGCTTGATTCTGATTTGAATCACCTGAGATATCACAACTTTAAAAGCACATATTTGGGCAAGCCCAAAAACGCTCTATACAAATGGCTACAGGCAAGTGACGTCACACGCTTGTATCTTGTATGCGCGTCTAGTAAATTTTGTTTGGTAGCTATATCAAATGTTTCGTTTAAGTAAATGGTTTCATAATAAAAGTTGGTGGAAAATGTACGGGTAGTTCAATGATATAATTATTTTTTTTAAATTGTATACTTTAAAAAATGGACTTGCCCATGAAACTTTGAATGCTCATAAAACCAGTAGACGTTATATTTTTTAACTGAAAATGTTGGCCATTGGTTCTCATTTACCAGTATTTTGGAAAAGTTAAATATTTTTTACTATATCGAAATTAGTCAAATACCCTATTGAACACCGCCGCCCATGGGCATCAGCTTCACCAGAAGGAGTGCGGATGCGCTGCCGGGTCGTTTTTTGAATGAGGTGGGTGGCAGAAAATGTCGAGTGAAGCGCATGGCAGCGGATCCATCCAGATAGTACAGATGGAATCCTAGTTTATGGCGTGTAGTACGGTGGTAAATTAGTGGTGAGGGGAGCATGCCAGAAAGACGCCAACGCTCAAAGGGCGCTAATAGTGGGGGATCACTCTTATTGTTAACTGTAGGTACTTAGCTTAAATATTTACCTTTCAGATGCCATCATAGTAGTATTCTGGATAGCTCTGGCCGTAAGTGGGTTCCTGTTCCAACACTACCACAATCGAGGGCGGCCCCCCTTCCCCCCACCGCCGAGGAGTGTCCGGCCTGGGAGACCCGAGCCTTCAGGTTATGGAGCCTTGCCTAGTATAAGGTGAGATAACTGGATTTTTATTTTGTATATAAAATAAAAATAATACCACGAAGTATTGGTACTTAAATAGAACGGTTGCATCTTTGTACTCGTTTCGTCGGAATGAGAGTGATGGAACTAAAGTGGAATTGGGCAGGCCATTTAGCTAGGCGCGGTGATGGCAGGTAGAGCAAGATTATGACCGAATGGTGTCCGAGAAACGGCCGACGAAGTTCAGGTCGTCCGGTGGCACGATGGGTCGATGACATGGCTAAAATCGGAGGGGCTACATGGATCCGAGCAGCTCAGGACCGGGCACATTGGCGAAAGGGAAGGGAGACCTATACCCAGCAGTGGGTACTACCGGGCTGATGATGATGATGACTCGTTGTAAAAAAACTTTTTCTTTCTTGATCTTTTCATACGGTACCGCTCTCTGGACAATGGACAGTCATTTCGTGTAGGGAGCAAAAAAATGTTTGGTCGAAACGTTTTTGAAAATAACTGTACGTCACTCCTTAATAGGTACTCTGCCAAATTTTAGGTGTTAGAACGCCAAAATTTTTTTTAGAAAGTATGATCAACATAGATACTATATTCTTCATACATATTAATACATCTCCCGAATCAAAACGACTTAAATAAATACAGATAAGTCAACTATAGCTAAAAATGCAATACCAATCTCTATGAAGATACTTTCTTATGACACAATACATTTATCAGTTTTAAGTGTCAATAAACAATAATAAATTAATGCTTTAATCAACACTTATCTATAAATGAAAGCAAGTCAGTAAGTCATTCAACTAGGTAAATAAGTGGGTACATAGATAATAAATGAAAATAGGTAGGTAAGTTAACTTTTTTATTTACAAATTGAGACTACATCATATACATTGTCCTGGTCCCCAATTAAGGTTTTCCCTTGTGCTATGCAAAGGTACGAGCTACAAACACCCAGACCTAACACAAATATACGTTTCATCAAAAAACATATTTTGTGTTATTGCGGGAGTCAAACCCGCGACCCTTGCGTCTCTGCCGGCGCTCAAACCATTGGCATTGCGCTAAACGGGTCGTGGAAGTAATTAATAAATTACTTAACTTTTTATTGGGGTATATATATTTTTTTACTAATAACCGTTAGATTCTTATCCCCTATAAGGGGTAGGGGGTAGACAAATTGTGACTTTATATATTTTATGACTTCCCTTTGTAATACTGCACTGCAAAAATAGAATACATGTATGATACAATAACAAATAGACAGTAGCGAGTTTTTCGCGCTTCGGCATGAATGGGCCGGGTTAACCGGAGTGATACCATGGCGTTACAAAAGTCCGGGGTGAAGCAACGCCTTCGCTGTATTTCGTAGAGTGAGGAAACCGTTGGTCTAATTGGGGGTAAAGTGGGTTAAAGGTTGGCAGCGCACTTGTGACTCTACTGGTATTGCAAGTGTCTATGGGCGGCGGTAGTTGCTTACCATCAGGTTATCTGCTGGTCTACCACCTAAGCTTCTATACCATTTATAAAGAGAATAACTTCTATAGACAACGACAAGGCTTATAGGTAAACCGAAAACACGAACGTTGCGCGATGCAATTGGACACAGCGCCATCTAATTGGCTTATTTATGAATTAGCTGCCCCGAAGCGAGTGAGGGCGGGCCCAATAGTACAGAATAAAAACCTGTGGGCAGAGGAAAAAAAACAGCATAGCGTCTTAAGGCCCAGATGTCCTCATACGAGGCAAAAACAATTGATTTTCTATTGTGTCTGCTGTCTGGGCCTTACGACGTTAAGCATTGCAATTGGTTTAGCTTACCTATTTTTTTCATCACTGTTTTTAATTGGGCAGGCCAATTAGCTAGGCGCGGTGATGGCAGGTGGAGCAAGATTATGACCGAATGGGTTCCGAGAAACGGCCGACGAAGTTCAGGTCGTCCGGTGGCACGATGGGTCGATGACATGGCTAAAATCGGAGGGGCTACATGGATCCAAGCAGCTCAGGACCGGGCACATTGTCGAAAGGGAAGGGAGGCCTATACCCAGCAGTGGGTACTACCGGGCTGATGATGATGATGACTCGTTGTAAAAAAACTTTTTTCTTTCTTGATCTTTTCATACGGTACCGCTCTCTGGACAATGGACAGTCATTTCGTGTAGGGAGCAAAAAAATGTTTGCTCGAAATGTTTTTGAAAATAACTGTACGTCACTCATATAGGTACTCTGCCAAATTTTAGGGGTTAGAACGCCAAAATTTTTTTTAGAAAGTATGATGAACATAGATACTGTATTCTTCATACATATTAATACATCTCCCGAATCAAAACGACTTAAATAAATACAGATAAGTCAACTATAGCTAAAAATGCAATACCAATCTCTATGAAGATACTTTCTTATGACACAATACATTTATCAGTTTTAAGTGTCAATAAACAATAATAAATTAATGCTTTAATCAACACTTATCTATAAATGAAAGCAAGTCAGTAAGTCATTCAACTAGGTAAATAAGTGGGTACATAGATAATAAATGAAAATAGGTAGGTAAGTTAACTTTTTTATATAAATTGAGACTACATCACATACATTGTCCTGGGCCCCAATTAAGGTTTTCCCTTGTGCTATGGAAACGAACGAACCACAAACACCCAGACCCAACACAAATATCTGTTTCATCAAAAACATATTTTGTGTTTATTGCGGGAGTCAAACACCGCGGACCCTTTGCGTCTCTACCCGACGCTCAAACCATTGGCATTGCGCTAAACGGGTCGTGGAAGTAAATAATAAATTACTTAACTTTTTATTGGGGTATACATTTTTTTTTACTTATAACCGTTAAATTCTTATCCCCTATAAGGGGTAGGGGGTAGACAAATTGTGACTTTGTATATTTTATGACTTACCTTTGTAATACTGCACTGCACAAATAGAATACATGTATGATACAATAACAAATAGACAGTAGCGAGTTTTTCGCGCTTCGGCATGAATGGGCCGGGTCAACCGGAGTGATACCACGGCGTTACAAAAGACCGGGGTGAAGCAACGCCTGCGCTGTATTTCGTAGAGTGAGGGAACCGTTGGTCAAATTGGGGGGAAAGTGGGTTAAAGGTTGGCAGCGCACTTGTGACTCTACTGGTATTGCAAGTGTCTATGGGCGGCGGTAGTTGCTTACCATCAGGTTATCTGCTGGTCTACCACCTAAGCTTCTATACTATTTATAAAGAGATAACTTCTATAGACAACGACAAGGCTTATAGGTAAACCGAAAACACGAAACGCTTGCGCGATGTAATTGGACACAGCGCCATCTATTGGCTCATTTATGAATAACGGCCCGCGAAGCGAAGTGAGGGCGGGCCACTAGTACATAATAAAACCTGTGGGCAGAGGAAAAAAAACAGCATAGCGTCTTAAGGCCCAGATGTCCTCATACGAGGCAAAAACAATTGATTTTCTATTGTGTCTGCTGTCTGGGCCTTACGACGTTAAGCATTGCAATTGGTTTAGCTTACCTATTTTTTTCATCACTGTTTTTAATTGTTTTTTTTTTATTAATTTCCAGGAATGTCACGGCACCTGTCCTCGTGTCCAGTCCAGTTATCGACAAAGGGCAAGACGAAAGAACCCCGTTGTTAGCCTAGGTGATGTAAAAACTATTTTGAAGACGTCCATCTGCAAGCCTAAATCTGAAATCACATTTGCTTTAATGGAAGACTTATCGGATACAATGTTATAGGTACAGTCAGCCACACATCAGGTTACCACAACCTGTCAAATTTCCTCCAATGATCAATTCAACCGAATGCGTATGACAGGAAAATGAGAGTCGATTGAAGAAATTTGTCAGTTTTGTATACTTTGATGTGTGGTTGAACATACATAATATTTTTTCAATATCTAAGTAGGTATAAATGTTTTTTCCTTAGAGTTAAACTTTGAACGGTGCTTAAAAGGTTGAAGTCAAACTTTTTTATTTAAAGTAATAATAAACTGAAAAAAAAAACAATCTTCTTAGTAAATAAAATAATGCGTTATTATTTAGTAATAGGAAAATGTTAAAACTTTTTCTCGCGATACATATTCAATCTACATTTTACGTATAACACTTTGAAGTGAAATAAAAAAATATATAATAAAATACGCTTACCGCATAAGTTCCTATGATGCCTGCCTCCTTTTCATTTAAAGGTAGCAGTTTCAAAATGTGTAAAAATAATATAAATATTCCCATTAGAATTACGGCTTAAATATATGTGAATATCAAATGTATATCATACGTATCTCATTTAGATACGAAATGAACCTAAAATAATGCAAATATATTTTGTAAGACTGGTCATGTGATGTTTCGTATACTTAAAAATATTGTAAATTATTTTAATTTCCTCAAATAAATGAGTTATAAAAAAATCTTACATATTTTTACTAAATATCATTTAGGTAAGTACCTAAACAAGGATATTTTTAGCTGCCTAATACACTCAACCAATTAAGGAAAATAATAACCAATATTTGACAATTTATCCTACTCTAATACAACTTACTATTTAGAACATAAAATATCAATAATTGAATCTTTGGATTTGTACAATCGAATTAATCATACATCTTACCTACTATACCTATCTATTTAAAAAAAGCATGTGTAAAAATTGATTTTTTTAACATCCTTATTACAATGAAACATTTATCGTAATCTTCTGGACACATTTGTCGACTAGTTTAATTCAATTTCATTTAAGCTTCTATTCAGTCAGTCTGATTCGATGCTCGTCTATGTGTGCCTATGCGAAAGATTAGCCATTCAAATCATGTGCAGTCCCTCTGTCCTGCACAGGACGGACAGACAGACAAAATCTAAACCAATTAAGGGCGTTGATAATCTGTACAATTGTTGTTTACGCCAAACGGCAGAGGGAGCCACCGCGCTTGCGTGTTTTTGATAGAATTCCACTGAAGCGATTGTACTTACAGGATGGTTTTATTTTTTGATGTTTTTTTTCGTATCTAGCTTTCAAGTCTCAACGTCATCATCCCCGTAATGGTAATTTAATTCCTCAATTTTGTTAAATTTAATTTAGTTATGTTGTCGGTTTTAATAGAAAAGTCCATTCCATTTGTTATATGCTTGTCAAACTTGAATAACTTTCATTTCTCCAGTACGATCATAATTTATCCAATTTAAATATCAGTTGGCCATATTTCATTACAACAAGATTTGTGTGAAGATACTAACTTTTGGATACTTACTAAAAATGGTTCAAATTAGAAAAAAAAATTGAAAATGCTAAGGATTGGTATCTTAGTATTCGTTGTGGAAGCACCCTGTACACTTATACTATCTGCACACCCCGGCGAAGCTTAGATCAGTATAATGCCTACAATGCAACACGTTTAATCCCATCCCATTGTTGTGCACCCTCCTATTTCAAAACCCATGGAAGCACCACTGCACTGACCATTTAACTTTATGCGCAAAGGCATAAAGTTTAAAATTGCTCAACGACATTTGCAGCCGACTGTACCCCGCCCTATGTAAAATTCGCATACTGTAGCAGACAGTAATATAATTATAGCTGTTTAAGTATTATTCATGGGTTGTGGAGGTTGTTGTCAGTAGTTGTGGAAGAAAGCTTTTAATATTTATTTGGACCATAGGGATATTTATATAGTTTTATGGCCAAATTTATTTTTTATTGAAAAATAGTTTTCTATGGCAAAATAAATCCTCCAGGCAACATGGAAATAAGAAATGTTGAAATATATTAAATTATACACACACATAATATTAAAAAAGGATTCCTGTGTATGGGAAGGCATTTGCTTATTTAAATAACTTTTTTGTGATAGGTGGCCGACGAGCCGACGGATGACCTGATGGTAAGCGATTGCCGCAGCCTACAGATCAGTAACACCAGTGGAGTCAAAAGTACTTTGCTAAACTTTTCCTAGAAATATTTGAAATTTATCAAATTATTCAAACTTATTAAACACTTACCCATTTGTAAATCAGTTATTGCACTCTTCATTTCCACCACCTTGTTATTTTCCACTTGTATATTCATATTTTTTTCTAATACACACTTTCTACCACTATCGCCATTCTGAAATCTTAATTTGCTTATAGAATAATTGCATACCTTTTATGTGACTGACTGTTCTTGTGGCACCGAATAAAATTAAGTACAAAGATAGTTAATTACTTAAGTGATCAAAATATTGTTAATACTTTTAAGACACTACTGACAGATACCAATGCAGGAGTTTGGAAGAGGCCTTTGCCAAGCTGTGGGACAGTTCAGCGCACTTATGTATGAGCCTGCTTTTTAGCGAAAAAATTTTACCTGCCGCTTGATCATATTACCATACTTTCACCGATGATATTGCAGCCGCACTTATTGCATAAATACCATCATTGAATTACTGGCACGCAATCACATTACTGTAGTCGACCCTATACACAAAATTAATATGTACCGCCCAAATACAGTTAACGGCATAATTTCCTGCTACTCTAGGGTGGCAGCACTGTAGCAATAAGGTCCAGTTTGGGGCCGCTCGCGCCATCTGCCCAAGGGTATTGTTAATAATATTTTATTCCATATTAGGCCATTGTTGTGCGATTGGACACAGTCGAGTGTTCGCAGTCGTTATAAATGATCATAACTGTGGGGTTGTTGCTTGTTCAACTAATAAGTATGATTATGAGAAGTGTCTGTTTATTTTGAGTGCTCTTTATTGTAAAATGATATTAGTGACTTGGTAACAGATACTTTGAGTTTTTTTCTCGCGTCAATAAATCACTTCATTACTTATATGTGTAAAATGGTGCGACAAACTTACTTTGGCACACGGCAAAAATTGGAACTATGTGATGTCTTTCAAAGAAGTGTAATTTATGCGATTTTAGACATGTCTTTTTTTTAAATAAAGGAGAGCCGACAAACAAAAAACTCGTCGCACTGTAGAAAGCTTTCATATATTTTTTAGGTTGGATTTTCTAATCGAGACCTTTACAGCTAACTCTAGGCCAAAAACTGATTATGATTTTTATTTTTTATCTATAGAAAGGCCATTTTTTATGGCAATAGAATTGCAGGCAAACAGCCGACAAGCCTGTTTAGTACTAATGAAACAAAGTAATAATGGTTAATGCAATATTTATTAATAAATTTCACTGTAATCTCCTCAATCTATATGCACTTATATCGAGTAATAATTTATGTTACACTTACTGCCAACCTACTTTACATACATTTATCATACTCCTTACACGTCCATATTGCATTTATTTATTCTTAATGAAAATATATTATAATATACATTCATTCAAAATGTAAAATTAAGAATCGCCAGCTGAAAACCAGCAGCTATTGAAAATTTGTTAACAACAAAATGTATTTTACAACAAACATTTTCACAAAGGTATACAGATTTTGTACATGAATTATTTATGTTCGATCAAACTGCCAAATAGGTATATTCTCGAAATGTGTTTAAAAATATTGTTACTATCGTGGTAAAAATAAATCTATTAAGTTTACTACATTTATAATCACAGCAATATCGATCTCCTTACCCATTAGTAATAAATAATAAATTAATTCGTCTCATGTTGTGTGCTGTAGAACTGCGAATCAACACAAATACTTAAAAACATCTATTAGCGACATGACAATAATGCAAACATGATTAGTTCGCGACAATTGCTGCAGAGGGCAGGGGTGTCGAACAAATCGCTGTAACGAAGCCCATTGCGTATTTTTTTCTTTGTATCATTAATATTTTGCACCCCCCACGCATACATCAAAGAAATAAAGGGTTGTAAACGCAAAGGGCGAACACTCAATTATTACCCAACGTTGGCACAAACAATTTACGCTTATTCCCGCCGCTTTCAACGCGCGGAAACTCTTCTACTCAACAATAGATGGCGCTTATCTATATTTACAACAACCTATTGCTTTCCTAGCTTACTAATTTACTACCGTGCACTGTGAATTATATTGCATTAAATACACAAATAATTACAATTTAATGAACATATTAAAATCTGCATTGTAATTCATTGTACACGGGTGTATCTTACCTCTAAGTTTGAACATCATCAGTTGCGTCTTAACTTTTTTAAGTATTGTACATGTACAAAAATGAAAACGCACCATTTAGACACGAAATCAATGTCACTGGGATAAAGTCAGTTTCTTACGACACAGAGTTGTTTTCTTGCAAGTCGGCTGTTAACACGTTGGCGTCGTGTCCAGCGGTCATGTTGAGAGCGTTCATGGAGAGGTCTGCGTAGTTGTGCGCGATGTCTCCGCTAGATGGAGACTCGGTCGGGTTCTCAGGCATCGAGAGAAGTCGATGCGGGAACCCGAAGAGCTGAGATCACTGAAGCCGCCCCCAGTAGTTGGACGCGAGGTCGGGCCCCTGCGACGGTATTTGCACAGGCACGCTGACTCCCGCCGATATTACACCTACGGACAAAGACGGGCAATAGATGAGGGGATGCCTTTCGTTATGGCTTTTGTGGTAGACATTTTGGAACTTGTATGCTCAACTCGAAAAAACTTAAGAGCTTTGTTTAGCCGTTTTTAGTTTTTTTATTCATCCTAAGTAACTATGGTAGCTAATAAGACTATTCTTACGAATTGAACCGAATTACTGAACTTGGGTTTGTTACAAAATGGTAAAAGACGGAACCCTTATAGAGTTAATGAAGATGAGATGAAGAACGTAATACATAATTTACAGCTACTATAGACATCTATAGTATGCGTGAAAACACTTACAATAGGTATTTTTGCATTAAATAAGTAATTTGAGAAAAGTTAGATGGAATATATTTTTCTAAAAAAAGAATTTATGATCGCAATCCTTTTTGTTATTTTAAGGCATAAGCATGATTTATGGACACGTTATTTTTTATTTGTTGACCGAAAATACCTTTGGCCTTTTACGAGTTTTACACGACCTTATAGCAAAACTAAACAGACATATGCGTCACAACGTCAAAGGGAGATGCATACCATTTAATTCCCGTAAACTCCCAGCTCTGACACTGGATACCAACATTGAAATTACGGCGTAATATCGCGCAGCCGGCTTGGTGACGGCTGGTAATCGGCGCAGATAACGCGATTGTGTGTAATAAACGGAACGCAATCGGAATCCTATTAGACATATGCGCGCGGTGCGTGACCGACGCCGGCTAATAGGTTTCAGCGTATGTCCAGCTGATTGACATATCTGCACGCATTTGAATAACAGACGCCTAAATCGATGGGTTATTTTGTTCTAGTTCAGACGTGGGATTAATCTTACCATCAGTCTGGTAAATTCCGGAACGTTTAGCTAGAGATAAATAAAATCTACTAATTCAACATAGCAACTTTTTATACAAAATGGCAGATTTTTTAACGACCTCCCGCGACGAAAGGGTTAAATCTCTGTAATGAGAATAATGACTTATTATGACATAATAGTGGTATATCGTAGTCGCAATAAAATCCTAATGGCAGATAGCCATCCAATCCAACATACGTAGGTAGTGTACCGATTGACATAAAGCGTCTCATCAAAACATGGTGTTAAATTAGTCTTCGCTTAAGACTGATGCTGTCACTTTCATTAGTGGTAATCTTACTTATTCTAACCTGTGACTATTGGAAATAATGTTTGTTTACCTAAACATTATTATTTAACAAAACAGTTCTTAGTATGAAATGTTAAATTATTTAAATATCATGGTTTCGATAAATGTCATTGCTGGGACTAAGTAATTAAATACCTACATTGCGGCGATAATCAAACCTGTGGCGATATTGTTTTCAAACGCACTATATTGTTTGTGCCAAATAAATGTTTTATTCATTCATTCATTATTATGAGAGAACCACAGAGCATTTTAGAAGATGAATTCCGATTTACTGCCAGTGAATTTAGCAGAATCACGGCATTCAATTAATTTCATCGTTTTAATCTTGCTGATGTATTTTTAAGTTGCACGTTTGCGGTTTAACTAATTTATTAAAATAATTAAATGACTGCTAACTGTTTTTGCAGCCACTGAACACTTTTTAGGTTAACTGAATTGACCACAAAACAGGGTCAGAAATTGTAGCTTAACAGTTGTGTTTGTTAAATGTTTTAGGTTTGTAAACAATTTGAAATGAAGCTGTTGACAAATGTGTCATTAAATTAGGAGAAAACATGCTTTTTTTCTTCAAATAAAAAACAGCAATAATGCTGCTATATTACAATAGATGGCGCGTGTTAACAAAATACGATTTAGTCCTATAAATCATAGACAAGGCAAAACATTGTGTCACTTGTCAAACATATTTGAATTAGGTACATACCTACATCTTGGTCTGTGCATACCTAAACTGAAATAATTGGCTAGATTAATGCTCACGAGCCGTTATTTATTTATTGTACGATCTCCAACAAAGACATAAAAGATTCAAATCTAACCCAAAGCAAAAAGTGATCTAAACTTTTATAAAAGTGCCAGCATAATTTTTAAACCATGATTAACTTTAGTCTCTGTTTTGTAATCGCGGTAAGAGTACGTAGGTACAAACCTACAATAATAATACTTTATTTCGGATTCATAGCACAACATTTAAAAAGAGATAAAATAGGTAGGTATATAAGAGAAAAAAAGCATGAATATATTTATGGTTTTGCCACGTTGTGCTAAGTTTTATGTTACACTTTTCCCTATAATTTGTATTGAAACTGTTACGTTAAACATTTAGAAACGTAATCTAAATGTTGTACAGGACCCTCAAAAGCGTGAATTTCATACATCTAATATGTAATGGTAGGTGTAGATACTTTGTGGTAGAATGCAGTGATTTTCCGCGCATAGAGGCGCGTGCGAGCCGCGATAACGGGCCCCGCTCATTATGCCGCTATCGGCTCTAAACAGCGAGAAGTCTACTCAATGACCTGTGACGTACACTTTACACACCTAATAATAATATAGGAAGGGTACTTTGTTGTTATGAGAATTTAGGGACGTTAAATGGGCTGTGCTGTGTGGACGTGAAACGCGTGTTATATTTTTTTTCAATATACCTAAAATCCGATATTCGGCGCCGGCGCTTTAACATACTTACAGCCACGTACGCAGGATAATTAAATAGTAGGTATACCTAGTGCTCAAGTGTGTGCGCAAACACAAGTGCACTCTCTATTACCTAACCCTCTTAATTCGAAGAGTAAGAGAAGCTTCGAAACGAGCGAGTTTCAATAAACTAAAAAGCTGCCAATATGGTCTTCATAGTTGCGAAAGTTAAAGTTGATAGTTGAAGAACTTGCCAGTATAGCTAGATTCCATTAAAAGTCACTCAGCTATGTCAGTCCTAAATCAACAAGTGCGTTAAATTTGCAAATGCCACATCTTCCCTGTCCGAAGTACCGCGACGCGAACACCAGAAACCGAACCGCGAGTTGAAAAATCGCAGATTTGTTATTCAAAAAAGGTACGAAGCGCGTCGGCGTTACCCGTCCCATTGTTTTAAAAAGCGGTAACTCTCCCATTTGATATTATATATCACGCGGCGGACATTTTTAGCCGTAGGTGGCGGAAACTGGTATGAATTATTGTTGTTTGGGGCGGTTGCCGGTATTGTTCCCGGCTTCCACGCCGTCGTCGAACAAAAGAGTTTTTCGCAATCCAAAATGCACGCTCTCTCGTTTCATTTACTCCTTTGCGCTCTTTCCACCGCTGCATTTTCCAGCTTCGTATTAAATAATGCGGATTTGTTCTACTTTTCGCTTTTTGGCTCCGTTCTTTCGCGGATTCAGTGAATACATAGAGATATTTTTCATTTTGCCCTCGCGAGAAATGAATTTCAATTCGGACATGTAATAAATAAAATTTTAATACAAAATATACGTTGGTTTCTATCTTCCGTTTTTATTCATATTCTCTTTGAATGTGAAATATTTTTACTTTACAAAAGCGGCTGTGATTTATGATTTTTTAGGAGCTAGAATATACCTACCTACCTAAATCTAGGTACTTAGGTTATACGTACCGAAATGTGGTACCAAACTAAGATAATATTAAATTGAACATGTTTATGTACATATGTAATTTTATGTTAACTCTTTTGTAATGTGAATCAATCAACAAGATGCGTGCTTAACACTTTTTTTTAACACCATCAGCATCAAATCAAACAAATACAATGAAAACTGTTCCGATGAGATCAAATGGATAAGAAATTGAAGACATTAAAACTTCCCTCTTTTGTCTATAACCTAAAATCTAACCTAACGAAAACTCCATTTAGGCGGCAAAATTAATGGCGCCCCGCCGCAATCTCACTATTTGTTAGCAAAAGCATTCGATATTCAAAATCAATTTAAAAGCCATTTGTAAGGAACAGACAACAGCAAATCCAATCGGGGCATAGACTCCTATTTTTCCCGGGTTTTTCCTTTTTATTTTTCTTTCCCCCGCGGTCTTGGTCCAGACACCCCTCTCTCTTGAGTCAGCGTTTTTTTTAAACATTTTATTACGAACTCGGTAAATATTTAGCGAGGCCTCTCATCTCCATGGCGTCCATTTTGAATGTTTTTTTAATATTCAAATACACTTGGTGATCCGTACTCTGGGTTGAGTTTTAGAAAATCTTTAGAGTGCGGTCAACGAGTTTCGCAGTCGCAACGTAGTAATGAAGGTTTTTGTTTACATACGAGTACCTATTACTTAGTTAGGTATGATTAAGTCTATGTTTGGTTTGATTTAAATAACTTTGACAACTAAGTATTAATTAATTACATAACTTATAAAGACCGATTTATTACGGAGTGGCTATAATAACAAAAAATATGAACCGAAAAGTTGTAATTCATGTCTCATTACGTTATAATTAAATAGCGTACTTACTCCTTTAACTATTTTTAGAAAGACACTTCAAGGCTACACTACTTACTCTGGAAATTTCAAGTATATACAAGTTGGTGGCTATATACCTAATCGTTTACCATTCCTAATATAACTTCACTACAAGGTCAAATAGTTTTCAAGAACAGCTTTAGCCACCGGCGCCTTTCCTAAACTACATTCATCGAAAGTTTTTCTATTCTGTGAGAAAGCATTTGTCTGAATGGATAGTTGTAGGTACGAATATAGATACTTAGATTATATACAAATAGATCTCTCTTTCTCTTATTATGTAGATAATAGCCTTACTATTTTTTTTGAACCTATGCCTAACTTAGTGCAGTGATCGGACTTAGAGGGTCAGTGAAACTAAGCGGACCGATGTGGCAGTGGACGGCACACATAGATATAGAACTGAAAACCGATACAGTAGCGTAGAAAATTCACACAATCTGGCTCACCTTAGACCTCAACTTAACATCAGGTGTGATCGAGGGCAAATGCTTGCCAGTGGATGCAACTGGGAGTGACACGATAAGAAGATGTTATGGTGACCGCTTCTCTTTCTCACTCCTGGTCTGCTACCTTGGTATTTTAACCCTTAACCAGGCAACTAAACCTTTTTTTTTCAACCTTATCATAACTGCATAAAGTTGGAAATCTGGTGGCCCCATAATTATGAAGGATACCTACAGGCAAAGAACTGGGAATGTCCTAATGAAACGATTTTGAGAAAAACGCAATTAAAAATTTAGAAATAATACATACATATTTTTTATACTTCTTTTCGCTTCGGCCATAGATAAAAACGTCTTTTTGGCGCCATTTTTTTTTAAAGTGACATTCCCTGGTTTCTGGCCTGTACCACAAAATACATATTGACACAGAAGGCGGACTGCCCACTAAGAGCTAAAAATATGTCATGTACTCACGCATGCGCACTAACGGGCAAAAACGCCTTTTCGACCACATTCATCCTAACTTATGACATACCTAATTGTCAAACTGTCGAGGTCTATGGTAGAGGCCGCGCGCTTATGTACTCATGCCGGGCAACAACCCTAGCATATGTCAACGAACTCTTCTAAATTTAAAATCAGGTCAAAGTCTAACTTCTGTGTGTAATTATTTTGTGCTACAGGCAAAGAACTGGGAGGACATTCCCATGAAACGATTTTGAGAAAAACGCAATTAAAAGTTTAGAAATAACATACATATTTTTTATACTTCTTTTCGCTTCGGCCATAGATAAAAACGTCTTTTTGGCGCCATTTTTTTTTAAGTGACATTCCCTGGTTTCTGGCCTGTAGGTACCTTTGGTACATAATCTGCTTAAAGGATAAAGGTCTACTCACCAGTGCTAGCGGCGGCTTGCGGCTGGGAGTAGGCCGCATGCTGCTGGTGGGCGGCGGGCGCTCTCGAGTACCCCCCGCTGCCGAGGACGTCGCCGAACATGTACGGGTACCCGCCGTCCCGCTGCTGGAGACACGAGGAGGACAGACCGCCGGACATCGTGCTGTGGGACAAAGGGTTCATAAGAAAAAAGGGACAGCTCCCTGAGTAAAAATGCCACTGAGCTTTTGCCCATTGCACCGCTGCGGCACACATGCAGGGCAAGGAACAATAAGTAATTGTTCGGTTCCGAAATATTTGTCCCATTTATTCTAAATTGTAATTTGTATGTGCATGTGTGTCTTTTGCTGCAATAAATGATTTATCTATCTATCTATCTATCAAATAAGAGATACAAATACGCATATATTCATTACTAGCTTTTTCCCGCCCCTCCGCTCGCGACCCCCACTTCCCTAAAATGGGGGGTTAGAAAGGGAGCCTAGTAGCCTATGTTACTTATCCCCACTTAAAAATCACGTCAATTGAAAGACAAACATACAGACAGACACTTTCCCATTTATAATATTAATTAAGTATGGATAGGTTTATATTTTAGGTATTTATATAAGCGCCCAAGTTTCCGAACACTACTTAAGTATAACTGTCGGAAAAGCAGAAGTTGAGCTTAACTATACTTATTACAATAAAAATAATAAAGTAAGAAAACTTCAGGTCACATCTTAGAAATTGAAGCTACCTATCGGTTTTTATTAGTTCCTCACTATTGTGAGGGCAAAGGAAAAAGAAAGTGTCAAGTAGAGAGCATAATAAAATTCATTCCACAGACTGAACTAAAGGGGAAACTTCTCGTTCGACTAAGTTAATTTGCGCGACGACAAAAGCTAAAGCCCGTAGTTCACTATTAAAAATCAATTCAAGTGGAAATTCGACCTTCGGTGGGGTTTGAGCGTCTCGCCGATGCAATGGCGGGAAACGCAAGAAGGCGCGACCTTTGCCGCTCGATTTCGCGCGCAATCTAATTAGTTTTCACCGCCCGACGGTAGATGGCGTTGGGAGAACTCGCCTTTTTACTTGTCTTTGGAAGTTGGGCTAGTTTTTCACATGTAACTTTTAGAGGTGTTCAACTAGTTTTGCTGTGGAAGTGAGAGTTGGGAAGTTTAATGAAATGGGAATGTAATGACATATTGATGCGAGTAGGCAAGGAATATTTACTTCTTTAAAAAGAAACGTTTTAAAAACTCATCTTGGTTCTTGCACTTGAACACTTCGGGCCAGACACTAATCTTGACATTAGTGTTGAGTTTAACACGTATCTTGACACTAGACACGGGGGTACAGGACCACCAACTTCCAGACTTCGGGCTGCACCGGGTAGATTGCTGGCAAACGTGGCATTGCGGGAATTAACGCAGTGTTGCTTGAGTAAACAGTTGGGGCAAACGAGTTCTGGAGTGGAGACCGCATCTTGGTAAACGTAGTGTAGGACGACCTCCAGGCCAGATGGAGTGATGATCTGCGCAAGAGAGCTAACTGGAGCTGGATGCGAGTAGCCGAAGATCGATCAATGTGGCGAGCATTTGGAGAGGCCTATGTCCAGCAGTGGACTGCAACAGGCTGATGATGATGATTATGTTGCTTGAGTTCACTCTTACATATTTCTTGTCCGATAGATGACCTATCTTACTCAAATCCTTACCTATAAGAGTCGCCCATCGTAGCGATCGGCTGAGGTATAGGGCTGTACATGGAGTTGAAGCCTCCGTTGAGGGGGATGCGGGGCGCGGGCGGCGCGGGGGGCGAGGCGGCCGGCGCGTCCCGTCGTTGGCTCCTCAGCTTCTCTTCCCGGCGCCATTTCGCTCTTCGGTTGGAGAACCACACCTGTTAAGGGAGAAGGAGTTTAGTGTTATGAACTTATACATTTAAAAGCCGGTTTTTCAAAGAGGAAAACCCTTCTTCGAAATATAGGCTCATTTGTTTATAGGTGGTTGATAGCTCTTTAAGTATAATGCCCTCTCAAGTGGTGGAGACCAGGACCAGAATAATAAAATTTTCCCGAGGCCTATGCTTTTTGGCCAGTTGGTAACGTCCAGACATGTTATGTTATGCACAGCAGACATGTTAGCTAGACTGAAACGACTTTAGGTGCGTAAAGCATAAACAAATCCTTATGCCTTTATTTATAGTACTTTTTTGGTTCACCCGCAAACTACATTAGAAACTTTTTACTATTTGGTAAAAAGTGACTAGCTTTTTCAGAGCATGTCATACTATCTCTCTCTAATCTGACTAAAGGGAAGAAAACGCACATAGATTTGAATAATCCATAGGTACATGCTCGGATTCGAACCACGACCCGACGTATTGAAGGTGCGTTCTTATCTACTGAGCTAGGTACATACAGGTGCCTGTATGTGTGGACATATAAGTATACAAAACTGTCCAATTACTTCAATCAACCCTCATCTTACTGTCAAACAGATTAGGTTGAATATCAATTGGAGAAATTTGATAGACTGTGGTAAGCTGACGTCTGACGACGTGGCTGTCTGTACCATCGCTCGATTCCCTCCAACTGCTAGCTGGCCTTAAGTTAATTGAAAGCAGTGTGACCTCAGAAGTCTGTTTAAATTTTTGGGCATGTCCACAGTGCCCACACTGTGGACATGCCCATGCCATGTGGAGGGATGGATGCCCATGATGGTTCCACCCCTGCGTGTGACCTTTTTACTAGACTACCGAAGCGATGTGCCGCTCTCATCAAACCGTCCTATTTCTTGCTAAGCCTATCATTATAATTGTCATATTATACCTAAGCTGACTCATAGCTCCGCCCCCACGTGATCCCGTCAGCGCAAGGCGTGTAATTAGCCCCTCTAATAAAGTTAATACGCAATTAATACCCTAATAGGCCACGGCAACTTACGACACGCCATACACTACTTAGTTAATAGTTTAATTAGTTCGCCACTCAAGTCTAAAATGAAACGAAAAGTGTTAATTTTTAATTAACGAAATGTAATAATAATATGTAAAGGTGACATAATATATGTTTGAACATGCCTCCCAGGGTGGCGTTTGATAATACTTACAATTTTTCTCGCCATAAAACCTGCTTCATAATTTTTGATTTGACTATCTTAGATCCGACTATAGCTCCGCTAGGAGTAATATTGTTCTGTGGACTATAGGCCCCAAGTGGATGTGGTGGGACCCACTAGGTTTTACACTATAGTAAGTGTTACTGTAATCTAACCCCCAATTATCGTGATTTTTTTACATGAAAATCATGGCGAATATCGCATGAAAACTATTAATAAATGTTTTTGTTGTGTATAAATAAATCTATTTACGAAATTGCGAGGATTGAAGCCTGGTAGACAATATCTCATGTCCTTCAGCCAATTATTTGGCAACGGCGGCCAAACTCTAAGATAAGTCATGTACGCACGACATTATCTAGTGCGCATACACAAAACGCACTCACTATTTCCTTCAGATATCATTAATCTTAAATAGTTTAACTACCTTAGTGTTTATTTAGATTTACTATGTGTTTATCTTTAATATAAATTAAAAAAATAAGCAGACTTATTCCCTACGCTCGGAGCAATATTATTAAGGTTCTCTCTACGCTCACATAGAACAAAACACTAATGAATCGTCCCACCCACTCCATAACAATGATAAAGCACTACTTATATCTCTCACATACAACAAACACCCTCTCGTTCCATTCTTCGCAACAAAAGTCGCGAACAATTAAACCGATCCAAGCGTGGACACAATATTGTGACATTGAATTGCGTGGAACGGAACGTGGTCCCGGAAGTGGCCCTCACGTGCGCGTCACTTCCGCCGCCGACAGTCATGGCGACGGCAATATGGCGCTCACTTCTTCCCGCCCTACGGAATAGGCGGGATATTGAATGTAATATGATATTTTGTTCATAATAATATTTGTATTTAAAAATGCCACTGAAATCTATACTATTTATAAAAAGATAACTTCTATAGACAATGACAAGGGTTATAGGTAAACCGAAAACAAACGCTTGCGTGATGTATTCGAACACAACGCCATCTATTGGTTCATTTTAGAATTACGGTCCCGAAGCGAAGTGAGGGCGGGCCACTAGTCTTAAATAAAACTATAAAACCTCTGTTTGATCATGATATACTGTGACGACATAAGTCTAGTAAAGAACGGTTACGTTTGAAGGAATTCCAAAGATAACGACAAATTGAATGAAACTATGTATAATTATACAATGAATGAAACGATAGAATGCCTAATAAATTCCGTGACCTGGGTTCGAGGGATATTTTAAAAAGATAATGCTAAAAAACAAAATCACTTTAAGGTTTCGTTGTCGAGGTAACTTCGGCTACTTTTCTGTGTTTTATTCTGGTTAATCATTAAAATAAGTAAACGTACATAAATATTAAAAATAAAAGTAAAATGACATTTGATGTTGCAGTTGCTAAGGATTAGAAAAGCAAATTTTCTAAATTGCAAGTGTAATGAAATGAGACGCCCCGGCTATCATAATTAATAACATACCTATGCACTATTTCATGACACTTTGTTTATAATCGGTGTTTTTTTACGTTTATACAGAATGTAATAAGCGTATTTACCGATGTAAACATATACATCACTTAAACCACGTCTTCTACCAATCGTTCTAAACAACATTGTTCCACGACTTTTGAAACTTCGTCGAATATTTTTTCGGCTCTCCATACAAAATTAACAAGTCACGTGACCGACTTTGTTGAATTTTGTTATGCAAATTCGCAAAAGTCGTAGAAGAAGTGATGTTCAAAATTGGTTGGCATAACAAGTTGTTAAAAGGATGTAAATAATTACCGATACACCCTGTATTATATCTGATTAAATGATTATGAGATGAGATAAACGGTTTTTTTTAATGTAATGGGTAGCAGACGAGCAGACGAATTACCTGATGGTAAGCGATTGCCGTCGCCCATAGACACCTGCAACATTAGTAGAGTCACAAGTGCGCTGTCAACTTTAAACCCCACTCCCCCCAATTGGGCCTCAGTACCCTCACTCACTCGACGAAACGTGCAGGCGCTCTGCTGTACGTCGGTCGTTTGTGAGATCGTGGTATTACTCCGGTCGTAGCCGGCGTCATTCATGCCGAAGCCGTGACTCTCCCACGGTAAAAGCCTTTTCCTGTTCCCTGGTAAACGGTCCCGTGGTATAGCTGGCGGCATGAAAGAATAGCGACATCATGACGGTCATTTTGCGCACTTGTAAAAAAGAAGACCTACTAAAATTGGTTTCTGCGCACTCAAGGTCGTCGCTTTTGTTTCATGGCGCAGACTATATCGAATGTAAAACAACTGCATCCCTTGACAATGTCCTAAGACTGTCTTAGAGTTCTTTCAACCCTCGGACCAAATAACGTATACAGTACTTATGTACCGTAATCCTCCTTTGTAATTCTCCTTACTAACCACACGCACATAAAACAAGTTAATTATGCCCTTCCCAACCGGTCGGCCATATTTCTCTCGTAGGAAAAATAGCGAAATTCCCCGGTAGGCGCTTCAAAGAGGCATAGGAGGCAATATGTCATAATATTATTGCTTTGCCCTCCGACAAAATCGCTAGAATGTTGCCGACGATATTTTATTCCGACCCTCGCAAAAACCTAAAGTATAAGGAGTTGTAAGGGCGCGTCCCCATTGCGTGCACTTCCGTGGTTTTTTTTTATAAATTTCATATTGACGGTTATGTCACAAAATAATTACACACAGAAAGGAGGATGCCCACTAAGAGCTAAAACGTGTCATGTACTCACGCATACGCACTAACGGGGAAATACGCCTTTTCGACCACATTAATCCTAGCCTATGACATAAGATTGTCAAATTGTCGAGGTCTGTGGTAGAGGCCGCGCGCTTATGTACTCATGTCGGGCAACAACCCTAGCATATGTCAACGAACTCTTCTAAACTAAAAATCAGGCTGAGTCTAACTTCTGTGTGTAATTATTTTGTGGTTATGTGCCAATACCTTCTATCTAACAAATTAATTAACATAATAATATGAAATCGACCTTAATGCCATTGACATAATAAAGTATTATATTTTTGTCGAAAAACCTATGTTAGATAGCTGGTGTTGGCACTTCACCGTCGATATCATGATGGAGGTCTTTGCCCTGTAGTGGGATATATGGGCTGATACTTTACATATTAGTAATTTAATAGTTATTTTAATGGAGCAACTTTAAGAATTATGTTATTTTATGTAGTAAAGTCTGTCTATCTATCCATTAAGTTAAAACTCATAAAGTCGCTATTGTTTTGTCAATGGTTTTTTAGTAGTTTGCTACGAACACTCCAAATGCTACGACGTTCGTAGTCGTAGCGTTTGTCGTAGTATGAATTGAATAACGAACATTAGTATGAGTATTTTAGGGTTCTGCACCCAAAGGGTAAAAACGGGACTCTATTAACTTCGCTGTCCTTATATCCGTCAGTCTGTTATTTCATAAACTGGATAAAATATTTCTTTTACAAAATCTAACCGAAGTTTATAATAGAAAGAATAAATTATAAAAATACCACAGGCAATTTGTTTAGTAATTTTCTAATTGCGTAATAACTATTATTAATAAAAAGGAGAATTTTGTTTGCGTAAAAGTGGGAAACGTTTTTCCGATTGGTGATAGATTTGAGACTGGCGCAAGCACAGCGTATCCATGTGCACCGAGCCTAAGGCTACAGTAAAATATTATGACGTTTCCACTTTTTCCCATTCTGTCTCCACTGTGCGGGTATTTTTTCTGACAGCGATGACAGACCTTTTTCCCGCCCGCCTCGCGCCGCGCCGCAAATTACGCCTACCCTGTAGTTGGACGGGAGGGCGAAAGTTGGGACGCGCACGTTTGCAGATAGTCGCAGCGACTTTTTGAGAGACTTATTTGGGTATCAATGGGGGAATCGTTTGTCGAAAATCCCCTAGATGACCTACTGTTAGACTAAGGTCTAAATTCAACGTCTTTGGTTGTATAGTAACATTTTTACATCTCACATTGAAATTTTAATAATCACAGAAAAAAATTGGAAAAGAAACTCATAAAAAAACTATATTTTATACAAATGGAAACTAAATGTAAATTGGATTTTTAAACAGTTCGTCTTTAGGTCTTCGAAACAGGACAATATTATTTTGCTGTGTCTCAATAAAAACACGATCATATTTACAAATTACAAAACTTATTTTGAATGCTATTCTTTCCTTTATTTAAGAAGTAGAATCCATTTATTATTATAGACATCTCATCACGGAACATACAATCATCTCATAAATACCCTTTTACATTAGGCACAAATAAAAAAATAGGTACATAAAAAAAACATTTTGCGATTAATCGTAAATGTGTGGTGTCCTAAAAAACCTTATAAACGCCTAGCTGCCACAGAAAACGAGTATAGTAAGGTCGGAATAATATTACAGAAGGGTTCCTTCCAAATAGGATTTACCATAATTCTGTTATTTCGCCAACAAGTTTGTTCGCGTAATTGTTTTGCTACGTAACGATATTACCATGAAATACACGAATTTTTTACAGGGTCTAATTAATAAAATATATGTATTTAAATAGGTACTTTAAATACCGTGACCATTTGACCACGGGGAACTCACGTTTCGGCGTGAATAAATAAAATCAAGAAATACGTCTCATTAATTCCTCGATATTTAATAATAGTTAGGTAATGAATGATTTATTTAGGTCCACATAGTTTCAATGTGTACATAGGTAATGAGATGACATAATATTTTAGGTCTGAACCTGTACGTGAGAAAACTGGAGCCTGAAATAGTGAAACCCGTAAAAGGGGACCAATTTTCGTGCACTCGACATTGAAGTCGAATTATAATATTGTTTTAAAATCTCTAATAATTGCACGAGAATTAGTCCCCCAGTCCCTCAGGTTATCGTTTGATTTTTATTTTTTTATGACCAATGAAAAAAAATCTAAATCAAAAAATAACTATTAAAATCCTTTGATTCAAATGTCTAACGTAATTTAATTCATAATAATCGTTGTTCGGTGTTGTTTTATATCATTAAAACTTATCTCATTAGCAAAGCGGGTGAAAATTGCATGAAAATAATAATTGGAGGGAAATTTTACGAAGCATTCATAACATTTTGTCAAAACTAAAGAGCAGTTTATGAAATCATGGTTATCTTTACCCATTGTAAATATTTTATTTGTGTATTTTAGGCCTATAAGTTCAATTTGGAAACTTGGCGCAAAGTTACAGTTTATTCTGGCGTTATAGTAGACTTTTTAGACATACTAACGTAACTACATGGCAGTGAGTTTCAATTAATATAAAACTTAGTGGCTTGCCCTCAGTTAGTTTCAAGATTCTTAATTTTACCAATAGATGGTGGTGAGTGTCAATTACATCGCGCAATTGTTATTTTTTCGGATTACATAAAAGACTGGCTGTTGGCTATAGAATTTGCCTCTTTATAAATAGTATAGAAGATAGATAGATAAGGCACAGACTAACTTGTAATATTATATCCATAAGGCAGTTAATTTCACTATCATTTTTTAAGCTTTGATCGGACATTTTGCTCTTTTGGTGGAACGAAGATTGCCTGGTCAATAACTTCCTGATCATAGGAATTTCCTAAGCTGTTTACCGTCGGTGTTGCCATAACTCCCCGAAGTAAATAACCAATTAACATAAATCACCTAATTATTTACTAACAAAAAGCCTTGTTTTGGCCGGGACAAACAGAAAAACAAGATAAATCAGAATACCGTTCAAACACCGCAAGATCTTTCTACTTATTACGTGAGGCTAGTGGGGTTTTCTTATTTTGAACGGGTTAAGGGTTATTTTGGGTTGTTTTGGATGCAAAAAGGTTGGCTGAGGTAGTGGGTGCCAATTTTTCAAAACACCCCCTCCGGAAGAGGGCGCTTCCGTAGGCCGAGGATCGATAGTCGCCCCTCTATACTGTGACTGTGATTAAGGGGGAATATTGAGGATTATTAATATTAGTCGTTGGGCAAATACAGATGTTATTGTTGTTGTAATAATGTTTGGTAGAGTGAAGGTATGTGTGATGTTCTTTTTACGGTGACGTATAGTTTAAGTCGTCGATTGTACTTCTTATAATTTAAGGACTGGTGAAGTTTACGTAAATAAAACTCGTGTACTGTCAGCTACATATCAAGCTACCCTACATCTGTGTTTTTTTTTCAATTGATATTGAATCATATTTTAAGTTTGACATAAAGTGAGAATCGATTCTCACCTTTGTCACAGAATACTTAATAGTACAAGGTATCCTTTATAGAAATTACAGACTCGTAAACATTGATGTGAAACGTTCGACAGATTGCATATTAACTAATAACACAGTATGAGTTTTAATTCTAAAGGTAATTTATATTCAAATTCCAGCATGCAGTACTGGATTTTTTAAATGTGCGAATTTTTACCACTAATTCTGCGTCGAGAAAAAAGTCATATGGAAACTTCAACGCTTCAGATAGCGTCTAAACTTTTCTGAAATGATTCGTAACGTAAGTATATAACTTTGATCCATTTTGTTTGCTTCCCCTTTTCAAAAGTTGCAAAGGTCAGTCGGTTGCAATGTAACTAAACTTGCCAACATACTAAAGCGTACCTATACAAGTACATCTTCTTGATTCGTACATCCATACATTGCACTTCGTCGGAGTAGGTTAAACAATCCGTCTTCACCTAACATCCCCCCTCTACCCCCTCCCCCACGGCAACACGTGGTCCGTCCGCTTGAATACCAAATGATGTTCACGCTACTTTCAGACGCCGGCTTTCAGGTAACTGAAAGAGGACTTTGTCGTGTTGTGTTAGAGCTTATTGTGGGTTGTTAGGAAGAATAGCAATGTTAGGGCTGTGAGAATGCGTAGGATATAAATACTTTCATAAATATAATATACTAAATAATTTAATGTTTTTTTCTGTCAATAGATAAGCAGGTAGGTAATTGTAACATCAATAAACATAGCGGAAAATGTAATAGCTTGAATGTTTGTAGGTATTATATTATATATTTCCAAGACTCATATTTCGTATCAACTAATGAAGTTTGGATATTCTGGAAACGGGAAATACTTAGTATGCCGCGTACATTCTAAATCTACGGAAAATAAAAGTTAAATATCTACAAGTGGTTTCAAAACTCTTTGACAAAAGACCTGTAATACAAATAAGCAGTTGACACCCCTAACTTTGTGACATTGCAAATATAAAGTTTTTTTCTAACGCGTTTTTAGTCTGGTGCACAAGTTTTCGTCATAAATGTATATTGTACTCTACTTAATCTTAGGATATACAGATAAAAATAAGTCACTTTACTGTGACATAAATAAAATATATTGATAATGTTGATAGTCATGGCGTAAGAACAATATACGGACCAATTTATTTATTTAAGGGGTCAATGTATGAGATGCTTTAATTTTTTTAAATTTATCATCGTGAATTGGCATAAAGTGGCAACCTTACAGATAGGTGCGTACTTCACGGATGTTAACCGGCGGCCGACGACGGAGGTTAATGCGGAGCTTAGCCGCTGCGCTGAACAATGCCGACGCCATTTTGTCCTTTTCTCTTTTTTGCACCCCGCGACAAGGACACGGCGCGCGGAAAGCTACGATCGAATTTAGTAGGAAATGTTGTTACAGTAGGTTCATCATTCATGATTCATGAACAATGGAATGCCTGGGACATCTTTGGAGATTGACCTTGGCACTTCGTATTTTGTGGTGAATGTAGAAAGTAGGCTCAAAAGTAAGTCTAACGCCTATCGCGTATTAAATACGTAAGAAATATTGCAATAGTTTTATTGCTTTTAGTTTTATAAAATCGAGAAGTAAGCACGTTTGCATTAAAAATACGTTATTAGCAGTCAGAAGTACGTTAAGTATAATGTAAATCTATAGCAAGTGCGAATATGAAATAGTATCTACAAAAAAAATATAAGTACGCGAGACTTTTCAAAGTTATGTTGTACTTAAGCCTAACCTAAGAGTTTTTGATACCCCTTGTTTTAAAAATATCTTGTCATCATTATCCTCAAAAAATTAAGCACATTATACATTAATGACAAAAAGTCATCAGTCAACACCCTAAAACACTTTATACTAATTCGATTTAATCCGATTCAAAATCAAATTTTAGTTCCGTCGAGTGAGTGAGGGTACCGGAGGCCCAATTATGGGGAAAGAGGTTAGTTGACAGCGCACGTTTGACTCTACTGGTGCTGTACCTAGGTATCTATAGCCGGCGGCAATCGCTTGCCATCAGGTGATCCACGTGATCGTCTGACACCTATGACATTAGAAAAATAAAACAGCGAATCGGGCCTAATTTGTACTTATTGTCGAATGCACAAATATGCTTCCTGGTCCAATTTTTAACCCTCTTTCGCAAGACCGGCTGCTAACACTATTTTAAAGGCAGTACTGGAATTACTTGAGCGTTTAAAAGAGCGCCAACTTTTTTGATGGACGACCTTTTAAGCTGTTGGCAACACTAGGGGGTTGACTATTATTTAAATAGTTTTAAGCGCAGTTTAATGGCTGTCAACACTGATAATACTAACAGTATTTATTATGTTGTAGCTTTTAAAGTAATAGAATTAAAAATAATGTGTTGTAGTTGAGATATTGGTGTTTCAGTTATCGTCAGGCCATTTCTTTACAACCAGTACTCATTCATTTTACGATGTTTATTTTTCTCAAATCAAAAGGTTTTTATTATGATAAGGTACGTTTAAACCATTTCTTTAACTCATGAAAATCTAGTAATCCAGAAAAAAAAAACAATTTTATGTCACTCTTTTTTTAGTATTGCTAGAAATAAATAATGTAAAAGCCCTTAAAAACGCAACTGCATTCCAATTTCGCAATTTTAGACTATTATTCTGCCAAACAATTTAAGCAACATTTGTCATACGAATTTAAGAAATTTGCATAAAAAGTTTTAACTTTTTTCATACAAAGACATTGTTTATTTTGTATGGGAGCCGACAACACTTTCGTCGAATTTCCCAAAGTTGTATACCAATTGTCCAGAATGGTTGGTAGAAGACGTGGTGAAAGTGATGTAAATGCTCACAGATACATCCTGTATCAACTCATATCGTAACCAATGGGGTCTTTCGAACTTTTCAATTCACCCTCTCTAGCCAACAAAACAATCGCTATGCACATAATAATAACGCAAACAACATAACCAAACAGTTAAAAAACAATATTTAACATAGTACCCACCATCCAATACGCCGGCTTATTTACACAGATTATGTACTAATAGGGTTGGCAGGGATATGAAGTTTTTAGATTCCGCATATTTAAATAATAAATCGATTATAAAAAAAGTACATTTAAGCGATAAGACCGCCTTATAGTACTGTTTATGTCTGTTGATTCACTTACATGTGACTATTCTATTTCTGTCCAATAAAGAATATCTGTCTATATTTCGTGAGCATTTCATTGTATCTCTAAGAAAACAGTAGCTACGACGCGACGTTGCAATCTTTAATAATAGTAGTGGAAAGTTTGTATTTCTAATTCTTAGTACTTTTTTATAACAATCAGGATAACCTCTCTCCGCCTGATGGTAAATAAGCGACCGTGAGATCCAAATATAAGGGTTACTGGCACAAAAGAACAAACAAAGTACCTATTGAGTCTGTCTACCTATTGAGTACTATCTCTACTCTGTCGTATATTAATATCGTAGTGATTATTCTTCCATGGTGTCAGCCCTATAATAGACATAAAGCTTGTACATACGCGCGCATATTTGCGAGCCAACGCGCACGCCGGGCTATAATATAGCGGCCCTTGTTTTTTTAACATGTTTGCCAAAGACGCATCTACACGAGGCCGCGCCTACGCAAACAGACAGTGCAAACACGGCCTTATGAACGGCTTTATTACGGAATTTGGGATTTTATTTTAAATGGAATTAATTAGGGTGATTGGCGGATCAATACGGACTTGCCAAAGGGAAGCTAGTAAAATGTGGAGTCATGGAACCCACAGAAAATGGTCAGTAGTATTGTGCCTATAAAAGCAAAAAAACTTGTTTCTGTGATCACTTGACATTGGCAAACATTAATTGTAGCCACGATAGATGCCAAAAAAATTTGTTTAAAATATCTAAAAACTTTACTTAAATGATTGCATGTATCTTTATGTTTTTAGTTGAGAATTTTATTATACTCGTATTCAATCAATTGTCAATTTACTAACGCAAGTTAGTATGTTAGTTGTAACGTTGTTTCCTTAAAAAATACGTAAGATTATGTACAACAATAGCCACACGAATTTGATCTGTCTAAGTAAAGCTCGCTTTAAATAAAACCATAGGCACAGTTATTACAAATTTCCCGCTAAAATTGTTAAAAAGTCCATCAAACTTTCAAAATGGCCGCTAAAAACCAAAACAACACGTAGATAAGAGCTGTCAAAACTTTCCCTCCAAGTCCAAACCTTAACAAAATTAGTAGTTAAATCCTGCTAAAACACCGTACATTAGTAGGTTAGTACCATAAGTAGGGTACAGGGTACCGATACAGCCCCTTACCGTAAACTGGATGTTATTTTACCTGGATACGTGCCTCAGGCAATCCGATCTTTTCGGCCAGCCTCTCCCGCGCGAACACGTCTGGGTAGTGGGTCCTCTCGAATTCTGGGAACAGATGGGAAACCGTTAATTTGACAATAAAAAAGGTAGTTGGGGTCACTGACCTCTTACATTAAAATAAGGTTACCGCGGAGTGAGCCCACGGCCTTATAATTAAATAGTAGACCAAATTTCTTCTTATGACCCAGACTTGAGACAAGATAGTCATAAAACGTAAAACCCACTATACAAAATTTTGCACATTTTTTTTTCTGTAATACTTACCTACCTGAGAAAACATGACAATTGCCACTCTATAGATTTTAAGTTATTTACGCTTTTAATGATTTCGGAAGTATTAACCTTAATATAAGGTTTCTAAGGACATCGTTCTATTTATAGAACGAAATATGGAACAAGTCTGAAGAAAAACTGACAAGCGAAATTTGTACCAAAAATCGTACAAGCGGTCTTAGGAAGAACAAAGTCACAAACGCAATATCAGCAGTGCCAAACATCGACCCCCGTCGTTAAGTGTTGGCGGTGAACTCCACCAGTCCCCGGGGACCTCATAAACCTATTTCCCAATGTCCCTTTCATCTTGTTTATTGTTTGCCAACACGGTTATTAGCAAATAAATATAAATACCGGCCCCCGTGTTTGCTCGCCTCTCCAGACGTGGCACCACGACCAATTATGGCTGTTGACCGATGCTAATCTTAGTTTTTCTGTTTGCTTCCGATGGTAATGAGTATATTGGTAATGAGGCCGGTAATGAGGTTTCGGTTAATTGAATTAGCGTTCGGTGGTTTTGCGATTTGGTGGGGAAATTTGTGCTCTTGCGGGACGAAAACAAATAGGTACTTTTTCGTAGGTAGCACGAGTTTATCAGAAGTTGTATTCTTGAAAACTGTCTCTGGAATATTTTGCGCACATCGCGTGTGGATAGGATGGAAATAAAGATTAGGTCGTGAACTCCGTTTCGTTGTTGGACCTCAGAGTATCCATAACAAATGTTATGTGATAGAGCTGGAAATATATAAAGTCCGATTTGCAATATGTTTAATATAGGAGATCGGACTTTCTGCTCCAAAGAATAAAGTCCGTTCTCGAACGGACTTCGTTCTTTGGAGGAACTTCAATCAGCGCATTAAGTTCCTACCTTTCTCAAGGCTGTCTATCTGGTCGTTGGTGAAGGAGGTCCGGTTCCTCTGCAGCTTCCTCTTCAGCCGGAGCCTCATCTGCGAGTCCTCGTCCCCGGACGACGCGTGCTCGCTGTTCCCGTCTGACCCCGCCTCGGACTGGAGGGGGTCTGCTGGGAAAGAAGGTTGCTGTTAGGACTTCTGTTTTATGTATGTAACAAATTTTAATTTACTGTATCTTGCACTGATGTAAGTCTTGTTGGTAATCTAATAAATAAATAAATGTAAAGACAGTAAAGAAAATTCACACAACATTTCATACATTGACCTGACTCCGTACTAAGTGTTACAAATATCAGACAACAGCGGATTTACAAACATAAAACTTAAATACATTGTATACTTATTAAACCACATGAATGTTTGTTTAGACTCAGAGTGGGAAACGAACCCACGACCTTTGGCGTATGAATCAGGGTGACTACCAAATAGCGACATCGGATCAGTCAAAATAATTGCAATGACAGAGTTTACTTAGTTGTAACTTATTTTATTATATTCAAACTAAAATGGCTTACTAAGGTGTGTCAAACAGTTACATTCTTAGATTTTAAATACTTGGTCTACAAATACTTATAAGATTTTTTTAAATGTTCCAATTCAAGCATTTATTTTTGCACAACCCTATGTAAAATTATCTAAAATAACGCATTGTATAAAAAGATGAAATTTTCAGTTGGATCGCATTCATATACCTAAATGCGTTTTGTAAAGTCACATAAAAAAGTTAATGTCGCAAATCTCACTAAATCGAATTAGCGTTTCGCTTTACGCATTCCAAACAATGAGATAACATTACGTAACAGATCGGCACTCGTTGAAAAATTTAAACGCACTCGAATCCGAGGGGCCTCTTCATCACAAAACATCAACAATGCACTCGGCAAAACGCTATCAACCAAATGCGTCAGCAGAACTGATACTGACGACTTTGTGCAATCATCGTGACCCCTCACCCCATAGGAATAAAACTAGAAAAGAGATCTTGTTACACTGGCCATTTAGACGCAAGGGTACATGAAAAAGACCTCTCGTCGCATACTTTGACTATTAAACTAAGGGTCTTTGTAAACTGGACGTCAAAAGTGAGGGTAGCAAAATTAAACGTTAGTTGTAACGTCGACATGCCCTCCGCTAATTGATTAATTTCTTTATGGTTCGGGTTCGATTCCCGTCCGTAATGTTGCACGGGTAACTGGCCCCGGTCAATGGGCCCGATGTTAGGCAATCTGTCACATTTGAGACACGCCTGTGGGCTAGGGCTAATAATGGAGATGGAAGCTGAGATATGGTTTGTTATTTATTTTGGTAATCTAATCTAATGGAGGGCATACGTTAATATTAGTAAATATGTGGGGTTTCTTGAGTTATCGCTCATACTTTTAATACATTCTAAGCTTGAGTTTTTGATAGCAATATGATGCTGACTTGGTTCGTTGTTACGAAACTAAGGTAAAACCCTGAAAGTATTTCTCACTCTTAGAGCTTGATGGAAACTCATTTACACTGTAACCGTATTAGACATACGACTACTATTTACTCTTCGACCCTCCATCAAGTATTTTATCAACTTTTTTAAAGATAGGTGGCAGACAAGAAAACGGATTATCTGATGGTAAACTCGGCTTCCCTCCGAATTGGGCTTCTAAACGCAGCTTACGCAGCGCAGGCGCTGCTTTACGGTGATTTTCTGTGAGGCCGTGGTATACGAGTATTTGTTAGTATATTTTATATTTGATGTCAGGTGTTAAATACCTATGGATAGTTTTAAAATGTTTAAAGTACCTAATGTCTTATGCCTTGTATAAAAAGTACCTTTTTGATCTCATTGAAATTTTCCCAATAAAACAAAATCTCTCGACACAAATTCGCTGCTATCCTTTGGGCACAAATTACCCACTCCCAATAGCAACAACAAAGTATTGCGAGCACAAAGAGTTCGTAAGCAACCCGAATGGGCCCCCGTTAGGGCCCTCACGGGCTGAATAAGTAATCACATGGTGCCTGAAAAGAGGCCACAGTGCAGAGTTGTCACAGTAAAGATGAAAATAAAAATTTTATTTATTAGGCACTTACAACACACATATTACAAAGTTGGCTACAAGAACATAAAATTGAAAGTAGGCACCTAAGCACCATCCATCAGGTTACCATAATGTGCCTATGCAAAAAACCTGTTACATCGATAAGTAGGTATACTTATTATTTTAGTTTAAAACATTGTAAAAGTGAAAAGAAAAGTATCAGCCGTATATATTGCCACACTGCATATTGCACGGCAAAGGCCTTCATTGTTAGAAATCAAGTCATCGGGTCACTTTTTGCTTGCCATCCAGGATAAAATGGGCTACTACTTGTTGGGCCCCTACTAAAAAAATATTAATCATTTTTGCACCTGTGTTTGCGCACTCACTTCAGCAGTATAAAATATCCTGCGTACCTACTTATACGTGTCTGATCGTTAAGATTGTCCGCCGTAGCTGAATCTTTGGAGGACTTTCCTTATTAACTCTCACCTAACATTCATCACTGCCGTTAACCACATTGTGGTAGGTTGACCTAGAAGAGCTGGCGCGGCGCCAGACCCGACGAGGGTGCCAATTGTACACTTAAAATAGATAAAGGTCCAACAAGAACTGAAACAAGAACCTGCCAATGTGTGGCGGATAAAAATAGACCACACATAGGTAAGTACTCGGATATAGACACCTTTATTTAAGTTATAAGGTGGCAGATAAGTTCAATCACCTGCTGGTGAGCGTTTGTACACCTGCAACATCAGTGGAGTCACAAGTATGATGCTAACCTTTTAACCGTGGTGTAAAATGTGATGTTTTAACTAACTAACAAAGTGATACAGCTCAAATCACCGGTCACTATCACAATAACAATTCGTTTCTATATTCAATTGACATTAGCAGAATCAACCAGCAGCAGTCTAAGCAAGCAGCGTCTTTACCACGCTTCAAGTTATAATGTTAAAAGAAAAAAATAACTCCGATTAACACTACTAGTGAAATAAATGCCGAACTAAACCCGAATAAGTTATTTTTCTAATATTATCTAGCCGACCTACTTCTATACGACTAACTTGCTTCCATTTTTATGTTCATGGTCTCGTTTAGTTGTGAGTGATCTAAGCTTACATATTTAATCAATAATTACATAAAAAATCATGCTCTGTACTAATTTTAGCGCAAGCATTACACCTGTGTCACATGTATGAGACGCTGCCATGCCACACCCATCAACAAATAGAGATGTAACTACTACAAGAAAAAAAAAACTTTTAATCGATTTTATGGGACATAAAAATCGATAAAATCTTTCAAAATTTGTGTAATAAAAATGTGTTTTCTTGTAACTGAAATGAAGAGGTGTATTTTTTAAATTTAACTTAAGTCTGAAATGACAACTTACAACTGTGAAGGAAAATTATATTCTATGCTTGTAATAATGCACTATAATAAACTTAACAGCCCATTCAATCCGGGCTTTGGCAGAAAATCGTCGATGCGAGTTTGAGAAAAACTATTTTTGAAACATCGATTTTGGATAATCGATTTTTTCACATCTCTAGTCTCGTTACAAAATGTTCCGCTCAACATGATTGATGCACGACAGACACTCGGCAACATGGCGAACTTTCCAATCGGTTGACAATTTTGATTGATCACCCGCCAGTGTGCACACGCCCTTAGCGCAGTTAAGACGGTAACAGCAACGTAATTTTAGTTGAGTATATATTAGGCGAATGAATATTGCGGGATTGCCCATGAATACAGGTATTTATATTTACATTTAAAACAAAGACCGTGATTTTTTTTGAAACTATTTGATATAAAATTTATAATTCACTAACAAAAGCAACCAATTTTCCTCTAGGACCAAAGGTAAGCAATTTATTGTATCAATCAGTTGATTACTTTTATTTGCTTGGGGACTTTTTTCTGAGTTATTGTGGTGTTTAAACCTCATTGAATAAGTAACTAATTATTGGCTTGATTCTATACTTGTATGAGTATTATGCTCGTCAATCTCTGAGTTTGCAGTTTCGATAACTTTAGCTTTTCATTTCTTTCACTTGTCGTAATGTCCCATACCTATCTTGTGTATTTTTAAACAACGAATAAAAAATCTATTCATACTACAAATTCTTTTTATTATTATTTCAATGGTTTTGGCCACAGTTGGATAGAGTAAATTATCAATTTGCTTAATAATTGCTATGCGTCGCTGTTTTTGTGTCTATTACTTCACTGAACATCTATTTACTGTACATCTAGCGCACGTCAGGGTGTAATGAGATCAATAGAAGATATGAAGTCCATCGCGAATTTGAATGACTTTAGAATTTACGAGAGGTCGTATTTACACAAGTTCTTACTGTGGGAGAGCCATGCTTCGGCATAAATGGGCCGGCTCGACCGGAGTGATACTACGACCTCACAGAAGACCGGCGTAAAGCAGGGCATGCGCTGTGTTTCGCCCAGTGAGTGCGACTACCGGGGGCTCATTCCCAAGGGATCTAGAAGGTAGGCAACGCACTCGTGACTCCACTAGTGGTGCGGGTGTCTATGGCCGGCTGAATCGCTTACCATCATTTGATCCCTCTGCTCGTCTGCAGATATAAAAAAGTCAAAAGGAAGGGTTATGTTTTCAGTTGTCCCTGAAAGTGAACTGTAAATAAATTTCTGAACTGTAAGTAGGTAAATATAAATGTAATGTCACCTGGAAAGTTTTATTAGATTAAATTTCATTACTTTTCCTAATTGCTAATATTAACACTAATTTGGAAAAATAACGAAAACCCGGAAAACTTTTAATAATCCACAGTGCTTTTGTACTATGAAATTACCTGTAACTTCAAAAAGTTTAAGGTCAATGCCCTTTGAAACACATTGCCTCTAAGAAAATCATCCGCTAAAGAATAATTATTTTCTCCCTAACATTAAATCCCGCACTTACCACCCCAAGACTAAAGCCAAAGAAAATCCACAAACACGTTTATACGAGTAACGAGACTTAAACACAAAAACACCTCTCCGAACCTTTGTTGAAATATTCCTACAATCCACGCTTTCATTATTTATTATCGGGTCTCTGTATAAAGGAAGAATTCATTAAAAAAATCAATCCCACCCCAAGCACTTAGCCACAATCCACCAATAACAACCTACAAATGATTGAAACGAAAGCTTCAGAAAGGCCGATGAAACACGAGAAATACATAAGAGAAAATAATAGTAGTGAGAAAATAAGAAAGGGAATAAAAGTGGGGGTTGGAGGGAAAAAATTGGAGAAAATAAGGCACAAAGGGAGCGAAGAAAGTCGGCCTGGGCAGATAAAGTGGGATTGGAGTTATCGGGGCGTGCGGGGCGCGTAGGTGGGGCGGCGGCGATTGTGTGAGGTCGATACTGTCACTCAGGGCCGGGCCCTCTGCCGGCGGGCGCGGGCGCCACTGCGAGCGGGTGACAAGACAGATGACTGCACAAGCTTGACTTGCCTTGACTCTATAGTAGTAGGCTTGCACTTATAAAAAATCTGCGCTTGAGAACCCAGGTCGGATAATTCCCGTTTAAACGTCGCGTTAATTCCCGTTTTAATATTTTATAGTTATAATCCAACGCGAAAATCTAAAACCTATTTAACCCAGGACTGAGATTTTCTTTAAAGAAATTCTGTTAGTCCGGTTTCTCTTTCTATCTGAGACTTTCTGTAAGTCAGGAAGTAGACTGTGGACCTACCCCTGTTTCGGAAAGCAGTTTAACTTTAAATGTAAATCTCGTCTTCGTGCTACTAAAACAGGTATTAAGTGGTGTGGTAGTGTGGCCGTACCTCTACGAGTAGGTTCACTGAATCATCATCTAATAAATTCACCAGATTCTGTACTAATTAGTTAATAAAACAACGGAGGCATAAATATCAGAAAATTGTTTTATTCATTACTAGTCGCTCGCATGTAGTTTGATTTGTCATTAAAATACTTTTTCAAAATACCTTAGGTATATGTTGCCCAGGCCTCACGGCTATACAATAAAAAAGTTTTATTCAAATACCTAGTCAAGTTATTTTTACCTAAACATATTCAATGCACACACAGCTTTTTGCATTTTCACAATATGCATTGAATAGATACTATTCCCCGCTACCGCTCATGCCTTGCACCCAGTCCCGCGGGCTCAACAACCCAGCGGCCGGACAAGACGCGATCTAATTCGGCACGCTTCCGCAACATACCAGCGACTGTACCGGCATGATCAACTGTACCGGCAACTTATAGGGTTAAGTCTTGCCTGTATGTTTACCTATTATACGCTAGATCTTTTATTGAACATACAGGGTGTATCTGTAAACATTTACATCCCTTTAACCACATGTTCTATCAACCATTCTGAACAACATTTGTTCAACAACTTTTCTAAATTCTTCGAAAAAATTTTCGACTCCCCATTCAAAATTACCAAGTCATGTGACCGACTTTGTATAGAAAGATGAAATTTTTTTATGCAAATTTTCAAAAGTCATAGAACAAATGTTGTTCAGAATGGTTGGTAGAATACGTGGTTAAAGGGATTTAAATGTTCACATACACCCTGTATATAGCTACTGTTAAACTTTTAATAGTGTTAATTTATACCAAGTATAAAAAAATATTCTCAATTTAAACATGGAATATGCAAAACTCAACATTACTTAAATCTAGCGTAACATGGATGTAAACTTTTAAAACTTTTCGATCTAAGTAATTCGTCACGCGTCCGCAATTTATCAGCAACGTACCAGCAATATCAACTGTTCTACCATGATATAGGCTTGTCTGATTGCTTTGTGTTAATGGACACACACCGCAACTATTTAGAAACTTCTCGATATAATTCGGCACGCTTCTCAATGCCACCGATAGTTTCGGCATGATCAACCGTCAAATCAGAAAAGCCTATACCATGTGAGTACTCATGATATAAGGTCACAAACTATAAAAAACTCCTCGATATCCTCGTAATCCGGCCACACAACAAAGCACAGACTGCAACTATTACTAAATTTATCTTCAGATCGTATCTGTGAACTAACCACTTCTACTAAGCATTCTGAATATTGTTCTATGGCTTTTGAAAATTCGCATAGAAAAATTTCAACTTTCGGAAGGCAGTCTAGAAGGATCGGCTTAGATTTTTTTATGTAGTTACTTAAATTTAGGACACGCAAACTAAAACAAACATTTTCTCCCCTATTAAATTATTCAACACGTCAAGGCAATTACCCAAAAATGTTTAAAACTCAACGTCAATTAGAACTATATAAATTCATCACAATGAAGCGACCAAAAACAAAGACCTATCAACTAAACGTTTCTTAAAACACTGTGAGTTCCTGAGAGTCTAGGAAGGGGCCAAGGGTTACTGGTTACAACGGCCTCCCAGCAGGCCTTCTAAATTACTTAGCGAGGGGTAGATACGGGCAGTTTTTACTATTGTCGTTTCGAGTGGGGCAATTGGTCGTCTAATGATTATCTGGGGATGTTGAGGGATGACATTTGTTGTCTAATAGGGTAACATGCGGCTTTCTTTTGAAATCCTTGGGAGAGAGCAAGGAGATAGGCACTTAACGTTATTCGCTAAGGAAATTGTTCTATTGTTTGGTATTGCTTTAATCATTTTAATTAGACCTAAAATTTTTGTAACTTAAACTTGAAAAAGTCAAAGCAAAAATCAGTATTAGATATGAGATGTTATATCAATTTATTTATGCGTTAATTAATGCTTTTCTTGCTTCGAAATAAACTACATAGAATCAAAATATTAACCACCTTCTTATGTATTTCCAATAGTATATTTTTTTGCCCTAGGTATCGCTGGGCAGACCGAAAAATATCTTTTCCACCTACAACGGCCGGACTAGCGATAAGTGGCCGAAAACACTCCGGAATGGCGAAGTCTCGTGTCGAAGACCAACATTCACTCCGGGTCGCTGAGCCAGCGTAGTAAGTATATTAATTTGAAGTTTAGTCAAAAGATCCGGTTACATTAATGCAAATTACACCCTAAGTAACCGCTAAACGGTATCAATTACATAAAACGTCCAATCACTGCATAATAGCTCAATTTCTCAATTACAATTGAAATGCAACAATAGGTCCGCAACACGCGGCTGCGAGCACCCTTGACTTCGAACTTCAACGCCAATGACTCCATACAGACGGCATCATGCAGTAAACGGCCTCTTTACAATGTATTGTTTTAGCTGAGAGGCATCAGCTATAGAATGCAGTGCTGTGACGTCAGTTGTTTCACAAAGGCCGACAATGCATACGCACTACTAGTATAGCTGATCAATAGATTTGTCGTATGTCATAGCCATATTTTTCCGAAACTATATGAACTTGGTTTAGGAGACATATTCTGTAAACCACATTACGATTTTCACACAAAAATTGAAAAACTACATGCTTAGAACTGAAATTCATTTTTTTTTTCAATCTGACCCATATGGAGTATTATCTATGGATAGGTCTTCAAAAATGATATTGAGGTTTTTAATAATAATTTTCGAAACTGAATAGTTTACGCGGGAAACATTTCCAAAGTGTTAAAATATTTTTTTCTTTTAAACCTTAAAAAGAACTGACAAAATGGACGGTATTTAAAACAATATGTAAGGATATTAAACATTTATGTGTGGAAATAAATCCCATGACAAATCTTAATTAAAAAAACACGAGCTGTAATAACTGCATTGCATCGCACAGTGGACGGGTTACGGATGATTAGGTCCGACCACTGTGTCACTACGCAGCCCAGTGCGCCCACTATATGTCCAGTTTATACCTCAATGTGCACAAGCTATTTGCGCAATTATTTGTGCCGCGTCCCACTGTGCAAATATTGTCTAATTTTGTGTTCGCTCGTATCCGCTGTTTATCCTATCACGGCTAAATACTGGCTATCCAATATACTTATTGAGTGATCGGATTACATGGTGATAAAATTCTAGTTCCTCTGTCAACCTGATACCCTGAGTGAGGAAGCTATCATCACTATGGAACACGTGTTATGATTTGATTTAACAAAAGCGGTGGTTACTCACAGCAAATTGAATTGTGTAACTTAGATTTAAATTCTTGAAAATATAGGTGCATAATGTATAGACAAACACAATGGGTTACATCTCTAATTGATACTGATTTAATTTTTCAGTTGAACACACACAATTCCACATCTAGTAATCAAGTATCCCGTCTTATCTAAATAGGGCGATATTGATTTGAATTTCGATTAAGACGTTTAGTAATAAATAATAATGAAGATAACTGCATCGTATTTTTAGAAAGTATTACCTTAGTATGTTCTTGACCTTTTTCATCTAAACATGTCCTTCTTTCCATGTCGTTATAAAACAAAGTCCTTTTGATACAAGTAGATAAACTTTGTGGTAAATTGATTGATATATTGGTAAGCCTATTAAAGATTAAGAAGCCGTTGGCTGCTTGATTGCGGCTCGTGATTTTGGTATTTCACGTGTCAAATCGACTTAGCTATTAAATCACTAGGCCATGTTCAAAGATATTTGCGTAGGACATTAAAAGGACAGTGAATAGTCTATCAAGACATTTATGGCAGCCTTTGTTGATATTACACTCGTTAGTCAGTGGTGGTCATGGATAGTCAGCTTTTCATAATACTATAGCGTAAAACTGATCCGGTTTTGTTTTCGACACAAATGTGTGGTATAGTCATAGATATCATAGATCAGAAACTGAAGAGACGAAGTAACGATAGAGTCTGGGGAGGTGACCCAAAATATGTGGCGCAAAATTAGATTGACGCTACAGTTTTAAAGAAAACTGACGGTCTATGGCACTTTTGTATAAATTCCTGTCGGCGCAAATACAGGGTTGTATAGAAAGTCCGAAAAATTGATCAAAGCCCTAAAATGTAAATTAAAAAGCGTACTCAAATTTCGCATCGAGTAACGAGTTCGATACATAAAAGTTGCCGTGTCCGTCAATCACACTCGTGGGTGGGCTTTTGTACAGAAATACGTCGTTCATTTTTTACTCTGTGTGTATATTTTTTTGCGCCATTTCTGTATACTTCCGAAACATTGGGCGGGCTCGGCCAGCCGTGAGCACAACAGTGCGTTGAATATTAAAAACGTTGCGACGCGCACGTCACCGTACGCAGAGCCTACATTTTATTGAACTTTCATTTATTGTTTTTCAACAGCGACATTATTTTTCTAAAAGTTCACCGAATATGGGGTCATGTCACATAAATATAGAAACGTGTGACAATAAAACATTGCTAAAATTAGACGAGTCTTTTGGCGCGTGATGATAAATTGTAACTAAGTGTTTTATTTTGCTGGACTCGATCTTCTTTGTTATTTCATCGAAGGATTCTGTGTGAGAGTAAGTTGTGGTCATGTGCTGAAATATTTGCACTAGCTCCATAGGTGTGTTTGCAGATTTTTTTTTCTTTTTAGAGCATAGAAAGTTAGAGCAAAAAGTTTTATTGAAAGACCAAGAAAATAAAATACACAATTTTGCAAGTAACTGATATTAATTATTATTTGTGTGTGAATGTAGACAGTCATTATTACATATAGTAAAACGGCTTTTTCGCAAAAGGTTTTACTTTTAATTACTTTAGATCAGCAAGCTTTCCTTTCGAGCCTTTTCTGACTGGAACTGATTGTAGAACGAGTTACGACTTACGAATTTTTGCAAACGCATCAAACACTTTTAAAGTTTTGATGTTTTTTCTAGTAGGTATCTAATTTTGCAACCAAAACAGCGCAGGTATAACATACGAGGCATTTCACTATTTTAGCCTAGACACTTATTTTAGTACAAGCACTGTTCTAGTTTGAGACTAAGCAATCGGTGTAAATTTTTTGTTAAGAATCAATCTAATTGCGCATTCAATGAACTATTGTTGCATGTTTTACTGGACTCGATCTTCTTTGTGATTCGTTCATCGAAGGATTCTTTGTGAGAGTAAATTGTGGTTATGTGCTTGTAATATTTGCGTTGCTCCATAGATGTGTGTGCAATCAATTAATCAATCAATCTAATTGCGCCTTAAATACACTTGTACTATTGTTATATAGGACTTTAATGAAAACATAGTACGTGCCACGTCTAGGCGCGTTCGTGCTCATGCGTCCCGCTGTTGGCCGAGCGGTAATTGGCAAAGACGTCGGACTTATGGCCGTTAAGCGATTTCATGCCACATTGCCGCCGACTCGAGCTGGACAAATCGGTTTTTGTTTCCACACCGCATTGGAGACCTGGGATTGGAAATTGCAACTTTAGGACTAACTTTTCGAATCATTAGGAGTTATTTAGGAACGTTAAACTAAATTAGCTAAACCCGAGCGATACTCGAAAATTCGAAACATACCTACTTGCTGGACCTGAGAGTCGGATTATCCAAAGATCATGGCTCAGTACTTAAACCACTACACCAACGGGGCGTTTTTTTTTATACTAGAGGCGGCAAACGAGCAAGCGGGTCACCTGCTGGTAAGTAATCACCGCTGCCCATGAATAACTGCGAGATTAGAGAGGTCGCTGATGCGTTGCATGTATTGTATTTATTTATAAACTTTAGTGAGTTTTACCGAGCACCAAGCTGTGTGTGCTAAAAGTTACGTTCGAGATTATAAAACTTTTGATGTAGATAACGTATCGGAAAGATAAAATATGAAGGTAACTCAAGATGAGGGTTGGTTCTTGTTTGCAAAACTATGTCCAATTAAATTATCATTTATTCTCCTTGACAGCACTCTGTCTTCTTCACACTTACACAATTAAATTTTAAAGACAAAAAGACACATTCGCTTTTAAAAATTGTTGTTAATATAAAAACAGTCATATCCCTGGTACGGTCGCGTACCGGCCGTGCTCTTTGCCCCGTGACCCGGCACATAGCCGGCACTTACCCGGCACTTCCCGGCAACTTACTGCCGTTGTTTAGGCGCGTGACCCGAATGCCGACACAAAGGCACATGGTTAAAGACGTGTGCGAAATTGTCAAGTCAAGAAAAGATTTTTGAGTTCTGCTTCTTCGTACTTTCTTTTTAAGTTTAGTTTAACGTGGTTTTACCGTCCGATATGGTTAAGTTAATGATTTTGAACTAGTAACCATGATCCAGTTAGCCTGGTATCTAAGGGTCGCTTCTTTTAATTACCATAAATACTAAACTTACATAACGTCGTAACGCCCAGACAGCAGACACAATGGAAAATCAATTGTTTTATGCCTTTTAAAAGGCTAATGGGCCTTACGACGTTATTTAAGATAATTAAAATTAGGGTTAAATGACGTCTCTGAGTGTGGCTGTTACTCTTCCTCCCTGTAATTTTAAAAATTTTGGGTCAGTTTTCATTAAACCACAAATTATTAAGACCAAAATTTTGAGTTTGGGCCGTGTAGAGCTTATAATCGATAACAGCTAAAGTACAACAAAGGACTTTATTTCGGTACGTTAGTTCCAGCTAGTTCAAATAGATGGCGCTGTGCGTTGATTACATCGCGCAAGTCCTTTTTTCGTTGTATGTATAAAAGATGTACGAGGCTTAATGAGAAGGCTGATTGTTTTCATCGCTTACAATTTAAGCATCAACCTGAACTCTTTCCCTTCTTATATCGAAGAAATTTTCATAATCTTCTTAGCAAGCTAAAAATTTCTAGCATCTACCTCCAATATTATAGGCATTAATGAACCCTCGTTAGCCAAGCCTAACACATTTAATAAGAATCTAATAACATTACTGGAGCCAGTAAAAAACAAAAGAGACTGTATAATCTCCCCGCAACAAACCCGAGGTGTTCGGAACAAGGAGCTACCCCCTACACCCCGGGGGTTTTAAGGGGGTGTATTGAGTGGAAACGACTGAGGACCCGGCGTGCTGTGCCGAAGAGTGATTGAAGCTGATGTAAACAATAATATTCGGAAATACTTGATGTAAACGGGACTAAACGCAAGGATATTTAAATATATAAGTCCTTACACTAGCAACCCACCCTCACTTTGTCTAGGGACTAGTTTGGTCTAGGTTCAAAACCGTAACGAAGCGAGTGCTGTACCAATAGCACCGATAGATGGCGCTAGTAGTCGATTACATCGCGCAAATGTTTCGTGTTTCCTGTTTATCTATAAGCCTTGATGTGGACTATGAGATTAGCCTCTTTATCGTAGGATAAATTGGAAATAAAAAGGTAAACAATGTTGCTGTCTTTTTAATTTGGAAGTGGATTAAATGGTGATTAATTACTTTCCTACAAAGAATTATACAAACAAAAATATTATAAAAAGTAGAAAAAAACATTGGGCCTTGGAGGAGAACTACCTTAAATCTTTAAGTAAGCATGTTGTACTTAAAGGAAACAAAACACTCCTAAAAATATTTTTGAAGATTATAACCCGGCATACAATTTTTGTATTGGCCGGGAATCGAAGCAAAACAACAGTCAACAGCCACCAATCCAGGCTTTATGAAAAAATATTTTTGTCTAAGAAATCTTAGGTGTAACACTCGTCTATGGTGTGTGATATCCATTAGTACTATATCATCTGTGGTATGTAATATCCATAATTAATATTACACTAGTATTTCACACTTCTACGTGAATAAGTTCAATTCAGTTCACATAAGAGAAAAATCACCTCAAGCCTTCCGTATCTGCAAAATATTGGAGCACCCTGTGAATCCAGCCTTGAGCTAAATGTCGGCGCGTCAAAGGACATGAAAAGACGCCGCGCTCGCCATTTCAACATGGCGGCTCAGACCTACACTGGAGCTAGATCTTGCATTGCTTTGGTTAGCTACGTAATGTAGGTGTTGCGAGTATGTTACGGGAAAAATGTGCAGGGATGACCTAGATTGATAGTTTTATGTTTTCCCTTAATATTTTCTATCAGTGGCGTAGTCACTTTGTTTCGGGACATTTACAATTTGCAACAATAGATGGCGCTTGGGCGATCGGTTTACTTCGCGCAAGTGATTCGCTTTCAATGCCTTTCAATTTTAAATGCCTCGGCGGTGTAATGGGTAGTGCCAAGGTATGTTTCGTAACCATTTTCGTTCGTTGGTTTTGGTATTATTTCACAGGTTGAGTATTAGGAAAGTTAGTTTTTCTTTAGCAACTGTTTGATACACAACCACGCAATTGTGAAAAAAGAAAAATCTATCGTCTTTGGCAACTAGTCGAGTACGTACAGCCACACATCAAAGTATACAAAACTGTCAAATTTCTTCAATCGACTCTCATCTCTCTGTCAAACACATTTGAATATCAATTGAGGAAATTTGACAGTTTGTGGTAACCTGATGGTTTGCTGTCTGTACCTTTTTTTTATGTGATAGGTAACAGACGAGCAGGCGGATCACCTGGATACCTGCAACATCAGTGGAGTTACACGTGCGCTGTCAACCTTTATCCCCTTCCCCCAGGGTGGGCCGGTACCCTCACTCACTCGGCGAAACACAGCACAGGGGCTGCTTCACGCCGGTTTTCTGTGAAGCAGTGGTACCACTCCGATCGTGCGAAGCGTGGCTCTCCTACAGTCCTAGCAAGCACTCACCTAGCAAGAATGTTGGTTGCCTGAAACTTGGTTGCCAATGCGGCCGAAAGGTTAAGGCGTGTCGCACACACACTCAAAGAGTCAAGGCGGAAGCGTTCAAGAGGCGCACCGCCTCTGACTTTTCTATACAATCAAATATGTCAACGCATACTGCCAGAGTCGCGGCGCAGTCGAGGCGGCGGAGGTGCAGGGTCGAGTCGGCGACGCGGCGCGGGCGCACGGCACGCTGCCGCCCCGACCCCGCCGCCATTTTGTCATCGTCTTCTGACGACGACATATTGAATGGGTGTAAACGATGCTCTGCACCTCCGCCTCGACTCTTATATCACACCACCGCCTCGACTGTGCCTTGACTCCGCCTCGACTCTGGCAGTGTGCTACCCGCCTAACACGACTAACCTCTTTTATGCTCCTCCGTATTCCCTGGCCTGTTCAGCTGGGGCGGTAGAGGCGCCGGTATCGTGGGCGCGGGCGCAGTCGGCAGCCCGGGGTACCACCAGCCCGTCGCGGCCTGCCCGTTGAACATGCGCAGCTTCTCGTATACGCTGTCGTTCTGCGCCGACGCAGCTTGTTCCTTTTGTGACGCCAGGTTTCGGAGTACTCGGTTGATTGATGATACCTGGGTGGGGAGTGAGGATTTTTAGATTGTGGTTTTCAATATCAATAAATAAAATATATAAAAAAATGTTTATTGCTCTCAATTCTCATATAAAACCTAGTTACATAATGTATAGTGTAGTATTTACATTCTTTCAATTTTAACTATTATTATTAAAGATGGGAATTAAAGCGACGTTAACACAAGCATGTGACCACGGCCACAGCTTACAAAATTAACATCGCCTTAATTTCCGTCTATACTTAATAATAATAATAGTATCTACATAATAATATATTATTGCACTGCGAACATAAAGGAAAAAATGTTATATACCGCAGGATTGGACTCTATTCTAAAATCTATTCGACAAGTAAAACATGATTTTCTTATAAAATTTACCGCTAATAAGACTTCTCTAATCGTTTTTCTAAAAAGTCACGTTTTCTTATAAGAGGCCATGTTCAAAATTCCACTAACACTATAAAACATTTTAAAATCGAATAAGATTAAATCCAATGTAACCTAAAACAGATACTCAAAATGCAATTTCCATCAGATTACAAGTTACCTACCCTTTATATAGTCACATCCCCATCAGTATGGAAACTACTATCTAATAGGAAATAAATTGCGAACCCCACCCCAAGTTGAAAACACGTGTAATTTAAAATCTAATATGATTACTAAATTCCAATCGGGATTCTCAAAGGGACAGATTAGGCAAACCCCTCCCCGTGGCCCGGTCCTAAAAACCCCAATATCTATCTACTTTCGCCGAAAAACCACGCATGCGTGAAAACCTGACTCACACAAACATAAAATTCTATGTATGCCTATTTTAACACGTAGTGCTCAGGGTTACCGCTCCAATGACTCTTTGCAAATGGATTGGCGTGCCTTTTTTCTTTACAAAAAGGCAACATGGAAACGCTTGCGTTTAAAATATAACTGTTGGGTTTAGGACATTTTATTCGATAGAGAAATTTAAATTCTACAAATTAATAGACGTTAATTTTGTGTATGTGCAATGAAGACGAAATGTAAAAATACCATTATGTAGAGTTGATTTATTCCAAAAAGTTTATTTGACAAAAAATATTGAAAATTTCTTTTTTTTTTAATAATTACTTTAGTCATTCTCTATTTAGACACAAGGTTTGTAATGTTAATGTTACATCGGCGAGCCAAATGAAATCACAGTAACTGCAAAATTTACAGCCCATACGTTTTTAGAAAAGCTTTGTCGCGTTGCATAATCTCATCTCCATACAAAAACCATTAATAACAAAATAATTATTATAGCTATTTTTCCAAGAAAAACATTTTCTACATGGTACCAAAAAAGTTAATTAAATCTATGAACCAATAAAGATGTTCATAATTTAACACATAAATAGAATAATTCAGCAAATATTCATTAAAGTTAGCATCAAATAAGTAGCAAGTTAACCAAATAAGAAAATGTAATACAAAGGAAAAAATAGTAACTCATAATATTATGCAGTTTCCACTTCGCTTGACAGCCCTATTACCCACAGTTATAGTTATATGTTCGGGGTGCTTCTAGATATAATATCTATCTGTTTTCTCGTTGCCAATGGCAACTGGGAAATTGTATTTTTCCCTATGCCGGGGCGGGAAATCGCTTGAATGGGGGGACGCACGGGATCGCTCTTTGTGCTTTATACATGATTGGGGCTAGCCGGACGGGTAATGTACTACATGTTTCGTTTCTTTTGTATAATCACTGTATAAGGGAATTCGCTTTTTTTTCATACCTTTTTGGGCGGGCTAGTCGGACGGATGAAAATATGACGTGTTATTTACTATTGGCCCGTCTTAAATTCGTTAAGTTTTTATTTTTCTATTAGTTCCAAACTTTACCATTAGATGGCGTTGAGTGTTGATTATATCTGGCAAGTGTTTCGACTTTGGGATTACCTATAAGCCCTGTCGTCATCAAGAAAGTTTACCATAATGAGTTTTTTTTACATAAGTTGATTTCCATTTTAAAAACCATACAATTTAAGTCTCTACTCGTACCAGTACTTACTTTTCGATCTGTATGGGTTTGGTTAATTTGTCTGACGATGACCAAATATGTAACGCTATACTCGTATCAGAGCTTGAGACCAAATATGGGCTGGTCATAAATTAAAAGTTGACCACTTTGAAACGTATTTTTTTTTATTTCTGGTTAGTCAGACGCGGAGAACTTAGGTATTAATAAAAAAACTCAGAACAATTTATCTCCCGACTTGGGGATCAAACCTAGGATCCCAAGTAATTTAGAAAAATAGTCTACACACTTTGATCTGATAAGATTAAGTAGTAGGTACCTAAATGCAAACAAAGTCATATATTGTTAATGTGTATCTATTTTACGTAAATGTTTGATAGTTCATGAATCAAGTTCATTGAATGTCTAAAAGCACAAACTTTCTAAATCAAACACTAAATAGTTTGAAAGTGGAATTAGCGCCTAAAACAATATCCAATACCTATCAAGCCAGGTGTAAAGTAAATATAGTTACTATTTCATCGTAAGGGCTTTTACACACCTACCGGGTTCGTCGCAGGTTAAATAGGTAATTTTTGTTCGGGGTAAGGTAACTTACGCCCAAATACTCAAAACTTATACTGAGAATTTGTTAACAGAAAATCTCAAGTAAATCTGATCTGGTCCAATCCTCTAACTATTCCCTATATACAGGGTGTATCAGTAATTATGTGGGTACATCCCTTTAACTACGTAAGTATTCTATCAAACATTCTGGAACAACATTTTGATTTAATACTCTAGGAAATTCAACGAAATTTTTTACTATGTAAGTATGTATGAAAATATATTTTTTATTGCAAATTACAACATAAATGTGGTTCAAAATGGTTCATAAGTAGTAATAGATGTAAAATTGTAATTTTCGGAAACATCCTATATTTAGCTTTATTACTGACTGCCAGTGAGCAAAGGTCCTAAGTCCCACTATGTGTCTGTGTGCTACGCGCAGATTTAATCCCTTGTTCGACTAATGGAAGATAATGTAGGTGGGCGCAAACACGCGCCCAGCGAGAGCCGCGAAAAATAACAGCCTTCTGATTCAAAATGGAAAAGGTATTGAGAAACGCGTGTAAATAAAAAGGGTTTATACAACCTTTTAATAAGGACCAGGCTTGTGAAAATTTTAACTAAAGGAATACAGCATTGTTTTGAAATATTTTTGTATGTGATAGGCGGCAGATGATTCTGAATCAATGGTTTTGTCCATCTCCTTGAAACTCCAGCGACTGCTTTAAACTAAACCGGGAAATACACTGAAATGAGATGATAGATACGAGTATGAGGTGGCAGATGAGTAGACGGATCACAATATGGTAAGCGATTGCAGCCGCCCATAGACACTTGCAGCATTAGTTTTCTAGCTTCCTTTTAGCAAATCACGTAATATAGGTAGGTATCGTTGGTATCTACTTAATAAGTCAGTAGTTGTCAAAAGTAAATACCTACTTACCTAGACCATAAAAAGTACACTAGGCTAACGACATTTAAAATTAAATAGTTCTAAACCAGGATCGTGAGAAAGACCAATCCATCTATTTCACAGAAAAAATAAACCGGTTCTACACCAATCAAATCTAAAGGTTATTTCGTAACGATACTAGTGACACTAGAAAAGGACTTCTAATAAGCAAACGACAAAAACCAATTAAAATTGCTTTATAATCTCATTAGACCAAAAAGTACCTAACTATTTTGGTTTTGAAAATGGAATACTTGCTAGACCACTTATTAAAAAAATCTTATTTGATTGACGAAAACCTTAGCTACCTGTAGTTACCTTTTCTAATCTGATGCGATGTTAATAAGAATTGGTAGATTTTAAAAATAGAATTCGAATTCCAAATTGAACCAGCCAGTGGTTATGAAAACGTGAATGTTTCTGACAGCGCGCTGGCCAATCAGATAGGTGCTGTGAAAAGATTAAACAGCGTAGCGTTCCTATTCGAGCTTTACTTTACTTTTCTTTTGTGTTTTAAAAAGGTTAGGTTGGATTAGGCTTTAGTAATTCAAATGAAAAAAAATAGGTAAGTATAATAGCTTTTCTAAAGAAAAAACATTCTTAATTAGGAGAAAAAAAGCACATTCCTATGCGATAAAAAGGAAATAACGTGTTCAAATCCCACGTTGAATGAATACATTATGAAGTATCTAATAGGTAACACAAATTTTAGTCAATCATTAACAAAATCATTCAGCCATTTTCCTTTACAAACAAAATTGTCAACTACCATTGAATTTAGTAAAAAAACTGATCTGATAAAAATACAAAGCCAATTAGCAAAACAAATGCTACAAACGTTATTGAATGAAAAAACAACACCAGCTGCGCTGGCAGCAATATAGCGTCTTTAACAGTGAAGCAAAGCGTTTGTCTAGTTTTACCTGCCCCATTTTTTGTTTGTAGTGAAATCTTCCAAATTAAATCCAAGAGTGAGATCTACTTCCCATCCTCAAAATAAATATATAAAATTACCGAAAAAATAGGGATGCTTGCACGGATGAAAGTTTTACTAATGCTAACCTGCCTACGAGTCGTCGTGGTTACAGGTTAAATACTTAATATTTGCGTTTCAAAAAATATAGAACTGGATACCTCTTTAATGTCAACCTGTTCTGCGCAAGTGGGAATGCGTAGATTTTAAAATCTATATATATTTTTAATACGTCGCATTCTAGGATGGGTATCTTCTACGTAATTTTAGCTCCGCATGTGTCAATAGTTTTAAGTAACTATTCAAATTAATTTAAATTTAGATTTTTTTATTTGACGTAGCCATGTGTGACGGGAAAATGTTCATCTCTTGTAGTTTGTCATTGTAAACTAAGCGAATATGCCTTACTGTAATTCATTGAATTGTGAAACAGAAACACACGATTAGTCTGGCAATGCCTCAAACAGTGACATCTGAACAAATAAAGAATGGAAAAACGGAGAAATCCCCTTTTTGAGGTCGGTTAAAAAGTATATTTTCTGGGTTTTTTATCGTTGACACGTGCTACGAGGATTCTTTCTTGGTTCGACTAAATTTTACATTACGTCGATAAATCTTACAAAAAGTTCTAAATTTTGTGTTAGTTGAAGTGTAGTTAATCTTAATTTGCGTTCTTTTTTTCAGTTACCTAAAACTTATTTATAATTAGGTACCTGTATATTTCTTAAAAAGAAACAAAAGTCTAGATAAAAAAAAGTAAAAAATAAAATTATCGAAACAGGCTGAAATAGTTTCCAATTCGACACTATCCGACAAAAAACCGATCAACTTGCGAGTCATTTTATTTTTATTTTATCACTTACACCCTTTTCGACGCGAGTCCCCCGTATTAGTGTCCAGCGATGTGTGTAAAGGGCCTAAAACTTTCGACAGTTTTAGAGGGCGAGAGCCCTACGGTTAAAACGGGATTTTTAAAGCACGAACCCCCTTTTTGGATAAAAATGTGACGGTCGCGCATAAATTGTTTTCAAGAGAAAATAATTTCCAGCTTAGAATGATATAAAATAAAGCACATTCGTTTTAATATCACCAAATAGACCGGAATAAGTAAAACGACGTAACTGCAGTACGTATAAATTTTTTTTTATTTTTACAAAAAAAAGACAAAACATCAACGTCTGATCGGCCAGCGCGTGACAGAGAGAGTAGTATTGGCAATTACTGTGAGACAAAACGAGACAACATCATTATCTCAGTGGCCAATATACTTAGACCCGCTGTAGTACTCAGAACTCAGTTGATAACAGCTCATTTGTTAATGGTTTACAATAAACGGGAAAAGTACGGTAGCGTCAGCAGTTTCGATAGGTATTGTTTTAATAGCGGTCAGATATAAAATAGCAATTTTATTTCGACTAGAAATCAATAAACATGCAAATAATAATTACGTATTATTTTTAAGTGAACGTTTATTGTTTTAGATTTCCGCAAGATCCGCGTTTAAAAGAAAAATTGATCAAAGTTATCCAGCGGGATCGAAGTGATGAATACTGGTTACCTGGACAATTTAGTCGAACTTTCTCTTCTCATTTCAAAGAAAATGATTTATATTTGACTTCCCTAGGTCGGCGTAAAGTAAAAAGTATTATATTTGTATTTCTTCTGTTGTCTTATTCTATAACACAAGTGCTTAAGCTACTTAGTACGGAGTCAGGACATTAAATGTGGGGTTGTGTTAATTATTAATTAATTATTAAGTTATAGTAAATATTACTCATAATTTTTCTTAAGGAATAGTAGGTCAAAGGCCTTTATTATAGAAATCAAGTCATAGCTACTATGATGGGATTAGGCATAATCACCATCCCTTTATGCGGTTTGGTGATCAAATCCGATATTCGCTCTGTGATTAGAGTAATTTATTTGAATAAATAGATAAATGAAGTGTAACATTTAGAAATAAAATGTCCTATAAATAAAATTGCTTTTAAATTTAGGAATTGTTTTATTTTCAGTTCCCAGTATGAAAATTTTGCTGACCGTATTTTATTCTCATAGATAGTGACTTTCGATGACACGCACACGTCATGTCATCAAAATATTGCCTCGTTTTTAGGTGTCAGGGCATATCTATGATTTAAATCTTTGCTTAGGATATTATAAATAAAATAAAACACATTCGTTTTAATATCACCAAATAGACCGGAATAAGTAAAACGACGTAACTGCAGTAACGTATAATTTTTTTTTATAAAATAAATAAAAATTAACTTCCAAACGTAGTATCATCATCGCATGTCAGCTCCCCGTTCAAAACCGTTGCTTCGGAAGCCCAGGGTACGTTTGAGCCATCCAGAATTTGGGAAGTCTATTAACTACTACCAAACATACCGTCAGACATTAATGAAATATCTATAGCAAAGAAATTGTGACGTCACATCTGAACTGACAGGGCGGCATAGCGGCTATGTCGCATTACCGAACAGGCAGGTAACGAGATACGTCAGGCGGCCACTCCAACTCAGTCTCGTGACAGCGCGGACACGGACCAGGAACGAAGTAACTCGACGCCGAGAATGCGAGGATTGCTTCGAGAATTAGGTCTTATGTGTATTAATTTTAATCCTTATAATAGACGAAGGGGCATTAACTTCCGTATCAGCAGTACTATTCCAGATTAATAAGTGCGTTTCGACTGCGATATGGCAATACCTCCCAGATAGGGGGTAAAAAGGTAAATAAAATAGCTATATAAAATTTTACTTTCTTTTAGCAAGTTAAATGAGATTAACACAAAAACATCAATTACGTTATTTAAACACCTCGATTTACCATCAAATCTCACGCTTCAACAATACGCGCATTTTTCCAAACAAATGCGTTTTAGTCGAACAATATTCACACAAGAGATACGATCACAACACATTTGTGCGTGTAATTAAACGCAAGAGATCCAGTTTCGCGACGAGATAGCACCAATAGATCATCCGTGAGATGCGCGGGCGTTCCCGCGTCAGACCACATGGTTGTCAACTGTACTTTGAATATACATTTATACAATTTCAAACTAGTTTCCTTCTCGCTGTATTTTCTCATATGCATTAGACATTTTCGACTAAAATGAAGTTAGATGAAAAATTTAAATGTATCGTTGTTTATTAATTATTATTTAGAAACGATTTAATTATTTCCTGAAAATGGTAATCCCTATTAGTAGAAAGGATTGATTTTTATTACATTACGTATAATGAGATATTTCTGACAAACAGTTAATACTACTAGTCTAATCTAGGTTTGATATGTTTCCATTTGCACATAATGACGAACGTCTCAGTTTCTTTAACTTTCCTAAGGCCAAGACTGCATACACTATAGAAAATAGGTGTTTCTCTTTAAAAAGGCTTTTAGGACACGGCAGGAGCAACCAAAGAGGCCCGGGCCTTAAAGGCCACAAGCTCAGAAATAACCTAAGAACCCATGCAAGGAATTTGCCACGGGCTTCAGATAGAATAGTTATGCCACTCGACGACGGTATACGAACTCATGATAAAATGATAATTATTGATGAAATTTCTCTCATCTCATTTCAAATCGCGGCAACCCTACTATCGAGTGACAGGTGTCACGTGGTATGCGCGCGCGGCGCTCATTACCGCCGACGCGACACGGCGATAGATCATCTAGCGATCGATAGCGTTAGAGATCCACCGCCTTGGTGGTCCGGCGAAAAAAACTTATACGGAAAATGGTTTATGCCGCGAACAAAAAGGCATTTACGTGGTTGTTGCCTTTGGCAGACAGTTTTTTTAATTCATTCTTTCAACCTAATGTGTAATGACTGTAAGATGAGAGTCGATTGAAGAAATTTGACAGTTTTGTATGTAGTTGATGTGTACGTACAGACAAAAACCCCAATGTATTAAATGTAGAGTAGGTATCTACTTAGAATTAACTTTGTTTTTTTTCATTTCCCACGGGAATCATTACAACAGGAACAAGCTGGACTAAACCGCGAGTTTCCGCTAGTACAAATAAATGGGTCTAAGCAGACATTTACTAGGTATCAATGTAGATACATAGGTGACTACGGTCTATTCTAGGGGTTCTTGAACTATCGAGCTCGGATATATAAGTAATACTGCCCTTTATACCAACTATGTAACTGCCAAATTTTCATAAAAATGCCGTTTTAGTGGCAAGTTTTCAAACCCGTGTAACCCCGAAACTGGCTTCAGATTCTTAAAAAAATATCGATTACTCGTTTACAGAAGTTTAGGCTTCTTCTATTTTTAATGTAGGTAATTATAAATTCTGCCGTCAATTTTTAAGGAATATGGATTCAAAGAATGCCGCGGTATTATTATCTCAATATTCTCAATAAGAATGAGCCAACTGTAATTTCCGTCTTAAAAATTTATTTTCTACATTATTTTTTCTTTAATTTTATTTTTATTCTTACTTTATGTCTAGCCAGTTATTATGCTGTTTGTTTTGCTCAGTACTGTAATCTTTACTACGTATAGAGAGATTAACTTCTATGGACACGACAAGGCTTATAGGTTAACCGAAAATACGAAACACTAGCGTGATGTAATAGAAACCAAACGCCATCTATTCGTTCAATTAGGAACGACTGTCCCGAAACGAAGTGAGGGCGAGCCACTAGTAAGAAATAAAAAGAATATATACTCTACCGTCTGACACGAGTCTTTACGTCTAGTAATAAGTTGTTTATTTTTCTACCAGTAGCTCTGAGAAGTGAGTTACGCCGACGACAGAGTAAGCATGTGACTTTGAGAAGTTGTTGAAGTGAATGACCTCTAGTAACGTAACTTCAATGGTTTTCGTAAGTTCGAGTGTCATGCCTACATATTCATGGAGTACAGCGGTACCGTTGTAAATTACGTACTTGTTTATTTTACTTATCTCAAAGTACAGATTTAGAATCAGCTAATGTCTGTATTGACTAGTTCTCAAGATCTGTTTTTTTTTTCAAGAAACGTGGGTCTAAATCATTAAAAAACACTGATGCTATAAATGTGCATAGGTCACATGATCGATTTTATAATAATTGCGAATCAATAAAAATACATAAAAGCGGATCTGTCCAACAATTTGACCAAAAAAAAAGTTACAGAGAAAATGGCGTGATCTAAGGGATAACATTTTTTAGAAATAGAATTGTATTCAGTCCTGCCCAGTGGCAATTACCCAAATTATCTGGCCAAAAAAGATCGCTTCAATGTGACCAACAAACTCCCCTACGCTGTACTCTCAACATCAAACCGATACCTAAGATATCCGGACAAAAGTGCTGAATGCCGTCAGAGCGGGGTCGTCCCCTATTGAAATTAGAATTACTATTACCTACGATTATCTATAAACATTTTAAGTTAACCCGCGGAGACCCGGTTCCCCGGTGGAAAGCGGTTTGGGGTCGTTTTGGCCGGGGGTATTTGGTTGGGGGTATTTGGCCGTTTTTTGCGAGTCTCTGAGGGCACTGAGATTGGATAGTTGCTGTGGTGAGGCGAGTTCATTATGGCGTTTAGTCGTGCCGATTTGAGTGGAGTGGGCTGAGCAGGGATTTTTTTATTACGAGAAGGCGCAATATATTATACGATATCCTTCTATTTTTTTTATTCGAATTGAGCTTATTCCACTATTAGCCGTCATCATCCTAGCGTGTTTTTTCCCAGTTTCGCCTAAAGCATTCTCTTCAGAACTTTGGGTCTTGATTCAGGATAGGAAGTCTGGTAACTACAATTAAGCGATTGCCGCCAGGCCTTCGCAAGTCTTAGACAGGGGTACCATTACCATCTGCATCATGGTTACATGTAATTTCCGAAACATACAGGTTTGTTGTCAAAGTTTTCTTCACCGCCGAACGAATGGTAGAATATCTAGAGGTGCTACCCTTGATTGAACTTTTGACAATTTGACCTCCTGTAAAGAAAGCGACAATTTTGAACTGAGCTACAATCCCTCCCACAAGGCCCACTATTAGTAACTACATGATTAATATTAAAGATGTTTACCCACAGGAGATGAAAGGCCCTCCCCTCGTCGCGCAGTGTTGGGCAACGTTCCGCGCCATTCGTACCTCGTCTTCTGTGACGGTATTTATAAAACGTGGGGGAGTTATTAGAGCTGCAGATAATAGCATTATTCAAAGGGATTTTATGTTTAAGTACGTGTGTTTATTAGAGAACATTTTAGGGCGTTGCAGACACTTTGTAGTATTTGCTTGCAATAAGAGCGGTGTCTAGTTGGTTTTCTAAGTAATTGATGTAAAGTGTTTTCTTACTTTGAAGGCAACAGAAAATAAAAATGAAAGTATTTTAACAGGCTTTAAAAAGTTTATGCTCTGTAATTTACGCTTGAATGTTTATTTTTGGGAATTCCTTAAAAAATAAACTTTGACATATTTTTTTTCTGATGTAGAAATAGATAATGAATTGCCTATAAAAAAGCTTAGTAACTAGACGTCGTAGTAGATATTTCGTATGAACAGTTCTAATTTTGCTATTTATTCAGTCATTGCAAAGCACATTCTAAGCTAAGCGACGCTAATTCGTAATTTGGGTGAATAAAAAAAATTACACATTGTCATGTTGACAAGTAAATCGGCTTACCTATGCATAAACATAGCCTAAGGTAGACAATACTAAGTGAACTTAACTTGCTTTTCTAATTAAAAAAACGAATGAACGGCTTTCATTGATCGACTCTACAAGGAACAACTACAATAACACGCCGATACTTCCACACTTATGTCCAAACAGTTCCAAATCGACACTGTCCCGTCACCTCGTCTCCAGTTACAACCGTTTTGCTTGTAAACGAAAACGAAACCGGCTACATAAGGCCACATAATACCTACCTACACTTTACGTGCACGAAGCCCCGAAAATGCTATTCGGTAGCATTTTGACGGTGTCGGGTAACCACCCGCGCGCGCTCGATCGAACTCATGAATTCCAAATTTAAATTAGGTGTCTCCAAATCGTATTTAACGGTGCTTGAGTCGATTCTGGTGATTGGAGATTTTTGTTTCGCATATCGTGGTTTGAGAACACTGTGCGGTGTGATTTAGTAATGTTTAGACTGTTTGATTGTTTAACTGTTTGAACGCCCCGTTGGTCTAGTGTTTTAAGTACCGGGCCATGATCTCGGGGTTCCGGGTTCGATTGCCTGGTTGAGCAAAATTATGTTTCGAATTTTCGAACATAGCTCGGGTTTGTGATCACCAATCCACATTAGTCAAGCGTGGTGATTTAGCTTCATCACATCATAGTTGCGATGACTTGATTTCTACGATGGAGGCCTTTGCCCTGCAGTGGGACAGTTTGTAGGCTGATACTTTTCGCTGATTTTTTTTTTATGTGATAGGTAGCAGACGAGCAAGCGGATCACCTTGTTTTAGTATATTAAAATGAATGGACTTTTTGGTCACATTTCGGGTAATCTCTCTCTCTTGTGCTAGTGTGTTGCATACTTTGTAACTTAATGTGTTGCTGTTTGTATATTCGTCATTATGCATATATTCAAGAACCAGAGTACTAACTTTCTGACAAGAACTATACATTAAATTGGATGCAATATATTTTTTTTATGTACTCCCTAAAAACAAAACAGCTTATACTGGTAGAGTTTGTAAAGAAAAGGTTTTTTTTTTCAAATTTATCAAAAACTAAACAAAATTTAAAATACTGTCAAATTAATAGTTAATACTTTTGAATATAGATGATAAATACTCGTAGTATAGATATAAAAAGTGGCTGAAAGTTAAACGACGTTGTAATATTGAACTACTTAGGATAATAAGGTAAACAATTAAACCAAATAATTAATAGATTTTTTAGAATTAAATACAAAAATGTGAGTGTTTCACCTAAGATTTTCCTCAACATTCATACTCAAACAAAACTAATTTTTACCCACACATTAACATCTAGGCATTCCTACGTCATAAGCAGTTGACGTTAATCCCCTAGAAAAGAACAGCATGACAACTTAATGCAGATCCTTGCGGGGGCGCAGCGGGCGCGAGCGGGACAGCAGATAGTCTGTGCACTCACGCGTAAAAGGATTTATAGTATCACGCTTCAGAAGTACAATGACGTAAGAAGTATTGTGTCAGTCGTAGTACAAGGCTTCGTGTTCCAAGCTACCGTAAGGAAAGAGGAGTGAATTTGTCGTTACCTACTTGTTTTGGGCGCGTAATGTGAAGGTCATTCACCTCTGTTTGGGACAAGATTATTGAAGTACAATACCTACCTGCACCATCAAATTCATCTTACTACTTTACGGTAGTAAATAACATTAACTATCGGTACGGTATTCTATTAAGGTACTAAAGGACTTTCTTATTCAAAATTTGAATAAGAAATTCAAAGTTTTTAAAATAATGATGTACCTACCAACTTAGGTACTTAAACATAAGTTTAGTTGTTTGATTTTGAATTCATTATCTAGAAATATATCAACAACGTTTGTTCAGGGATTTAAAGATTTTTGTAACTCACTCAAACATTTACATTGTAGCATTATTTTATACACTTGAATATTTTGCAAGCATTTATACAAAATAATGCTACTTACACACCTTGTGACTACTTTCTCACAGTACTTAGGTATTGTGTGATGAATTCAACATAAATATCTTATCTTACTTACGTATTCATCTATAAATTTCTATCCAGTAACTGTTAGAAAACTTGTCAGAAAAGACTCTGAATTGTTATCATCATTAATAAACCTAATTTAATTTTATCATAGTACAAAAAAGTACTTATTAAAAAAAATAAAACAAAAATAAAGGCGTGTTAGATAGCGAGAGAGGCCCCGCGCGCGGCGGCTCTCACTTACGCCCTTCTTCGCCCACCCGTCAATCGATTGTTCCACGTATTTTTGTCCGCTTTCAGTTGGTAAGAAACATCACGCCCATTCGACCGTTATGACTAGGCGACCCAACGCACGACAAACGCCCATCTCACTCCCGCATATGTGTTTACAAACGTGCTCTCCCTTTCGGTTATTTGCCCAGTGGGCCGCGTGCGTAGGTACGACACTCATAAAAATAGCCCCTTTGGCGCCGAATCTTCAGGGGCATTCGGTGTTTCGATTTTGTCCTCTCGTTACGGGGGTGCAGTAGATATAATTAGGTATAGCCATAGGTGTGTCTGGCGTCTGTCATTGGCGTATGATGTAGCAGCTTGGAATCTTTCCCCTCGAGTTGGCGCGAATATTGTTTTTATGGAGCTGTAGTGTTATCATTTATATCTCTAGTGTTATCGCTTTATGCGCTGGTAATATTTATAGGCAGACTAGTTTTTGTGTAATCTATAATAAACGTTGTTTACTGTCGCAGTCGTACATAAATACACTTTGGTGTGTAGGTATAGGTATGTTGGTTCACTCGTGTATTATATTTCTGTGCAATAAAGAATATCTATCTATGTTAAGGACAAAATAAAAAAACAAACCCATAATTTTGCCACACACATAACGATATTAACTGTCTGACTCATATTCATTTATAAATGAGAACATCAATTTATTTTTGCAATCTCATATTAAATTCATTGAAAGGAGTACAGTAATAACAATGAAATTCTGTATTTTAAAATTAAATGATATTCCTAAGTGAAAAGTTTAGATCTCTCATTTTTGTATGCCGCTAAAAACCGCTGCAAAAATAGCTAATAATTTCAACACTCAAAACTAACAAAAACTTTTTTTACAAACCGCGGCAACCCATTGTAGTACCAAGTGTTTACATTCGGCCAATGCATGGTAGACATAACAAGACAGATTTCAAATTGTGACATTATTAACAGAAAAATTGCCCCGATCGTGCGTGGGTGAAAAAGGTCTTTTGTATCAAATTTTTTGCTCTCATTGGCGGGCAGATGTCGCTCAAAAACGTCTGGTTCGATTACCGGTCTTGTCAGATCGCGTAAAGCTTTATTTAATATTCTTGTGCGTGATATTTCCATAGGACTGTGGTTTCTTTTTTTTTCTCGTCTCGTTAATTGCGGCCTGAGTCTTTGCTTGTTTTATGATACTGTTTGGTGTCAAGTGATTATAGGACTGAGCGTGGAGAGCAAAAAAGAGCATTTTCTCGTTTGCTAATACAAGTTTGATAGTTTAGACTTGTTTGTGTTATTATAAGACCGCTACTATCCATTCCAGGCTGATGGTTAATAGACTTCATTATATGCTCCTACTTTGGAGTTTAATTTTGAGTTTTTAATGAGATGACATTATATTACATACCTACCTATTTCAAGTAGGTACTAATGACGATATTCTGAAAATATTTTTTTATAACTAGCGACAAAGATGATATGACAAAACCTATTAATAAATATAGGATAATAAAAAAACTGTCTACATTTGCTGAAATGACATAAGTCGTAAAGTTTTACGCCTATCTCCAAACAAACTCAAATATAACAAAAACAACATTACGAAGTAGGTATACCCATCTCAAGTTTTGTCAATACTCGAGATACCAATACAAGCTGACAATAAAACTGAATTAGCAAATTTATGAACTCTCCAAACTTCATAATAGAAGACTATTTGTATAGAGCTACACAAAAACGCAATAAAATGGAATGATCAAACATTCCGAACAGAAATTTTATAAGCCATCATCAATAATGCTGGCAGAATAGAGTCCATGGCATTATGCTGAGCAGGGTCCATCTTCAAAAGGTCCCATACAATGGCTCGGACCCGAAACATATGGCAGTTTTTGCCTATAAAACTTATAATATTGCGAAATTGGATTAAAGAGACAGAGTGTCGCCAGTGTCACAATAAAGGGATAGTAGCAGTAAGGTTACACGGTTTATAGAAAACTTAACTTTAATCTGGTTCTATCAGCGGGTGCAAGAATTCCTTTTTAAGAGTAGTAGTTTAGTAGGTAGGTATGTAGTACGTCATCCGGAAAGAGAAAGAGTATAATATTAATACCGATTAATATACCATCCACCGCCACCGGAATAGGAAATAATTAAAATTTAGTATAATTTTTTGTTTCCATGTTTTCGAATAAATAATAGTAAAATTAATAAAACTTAACAATAATTTATTTATTAGTAGATAATGTCGTATTTTATTGATGTATTAGTATTATACATTTTAACATAAATATGGATATATTATAATTTTCAATATTAGTACCACCTTGCCCTTTGGGTTATTTGTGAGTTATCGCTTTAAGATCGCCTAAATTGTTCATTAAATTCTGTAATGGATAGTTCCTAATTTGTGAATTTGTGCAAAAAAGTCTATCTATCTAATAGTTTTGCCCTGATTTCTAAAGAGTTCAAATAAGGGCTAATCAGGCTCGCTGCCCTTTCCCTCACTGTGCGCGGATTTTGTCCAGCTTATTTTGAGGGCGGCACAATGTGCGCCCGGCATATGTTTGCGGAGCTAATTAAATTCAAAGAATGTTTGAAAGTGTTTTGACGTTCACAACGTAACGAGAATGGTTCCTTGTAGCTTTGATAGACGTGTCAAGGTGACTAGTCTAATTTAATTCAACTTTTACATAGGCAATTTGAACTTTCGGTCTTGTTGTAAACTAATAAAAGACTAGAGACACTCACTAATAAAGAATATAACTTTAAAACTTTTATTTGTAAAGTCTAGAAAAATTTAAAAGTTAAACATGATGAAAAAGATAGTGTTGATTTTTGTTTAAATCATAGTTATTTGCGACAGGTACACAGTGAATTAATTTTATCATGGAGCTAGACAAAAAAAAATACCAAAAATATATTTTGCAGAATTTGCCAGTGTGCAGTAAGGTCAAATCAGAATCGTAAGGGTTTAATTTATAATCATTATAATTTGGATGTATATTTGTACGTCGGATTATTTAATTATTATTAATGCTTAACTTTATTATTATCACTAGCTGCCTAGTGGGTAGTGCCTAGTAGATAGAAATAATAAAATACTAATTCGTTGGTTTAAGAAAAAAGAAAGCACTAAAATCTAGTTACCCAATAGGTAGCTCAGTGGTTTGGAGCAGTCACCCGCTTAGTAACATGTCATATTACACGAGGAATTTTTAAGAGCATTATAATTTAAAATAAATAAAAATCGTACTCACACACATGTACTCACAACATGTCGTATTACACGAGGAATTCTTAAGAGCATTATAATTTAAAAATAATTAAAAAAGCGTACTCACACTAGGAATATTGTCGTTATTGCAAACGTTTTCACTCAGCAGACGGTCCCTGATCTCCCACGCGAAGATCGACGGGCACTCCCGCTTGTAGTCCGCTATCTTCTGCACCACCGGCGTCGTGGCCACCCGCGGCTTGGACCCGCCGATGGCTCGAGGCTTGATAGACCCAGTCTCGTAATATCTGCATGCAAAGCTAATCTTAGTTTGGATTGCGGAACATGGTGAGAGCGTAGTACACAAATGTTGGAGTTACAATTCGTAAATTACGCTACAATATGGGATCTTCAAGAGAAAAGCGTACTCCTCTCTGAAAGGCTAAGAGCCCAATTCTAGCGCACTCGATATACATATCGAATGAGAGATTTATATCGAGTGCACGAGATTTGGGCTTCAGAAACGCTTCAGCGACATGTGATTGGCGGTGGTTTTTGCTTACTATCTGGTGCCCGCTTGCTACTATTTTTATGCTAGAGACGACAAATGCATTGTCCTTTAACTTTAAAAAAAGCCTTAGTATTTGAGACGCTATATGTCTGCCTCTATCTAATAAAAAAACGTATCAACATCATTAAGCATTTTATCAATACTATAATTTTGTATCTTAAACATATGATATAAAAGTAATGTTTACAGAAAAACAGATAATCAACAAAATAAAATTTAAAGTCTCTAACTCAGTCATTATCATAGCTGTACAATGAAATATTTTAGGTACTTATGTTTGTGTATAAAAAGGTAAAATTGCTTTGAATAGTAAAACATTAATAATATCCACGCAAGTACTCAAAAATATAAAAATGAAATAAGGTTAGATTAAATATAATATCTTAATACACAAAAAAAAGAACACTTAAAGAATTCAACCCTGTTTGCGTATAACCCAAGTTACTCGTAAGTCCAAGTTTCCCTCCATGACTCGGCCAGAACTTATGCTTGTCGATGGCCCGAGGGTTGGTAAACCCAGTCTTGTTATATTTGCATGCAAGGATAACCTCAATATTATTATTATGAGATACGAGTAGTTAGTACTGCACACAATAAAAAACAATGAATAATATAGTCGTGTGATTAATTTAATTTTGCTAACTACACAGTTATTATTGTAATTCATTATAACAAAGTTGATAACATCAAATTACTACCTATTATATAAGCTTAAAATCCAAGAGCCGACACAGTATTACTATTAACGAAGTTTTGCTTTGTAACCATCCCAACTGTTTCCCGTTCCACTCTCGAAGCATTAAAATACAATTACAAACATAATCCTCGATCCCCTTAACTTGAAGTACCTATCCATAGAAACATAGAATCCTCACCACAGAATAATAGCCATCGTACCTTTACCCTAACTACGATTTAAGCGAAAACGTACTTTATGATGTACAACACAAGAGTCAACTCACTTGTATTTGAAACAGATAAACAAAATCTTATTTGCTCCTATCGCAAGTTAAACGTCGTACGAATTTGTGCTCTGCACTGTAGACGATTGAATTCAAAATGTGTGTTGTTAAGTGCAAAAGATATCGGCGTGCTGATACAGAGTGCTGGTTGCGAATCTATTGTGAGATCGACATGTGTCGATAGTCAATATTTAGGCTAACGTATCGACGTCTGGCTGTCAATGCTTTGTTTGTGACGAGCCGCAAAATTATAATATGAAAAAATATGCACATTGTACACGATTTTGGACAAAAATATTATATTCGTAAAAAGGTAACACTCAAAATGTTAAGCTGTTGTGAAAAATAGGCACTCTTTCCGGTAAGCAAATCTATTGTTTTATTTATTTATCGTTGTTGCTAATTTAATCAAGAACTAGAGAGAGCAAATAGTCTCGACAAAAAAATCACCTTTCAAAGTTCATCGACCTTTAAAAGCATATAAACTGGCTTTAAATGAGGCATCGTCTCACCCTCCACAATGGTTCGAAATCTGCCGCCCAGGGCAAAAGCGATTAGTCGCTGCTTGGCCCTGGCAGGCCTCGGGTCTTTCAGCCCCCAGGGCAGCGCCCTTGTCGGCAATAACGTCGTGAGCGGCCCACAATGCCTGGGTAAATACAAGCAGATGACAGCGCTCGATACGATAGTGTTTATTTGAGGGTTGACATCCGTTATCGATTGTGAAGCGATTTGTAACGGTTTTGGATTAAAGTGGCACGAAAGGTACATAAATACGATGTTTTAAGTGAAACGTTTTTAAAGCCTTGTTAAATGATATTTCATTGCAGAATAATGGAAGATTGCAATGCATTGTCGATATTGTATTAAATTAAACAAAATGATCGATATATTTTCAATGAATGAGAAATAGGGTCGTAAACTTAAACGTCAATACCTCAAAGGTGCCAAAACTTTAGCTAAAGACAACATTGATTTCGAGCCAACCAGTGGAATAATAACTAAAACAAATCATGCAACCGAACTGGCTACCACAATTAGCTGCGAACCGCCGGCGCCGGACGATCCGAACGAACTGTCCTCCGAGCAATTACGTCGTCAAACAATAAACAAATTGATCGTGGCCGCACCAATGCGATTCGAGGTTACCATTATTAATCTCTATTCCACATTTGAGTTCACATATTGGGATTAATTAATTTGTATTTTTTTTTGTGTGTCAATAGTGGATCAACTATTTTCGGCCCAATATTTTAAACAGATGCCTATCTTCTCATGTTTGTTTGAGAAAAAGCGTGATTAAAATTAAACTACGGATGATAAGTATTATCAAAATGATATCATATTTTCCGTATAATTTCTTTATTTACTAATATAGGTATTTTTGCCAGTTGAATCACACTCTCTTACTAAGAAGAAACAGTTATTAGTAGGTACAGTTTCAAAATTGTGACGTATTTAAAATGGCTTTTGACGTTTGACTTTCTTTATTTGCCTAAAATGTCGCAGTCTCGCAAACTTATGTTTCGTCGATAATTTTGCTTGAATTTCGTTGCACGCTTTAGCAAAGATAAAGGAGAAGTAGCTACTAGAGCATGTAAATTGAAATATGCGACAACCGTCGGGGGTCAAAGATTGGCCGATACGCGCAGGGGACGAATCAAACGCGCACTTATCGAGATTGTTTTTGAAGTGGTTTGTAACTCCATTACTACGCTGATGGCAAGCGTATTAGATGAGAAGTTATTTTACGGTTCATTGCACTGTGCGTGTGTTTTATTTGGATGCTTCCCGTTGTGCACACACACATACACACATGCTAAAGAATTTGAAACTACTAAAATCTACTATATAATTTAAATAATAACACTGAATAGTGCCTGAATTTGATTATTTTTCTACTAATACTAATAAAACTGATACGTTAAATTTTAATGAATTAGCAAGAATTAACACAATGGCTGCGAGTAGAATACCTTTAGGCCTTTCGTCTGTTAGGTAAAAACTAATAGACGAAAGCCCTAATGAAAAAAAAAATTGGTAACTGATTATGTAACTAACTAAACATGAAACTACTTGCGATTTCGTATACACGCAAAAATGTTTGTGTAATATAGAGTTAGTATTACAATCTGCTTGAACATGTGGTAAAAAGTTAAACAAAACACATTCAACAAACATCGACAAAACATTTCTGCCCAATCGCAATCAACATCTCACCATTTGTACTTTATCACACGATCTTTTCAATCTCTAGGTCATACCCATACAAACCGCTTGGAAACGTCAAGACTTAACAGCAGGAGTCTCCCTTAATTAGGAGTCGTGCCACGCTTGCCCTTTCTGCCCAAACCCTTCAGCCTAATTGGCACGATAAGAATGTCAGGGGTGTGTGGGAAACACCACTTGCAGTCGAAGGAAGGTAATTGTTATTGGGAAATCGGAGGGAATATAGAATTTTTGTTGTTTATAAAAGAAAATTATTTGTATCAAAATATATGTTCAGCAAAAAAAAAATTTTGAATTTGGTTTTTGCTTCAAAAGAAAAAAAAACAGTCGTAGTAACTATTGTGAAATAAAAACAGCTTATCTGGGCTATATTCAATATAAACGACTTTCTTACAGTTTTCTGGACTTTCCTCTGGCGTCTGATAAAATTAGAAAATAATACCTAATATGTACCTATATGTATGACTGCCTTTAATACTTTTAACTGCATATTAACGTAAGACCCAAAAGCTTTTTAAAAGGCAAAATCAATTGATTTCTATCTGTATCTACTGTCTGGGCCATACGACGTACTAGTTCTTCAATCGCAATTATTGACTTATAACTCCATCCCCTCGAAAAACACTTGAACTTGTTTTGCCAATGTCTTAACAAGCAAAACATTACGGAATAATAACATGTGCCCGGAGGGCAGCGCGAAGGGTTTCCAGCGCAAAATTTGCTTTCCTATAAGATCTCTTGAAGTGGCGTCAAGCAGTTTCCCTCCGCAGGGGTGCCAATTACCATGAAATAATGTTTTATTTTGATTTTTATTTAGGGGCGGTCGTGGGACAGCCCTGAAAGGCACACCCTGTATTAAATAGGTCCAACGCTTTTGATCGACGTCTTTTAAGTTTTTTATTGCGATGAATTGACTTTTGACTTTTTGTTCCCATTGATTTGTATTGTAAGGGAACTTAGGAATTATGAATGTTTAGCTTTAATGTCTTGAGAATTAGTACAATATTATTATGGCATGTGTTGTTTCTAACAAAAAAGAAACGATTTGATAAAGAAAAAATCAATTGATTCAAATGACTAACTAAACGCATTTAAATAAGTTTGGGACTATTTGGTTGGATATTTGTCTTAATTAAGCTTGTGAAAGTAAATTAACTATGTTTAAAAAAAAAGGAAAACAAAAAATGCAATGACTGACATCGAATCACCATACTTTATTCCAACGGTTCTCAACTCGAAATTCTTAATAACAATATTCCTAGCACTTGTCAAGTCATTTCGATTAGCGTAAACAATCGAATTGCATTTCTATAAGCACTCGACGGGGAGGGTCCAAATCCTCCTTGATCTCCAGATAAAATCGCAATCAAACAATAAAATGCCGTCGAAATTAGAGCGGCGCCCCACAGCACCACAGCACCCGCTGTCGATTCCCATGTCGCCCCGCAGAGTGCGTCCACCATTCAAGAAAAACAATCGACTGCCATACTCACTATGGGAATGCAAAGTCTGAACTATTGTATTGATTAAGTCATTGAAATATTCCTTAATTTTGTCCGCGACGCGCGTTGTATGGACCATTGTGCAGTGCCTCGGGCGGTATTATGGGAATTTCGTCAATTTGTCAACGCGTGGCGCCTTTGACCCAGTCTTGTAGAGATGTGACAGTCTACATGAAAGATCGATGTTGTTCTTGGGCTAAGTAGACTTCTTGGCAGAATTGCGGTTACGTCATCAGGGATATTTATGCCTACCAGCGTGCCTAGTACAAACACGAATTCAGACAGTTCAAAAATACCGACGTTTGAAGACACAAAACCGTTGGTATTTTTGTTATAAAAGTAAGTAACATTTTATTTGCTTATTAAATGCCAAATTATGGTATAGACACGTCTCACATTCCACACTATAATCTGTAATTTTTCTCGATAGCAAATCTTAATGCATTTAACAATTATGTGAGAGTCTCAAAAATAAAGAAATTGGATAACGTGTAATAATAATCCATGTATACTTTTACACATAGATGCTATTTATACAAATTAATTGTTTTAGAAGTGATTTTTTGAACAGATTAAAAATATGCATATGACAGTTTTGTGTCTCGCACTTAAAACCAAAAAAGGATTTTAGTCGAAAATCCATCGATTATTTCCCCCATCTCTAGTATCTTGGATCGATTCCTCTCGCCGACAGTGGTTTTGTGCCAAATAATTCGTTTAGCCCCGGTAATAGTACTCGATTTAATTGTTATGGGTGCTTAGCCGGTCGCCATTGTACCGAAGCACCGCACTGACGGGCCAAGGAAATAGTATTGTCTCCGATTACTGGGATTAAATATTTCTGTTGTTGCGGACTTGAATACTGTCCCCTTTTAAGGCAAATACGATAGGTTCATGCCGATACACTTTGCCGCTTTTCAGCCGCGGAATTTAAGATGAGTAAGAAAACTAAGAGTGAAGTTTCAATACGCGGTAAGTATGTTGGCGCAATTGAGAATCACATGTAATGAAAGATAAGTTGAGATTGAATGGGAAACGTTGGGTGATGATCGTACCTATTAATTACGTGTTGTACTTTCGCAATCAGAAATGATGGTTACAGAGAGAAAGCGTTTAAAGTGTCACGGCCAATGAAGGCGCCAATACCTGCTTATCTGGTGAACTAGGTGATGACCTCTCTGCTAAATTGGGTCATGATATACTGTTTCATTAAGACTGTAGGAACTACTACCTCCTGTACTTGCTGGCTTAGTGACCTGAAACGTGCCTTACTTACCCTCCGTTACCACGCTACAGGTGGGCGCTCCAGCGACTGACCTGCCGAGTATCTTGGAGACACACCCGTTGGAGACCTGCCGAATCCGGCTGATATGGCCAAGCCCCATACTAATTTCCGCGATGTTCTACATTAGAAGACGACTAAAGTGTAGGTGCTCCAGCGACTGACCTGCCGAGTATCTTGGAGACACACCCGTTGGAGACCTGCCGAATCCGGCTGATATGGCCAAGCCCCATACTAATTTCCGCGATGTTCTACATTAGAAGACGACTAAAGTGTAGGTGCTCCAGCGACTGACCTGCCGAGTATCTTGGAGACACGCCCGTTGGAGACCCCAGACTCCGGTTGATAATAATATGGTCAGGCCCCGAGCGAGTACCGTTTCTACAGACGACTAAATTGTAGTCTCCATCACACCGTCCGAGTTTTTGGGACACACGTTGGAGACACGTGTATATACGCCCCTAATTCTACAACACGCTATTGGTGCTCCAGCGACTGACCTGCCAAGTATCTTGGAGACACACCCGTTGGAGACTTGCAGGATCCGGCTGATATCACAGGGCCGGGCCCCGGAGTGGGCCAGCTCCACGATCTTTTGCCTCGTGGAGTCCGGCAGCGGCCGGCCGTTGACGTAGACCCCACCGAGCTGGTTGATGCCGCTGTGCCCCGCGGAGGAGCACCCGAAGAGGGCGCCACCCCCCATCGCGGCGCTGTGCATCAGCTCATCTAGAAGAAGACAGACACGGAAATTATACAGAACCAAAAAAAAAATGTGTTGTCTGTGTCCTACAATATAAAATAAATAAATTCACACCAAATTTCATTCATATAATATTATCATACATACAATACTCGCGGGCCAGTATGGCAGTGCCAACGGATGTGATGCCGTGCCATCATGTCCGTTGTAACTGCAATGTGGGCTCTTCTCTTGCTTAACATCAGGCTGAGGTGATATACTGAATCAATATAATAAAAATAACTTTGGCCTGACTCCGTACTAAGTAGCTTGAGCACTTGTGTTAGGTATAGATATCAGACAACAGAGCTCAGAGCAAACACAAATAGAATACTTAAATATATACCTAACACCCAGACACTGAACAAACACAAGTGTTCATCTCTCAATCATCACAATGGATTCCTTCTAAACTTGAAGCAGTATCTTGTAGGATAGTATCAAAGTGCAAGCAGATTTATGCTATATAACATGTCTACAATGCTGTTGTTTATACATTGGGCGATGAGGGCATGAATTGGGCGAAAAGTATGAGTAAGCTTTCATGTTATTCGAGTTTTAGTTCCAAAAATGTTGTTGAAAAATATATAAATTCACGCACGTGCACTCTTAAGTAAATTCACAGCTTTTCTAAAATACATCGGGTGGAAATCAGCACATATATTACACGAGTACGTACTTCGTCCCAACTCAAATAGTTGTGAGCAAAGCATCTGCCCTTCTTAACAATCGGTGCCTTTGCAAAAAAATTAAGTGGACGCATCCTCAAGACCTATTGATATTTCTTTATCCTCTTTATCTAGCAGATAATAATCTTCCATAGATATTTAATAGCAAACGCATCTTCCGAAAAGGGTAAAAAACTTAACCCGTTTAAAAAAATAATCCGCTTTGCGCAGTAAAAAGAGGTTTCTATACTGAAAGGGATTCGCGGCGGCGCAGGACCGCAGACATGCGGCTAATCTGCGCACGAGTTTTTTTCGAACTTAAAAACAGTCGAAATGGAGTGATTATGGTAAAAAACATGTACAGCGGGGTTTTAAGGATACGTTGTTTAGTGAAAAAACAATTATAGTTGCCAAATCCTGAATTATCGTTCAAGCATAATTATCCTGTACAAAAATTCAGCGCTAAGGAGAGGCATCTTATACCATGAATGCGGTAAATAATTTTAATTTGTGTTTTTATGTGAGACTGGGGTATGTACGCGTGACATTATGAAGACGTCGGGTCATATTTTCCATGGAATATATGTATATTTCATATTTTTCATGGAATTTATGTATATACATATGTATGTATATACACATGTATGTATATACACATGTATGTATACAATATAAAGGTTGCTATTTGAAGACGTGTATGGGTGTACCTAAATGATATCACTCTTAACATGCCAGTGCCATGTTCTCATTGCTAATACACAAAAATTACTAAAGTAAATACAATTTTTTTCACTTTAATAGCAAAAATACACTTTATTTTTTCCAGCAATCTAAACAATCAGTAGGCAACACATAGGCACATGTGGATTTACCTACCTTTTTTGTAGATTGTACTAAGTACCTTTTGTTAACAAAACATAAACGGACCTATATGTATATATTCCTAAACATTTAAACAAGTATCAATTTAACAAGTGCTTTACCGTAGGTAGAGTGTATCTTTAGTAACATAATTCACATAGTTTCATGCCAAGTGACTCTCATAACGACATAATAAATAAGTAGTCCTCAAGTCTTTAACTAAGACTACTGCAAACTTAACTATTCGTTTCGCGCATTAATGAAAAGCCCTCGCCAAATTTGTAGCTACGAAATTACTTACCCACTTGGCCTTTAATCGTACGCAAAATTACAGATAGTTTTAGCGGCAGTCGGCCCAATTATAACCGTTTGCACGCCAATAAGTTCCAATAGAATGTTAGATCAGATGTGCCCAATGCGCCTAATGTGCCCATGCCCAACCGCCCATCCGTCAGATAATTCCTTTTTTTCCACACCCCTTGCAAACACGCGGTAAAAAGTGAACAATTGAATGCAATTTGTGGGCGAATTTGGGGCAGCCAGGGTCTTGATTAAGGCCCATGGTGGGGGGAAAGTTCATTGTTTTGGCCCTTTTTTGTGGGCCGCGTATAATTTTCGTCGGGCGTGCATTGAATCTGAATTGCGGTGTTATTCTTTTGTTTTTACTTATCTAGACGTTTGGCCGCAATTGAGTCGTATTGTATTTGGCGAGATAAGCGGATGGTGAAGGGGGTTGACAGATATCCTGAATCCAACCCTGGATAAATCCATGTTTCTTGACAGAATAACATGAATGGAGCATGCTTTCATACCCGGAGTGAGGAGACATTTTTTTAGATCAAGGTGAATCACCACCGTATACTGTAGTTTTCTATTAGGACTAATTGGTAGGTACTTTGTAACTTCTAGAAATAATATGTACAGATAGTATATGTTTTCGATGAATATTGAAACAATCTTTGACATAAAAGTGAGAAACAATAAATTGAAGAAATAGTAGACTCTACTAAAGCTTTATTTTATACTAGTGACTCGTCCTCACTCTGTTTCGGGGGTTAGTTTTGCTACTAGTCCCAATAGATGGCGCTGGTTGTCAATTACATCCTGCAAGTGTATCGTCTTTTTGGGTTACTTGGTTGTCTATAGAAGTTATTTCATTATAAATAGTATAGATTTTATGAACTTAAAAACAGTGCTACGAAATCTTATACATGTGCTACGAGTGCTACGACAGCTACGAGACTATGAACTTTGTCCTTGTACAATATCTACGTGTATACTATAAGTTTGCATACTATTTGTACTAGAAGCAACTCAAATCATTCCAATTTCTTCCCCCAGGTAAACCATCGACGTCGATCACGTCACCAATTAATTAGCGTTCGCGTCGAGAGGCGGTTTTTCGCGCCAAGCCCGTTGTTAATCACACCTAGGGCTCACCTCGCAACCCATGCCGAGCTAACAAGCGAGCGGCTGTTAAAAGAACAATGGACAATCGCTACGGCACACCCACTGACGCCCAGGGCGCTGGCGCGAGTGACAAGCGGCGAGCGGTGTAAGCGGTGTTTACAAGCTTGTCTAAAAGAGCTATTACGTATTAGTAGGGCCTTGCAATGTGGACGGCCTGTTTAGCGCGCAACATAATATTGTTTTGATGTAACATAATTATTTATTAGGTCTGTGTGTTCGTGGTTGCCATAATACAAGAAAAAACCTTAGTTTGGGACCAGATCAATTTATGAGACGTTGTCTCAGTTTATTTATTCCAACTTGTTTAATACCTCTACAATCCTAGCTGTCTGGCCTCTTGCTACTTTAACCAATCGAACATGCGAACGGCTGTTAATATTACAATAGACTGTCGCTTTGGCACACCCACTGATGCTAAGGGATTGGCGCTAGTTACAAGCAGCAAGCGATAAGTTATTGTATAAAATTGACCATTACAATCCCAGCCTTCCTATTGCAACTTAAACCGTTCAAACACATGAACGGCTGGTAACGACAATACACAGTCGCATTGGCGCACCCACTGACGCTAAGAGCTCTGGTGTAAGTGACTAGCGGTGAGTGATGTTCACAATATTGTATAAGAGAGGCCATCACAAGTCTAGCCATGATTTTGCTACGTGTTGAAGAACATACCTACACCATATTTTCACACATATTATGTTTACCACTTACATCTGCGCAAATCGCGTTCGTTTATGAACAAGTGTAAAGACGATTGTGCGAAAGATGACTCCGCACAATCGAGTACCTAAGTGCGTGCAATGAGAATCGCTCACGCTAGCGCGTATGAACGAGCGCGCACAGTGTCACTGTTAGTGACAGCAAGTGATGAACTTGTGCTATGAGAATCGCTCCCGCTTGCACGTATGAACGAGCGAGCCCAGTGCCACTGTTACTGACAGCAAGTGATGAACTTGTGCTATGAGAATCGCGCACCTGTGCGCTTATGAACAAGCGGGCCCAGTGCCACTGTTTTTGCCGTGTGAACGGCCAAAATGACTTAACTCGCTGATGAAGCAACTTAACTCGCTACTGTACTTATTGAAGTGTAAATCGGTATTTACTGACGGCAAGTGATGAACTTGTGCTTTGAGAATCGCTCCCGCTAGCGCGTATGAACGGGCGCGGCCAGTGCCACTGTCGCTGCGAGCGCGTCGCATGAGGGAGTGTTTTAATTTCAGAGGTGCAATTTATTCGAGCGATTTATTTTTAATCCCCGTTTTTATGGGTGCGACGCTATAAATTTCACGTGTAGTGTTTGTATTTATAGTTCTGTTGTAGAACACTTTGCTAGCTCACTTTGGCGTAGGTACCTAACCTACGTTTGCTATATACGATAGTGAATTGTATTTTTTTTCTACATAGTAGATGTACCTACATTTAAACTTTTATTGAAAATTATTATTTTATATTATGAACATTTTTAATGCAAATCATAATTGGAAGAAGTGTAACTCATCACCATGGTTGGTGTTCTTTGATAACTACTACATGATGGACATTTCTTTAATAAAATATGATTTACTTAAATCACGTCTGTCATATTCACACACAAAAAAAATTTTTAATTAATTGAAAAAGTGTTTGCAATATTTAAAAACGCAATCACCTTGCAACGACTTTTCATACGTCTACATCATTCTAATAAATTAATGTATGATTACGGTGAAATACCTATTACTTGCCTATAAATATATACACGATAATCTTAAAACTGGTAGCTATGTGTTTTAAACCCAAACTTCAAACAAACAACAGTTAGGTAGGTAATGTAACAGTAAAATTAATCTACAAATCTGTACAAAATGATTTAAGTTAGATTTAGAACAAATGGTCCGTTAACCTCAGTTTTGTTACACAGTTAATCCGTCTGTCAACTGTTTTTTAAAAACAGATTTAGAAAAAGGTTGGTTTTAAAATATTTTTCAATAAAAAAATATAACAAAAGATCCCATTATTCGTGATGCTTTGTCAACCGAATTTGTTGTTTTACGTAAAATTGTTTAGTTTTAGTGTCTTATTTTTTTTTTATCGATGATGGACTTGCTCTTGGCTTTGTACTGAATCATTGAGTTGTTTTCGTATTTAAGCTGTTTTAAGTGTAACATCGGGGCTACCTAAAGTGATGACGTTTACAGTAAAACTCAGCTAATATCTTATAATATCAATAGTATTTAGCTGTTGTAAAAGAAGTTTGTGTCATTTTGAATAAGTTACCATTGATAAAATTAATCTTTAAAAAAATCACAAACACCATTTACCTACCTTTTGCTCACGTGTGCTTCGTCGATGAATGGCAGTTTTATTTTTTGCCGCCAGGGGGCGTGGCGGAGCCGGGCATAAATTATACCGGAGACAAACTGTGCCATCCGGAACGAATGAGTGAATGGAACTACTGACTGAAATATGTGGACTAAAACATGTTCATTCAGTAGTTAAATGGTGTCATTTAATAAAGTAGTAAATTGTTTTTTTTTCTATTTTTTTTCTTCGTTTTTGTTTAAAGGAAACTTAATACAGGAGATCTAACCACTTTACTTTTAATAAAATAACTAACTTCTAACCGATGAAAAACTACGAGTGGATTGCATAAAGAAAGCTAATTCAAGCTAAGGAAATTGAAGAAAATCCTTTTCTTTTTTTACATTTTTACATCATGCTACTAGGTTTTCTAGATAGGTACGTAATATAAGTAGTTAGGAAGTTACATAGTATAACGAATACAAGGAAGAATAGGTTAGTACCGAATTAACTCAAAAACGCTTGAAGCAATTTAATTCACAACCAGTGACCTGCCCTTACTTTGCTTCGGGATATTAGTTCAAAACTGAACCACTGGCTCCAACCTAGTACAGGGATATAAAGCTACGTTATCCTTAAGTAAGATAGAGTTAATTTTTACTTAGTAAAACTTTTTGGTTATGAGAATATTAAGATCAAAATTTAAGTAATCTTTGTTTGCATAGAGGTTCCCAACACTTACAAATAGTCGTACTTTAGGAAAAATATTTATGACTACTTATTTATTTTTAGATACCTATGTAAGTATAATGTTGATGTATGAGATATAAAAAAAAAACAATAAGTAGACGATTTCACCAAGCTGATCATCCTACACTCCATCGTCGTTTTCCATTAGGTACGAATGTAGTCAACCTTTGGCCAATAGTTTTCATGGACTATTTTCTCACGGCAGACATAGTTCAAAATAAAATAAAAAATCAGACAACTCCTCATACATTGACCTGACTGCGTACTAAGTAGCTAAATCACTTGTGTACTGAAATCAGACAACAGAGGAAGAACTCTTAACTATGCCATAACTAACTGACACCGCGCGAGCGCATCAAGCATTAATCAGACGTTTAAATACATAACCGATCATACATAAGGGTCATCCCCCTGTCTGCTCGCACCTGGTAGACAGCCCCCACTACGTCCTATTATTATTTTGTATCTGTTTTTGAAACGTAAAGGGGAGAGTTTAATTGTGACAAGCGCCATTTTGGATGTGTTCCGTTTGGGAATTTGGAAGTGATGCGATAAGCGGTAAGTTCACGGTAATTAGATGAAAGTGAATTTATTCAAAATTTGGAAGCACTCATTCCAAAGAATGGGAAAAGTTCAAGTTCTTAAATCAAAAGAAAGAAACTGTAATGTCTAGGACATATTATCCGGGGCTCGAAGTATATTGTCCTTCTTCCAGGAAAAACCGTCATGGCTTTCACCTTGTCATATGGAAAAAACAAGGTGGTGTGTGGAACTCTAAGTGTAACTCCACACAAGTGTCCTTTGAGCGTAGACGCAACGCTCGACAACGCCAGTGTGGGGAGGTCGGCAGCAAGACGCCAACGCTCAAAGGACGCTAGTGTGGGGTCACTCTAAGCCTTACCAAAACCCCTAAGGTGTCGATCTCAGCGCAATCGCGGTCAGATACCCCACAGCCGGGACGGAACCGTACCACTAATTGCACTCGCCGCTTTACCCCTACTTGGCATCATGCAGCTCTCCTAATAGCACGAACTACCAGGGCAGCCCTAAACTGAGCCACTCCCCAGTAGTGGGTAATGTGGGTATGCTCATGTACTCGCCTCTTACGACAAGCCTTGCATGTCTGGCAGTAGATAGGCCACAGGGCACTTCGAATGACCTATGAAACTTATAAATACAGGGCAAGACATAAGGGAAAAGAAGCCCAAGAAGGCTTAGACATAATAATAGGTGTCTATAGTATTTGGTACAATAGTAACATTTATATTTGGCCACATACAATGGACCGAAAAAGAGTCTAAGTGCGGAAAATGGAGTACATTTCACATTGAATCCTTTAAGCCTACAATGTAAACTGGGCTACTTTTAAAGAGCATGAAGGATAAAAAAAAACTAAAGTAAAGTTCAGAAACCTTAATAATGCAATACAGTTTATCCGCCCGTAAGTTCGCATCTCTTCATAACTGAAAACGTGCATTATGACAAAAATCGGCCCGACCAACCTTACCGTAAATCATTAAAATTCCTCAAACGCAACAAAGGAACTCTCTCCGTCCCGCTCACCCATCAGTTTTTCCGGTCTATTTGTCTTTATCTAACGCCTAATATGACACCATTGCCGCATGCTCAGTTGCCTGGTCCTAGTGCTGTAACTGGAAAGATGTTTTGCAACTCGAGTGATGTTGAAACTTACTCAAGTACCACTTGAGTCTCTTAAGAAAATCTATACATGACTTCATGAGGATTCAGAGGGCTGATTCCGAAAATAGCATAGCAAGAGTTTATCTGGTTATAAGAATAGCAAAAGTTTATAAAATGTGATCAGCTTTTTAAGTGATATGTGGACGTGCAGACAGATCTCCTGTTGGTTTTGCCACCGCCCACATATACCTGCAAAACCAGTGGAATCACATGTACGCTGCCAACATTAAACCCCATTCTTTCCGATTAGGCCTCAGGTACCCTCACTCACTCGGCTTAATTAATTCAAACACCTACTTATTATATTTTTTACTTATATTTCTACTTAACTGTGGGATTTTTGTTAATTTGTATTTTCATTAAATGTTCCCAAATAAATAAATATATCACTCGAGTGCTATCGACTGCCATCACTAGTGCAACATAATTATACATACACAATAATAATGTCTCCGTCTTTCTGTCGCTTAGCTGAACGGTTTCGGAATGTGCGCTAAATTATGAAAGTGGAATTTTGTATGAAATGAAAGGAATTCTTTGCAGTTCCTCGTTGGGACCCTACTTTGATGGCAAACGGGAGTTGTGGTGTTGCAATTTCATTTATATAATGTTTTATGTTAAGTGCAATAGAGTAGTAACTTAGTAAGTGCAGTAAAGAAAGACGCAGCCGTGGCAGGCCCCCCACAAGGTGCAACGACGATCTAGTGAGGGTCGCGGAAATTCCTCAAATGCGTATGGCACAGGACCGATATGTCTGGAAAACATTGGAGGCCTATGTCTAGCAGTGGATTTCTATTGGCTGAAATGATGATGAAGTGCAATTACTTCGTAGTGGTTCGACAGAATGTTCTTGAAGGAACGAAGGAGTACCCAGTTAAGAAGGTTTTAGTGATCATGGAACGTATCCAAAGATTTAGAACGAGTGCAATTAGACGCACAAACAAACCCAGGATATCTAGTTCTGGTGGCTAATGACGAGGAGAGCCGACTCCGAATGAAGGGGAAAGGTATAAAAGTGAAGGGGTCCTGGGTTCCCATGTATAATAATATTGTTTTTATTTCTTTTTTTAAGTCAAATGTGGTCATATTAACTAAGCACATTGTCAGTCGATTTAACATAACTTAATGACGTCACAAGATGCCTAATATCGACATTCAAATAACAGGTGACATCTAAAAAGGTTTACTTACGCTATACAAACAATGTTCTGAACATCAGCTGTGAGTCAACTAAGTCCTAGAGGTCAGAGTGACTTGCCCTCTGCCGAGCGACTTAACAACTAAACTTGGCCCTCAGAGATGACGTCACGCCTTGCCTAATTGGAACCGGACCTGATCGTCTGGCGAAGTTTGCTTTTAACTGCATCTTTTGAGAATGGAATTCTTTTGGATAATTCGGTTTGGAACAATACCCTGTTCTAACGCGGATTCGATATAAATACCAATGATACGTAAGTAAATAGATATGCTACCTAACATTTTTAACATCATCATCTTGATGTTATATGAAAGAAAAGATCTCATTAATTTTATTTTTATACAAATTAATTTAAAGCTGAAGAAATGGATTTAGCTAACTACTTAGCTAAATCTGAGTAAACGTTCCTATTTATTCTGTAGCCTTACCATGAGTTTGAAATACTATCCTCGCTATCGAAGCTTTGTCTCTTTCATTGTGATGCATTTGAAAGAGACAGAGCAATAGTTTAAGTTATGTCAGTTTTCGATGTATATTTTTATCACAAGCAACGCTTTATCTACCAGAGCTATTCTTGTTGTTATGAATAACTTAAAGGAAGAATACAGCCGGGCAAGTGTGCAAAGGCACCGTAAACTACAGCTGGGCCGGAGAGTTACCGCACAAACTCTGCGCCGACGCCGTTGCCTAGCGACGCGACGCGCCAAGTTTTGGCTTTGGGTGGTACTATCGGTTCTCGATTGGACGTCGGTTTTGACTCGAAGAATTGAGTAAGGCAGAAGATGAACACATATAGCATTTCATACATTGACCTGAATCCGTACTGAGTAGCTAAAGCACTTGTGTAACAGATATCAGACAACAGAGGAATCACAAATACATATATTACACCGAAACATAGACAGATGATGAATGAAATCAGATAAGAATATACAAATGTCTGTGATCATGACTCTTGATTATGAAATTATCATTAAATAAAGGAAAAAGAAAGCAATAGAAAGATAAAAGTAACACAAATTGATGTAACTACCTACGAAATTCTGATGGCTTTGTGTGAGCTAATTTTAATGTATTTATGAATGACCTAAATAGACATTACCGTTGTAAACGTTCACGAAAACGTTAAAACTGTAAAGTACAAAGTTTTATAATAATTTACTATTTTAGATATCAATCTATTACTTATATTATTGTATATTTTAGTAGGACAGATGAGCTTTTCATCTTTACAAAAATATACCGTTTTAAAATACGAGTAAAGTTTCTAACTATCTAGTTTCAGTAGTAGCGCACCGCAAACCAAATCCCAAGACTAGGCGCGGAGCCGACAAGTTAGCCAGTAAACCGGCAACTTGTATAGTTGTAACTTGTAACGTTTGTTGTAAACTAGCGGCCAACTAGTAAAGTTGCACCTTGTTAGCCGCTCTTATTAACTTCACGTTTTAGATTAGCGCTAAAAGTTGCGCAAGATGCTATAGCACCTTGTTATAACTTGGAGTTTGAGGATGCGTTGATTATAATAAGAAACGATGTGAGGTGGGAGATTCTGCTTGTACTTTAAGGCACCGGGACGGGACAATAGCAATTTATGAGGGAGGACTGACAGCGGCCTCCGAAGCGCATGTGATGCAACTGGAATATACACTAAAATGATGATAATCATCATCATCAGCCTGCGTAGACCTTTTATACAGAGGTTAAAAATAGATTACTTGGATGCATCGATAACACACGACAAAACCCCTTTTATGAAGAATAGAAGAATTACATATTTGCTGTCTATCTGAATTAATTCATACGGTAGGGCCTACTGGGATACTGGGACATCCACTGCAGAACATAGGCGTCACCTATTGAGTTCCAGAGTGTCCAGTCATAGACAGCCTGCATTCAACGAGATCACGCAACTCATATCTGGTCGTCCGTTCACCTCGTAAGTAGGCGTCTTACGCTGCGCTGTTATCGTATATTGTCAAATGTTATGGTATAATGTCCACTCCTGAACTTTGCTGCCCCAGCGACTTATCAGTACTACATGATTATGTACCCTGCCCATCACCACGTTGATGATTGCCAAGATTATTATATTGACTGGCCGGATGGCGCATTTGATAGTGACCCTGCCTCATACGCCAAAGGTCGTGGGTTCGAACCCCACCCTGGACAAACATTAGCGTGATGAACACTTGTGTGTCTGGGTGCTATATATGTATTTAAGTATTCTATTTGTGTTTCCTCTGTTGTCTGACATCTGTAACACAAGTGCTTAAGCTACTTAGTACGGAGTCAGGTCAATGTATGAGATGTTGAAGATTTTTTTTTTATTATTATGATTTCTCACCTTTATGAGGCATCTTCCAGAAAGCCTCCGCCGCCGTGGTGGGTTCCCGCGGCGGCCCGACCAGCCCGCCGACCAGCGTGGTGGCGGCGTGCGCGGGCGCCGGCCGCCCCCACCCCCCGTGCAGCGCCACAACGCCCACGTGGACCCGACTGCCACCGCCGGCCCGCGCTCCGAGAACGGTAGGCGATGGGGCTTAGTGAGCTGGTTGGAGATGACGTGATCTGTGGAAGAAAATGTCAAATTAAATACTGATCGCCTAGTCCATAACTATACATATTTTTTTTTTATACTAGAGGCGGCAAACGAGCAAGCGGGTCACTTGCTGGTAAGTAATCACCGCCGCCCATGAACATCTGCGAGATCAGAGAGGTCACTGATGCGTTGCCGGCCTTTTAAGAAGGAGTACGCTCGTTTCTTGAAGGTCCCTAAGTCATAGCCGTCAGGAAATACTGCCGCAGCTAAACTATTCCACAAGACTGAGGTTCGCGGGAGAAAATTCCTCGAAAAACGCACAGTGCTAGATCGCCAACCATCAAGATGATGAGGATGGTAAGAGTGATCCCACACTAGCGTCCGTTTTCGGGTGCCGCGTAGACGCAAAGCAAAAAAAATGCCAGTGTGGGATCACTGTAAATAAGAGAAGAATTAATAGTGTGAAGAATGACATGATCGAAGGAGGTGGATGATTTGACGACTTGATTGATCAGGACAAATGGAAGTAGAAGGCGGTACTGCGCGGCCGCAGATAACCTAGGACGTACGGACATGTAATATGAAGAGGTGAAGAGCACGTAGCCAAAAGAGTGATGAGTATGTTTACTGAGTGGTGGCACCGATAACGGTCGAACAATAGATAGGTGGATTGTGTGAAGAATGATATTCTTGAAAAGGAAGTGGCTGAATCTAAGGGACTTAGTACGGTAGACGAAACGGTTCTGTGACCTATCTTATGCAAATAAAAATACTTTGACATTGTCTTTGATGAGACCAGTGAACTGGAAATGGGACAAAAGGATTGTGATGATAGAAAAAGATCATATTTTTAACCAGTGGTTAGACAAACTCGATGTCGAGTTTTATGTCCCTGGAAGTCAAAGATTATGACTTCAATTATTACTATAAATAGACGTGAACGTGTGACGACTACTTGTGTTTGATCAGTGTAAGGGTATATTATATCTATTCAAGCATATGATTAGAAGGAAGAAAGTTAAATACACGTAAAGTCACGCTAGTGTTAATTTTAGGTCGAGAATTTTCGGGTGATCTAGAATTTTGAAACTTTTTGATAACACTGGACTCATAATAAGACCGTTAGAAATGTTTAAAAGTTTTAAGTCGGCACTTTGTGCCGTGACTTGTTGGCCGTGACTTGATGAATCTGATCCGCATTTTGGCCGAAAAATCGTGACATCTCTCCGGATTTGGGACACCACACCCGGCACTGCTCGTCGTGAAGAAAGCGACCGATACTACGAATTACAATGTAGATGAATCTACTTAATAATAAATATGCTACTTTTAAGAGGAAGAATTGCACTCTTAAACAACATCAAAAGTATTTCTGAAGAAACTTTGAGAGAGATACTAGAAATTGGTAACTAAAGATAGTCATAATGTAGAATTGTAGTGCCTTAATGACACCCCAAATTCTAAAAGAAAGTTAGTTTGTAGGTAGAACAAAAGATTATCTAAATAATGAACTGATACTTACGATGAATAATCATTGCTACCGAATGACGTGTGGTTGTGTGCCTTCCTACCTACATGTTCAAAAGAAGATGTGTTATCGAAAAACAAACATTTTTTTATTCGCATCGGCCGGAGGGACCGATCCGCGTCCACAAGGTTAAAGAAACTTATTGACCCCAATACGGCATTAGACAATCGCATCATCAATTACAATCAAGTCGCGTCATTATTCTCCTTTGAAATCAATTTTTTGTCTCGCTCACCGCGTTGCCGGGTGAAAGGGACGGGCGGCTAATTGGTGGATGATGTTGCTGAATCGTGTGTTAGGTGGAAAGCGCCATCTTTTGTGGCATAGTACAAATAGTTGCGCGTTCGTGAGGCCGATAATGATCGATAGTAGTAATGAAGTTGGATGCCTACTTAGTGAGATGTGGAGATAGTGGCCTGTCTGGCTGGGAGCCACCCATCGAGTGCGGTCGGTAGTCGCGTCGGGCTTGTTTGATGGATGCTGTCACGATTAGGTCATGTGGAAGACGTCAGATAGATGGACAATGGTTACGTATGCAGATTTCTTTTTCTTTTGAACTTTTTTCTGACATCTTCTTAAATGGCTTCTAGTCTTAAACGTACTTACCTATAAGAAAGATACATCTAATCTTTTATATTTGACAAGTGGCCCGCCCTCACCGTGTTTCGGGACTTAGCTTAGTTTTACTTTTAGTTTCAATAGATGGCGCTGGGTGACGATTACATCGCGCAAGTTTTTATTTTGTTTTGCAAATATTTTGCATTAAAACTACACGTAAAATGTCATACTTGAAGTAACAATACCTAGAGAAAAGAGGATGCATCTTTAACTACCCCGTCTTAAGTCACAAAACATCCAATGCATTTTTAACTACTGGAAAAATATTTCACATCTTCCAACAAAGACTTACTACATTCAAATTACCTCCCGATATACATATACCTTTCAAAAAGTTCTCCTTTATCCGAAAACCCCAGAGACAACATTCCTTACATCATAAGCAAATCCAATCGCATTACAAAGTCACAGGTACAAGTACGCGAGTATCGAGGCATTTGATCTTTTCAAGTCCCTATCGAGTGATTTCACTTTGATATTTTCCCCAGCGATTCACAATAGAGTGGGGTACACAAATTGATATATGTCAAAGCAAGGGCCCTTCTGTAGGGTCGGCCAGTCTTTGGACACTAATGGCGTATGTACTTGTGTTACTTTGCTATAGGTCTAATTGTATTTAGGTTTTTAGTTTGTTTGTTTGTGCGCCCTTAATGATTGGTTGTTCGTAATTATCACTTCGAAGTTTTTTAGAAATGCTCTAATAAGTAAGAGCCATCACAAATATCAGTTTACTAGGACAAAAAACGTTAAAAATCTAATTACGAATCTTACTTTGCGGAACATTTATTTATTATGGCATACATAACAGGTTATAATAATAATAACTTATATTAAAACTTAACTATTATGTAAACTAGATTAAAACCCATAAACGTGTATAGCATAGAGTTATTTTTAGCACGTAAACAAAGTAGGTAACTATAAAAAAATATATAAAAATTAGCGAAATCTTAAAGAGTTACACTCTGTAGGTAGGATAAAATAGGGGAAACTGATTTATTATGCATATTCCCACATATACCTTACTATGTATGAATTTAAATCCGTCATATTTATGTTAAAATCGTTCTTGGTAAGCGTAGTGTTGGACGCCCTGCGACAAGATGGGATAATGACATTCGAAGGCTGGCTGGTGCGGGCTGGATGAGAGTGGTCGAAAATCGAGAGCAGTCGCGTGCATTAGAGGAGACCTATGTCCAGCAGTGGACGAGTGTGGGTTGCTGATGATGATGATAATGATATTTATCATGGTCTTAATGAAGTCAAACGTTGGAATTGGTTTCAATAATCAAAACTTTTCTCTCCAAAATCCCAAGACTTCCACATACGCCTTTGTCTGTCCCATATCTTCACAGGCTACTGCTAAAAAAACAACATCATAGATCCCATCACTGATACAAAAGTTTCCTAATAAAAAGTACTGGACGCGGCCACCACGAATTATAGCGTAACTCAATAATAACAAATATACTGCGGCCAATCAGACGTTTGTTATCAGATCGGCTCTTTAAGAACGCCGCGCGCGCAGTATCAAGTTGCCACAAAAACTTGCTCCTAATTAGAATAATTAGCTGTTACACTGAGGAGCACTGTGTGAAGTTACTTTGTGCTGTTAACGCGTATGTGTTTTTTTTATGTGATAGGTAGCAGACGAGCAGGCGGATCACCTGATGGTAAGCAATTGCCGCCGCTCATGGACACTTGCAACACCAGTGGAGTTACAAGTGCGCTGCCAACCTTTTATTCCCTTCCCCCCCGGGTGGGCCTCCGGTACCCTCACTCATTCAGCGAAACACAGCACAGGGGCTGCTTCACGCCGGTTTTCTGTGAGGCAGTGGTATCCCTCCGGTCGAGCCGGCCCATTCATGCCGAAACGTGGCTCTCCCACAGTTGGCTCTCCCACATGTGTGTGAAAAGTGAGGAAAAAATTGCGTTTTTGAATCATGAAACTTCGATGGTATGTAAATACCTGTGTTAGTATTTAGTCACATCTTCTATATACTATTTATAGAGTTAACGGACAAAGCTTACAGGTAAACCGAAAAGCCTTAACACTTGCGCGATATATTTGACGCCCAAGGCCATCTTTTGGTTCAGTTTTGAGCTGATGTCCCGAAGCGAAGTGAGGAGAAGCCATTTTGTTAATATGAATAGTCATATGGATGACATTTTTACCTCATTTCATTAGATTGATGTCATTTTCATATTTTTGAAAATGACTTCAGTAACATTCGTTCGTAATTTAGATATAAATCGATGCACTTTACACTGTTTTTATTTATAGAACTAGCAGCCTGCCCTCACTTCGTTTCGGGGCTTAGTTTTTCTATTAGTTCCAATATTTGCCAGTAGATGGCCCTGGGTGTCGATTACATTGCGCAAGTGTTTTGTCTTTTCGGGTTACATTATAATAAATCTTGTAATGGTCTATATAAATTCTCTCTTTATTAATGGTAAAGTCCCAAAGTTAAAGAACATCAAAAGGAATTTGAAGTATATTTTAACTGAAGTTTATGTAAATTTAACTAGTAGGAGAGTACTGGTATTAGTACTCACTACTTTCACATTAATTTACATAAATAAGAGAGTATTTACGTTACTCTCAGTTATTTAAAACTCAACGCAAAGCATCCATTCGGCAGTGTCAATAACCCGAATGCTATAACAGCTGCAAATCTCATTCCTAACTTTGCAGACGCGAAAAAATACACACTAAACCCAGTTCAGAAAAACCCGCTAAAGTACCTACCTAAATGTTAGTAATGTTGAAAAAACAGTTTTTCGTTGTAAGTGGCGGGTTGAGCACGTCAAAGGGACCCGTCTGAGACTGCATGCGAAGCACTTAGAGAATAAAGTTGGAGCCATTTTAAATTCTAGCTGGTAGATAATGTGACGATAGTTCTGCTGTTATTCCGCTTGGTGGCGTGTGGGGATATTTGTTGAATTATTTGTTAACGTTAGGTTTAACTAGTTATCTTGTTGTATGATCGAGGTACACCGGATCAGATCAGGTCGAGAAACCTGCTTATGCATGCGTAGGGATGGGAGTCCATCGACTCAGGCAGTGGGTACTACAGATGATATGATGGTCACTTGGTAATTGTTTTTATTGGAGGTGGCGGCCAGGGGGAGGACTTTGCCACTGAGGTAAGCAATTTGACGTATGGACACGTGAACACCGGGTTACAAGTGCTACTGCATGTATCTCTCCCTCCGCGTGGGACTCTCGACTATTGAGCTTTATTGATATGGTGTTTCTTTAATACAAACAATATCCTCTGCCCCCTATATCATTAACAAAAAACATTTAACCATGCAACATGGAGCCGCTTCGTTCGCTTGAGGGCGGCTTGACCGGAGTCTCAAAAAAACCGGGGTGAAGCAGCGCCTGTGCTGTGTTTCATCGAGTGAGCGAGTGTACCGGGGGCATTGGTGGAAAGGGAATTTAAAAAAAAATAAGGCAAAGTAAAATTTCTGGTAGCAGAAAGGCAAGTTCGATAAATATAAAACCATTTAGAAACAAGAGAAAGATTCAATAGAAAAAAAAAAACGAAAAACAAGCCACTATCGGAAAACAAAATAAACGCGAAAGGAAGAAATTAGAAAATCTATTCGTTCCGTTAAAGAGCTACATTAACGCCACCTGTGTCCCAGGAATCAAAGCGTGGGTAATGAGGTGTGCGGGACCAGGCATCCGATCTCTATGGAAATGAGCGCGTACTACTCTTAGTGTCGATTTTGTGTCTTGTCTTACGTCTTTATTTAAGTGACACGTAGAAATACTTGTACATTTTAGTGGAGACATTTATTTTGCACGCATTTGCTACTCGTAGTAAGAGTGGTTGCAGATTTGTTTTTCCGCGCGTAAACAGTCGTTTAATAAAATACCTACAAGATGCGCGCGTTCGAAAAACCAGACGCGCGCTTTTCGGCGTTTTCACGTGAACCGAGACATAGTTACTCGTACCAACGTTTTTTTGTTTACGATAAGAGCTATGAGCGTCGAGAAAGTTTGATAATGTAATATGAATCTCTACAGCAAAGATTTAAAAATCTTTGCTCTACACACTATTTATAGAAGAATAGGTAAGTATGTACTTTTCTTTCATACTTACGAATACGCTAAGAGACAGGCAACACTTGCGACTCCGCTGTTGTTACGGGTGTCTATGGGTGGCGGCAATCGCTTACCATCGGGTGATCCGTCTACTCGTCTGCCATATATCACGTAAAAAAGCGTCTATTTCGTCATTGTGGTCATTAATCCACAACCTTTTCAGCTAGTTAGTTCATCTCAGCTAAATCAAACTCTGTTTTGCAAGTCTAAACATTTCGGTCCTTTGATTTCTTTCCCCGCATCGTTTCAAAGCAACTTTAATGATTCTCTTGAACTGCACCAACAAATTGCAGTACAAAACGTACCGACGATGACACTCGACAATCCGAGGGCCCTATAACATTGCGTTTACTCTAAACTTTGTAGACATGGTTCTGTTAATTATGTAGGTATATGTCATTCGTCCCGCTCGCGGGTTTTTCAAAACGTAGTGAAAAGGAAGAGGCTGGCTTTGACTTTTAAAGTTAAATACGTGAGGGCACTTCGCGAGTAGGTAGGAATGAGATGGTAGTGAGAATGTGAGCTTTGGGGGTATGGGAATGATATGCTTTGGAATGGTATGGGAGGTTTTGTGTTTCGTGCGTGCTCTTTGATGACGTTTTTGAGGGAAAATGCGTTTTGTTGGATGCAAATGTAATTACGGTATTGACGTGGATGTGTGGAGGACGTCCCTTTTTGTCCTTTGTGGGAACAAGTTTATAATGGCTGTTGGGCGTGGAGTGTATGTATAGCTGGTGATGATGTCAATAAAAATATGGCTGATATCGCCAAATTGGATTCTCCGAGAGATACGTTATCATTACCAAAGCATAAGTTTATCGTCGTAAGCAGCAGACAAAAAGAAAATTGTTTTAGCCTTTTAAAATACTTATGGGTCTTACGACGTTAAAGCGTGGGAGAGCTACGCTTGGGCATGAATTGGCCGGCTGGACAGGAGGCCCAAAGAAGAGACGAGAAAAGGGGGTTAAAGGTTGGCAGCGCACTTATGATTGTACTTGTGATGCAGCTGTCTATGGGCTATGGTAATAGCTTACGATTAGATGATCCGTCTGCTCGCCTGCCACCTATCACATAAAAAATAACAAAAATCTAAACACATTTTAAAGTACGAATTTAAAGCATTTTTCAGATTCCCGCAATATTTTAGCTTAAATATTTAACCCTAAAACGCAATCCTTTTTATGAAGTGCATTTGTAATACTTTAAAACTATTGAACCACTCGGCTTTATCCAGCGGTCTATACATTTCAGTACAGTCAGAATAGAAATAAATTACAATCACCCGGTGCATTGCCGTTCGTTTGTACGGTCAGCACAAAGCCGCTGCCGGCGATTTGTTACATTGATTTAAAACTGACGCGTACTGACAGCAAAAAAATTTGGAATTTATTTTGACGGGTAAATTTTATTTAATTGCAATCATAATTTTTTAAAGATACACACAGATAAAATTTTACACATCAATGAAAAAAGTGATTAGTAGGTTTAAAAATCGAAGATTAACTGTTTATGGATATTATGCGCTATAATCAATAATGATGATTTCACGAGCCCGAATTTAAAAAATATTTTTAGACATTCCAGTGAAATGTTAAAATCACGCTAGTTCATTCGAAAAAGAAAATGCCTCTTAGTTCCAATTTACGGAACTAATTTTTGTTAATTCTCACTTCAAACGTGCAAAGTTACACTCTTTTAATATAATACTGTATCTGATCCTATCTGTGTGGAGAACTTTGGGGGAGACAGTGGACGTATATTGGTTGAAATGATGATGAAATAAAATAGCTCTGTTCGTAGGTCATAATAATATTCCTTAAAAAAAATAAATATGAATAGACTAAATGACTTTCTATGCTGTCTGTACCAGCACAGTGATTCGACAACCGGTAGGTTATGGCACGCATGTTATGTCGGCAACATAAATCAATCGTACTGACGGACGCGGCGTCTTCGCACAGCAAGGAGGTGCCAACAAAAACATACACTCTAATGGACTTGTTATAAAACACATTTTGAATGGCGCGTAGGAGGGAAGGCAGTTCGGGAGCGGCTGGACCTAAGTCTGATTTGAACTGTGAATGAAAATTAGCGGCGAAATGCTGTATAAATGACTGCAAAAGGGGGGTTATTGAGCTGGCTTATCTCAGTTTTAGAGAAAGGGAGAGACAGTAACTGAGGTCAGTCACAGGCTTTCTAATGGATTTTAAGGGTATAGTGTAAGTTAAGCAAGCAATGCAATGGTGCAAGTTCAGATACTAAAGAAGTGAAAATATTTTTCCCAAAGTATTTCAGTTTTGGGATTTAAGTCCACGAAAGCGCACAAGCAAGTCTAACCTATTAGGTTACAACAGTATAAACAATATCATTTTAACTTAAATTAAAAAATCGTAGGAAAATAAATCATTGATTAATAATGGTTAAGACTACATTAAACTAAAAAAAAGACAGATTGCAAAAGAAGAAGAGGAAATTAAACAGTTTTGAAGCTAAGTAGTACCAGGTGTGCATTTTGTAAAGATAAACTAGTTTTGTATTTTCATTATTTGTTAACGGCTCGAATTTCAATTAGACTTATTTTGAGTTGAAACTTAAATAAAACTAATATGGCAAAGGAAGAATAGTTTAAATACATAGGGCAATTCATCTGACATTCGTTGTGATTTTAAGTTACGAAATAGTTTTAGAGTCATATCAACAATGATTATTTTCTTGTCATTGATATTTTTGAACAAGAGAGAATAAACTCAGAAACTTCGTAATTCTTACTTTAACTAGATATAAAAAATAAAGTTTTTGACATTTTAACATGCTTTGAATAAACACTGTAACATAATTAACTTTTTAAGTTAAATAAAATGTAACACTTCATAAATTATTTATGCCTTTTCTCTTATGGTAATCACAATTTTAAATTAAAATTAACACACTATCTTAGCTGTATTAATTTTAAACGTCTACGCTCCTAAAACCTCAACGCTTTTATTATACGCTATCGAAAAAATAAAAAATATAAGCGAGATACATTGAAAGCTCTTTACTTGAAAAAAGGCCCTATCTTAATCTTTATTAAGCCTCGGCGGCGGAAGGGTTGCCATTGAAACCAAAGAGGTGTTATTTTGGAGCTGTCAAAGATTATATTTTTAATACATTTTTTCGGTTAATAATACTTAGGTATCGTAACACTGGGAGTCGGTGCCTTTTCACACTTAAGCAGATTATGTTAACGCATATAAAATTAATAGTGTTCAAACAACATTTGAATGGTATGTTAAATTTTCATTAAGAAACCATTATAGAAGTGAAAATTATCTACGAGAAGCAAATTATATTCTCTACCTCAATACATACTACAATAGTAGATAAATGCTCTAAGTACGTGTGAATTAACGCGACGGTAATTTTAAATCAATATAAATTCTAAATTTATTTCAGATAAATTAATGTATTTCAATTCATGTAATGTATTTCAAATAATATAGGTCCTATTATATGTTTTTTGCATATTTTTTTTCACTTTTACTTTTTTTCCGAATGAGCCTTGTTTTTTAAAAATCATCAAATCCCTACATAGTGCATTTTCTAAAATTTTACTGCTTTTTATACAAATCGCATTCCACTTTTTACAATCTATTATAGTATTAGCTACACTTAAAAGTGTCAAGGGTGCGTTAAACTGCTCTATAGTAGCAAAATCACATTTAGCACCGTGTAATGACAGCATGTGAGAACTTGTAGATCTGTCAATGGTTATGTCTCTCTTTGTCAAAAAATGTGTCATTAATACTGGCGAAAAAAATTGTCAAAGTGCGAATGGGCGCCCCAGGGAGTTGTTACATAATAGGCATGTCAACACTCGGCTGCTTTCAAGTATAAATAATAGTTGAGGAGTATCTCAATGGTACTGCAGTGATACTTTGTCGGCGTTTAGTTGACTTGCCGCCGTCGATTTATTGATTTTTCTTTGACGTTATTTAATGGATTTGTTGCTACATCTTTTGATATGCTAAAATATTGGTAAAATATAGATTTTTTTACAATAATTAAAAACTGACTTTTTATGAAAACTGAAACACGTTTTTTTTGATAATATTTTCAAAATATTTGACCAAAAATCTCACTTTTCCAAACTTTTATCGATTACTTCATTCACTAAAAATTATTGTAAGTAGGTATTTACAGTTGCTTATAAACATTCTTACTAGTCGCTTATTTGTAACAAACTTCAGGTCTTACACAGCTTCTTAGTTTGTCTGTTTTTTATCAAGTTTTTCATATTTTTTTTTGTAATAAAAATATTTCATTTTTTTAAACAGTTTTTATGTTGACCTTTTTAATTTTCATGAAGTAATGTTTCTAATAAAATACTCAAACATCATCCCCATACAAGTAATATGTTACAATTCGTTCACTAAGTAATTTCACAGCAAAAAAAAATACAAAAAGATAGGTAGATCGTCAAAACCGTCCGTCCCACGTCAGCGGCTTTGTGCCGAGTATCGCTTACCGCAGAAATTATGCGCCTCGACAATGCCACTCGAGGTCTCTATTTAACGAAATTACAATTTCGGACTTACATCGCTTCGACAATAGCTCGGGGAGCCTTTGACGATCGGCGACATGAAAGATACAACTGAGTAGTTTTGCCATCAATGGGAATTTTATTTAAGACCTTTTGCAATGCATCAATTTTATGTCTATTTTTATCTGATATGTTCCAATCAATATTAAAAAACGTAAATTCATATTTCAATTTATAATTCAAATTACCAATTTAATTAACCAAATCGGATTTTAGATTTCAAATATTAATGTACCTAGTTATAACAATTAAAATATTTTTACTAAATGCACGCAACACATTATATTTTATTAAAAGTTCTAATAATCACTTTAAATTTTACAACTATTATAACTGTTTACTATTTTTTTATTTATTATTTGATATTTTAGAGCAAATTATAAACATAATAAATAAAAAAAAACAAAATGTAGGAAGGTATACGAATACCAATGATATGAAAAATTAATGCCATGGTTAAATAAATAATAATGATTTTTGAAATTTTATGTTCTTGTTTTTTTTTCATAATTTTGCTTTTTATCATGCGCCATTTTTTTCACTTTGTAACTAGCATGACAGACAATTTGTAAAGAAGAAAATTAAATTATAAAATGCGGCATACATCTGCACATAAAAGTGAAACTTACTAAGTTACATAGCAAAAAATTTAACAATGCGGCCAAATGTTTACTATTACGAATTATCTCTGACAATGGATATTAAATTTAATGATTCGATTACGTAGGAAAAAGTGAATACTCGAGCCAAACAAAAATATCATATTACTCGGATAGGGAGACCTTCTGGCCGTGGGTTCAGAACAGGTAGTGAATTGTATCTGTATTCAATGTCGACAAAAAAATAGGTTAAACGTTTTTACTTTTACAAAAAAAAACTAGGCATATTTTTTAATAAAAAAATAAGTTACTTGTTATTTTACATAAACGTTACACGTAAAAACGCCGAAACGTATTATTTATAAAATAAAAAAACTTGTTTATGTAATTCGATTTAAAAAAACAACAGGTAAATCGCAATATAATGCGGGTTGCACTTCAAATTATAAATAAACCTACTAAAATAATTTGTGTGTTTGTGTCAAATGTTTTATTCTAATGATGCAGATTAATTTAGTATCTATTTTTTCTTTTTGAATTTAAAAGAATTGGGTTGGCGCTAAAACTGATAATGAAAATGTTTCTTTGAGATTTCTATTTAAAGCCCTACTTATTATTACAAAAGAACATATTTCAAAGGACAGATATCTGTGGATTTTTTTTTCCAAACAATTGCTTGGTAAGTAATATTGGCTAAAACTAATAATGTAAATTGTAATTTATTTAAACTAATGTAGAGCCGGCTTTCACGGTCTATCTTACCGTTATAAACTTTAAAAATAATGTTGATATAAATAGTAGTAAAAAATACTATAAAAACAAAAATACTTGGGTATACTAAAGTCTATCCGTAGTAGGTATTTTACTCCTATTGTATAGCTTTCGTAGCATAGGCCTACGGGCGCTACGAAGCCGTAGTCACTTGACAAACGAATTGTTTCCGGGACCGGCCATATTTATCAAACATTGTCTAATACTCGTAGTTTAAGCTTGTAGGTACATCTATTGCCTATTTATGCATAGGTTTAGATAGGTAGTAAGAATGAAGAATAGTTGATATAACACAAGACGTACCCAATAACCCGTAGCGTCGCACGTTTACAAAACTCACAAAACCAGTTTTTCACAAAATAACAAAAATCACTAGAACATACGTTCACACCTCCGCGCGTGACGTCAGCCGAAATACTTTAATTTGTCAAGTATGTAACGGGACGGTCAGTGTACCGCGTAATTATCGGGTGGCCTAAGTATTGAGTGGCGTTAGGAAGCGAACCGTTCACTTGTCACGGCTCGCTTGCGACTGGCCGAGCCATCTGATTCCAAGTCAGCCGTGTGAGCATCGCAGGGGGCGGGGCCTCGCCGGGGTGGGTACGCACACCGCGGCGCGCACGCACACCACCGCGCCGACACCTACAGACACGCCAGACCGTCTTTGACTGTACCCATTGTTTCAATTGTAATGAAAGGTGATACGGCTGCGATGGGTGAAAGTGATTTTTAATCTGTTACGTTGTAGTAAATAGGATCTTGACTTTTGTACGCTTTTTCTTTGCACTTGTTTTTGGAACACATGTTTTTAGTTAATTTATTATGTTTTTGTATTTTAAATTCTTGTTTAACTAAATAAACTACCGGCATCAACTGAATCTAAAAAGAAACTGTGGGTATGCTCACTGCTCTTTTCTACATTGAGGTCTTACAGGTAATAAAAATAGCTTTAAATTTTATTCAATTTTTATACGCACATGACTCATAAAAACTATCGTTCCTCATTACTATTTCTTTATTTAATATCATATAACTAATTTGATTAAAAAAGATCTATTAAAAACTTGATTTCTAAAAATATTCAAAAAACCTTGTAAGATATATTTAAAAAAATGGAATAAAAGTCTGATGTGCAAAATGTAGTAACTGAAAAATCGATAAAAATGCGCCATGACTAAGCACCCAGTGCAGGGTATATGTGGCCATTTGCGCCACTGAACCGTCCAGTCCGCTCATAAACGTAGCGTTTTACGGGCAGCGCCAACTTTATGTTCACGACTTTAGGTATAGTAAACCGGGCATAAAGGTTTCTCGGTTAGGCGGAGGGCTCTAAACTTTTATACGGACAGGCACTTATTAAAATCAGCCATTTTTGTAAATGTAACGTCCTTTTTTAGTACATTTCGAGTTGTGTATTTTTACGACGGTGACTAGACAGCTTGGGAATGCTGTAGCGTATTTGTAAAAGTAAACCATTTTAGGGCTGATGAAGAAAAAATATAAAAAATTGAATCACTTACAATAGAAGTATTCTAGCAATTTTTTATGTAGTAATGTTTCTTTCTTGCAATCAAACGTTGTCCGGAAGAAATAGCAACAGTGATTTGATCTATCATCTCATAAAATTTTTGTAAGTTTACTGCCGTGCTCCCAGAATAACTAAATGTGAGATGCCATATTTAAAACGAACGCCAAGTACTTATTAAAATTCCTAATTTTGAAATCTGCTCAAAAAACCTTTTCTAAGTCAATTTTACTACGGAGCCAACAACGCGTAGCGTTTAAAGCCGCTCTTAAGAAGAATTTTGAGAATTCTGGTGTTACTCTATTTTATTTAGCTCCAGCCAACCTTGCGAAAATCATCACTCTACCCTGCCTAAGGACCTAAGCATCTCTCACAAGTTTACAGAGACTCCGTATCAAAACTTAAAAAGTCAGTGCTCACCCTTCTTATTTTTTTTAGGTAAACCTTACAAAAGGCTACTGCTATGGCCAATCTTAACAATCAGGCACGTACGCATGATATCTTATAGTGCTCAAGTTTGTGCGCAAATACAGGTGCACTCTCTATTTCCTAACCGTCTTAATTCGATGGGACACCAGTGACACGACCGAAGACAGATCGGGCGCAGCACCAACATCAACGTGCTTTCCACAGCACGGGGGTACAAAACCGCCAACTTCCAGACTTCGGACTAACACTGAGAATTTCGAACAGAAAAACTCGGGAACAATTTTTTCACAAAAGGACCATGCAAGGGACGATTGCGTTGAAACGTCTCAATCGGGGCCGGATAACCAGCCGCGTCGAAAACCGTGACATGGCATCGCGAAATCTGACAATAACTAAGAGCGAGCGTGAAATTAGCTGGCATAAATTAGGGCAAGCCATTCTCGACTAGTGATGCGACGAGGGCTGTTTCACACGATTGATTTTTAAACATGACCCCCTTTACGCGATCTAAGAATAGTTCCAGAACTCTTTTCGTCCTGTTTTAACATTGCGTGTTGGAACGGGATAACTTTAACTTTAGTACGGTAATAACTTTAGCTAGTGTTACCTAAGTGATTACCGAGTGAGCAATGGTAGCTCAATGTGTTGTGAGTTTAAAATTCCAATTCGAGCATACACCTCAAGGTTTTAAAAATCTTGTGCGTATTTTTACCATTCGCTGGGTGCTGGTTGTGAATGTGAAATGTTCTCTAATTTGTGGATTGTTGAAGAACGACAATTGTTGAAGTAATGTATGATACTAAGTTAAACGTGTAACCATGATTAAGATGGCCTGGTTCCCCTGTGCGCTTATGACCAAAAAGTGTTGCATCTGTTTATGAACTGTAGGATCCATGTTAGCTAACCATCAGGTGATCTGTCTGCTGCTCTTATCAAATTCCTTTTGAAGCTCTCTGTTAGAACAAACTAAAGAAAGAGGTTTTTTGCTTATAATCGTCACACAATCAGGTTGGCGATCGCAGAACGTAATTCTGGCTTTCAGTGACGCTGCTGCCCGTAACTGGTATGTCATTAGTAGTATGTACGAGTATATCATTTAGTCAGCTATCAAATATAAAAATCGTAAAAAATAGAACGAAAAAAAAAGTTTAAATATCCTTTAGTGTGGTGTGACGTCACTAGTCCGGCGGAATGGCGTGACGATCGCCGCGTGCGCGCCATTGTGTCCGCGTGCGAAACTTCGCGTTCTGTTGATTTTGGCTGCGCCTGCGTCTGATGATCAAGCGACTTAATTGTGGGCGACGTTACTTGTTGGGAACGTTTTGTAGCCATTTGTTGTGAGAAATAGTGTCTGATTACTGTTTGTTGTTGAGATTTTTTTTTATTGTTCCAGTAGGGCTTGTTCTTGGCTTCACACTGACTGAACTCAACTCCATTTATTTTTTTTGTTTTTGTTTTAGTTTTGAAATCTAGAATTCCAACATGATAAGAAGAAAAAGTTTTCTTAACTTGAATCTTTCATTTCATTCTTTAAAAAAAACCGATTTTTTTATTAAAGCAAAATCATTCGGTTAATTTTTTCTGGAGTAAGTAAGTACGTACTTATTGTAGGCGGCATTTTGTAGCGAGCTGTGAATGTATTTCTCGATTGATGTGAGAAGTTTACATACATAGCATAATTGTTGGGATACTTTGTTTGCCAATTCAGATTATTACAGACCGTTTTTAAACAATATGGGCTAAGACTCCAGTGTTTAAATAATTAAGCCCATTCCTTTGCACAAATATTATCGACCAGTATTCAAAAACAAACCTAAAGTTAATTCACCCTTAGGCGTATTACAAAACTTCGTTTCTTAAGTCAATGGAGAGACTTTATCAAAAATAGCACCCAAGACTTTTACCTTTACAAAAGACTTCACAATACGTCGCACTAATTTGAAAAATTTCAACCCGAATTAATTCAAGCATCGAAACAACTACAATAGAAAATCGGTTTGATTTACTAAAAAATAAATAATGGAACTTTTCGCGCACAAAAGAAAGTGTTTGTCTAAGAACAATGTGGGACACCGCAGCGGGACATCTAGATACGCGCCAGGAGTATTTTCTTTAGGATTTTTTATTTGCACGCGTACAGACACGAAAAAATTTAAACACAAAAATTGTACCTTATTCCTTTGACTTAAGTTTTATGTCCAGAAGTTCGCGTCGTGCGTACACTGGGTGAATAGCGTCGGATCCTTAATTTACGCATCGATAGACTTATTTTGTAGTTTCGTGTTTGTAAGGGATTGTTCTTCGGACGCGTTTTGTAACATTGCGTACAAATACGCTCTATTGTACATTATTTTACAAAAACGTTAAGTAATTTGGGTTGCACTGTGTTTTCGGTTGTTGATTACAAGGACACTATTCAATTTGAAACGTATGTGAAATTATTGATATCATATTTTCTGTTGTAATTTTCTCTCCCCTCTTAGAATGAATTTAAAAACACTCATGATATAAGCGGTTTACGTATAATTGGGGTTTTAAGAAAGTAGAAATCGATATGACTCTTGGAAATTCTTTGACAAATATAGGTGTATAGCTATTTATTTTAATTAATCTATTGAAATCAGGTGAGCCGTGTCTGCTCGTCAGCTTGTATCACATTCAAAATAATAGGAATAATTGTTGGACGGCCTGCAACTCATTGGACATCGCCAGCAGTTTTCCTCAAGCCAAACTTAAGGTCTTTCCTGCAAGAAATCAATAACAGTTAACTAGTAGGTATTGTCTATGTAAGTAAACATTTATTAACCACAGACAAGAAAAATACACGTACAAGAAGTAGAAAATAGGTAGTAAGAATCTATTAATTTCCACCAATGGATATTTTCCCCGCCCGCTCAAAAAAAGAACATAAATTTGAAAAAATAACATAAAACTGGAAGAGTAAATTGAAAAGGTAAAATTTGCTGGTCTTTCCACTAAAGGAAATGTAACTGCTAATTATGTACCTAACTTCATATATGCAATAAACTTCACTCAGAGCCAAATCTCTCGTAAAACCAAACAAGCATTGTCTAGGCGCATTACCAGTAGAAGCAATTACTGTGCCTACTGCAACTGGTGCTAATATATCTGTTAGCAAATTACCCTGCGTCTAATCTGCTGCAATTTTGCGAAAAAAGCATAAATCATGGCTCTGGCCCTTCGATAGGGCTGTTAGGGCAACAGACGGATAGGACACAATGTACAGTTGATGCAGTGAGCGAGCAAAGATTGTTAGTGCGCGATAACTCAACATACGCGTTTTTAACGCGAAACTACGTCTTTTACTACTATTTGAATTTGAGCACATACCACGTTTTGATTTTGAGCATTTGTACCACTAGCGAGGAGAAGTACATACTACGTATAAAGAAAACTCAAGGTTTAATGTGTTGTGTGACCAATTATTGTTTTGTACTTAGTTTAACGTTGTTATACCTTTATTTAGTTCTTGGAGCTTCTTTAAAGGACCTATCGTGAGTGATCATGCATACATCAAACAGCAGCTGTGATAATGATATACTTCGGTTTGAGGTGGAATTTCCTTTTTTAGTCTTAATTCGAGCTTTTGTACAAGCAGGATATACAATTAAGTGACACTTCGTAGATCAAACACAGCGTTCCTGTGATAATGATAGGTAGATAGATATCCTTTATTGCACAGAAATAGAATACATGAGTGAAACAACAGCGATAAACAATACAATAGGGCAGTCTTATCGCTTGAAGCGATTTCTTCCAGACAACCGTTAATGATATGCGTCATTTTTGGCGAATGAGGCAGGGTCACTAACTACCAAATGCGCCACCCGGCCAGTCAAGCAAACAGTAGCGATCCTTTGGGTTGATAGTGTAATGCGGGGAAACTCCATCACGAACGGACGTTCGTGATGGAGTTTCCCCACTGCTCTAGCCCCGCTGTGGCGGCGCGTCCGCAGCTGCAGCGCCTTACACGCTCCAGCGGCCACTCACAACATCCTCGGCTTTAAGTAACGAATGCTTTGTGCATGCCGATGGATTGCCGCGGTTCAAATGCGTGTACAGAGCGGTTACGATTTAAACAACAGCTCCAGTAATGACGTACGGAATTTAAATTTTACTATAATTAAAATTTAGAGTAACATTTTTTTTTGTTTCGTCCGTTTTATTTATTGCAGCATCCTACCTAGTAACGAATATTTTTTGGATTTTGGATTGGACGTTAAAGACTTAGTAGTACACTATTATTTTTTGTAATTAACGTAGGAACCTTCCTACGTTAATTACAAAAAATAAATGCATTGAATGCATTGAATGTGTTAAAAACCATAACTTTTGGATTTTTTATTTATTGTCACTTTTTTTTATTTATTTTTTTGCATTATTTCGAGATAAAATTTGCTCCCAAAATAATCTTCCTCCATAATTTTTGTGAGGCATTTGTACAGCTAGCGCTAACTTATAAGTTCCATGTGTAAATTCTCATGATCTTAGATTTTTTGGATGTATTTTAGTCCTAACTCGAACAGAATAGTAACTACGAAACCATGAAAAAGTCAAGAGAGAAAGTTAAAGGGGTCATAAAAAATCCAACTCCACAGTACAGCTATCCACGATAAAGTCTAAAAAGCGGGTAATTTTTCCAAAATCCTTTGAAGTTCTGCTTAAAATAGAACTCGCTGGCGTCTATCTCATACGCCGCAAGTGAGTATAAAAAACCGCTCATCCACCGATAGGTTACAGATTAGAGCGCGCCGATTTGCGCGGCGTCTTCTGCAAGCCTCGCTGTTGTGTGGTTTGCACTTACGACCTTTTGCACCTTTTTTTAATAAACATTTGGCCGCAATTTCACCTGATGGTAAGTGATGATGTGGCCGAGGGTGGAACATGTCTAGTAACATATACTCTTCTTTAGAAAACGTTGAAATCAACTATGATTAGGTAGAGCGTGCTTAACTAGAGTTCAAGAAAGACTTACCTAACTAAAAATGCCACCATAAAAAAATTAAAACTCATGATTTTAAAAAATATTTCAAAAAATTTATCTGTAATCACTGTTAGATGTTTACAAAGAGTATATATGCTTGGAAAAAGTTATTTTAGGGTAAGAAAATAATTCAAAGTTAAATTTGTTTTTGTTCACCGCCCACCGGTGATTTACGACGTTCTGTTTGGTGAAATTATTAATTTATTACCTTTTTATTGGTTCTTTCGAGTAAATACATAGGTATAGAATTATTTCAACAAAATGATGCAGTAAGGACTTAAGTCTAGAGCACCCTAAGATATCAAAGGGCATAAGTTCAAACCGCTTAAGAACGAAGCTTGCGAAATCTATGAAGGTGGCAAATTATTAGGGTCCCGTGTTCGTTTCCTGGATTGGGTCAAAATTTTCAGAGCTTCTCAGTATCAGCTTGATGTCTAACAGAAGATATGTAAATGACAAAACATAACTGAAACTATTTCATAAACTAATTTTATCGATATTTTAATGCTTATTTATTCTGAAATTTGGGCCAAATAAAAATCTAAGAAACTAAAGATTTTAACATTTTATCCTGCCGTATTTGAGGTAAAAGTGGCGTAATTACCCCCTTATAATATATACCTAGATAGGTACACATACTTATGTACGTTTAACCCTAAACTTAAACATAATGCTAAAACATTGGGCTTAATAAAAACAACAGTATTAGCTTTTTTACGCTTAATGATATGTACCCTTGGCCGCCTCGAGCTATGAATTCATAAATAAACTGTGAATGTATAATCAGGTTGCATCTATAATAATAATGAGGGGAATATTAACTTGAATTTAGCCTCTAGATCATTAATATGCAATTCTAAGTTTTACATAGATAAGTCAATAGTTTGTATAAAGATTAGGATTAGCGCTACCTCTTGTACTTACAAATTTGTAGATAGGAGTTATTGATTCTATAAAAAAAATCGCAAATACAACAAGTTTATAATATAATATATAGTGAAAACTTTACGTAAAGACTAATTACAATGTAGATATTAAGCAAAGTGTATAAAAATCCTTGATTAAGGCGGCAAAAAGGCTCTCTCAAACTCAGCCTAGAGAAAAATATTATTTGCAAACAACAGTCGACAAATCACTACCTAACTATGAGAAACAGTTGTTTTAATTACAAACAATTTCAAAAGTTGCTGCGAACTGCAAAGTATTTTCAAATTAAGAATCCAGTTTTTTCCCTTTATTCAAAAAGTGCAGCGCCTCCTTGCCAGCATTCGGCATTAAAATAATGAAAAAGTTGAAAGGCATTCTATTTTCAAAATATTATGACTTCGGAACGCGCGGCCGTTTTCCCCCTTCAGCGAAAATTTCGCACACAACCGTAGAACTCACACAGACGCAACTAACTGCCTTTGTTGTTGTAAATTTTGCATTGTACGTAAATACCTGCCGTACAAATTGTAGCACGTAAATATTTGTCGTTTTACTTTCAACAACATCTACTGTATTTCTTTATAAAGTTTCTTAACTCGCTTGTAAACTTCAGTCTTGGTTGAATAAACTTAGCATTTTATGTTTCGTTTTTATTGAAGCTGTTGCCAATAATACCAAAACAAAGCAGCATCGTAATCCTCAAGGATCCGAAAGTATAATACGATTCTTCACATAGGCCGCGAATACATAATGCGGAGTTAATCCACTCCTTACGTTTCGCGCAAAAATACATAAATAAATCGAACAGTAACCGATACTAAAACAACGAGGTGCATCATATTACCGCACAACACACGCACGCTCGCCGTCCCTGTCTGGCGGGTGGTTTTCCCGCATAGCGTTATCTCGCGCGGCGCGGGGCGTGTTCTGCCTCCTGATTGGTGGAGGGGCGAATGGCGGTGCGGCTCCCGTCGGCCGGCGGCCGTCGGCATTTTCCCGACGCTCGACGTTCGATTTTCGAAAACGCAACATTCGCGGCCTGTGACAGAATTCGATGGAAAAAATATGTCCAGTGAAAATATTTTGTGACGGTACAAGCGATAGTGTGTGGCGACCATTTGTAACGCGTTTTAAACTGGTTCTCGATGAAAATTATCAGTGAACGTATAGAAAGAAATTGCTGACACGGAGTGTATTTAAATTGCGTTTATTATTTAAAAATATAATCAATACATTTTTGCCATAAATAAATATCGATTGCGAGATGTCGATTTGCGAACTCATCTAGGAATTTAAAGATCTTTTGGTAAAGAAATGTTTTTATTTATGGTTAAAATTCATAATACAAAATAACAGTAGATAAATAATGTAGGTCAAAATTAGGTTTCTATGTTTTAAGTTATTTATACTTACGAGTATATTTAGTTAAAAATATTGTAATGCCATGCAATAGTTTTTAGAGTGTTAAGTTAGTAAAAGCAAATTAAATAATAAACACATTCATTATTTACTGATTGTACTTAGTTAAGTTAAATTCACATACATTCTCAATAAAGTACCAAAAGAGGTATTTTAATATTATACGATGGTGACGTTTAATTAAATAATTAGGTGCCACGTACATACTAAAACATGCATTATTGTTAAAAAGTACCTTTTTAACTTATGTATTTCATGTAAATAATAATGTCCTTGTTTTTTGTATAAGATTCTATAAAATGGAAAAAACATTTTTAAACTTTAAATATATAATTTTATAAAACATTACTAATACATTAAAGGTGCTCCCACACTGCAGTCACGCCCAACTGTAACACGATAACATTTTGTAACTGTGAGTAACATTTTAGCAAAATAAGGTGTCGATTTGCAAAGAGATTTGTTAGAAAAAATATTCTACAATGTTCTTCCACGTTACTTATGTATGGACGCAATAGCGTTATATTATAAAGTAAAAAAAAACAACAAGTTTAGATAATATTAAACTCGTAAATCAATAGAAAACGTTGCTTGGATAGATCTATGTAAATAATTATTGATTACCTATTTTTTCCGTAATTAATCCATTAGGAATCCGTTTTTTTAGAATTACCTAACTACCTACCTAACAGAAAATTTACTTTGGTTACCTAGGTACGATATTAAAATGATTTATTAAAATAAAAAGATATTTAAATCGAATACAATTCGATATTAATACCTATTAAGACACTAATAAATGCCATGCATTTAATTTACAGAATACATTTGAAGCAAATAAATGTAAAATTTAATAGGTACAAACTTGACAACAAATACCTATTCAAGTTAATAGGAAAGTACTTACTTAATTTTGAGATTTTTAATTCTAATAAGAGCGCATAATTTCTTATTAGAAAAGAGCCGATTTCTAAGTTAAGTTATTCAAAGATTTCAATAAAATACTTACTATAGTTTGCTGATCTGAATAATAATTTATTATTACAGTAGATATTATATTTTACAGTAGTAATAGTACCTATACTTATGTATTTTTTGTTTGTAGTTAATTATACTATGGGTAACCATTTTTAAGGTTTCGTAGCCAAATGGCAAAAAGTGTAATCCTTATAGATCCGTCATGTCTGTCCGTCCGTATATCATAGCCACTTTTGTCTGAAACTATCATTTTGTAACTAGATTTTATTATTGTAAACTATGTTAAGATTTTCACAAAGTAATAGAAATAAAATAATACATTTGAGGGTCCCAATATTTAAAACTGAAATAAGAGAATGGTAAAACCAAAAAAAAGGGTCGTGCACATACCGTTCAAACTTCCACCGAAAAATGATTAACTTAACTTGAACTTAATTCAAAAGGTTTTTTTAATATGTCATAAATCCACTCAAATATGAAGATAAATGAAAAAAAATCATAATCATTTTGCACGCTAATGTATTATTGCGATAAAACAAATAACATTGTTGCACAGTAGTGCAGTTTCATTAAAACACACTTTGATATCTTTTTTTTGGTAATAAAGATAAGGCGTTAGTGTTACAAATTTGAATTCGTTATGTACAATATCTTTTGAAAATATTTTTAAGTGTAATGTACCTTTTGACAAAATTAATATGATTAATAAATAATGATGAATATGGTACTAGTATCCTTGACTTCTCTTGTATAATTGAATTGTAATGTATAAGATATTTACACACCGGTACCTAATCCCGGTTGGAAGTAATTTTTTATTGATATCTTGTAATGTCAACCTATTCAACATTCGTTCTGTAAATAAAGTGTTTTGTATTTGTATTTGAAAATATTATAAAAGTGGTAAGAACTGGACAATGTTCACTTTACACGTTTTGTTCTGTACGTAGGTACAGTCGAGTTCAAAAATGTGTATACACTTTAGGACCTTGTCACAGTATGTATGTATAAGAAAACGACTTCCACTTTCTTATAAATATATATTGTGACAAGGTCCTAAAGTGTATACATATTTTTGAACTCGACTGTACATTATTTGCTATGTAATTCAAGATACTTTGTACCAATGGAGCATGCAATAAAGAATTTGAATTGAATGTTGATTTTATGGTGATTGTTGGAGTACAGAACTAAAAATTAAATGTAGTTGACACTCACTGAAGACATGCTTTGCCCGCGGTCGCACCCGTTAGTAGACATAAATCGACTTCTCCGAATAACAAAGTCCGATCTGGAGGCCAATTCTCGGCTATCGCCTTCTAAAACAAGATAAGGAATGTCGACTGTAATCTGTGTTCTCCTATTGGTTGTGCGTTCCATGAAGTCGACTCGACATAGAAGGCGAAAACCGAGAATTGCCCCCCTGCTATAGGTATTGCAGATCGGACTTTGTAGACGAAATAACGGGCGCGACCGTGAACCAATAAACCTACCTAGGCAAAGAGCATTTCTAGGTATTTTTAAGAGGACTGATATACACTAAGGAACTATCATATGGCCAACACGCGAGTTTAAAATGATACTGAATGAATATAAAGTAAACGATCTAATCTTTGTTTTAATTAATAAAGTTTCTCATGGCTTGATTATGGTTTAATTAGTCGAAAAGGCTTTTAACCGGCCGAAAAAGATGGCATTTATCTGGGTGTTTACCGCTTAGTGTAAGGGTATTTATCCACTAAAGATATGAGGAGAAAGCAGTAATTATGGTAAATGTTATTCGTGAATTTAGATCTATTAAATTAAGTCTGCGATTAGATAAGTATAGGGTAAAGGACATGTTCACTTTTTATGTACTTGTAGGTTTAAAGACTTTATTATGTCAAAGAAGGTACTCGATATACAATAGCAGTCAAAAACGACACAATTTAACGTTATTATAGGTAATTAATATCACTTTGCGGCAAGTCACTGCACAAAATCGCCAAAGAGAAGTAAAAATCACTAAATAAAATTTCCTAACTAATACTTATTATAAATGCGAAAGTAATCCTGTCTGTCTGTCGGTTATTCTTTCACGCCAAAAGTAGGTACTGAACGGATTTGATTGAAATATGACATACAGATGGTCTAGACCCTGAAAAAGAACATAGGCTACTATTTTTAGCAAAAAGGGTTGTAAGGGGTTAAAAGGGGGGGGGGGGGTTAAAATTATTAAATAATTAAAAATGCTACCCAAAGATAAATTCCACGCGGACATAGTCGCGGGTAACAGCCAGTAATAAATAAATAAAATACTCTACCATTTTCGGCTGTTTGCCGAAACCCTGTGGAAGACGGTCCTAATGCCCGCGCACACTTGCGCTAAGGGCGAGTGCGCACGAGTCGCGCCCAATTATGCGGTTCACGTAGACTGCGCAAACGCACCCGAGCATGACTGACGTGGAAAATGAGAATATGCTTATTTTAGAAGATGATGAATGGGGTAATTTTGAAACTACTCAAAAGTAGGTAAATGTTTTTGTTATGTGTAATAAGTAAATCTGCAGCTGACTGACGTTAAGTACCGTTAATTTTTAGCTGATTTTAATGCGGAAGCCTTTCTAACGTCTATTCTATACTATTATAAGATAAAATTTCCATAGATAACTACTTGTAGTTATCTATGGAAATTTATTGTTAAACTTATTGTTACCCGAAAAGACGAAACACTGGCGCGATGTAATCGACCCCCAGCGCCATCTATTGGTACGGTGTGGAATGAATGGCTCGAAACAACTAATTTGTTGATACAAAGACATAGTAGACCTTAGACAAGAGATAGAATAGAATTGGTCGGTATACTTACTTACCGTAAAGTCAAATGTCTTGGGACCCAAAGGCGGGCGGCTACGTGGGTCGGTCGACCCTCGTTTTGTTTAAAAATTGGAAACAGTCTGAATCTCTGACCAAACTTATCCTGTGGTCTTTTTCTAAAATAAGTAATTCGAGTTGAGCATTGTTATTCACATGCATTACCAAAATGCTATGTAGAAGAGATCTGGTTGATTCAAATGTTTCCAATTCAAGGCTGAATGGAACCACAATCTTGTATGAATGTAAAAGAAATTACTTACCAATGTTTAAAGTTAGTCGTGATTTAAAAATGAAATGATGATGTTTTATAACAGTCACAAATAAAAGACACGCATCAGTTTTAAACCAGAGCTAAAGGCCTAAAGTATTAGACCACATTTTGAAATAAGGGGATCGAGTCTTTTTGGAAAATCAACATTTTTCCATAGACTTAGCAAAACATGTCTCAACAGTTAAATTGTATTGACTTCTCGTAACGCAGTCTATTTCCCTCAGTGTACCGCGATCGAAGCGAACCGATAAAAACAAAACAAATCGTTTACGTTCCTTTGTCCCAAATTCCAAGACGCATTTACCATTTCCTAAGGTTGGGAACAAAAATCACACCTCGCTAAGAGCATTAGGAACGTTTATAATCGGCTAAATATCGAATTGTTCCGCCCATTGTCGGAGGCTTTAGACCTACGGAACCCCCGAGAATTGGTTTCGAGAGTTTTAAGCCTACCGCCTTTGGAAAAACTTCTGCGCGCACGCAATTCTCAACCTTAACTTCCAAGATGGAGCGTTCAAATTAAATTCGCTGCGGGGTCTAAAATAATTCCTGAAAAGTGAAAGCTTTCCTACGCAAGGTATTTAGGTTTAAACTCCTATTGAAAGAGGTGAAAGTTTGGGGGTGTTTTTGGCGTTCGATTTTGGACGTTTTGTCGTGAGGGTAGGGTATACTTTGGGGTGGCGAGGCGGAGACGCTGTCAGCTAGTGTTGAGAAGATTGTGCAGTAACGAGTCTACACACAGAGTGTAATTGTATCGGGGGATCAGAATCGACCCGCGTGCGTAGGGAGGGCAAGTGTCGGTGACTTTGGAAAACTCGTTACGCTGTTTTGGTCCTTATTGCCATAGGATTTAGCCAACAATAGAAAACGCACTTGTTCTTAATGTTTAAGAAGTTTCGCTTCTCTATTGGCCATTATAGATATAACCCGCGATTTTGTAAGAGTTGGGCCAGGATTACGGAAATTCACTCTTGTGCCGTATTCCATCTGAATAGTTTTGTTAAACTGTCCTTTTATATTATGTCTAAATATTAACAATATTAATAAAGGTGTTTTTGCTACTTTATTGTTTTTTTTAAATAACCAGATCTGCACTTTCTCAAGGAAACCAATATCAATTACCAGAGCCTTCAACGAAATTATGAATACCTAGATTTATCAAGGAAACCGAAGCGAAGCGAAGAAGAGAAAGCAGCTGACTTAAATTACCTTCGGGGGAAGGGGATAAAAGGTTGGCAGCGCACTCGTGACTCCACTGGTGTTGCAGCTGTCCATGGGTGGCGGCAATTAGTTACCATCAGATGATCCGCCTGCTAGTCTGCTACATAAGTAACAAAAAAAAAATACGAATTATATTTTTAAACATTTAAACTCTATAGCCACCTTCTACGAAGCAAAATTGAACAACGTTATTTTGTTATAGATACTAGTTTGGTTTAAGTACCGAGCCGTGATCTCGGGGTGCAGGGTTTGATTTCCGGATCGAGCAAAAAGTATGTTTCGAATTTTTAGAACACAGCTCGGGTTTGTGATCACCAATCCGCATTAGATAATCGTGGCCTTAGCCTAATCCCATCATAATAGCGACGACTTGATTTCTATGATGGAGGCCTTAGTAAAGTATCAGCCTTTATACTGCCCTACTGCAGGGCAGTAGGACAGTATATAGGCTGATACCTACTTTACTTCAACCTAAAGGCTGAAGGCCTTTAAGATTAGACTTAATCACCACGCTCGCGTACTTGCCTAATGCGGATTGGTGATCACAAACCCGAGCTGCATTCGAAAAATTCGAAACATAAGTACTTTAAACAAGAACTAGAATCGCGTGAGAATATGTGTTAATTTTTAACTATCGATGAATTATCGATGTGGTGCCGAGCGCCGCGCATCCCTACCGCCCTAGGGCAGGGTTGCGGCCGCGGAGGGCTCGTATTTATTGCGTTGCCCTTTATTTTTATTTGTTTCGCCCTCTCATAATTCGGCCCTGTTATGACAAAACGCGTTAACCTATAAAACGCCAATTTGCAAAAAACGGGTTTAAAGGTTTTTATCTTTGGCTCGTTACCAAATTGAATCTAGTAAAGATATAAATATGATTTCTATACTAAACAATTACTTACAATAGTCGCAAGTCATCACTAGAACATTATTTTATCGTATTATTTAATTTATAATAATTATACTAAAAAAACGTGTTTTGTAGTGATAGTATATAGCTAGCCTACATTCGTATTTATTGTGACAAAACGATGTAAACTTAGTTTACATCATTTTGTACCTATAACAACTACAATTTCTTTTAGGTCGTGTGAAGTATATGTATGAATTTAACTATATTTATTTAGTGCAAGCTTGGCATATACATGGAATAGATAGTTTTTACTAGTAGCACACGTTGAGTAAGTAAAATTCTTAAGTAATTAAGTAATAAAAAGTCATATATAAATAGCACGACGAAATTTGTCGGTTTAGTAAGAAGGGGTTCGGATCGGATAGTTTAAACTGGTAGTAAATCCACCTAGACTGTGGAAGGTGGTTCGAGTCCCACCTGAACCCTTCGATGAATTTTTAAGTGTAATATTTACTTAAAAAATCGAACTCACTATATAACGCCGTTATAGTGATTAAATCGTTTGTTAAAATTTCTTATTCATAAACATCTTATTACGTCAATATAGTGATCTTATCAAAGATCTTTGGATCTTATAACACACTAATAAAATTTAACTCATGATTTCACTATAACCTATAACATTTTGAGCTTTAACGGTGATATAATGACGTTTATGGATAAGGAATTTGTCAGAGGCTCTGTTTGAACTTAAAATACGTTTTACATATCAATGTTTTAAACTCATTTTAGTTTTTTTTTATGAATTTGACCCTTCGCATGTACCTAGGTAAAATATGATAATTAAAAACATTTAAACAGAAGAAAATCACAGTTTTGAACTTGATCAAAAACGCTCCATATAAAATCGCTACTTATCCGTGACGTCACAAATATGTATTTTATACAACAACGACAACTACTGTGAAATGTTGCATTTAGACTTTTAGGATTTTTGGATAATTTAATACTTTAAAATTGACTTACTAATTACGAGATACACGAAATAATTTTAAATTTTAACTAGCACAGAGTTATTTTCAATTTCAAATCTATCATAATATTCAACAATTTCATAAAATTTTAGGACCTGTCGTCACGCCTTTACGCGGCAAACTAAGCTTGCAGTGTTTTGCAGAAATAACAAGGCGCACCCGTCTCGCGCTTGCTTACTAACAGCGCTCGGACGGACCATATTCTATCATGGTAGAACGCTGCAAACTCAGCCTACAGCGTTTTGCAAAAATATTTCCTCCGTGTTTTAGGTTACAGCGGAATGCTATATGGAATATTTCGGTTCATAACTTGTGTAGAACTGCGTTTGTCAGTTAGTTTCAAAGCTTACATCAAGTAGATACATTTAGTGCATATTATTACAAAACGCTGTAACCCGGGTTGCAGTGTTTTGTCGTAACAGGGCCGAATTGTTGCTTAATGATCGCCCGGCGACCGTTTGTTGGATATGTGGAGTTAAGGGAAGGTTTTCTATTGATCTGGAATTGGAGCGCACAAACCAGTCCTTACAGGTCTTATTTTAGGTGGCAGACGAGCAGACGGATCACCTGATGGTAAGCGACACCTGCACCACCAGTAAAGTTACAATGCGCTGCTAACCTTTAACCCCCTTTCCGCCTAATGGGTCCTCCGGTGCCCTAAATCACTCGACGAAAAACATCGCAGGCGCTGCTTCACGTCGGTCTTGTCGCTGAGACGAAGCTGAAGCTGTGGTAACACTCCGATCGAGCCAGCCCATTCAAGCCGAAGCGTGGCTCTCCCACGGTTAAGAGGTATCAACTTCAAGTCAATTTAAGACTTATGTATGACAAACTCTGGAATATGTTTGACCCGTACGAAGCAAGAAGAAACAAGATAATACTCAATTCCATGAATTTGAAATACGAGTAGCGACATCTATTTTTATCATAGCTTAAACAAAAATAAGCAGTGGGGTTAAAGTTCAAGTAGGTTTAAGTATTTAACTTTGCTACCCCTTAAGAGATGGCGCTGGAGTCATTTCAAGCTGAGGTCAAAGGTTAGGGAAAGTAATTTCACTATTCGACAATAGATGACAGTTTTTGTGGTTTTTCCGGGGGAAGTATATTTTATTTTATTTTATTAGCTATTTTCCGAATATTTCTTTACGTTATTGTTGAAATAGTAATTATTTGTATGATTAATTAAGTCGTAAATATTTTTGTATAAATTATTAGTTGAAACATTTTTCTAATTGAAGCGTGACATTGAATATAATAATTAATTATAATTATAATGTATACCTATCTTATTTATAAGACACGTTGTGTACTTCACACAACATTTCGAATAAATTATAATAAATTCGCACAACATCTCTTCATTGAGGATCACGCTCCGTCCGAAGTAGCTTAAGCCCTTGAGTTTCAGATATCAGCCAACAGAGGAATCATTAAATAAAACAGTTCAGTTTGGAATTATACTACAGAACCGGGTCCCGAAACAAAGTGAGGGCGTGCCGCTAGTATATTATATTTTGAAGGAATATTGGATTTGATGACTGCCAAGGTGAGTAAGAAATAGAAATAGAAAATAGAAATAGAAAAAATCTTTATTCAAGTTAGGTCCATACAGAACACTTATGAATGTCAAACATAATACAATCTAGCACTGGTTCGGAACGTCGATGTCTACTTAATATGTCCAAAAACTTTATAATAAAATTATAAAGTCTTTGCAAATTGTCTCGAATGACCTGCTAAAGCATTGACCATTTATAGGGCTATTTGCCAAACAGTAGCCAAAGATCATTTTCCATGAATCTTTGGCTCAGATACCTACAAATATGCTAGAGACAATTTAGCATGTAAGTATCAGTTCACTTTCGCTTATGCCGACATAAAGAAGTTACGACCACAAACTAGTTGCCAATCTTACACATTCCCATACAGTTTTTACACTTGTTTACAAACAAAACACTTGTCCATACAGCGGCGGCAGATTAGCGCTGCCAAAGATCTGTTGCGCCGGCGCAGAGACCGCGGAACGCCGACAAAAGGTGATCCCCTTTGATGGAACATGTTCCAACAAAGAGCTGGCTTTGATGAAACATGTTCCAAAGGTACCGATGGATAGTAAGTTTTGTTATTGATAGTCTGCGGCTAATAGTTTGGGGTCGCCATTTTTATTAAGTTGTTTGTAAGTTCAGTTTTTTACTTTTACCTCAATGACGATGCGGCTTGTAACTTCCTAGGTTTTATAATCTCGTGTATATGGTACCGTAAAGTTATTCCATTCATAAGTAAGTTGCTCAATTTCTTATGAAGTCGATCTGAAAGTCAAACTGCAGTTAAAATGAATTATTTAAAAGATGTGATACCACTGCCTCACAGAAACCGGCGTGAAGCAGCTCCTGTGCTGTGTTTCGCCAAGTGAGTGAGGGTACCGGAGGCCCATCGGGGGGGAAGGGGATAAAAGGTTAGCAGTGCACTTGTGACTCCACTGGTGTTGCATGTGTCCATGGGCAACGGCAATTGCATCAGGTGATCCGCCTGCTCGTCTGCTACCTATCACATAAAAAAGGCAGGTTTGCTTTTTGTTTTTAGCACGGTTTCTTACTTTCAGGAATTTGATCAACTTACAAATATTTAACGTTGTCCTAGTTAGGTATCCATTCAATAATAACTGTTTGATTAAAATTACACTATAAATTATGCCGAATTAAAATTACTGTTTAAAATTATTCAGAGTTTTCAGAATCAGTATTCAGAGGTCGGTCAGTTTTGGAAACTTAATTCTGGACAACTTATTTTTGGATGTCCATAAACAAGTTATTGACTAAGTAAGCTATACTATACCACAGATTTTAAAATCCGGTTTAGTAAAATTTATCGTCAAATTATGGTCTTCATTAAGTACCAGAGTCGTAGAGTTGAAAGAAAAGCCTTGGGAGACCAGGCTACATAATATTATTTATTTTGTATTTTTTTATTATTTTTATTTTGTAATTATTTTGTAATTAGGGAACGTACCCATACTACGTGACCCATATTTTACAATTTTTACCCCCCTCCCCCCCTCGGTGACTACCCGTAGTATATGCCAAGACCCCCTCCCTCCCCCTCTAGTTTTCACGTAGTAATTCATAAATATGGTTTTGAATTATTTTTTTGCAAATAGAAAGTTTAAAAAAAAAATATTTTTTTTCATATTTATCTTTATTAATACGGCGCTTGCCTATAATACCTATAATCACAAGTTAAAAAAATATTATTAAGAAGAATAAACATACGTAGTCATATTGTAACAGAATCTTAAATCACAAAAAACAAAAGTCTTTTTTTCTCTTATTCTCGCAAAAACGCGAGATTTTCCTAAAGTATATTGATTACGTGACGAAAACTTAAGGCCCCCCCCCCCCGCCCCTGTGACCAAGCGTGGTATTTTGACGACCCCCCTCCCCCCCCTAAACGGGTCACGTAGTATGGGTACGTTCCCTTATTTTGTAATTATTTTGTAATTATTTTTAATCACGTAAAAAAACTGATTAAAAAATAAAACTGTTGACAAAAAATCTTGATCCTAAATCCTAAGCGACGTATCGTACAACTTAATTACCTACCTTATTTGCCCTTCTTTATTTTCCTTAACAAAACAACAATTGCTACCTAAAATTATAATTACAGCGACCATCTGTCTTGGGTATCAATTCTTGATAATCTTCATAATCCCACCCCGTTACCTGGGGTAAGAAGGGGGGAGGGGGGCTAAAGAAATCCTATTTTCATAGTTCACTTAACCAACCGCCGTAATTTTGTTACCACGCATCAGTGGATTGGGCTTCTGTTGTGTACGCAGAATTATAATTTTGATACTTGATGGAAGATTTAAAGTGGTTTTTGAGGACACAACATGTGTATTGAATGTCTCATTGTTACCATCTGCTTCCAGACCTACCTGCAAAAACCCCAGACCCGATTAAGTGCGGGTTCAGGTTAGCTGTGCTGTCAGGGTCCTGTGCTGTGTTTCGCCGAGTGAGTGAGGGTGCCGGAGGCACAATCGGGGGGGAAGGGGATAATAGGTTAGCAGCGCACTTTTTGCATGTGTCATGGGCGGCAGCAATTGCTTACCATCAGGTGATCCGCCTGCTCGTCTGCTACCTATCACATAAAAAAAATAGGTAGCTAAGCTCGTTTTTTGAAGCGATATTTGGCAGTCGTACAACCGTTGATGCGCTTCTAAGCTTGTACCTATCGCAAAACATAGAAACGTATAAATGACATAGTACTTAATTAGGTAATTACTTATTGGTTCACGTGAACACGCCGAAATACGCGTTGTGTTTTGTGAAGCGTTTTCAATCTCGTGTAATCTCTGAAAAGACTGCACACGCATGGAAAACATACGCCAATCTGTAACTACTATATAAGCGGACAATAGGAGCGAGACAGATGTTTTTCTGAAGAATTAGAAAACCGTCTGTCTCACTCGTCTTATCAGCCACCACATAAAGACTTCATCAAATTCTTTTACGAATCTTCAAATATAAATAATAAATAAATAAATTGAGACAACATCACATACATTGTCCTGGTCCCAAACTAAGGTTTTCCCTTGTGCTATGGAAACCAGAAACAACGAAGGTATCACAAACACCCAGACCCAACACAAATATCTGTTTCATCAACAAACATTTGTATCGGTGCGGGAATCGAACCCGCGACCGGCGTCTCAACCGGCGCTCAAACCATTGCGCTAAACGGGTCGTCACTACAAAATGTACTAATATCAAAGGCTCTACGTCGAAGTAGACGCGTCTTAGATGTTTACAAAGTTATACCATATTTTCAATTTAAAGAGACGGCGCGGGTGTGGGAAGGCGGTCTGTTTCGCTCACCCTGTGTATACCGGCCTTTGTCAAGATATATGGGTGTTTCACAATAGCCGAAAAGATAGCGTAGTTTAGAAGTTATAAGTACTTTACTTACTGGTGGGCACCTTTTTTCTTAATTCATGTCGCAAGGCGCATAACTGTGGGAGAGCCACGCTTCGGCATGAATGGGCCGGCTACCACTGCCTCACAGAAAACCGGCGTGAAGCAGCCCCTGTGCTGTGTTTCGCCGAGTGAGTGAGGGTACCGGAGGCCCACTCGGGGGGGAAGGGGATAAAAGGTTGGCAGCGCACTTGTAACTCCACTGGTGTTGCAAGTGTCCATGGGCGGCGGCAATTGCTTACCATCAGGTGACCCGCCTGCTACCTATCACATAAAAAAAAAACAGCTGGGTATATGCTAGCTTTCGTTGGTATTCACCTATACCTACCTATTGTCTAATTGTCGTTATAAAAGCAAGACATAATAATCTTGGTTCTCTTTTATGAAATCATCAATCAGCACCTTCTGAGTAGGAAATTACGTACAGTCATACATCAACGTATACAAAACTATCAAATTTCTCTTCTGTCATACTCATTAGGTTGAATATCAATTGCGGAAATTTTATAGGTTGTGGTAACCTCTACTTCTTAGTGCCCTTAGCACTAATAGGGTTAAATGAAAAGTGTTGCCAAAATTTTGCAGTAGATTCTAAATTCTTGATATTTAAAAGAAACATGACGTGAATAAAAAGTAAAAATGTTACTTTTACTTCCCATATCAATTACTGATTCTTATTATTATTGAGAAGATGGTTTAGGGTCATTAGAACCAATCAATCAACAATTGATCTCGGGCCGTTTAGGTTAAAGTGGGTAGGCCCAAAAAGATGGCATGACGATTTAAGAGGTGACAGGCACGCCAACAAACTGACCACAATGGATACCTAAGACCGTGCGAAGTGGACGCGACTTTTTTTTTATGTGATTGGTGGCAGACGAGCAGGCGGATCACCTGATGGTAAGCAATTGCCGCCGCTCATGCACACTTGCAACACCAGTGGAGTTACAAGTGCGCTGCCAACCTTTTATCCCCTTCCTCCTGGGTGGGCCTCCGGTACCCTCACTCACTCGGCGAAACACAGCACAGGGGCTGCTTCACGCCGGTTTTCTGTGAGGCAGTGGTATCACTCCGATAGAGCCGGCCCATTCATGCCGAAGCGTGGCTCTCCCACAGTTAAAACGCGACTGGGACAAAACGCTAAGATGAGGAGTAATGCTCATAGAAAAAATGTAGGCAGTTTTAATTATAACTCCGTAAAGGCATAAGTCAAAGTGGAAAGTTAACCTGCCCTCCAAAACATAGAGTCATACATTATTTCCGTTATTAGCCATGATGACTGGTTCTTTCTGATTAGTAATCAAAAGACCTCTCAAAAATAGAAATATCAGTCAACGACCAGTTAACTGAATAATTCAAATGGTCATAGTTTTAAAATCACATGAAATATAGATACTTTCCCAAAACGCTCTACACAAAAATCTTCTTTTTTTTTTAAGTCATAGCGCCACGACGACGAAGCAGTAGCATAGACTAAATAAAGAATGTATTTTCGAACATTTATATTCCTATAACCATGTATTCTAACAATCATCCTGAACAAAATTAATTTATTGTTCTAAGACTTTTGGAAACTCGCATGAAAAAATTTCACCATTTTATAAAAAGTTGGTCACGAGATTTGTTCATTTTGTGGTTATCAAATGGTGTAATAATTATGTATATTTGTGGTTACCTGATGTGGGGCTTACTGTACCTAATAATAGACATTTCTCAGAATCCCTTCACAGGATGGTGCATGCATATTCTTATGAAGTATCCATTCCAGTGGGAACCAAATGAGCCGGTACAAATTGTCATAATAGTGTAAACAGTAAGTTTCCCCATACTTGTCAAAAACCAATGCGACCGTGAGTAAACTATTTGGACGACGTAATTCTTGCTTCCCGCCATCGGGCTGAAAGACACGACGGCTGTCCTTGTCTAATCGACCGTTCGACCGTCTTCGAATCGATAATAATTGTCTGTCAATCGGAACAAGTTGATTGTGGTGACGTACCTCGAAATGCCTTGGCCTGGTTTACATAAATGAAAAAAATATAAAGCCATAAAGGCAATTTTTTTAAGTACCTAGGGGGTAGATGAACAGGCGAGTCGCATGATGGTAAGCGATTACCATTGCCCATTCGATTCCTGCACCAACATAAATATTTGTTGATGAAACAGATGACGCCCTCGATGGCGCAGTGGCTAAGGTGTTCGTCCGAAGCGCGAAAGGTCCCGGGTTCTATTCCCGGTCAAGTCAATTTAGGAAACTACATTTTCTAAGTTCTCTTGGGTCTGGGTTGACGCCCCCAGATTATCGTCATCTGGTACTCATAGTACAGGGGTTGCCCTAGTTTGAGATCAGGTTGGTTGGTGTGATTGTCTGGCGCATTTATTTATTATACTTGTGTTCGGGTGTTTATGAGACGATAATAAATGAGTCCACTTCACGCAAAAACTCGTTCGTGTTTTAATAACCCTTATCAATCTGACATGATTCACTTATGTGAATGTATTTTATAATAGGTACTATTTTCAAACAAAAACCTATTTTAATCTACTATATCACGGTTAAAACCAAAGAGTAAACATAGGTTGAAACCGTAAAAATTAAAAATAAATTAAAGTTTTGGTTTTATTCTCTACTTATTCCAAATTTAAAATTGCAAATCGAAATAGGGCAGTATTTAACTACCACTACGCAGGGTGTAGACCATGCTATCAAAGTAAGATCAGACATTCCAATGTCGTATTTAAAATTATCTGGAGACAGGTTAAACGGATTTTAACCACTCATCAAGCCGCATCAAAACCTGAAAGGAGGTTCATTTAGCGAAATTGCGTATAATTGTTTTTAATTAAGTGCAATGAGACGCCTACTGTGAGTTTCCGAGAAGGCACCGGCTCGGGAGCAACGCTCCGACTAGGGATGTTACGATCCGATTTTATGAACATCGACTCGATCCGATTCAAGAGAAGAGCGCACTCCTTCTTGAAAGGCCGGCAACGCATCAGCGACTTCTATGATCTTGGGCAGCGGTGATTACTTACCAGCAGGTGACCCGTTTGCTCGTTTGCGGCCTCGAGTATATAAAATCTTAATCGAGTTCAGAAACATAAATGTTTTCGCGACTGAATTCATTCATATTTTGCAGGGTTTTTTTTTCAGACAATCACACTACTTGGAGTCGTGTAAAAAGAAATATCATTATTAAGTAATATCAACACGGCATCTCAGAAAATTGTATACTACATTCTTTCAGTTAAAAACATAAATAAAAGCATTTAGGAAAAAGGTTAAAGATTTTGACCCGTAGTTTTAAAAATTTTATGCCAGATTTTGTGCAATAAAAGTATATCGTTCATTTTCAAGTAGACAAAATAGTTAAATATTTTTGCTCTGGGGGCAAAAAATAAAATAATATTAAAAATCGATTTAAATCAAAACATCGTCCATCCCTACCTCGGCCAGCCCATGCAGCGCGCCCGCGCGGAAACTGTCACATTTGACGTTTCACTTGACGTGACGTTCCTTACTCAAACAGCCCGCGTTTTATTTTTGTTTCTTTATCTCCATCTCAATCTAGCGGCCAGCACTTTTTGAAACTCATTTTTAAAAACTTTACAAAAAGGTTGCATATCGAATATGGAACTCAAATGTGACTCTAGGGTTGTCATAATCATAATCTATTTAAAAAGAGAAACAGCTGCACCTGCCAACACCTACATAATTATAATTTTTATTTATTTAGCACCTACTTGTGGCTGGTAAATAAACAGCAACATAGGAAAAAAAACTCCTCAGATTAAGCTTCATTATCTAACCACTTGGTCAACCTAAGTATTAGGAGTATCAAAATAAATAACTCGCATGCCAATAAATATACTTACAACCCATTTCCTTATATACTACTCATTTGTATACTTTACCTCTGGTAATGCAACTTGACGGCTGCTCAAGCGAAGGACCATGATGATGAATAATAATTTTAGGCGCAACTTTACGTCAATGCCAAAGTTTATTTAGTCTTGATTACTGCCGTAGTGCAACACAAAAATGAGCACAGACGAAAATAATGCATAATTTTGGCCGGCAACCGGTTTTTCTATGGGAAAATGTAAAACTGACAACTGCAAGGAAAACTGGAAAAATGGTTTAAGTACCAGGCCGTGATCTTTTTTTTTTTATGGTATGTGCGCTGCCACCTTTTATCCCCTTCCCCCCGGGTGGGCCTCCGGTACCCTCACTCACTCGGCGAAACACAGCACAGTGGCTGCTTCACGCCGGTTTTCTGTGAGGCAGTGGTATCACTCCGGTCGAGCCGGCCCATTCATGCCGAAGCGTGGCTCTCCCACAGTTGATCTCTGGGTCCCGGGTTCGATTCCCGGGTTGAGCAAAAAAATGTTAGTATGTTTCGAATTTTTCGAACATAGTTTGGGTTTGTGTTCACCAATCCGCATTAGGCAAGCATCAGACTCCCATCAGAGTAGCGATGACTTGATTTCTGTGTTAGAGGCGTTTGGTAGGTACTTTACTTTTGCTACATCTTTTTGAGGCAACCCTGCGCGCTATTCGATTTTTAATCGTCTGTTATCTCGGTACCTGTTGTGGGGTATTTCGTTTCGTTCGTGCATCCGACGCGATGAATGCATAATTAAGTGGAAGCATTTTTGTGATTTTGTTAATCCAAGAAGGGCGTGTTACGTCAGTAAGATCAAAAGCTTAACTTTTTAATTGTGCGGCTTATTTCACACCAGTACGAGTATTTTACATGTTGTACCTAAACATTTACAAACTTTTTTTTTTACCTAAACATTTAAATTTGAACAATGAGTCTCACATTATTGCAAAATCTAAGTAGGTACCTATATCTATTCTTTATACCTACCTATCTTTGGTACAAGAACGATTTAACAAGCTTTAAATCTGTAAATCAGATATATCTGTCTCAAAAGAACTTAGGGGCGACTGAAATAGTAACAGAACATCAAAGATTTTTAATTGTGTCTGTGTGTTTGTCTGTTTGTTCGCGCTAATCTCGAAAACTACTGAATGGGTTTGGATGAGACTTTTCTCATTATTATAGCTGTAAGGCCTGGGCAACTTAAATTTCAGGGGGATTTCAGGGAAAGTTTTTTTGTAATAAAGGATTCTTAAGACCTACATGTTCATTTGATACATAATTGAAATAGCACCTCTATGAAATATTATGTTTAACCTAGATTAAATTTCAAGAAATGTTATTGAATATAACGAACTAGTGGCCCGCCCTCACTTCGCTTCGGTAACGTAATTCAGAAATGAACCAATAGATGGCGCTGTGCTCAATTACATCGCGCAAGCGTTTCGTGTTTTCGGTTTACCTATAAGCCTTTTCGTTGTCTATAGATGTTATCTCTTTATAAATAGTATAGAAGATAGAAGATATTAGTACAGTACACGATTCTTATGAGGTAGTCCACTTTCAGCACCTGCCAAAAATATCAATAGGTGCTGAAAGTGGACTAGGCCTGGTGCTGAACGTCTAGGTGCTGAAAATCTTGGTGCTGTAAGAGGACTACCTCATTCTTATGATTATTACTTTAGCAGCTAGGAAGCTTTGAATATATGGAATTTGTAGGAACCTACAATAAACAAACAACTTTTTAATCCAAGTCAAAATAAAAAAAAAGGTTTAAACAAAACGTGTCATCGAATTTCAAAAAGTTTTTATATGTAAACGAAAGTAAAACGAACCTTTTTCGTACTGACCGGTACACGTCAAGTTTGAATTTCGAACGTGGCCCTTCTTAAAAAAAGAGACGGATTCCTTTTTTGAAAGCGGCGAGGAGCAAGCGCAACCCGATCTCCGAAATTCACTTGCTACCAAGTTTATTATTTGATACTTCGGGGGGGATTATGCTCTTTTTTCTTCGTCCTACCCGCGTCGGCATCTCTTTGGGTTTTTATTAGATAAGTTATTTTAATACATGTAGGTGTTGTTTGTACAGAATTATTTTATGATCAAATAAACCGCCGCGGGGATATCGAAACTGTTATTGAAAATAATATAATAGAGTAAATTGAATGTGTTCTTTGTTACGTCATCTACCTACTTACTTTGATGCACCTGTGTTTAGGATGTTGTGTTAGAGTGGAGGATTTGATGGATACTGAAAATGTCATAAAGCAAGGATAAATAAAATATAACTCAGAACGTCACTTAACCTTAATGTTCATTTTCTTAAGTGTAGATACCTATGCATTATACGTATTAAAACAAGGGTCACTATTTTTATTAAGTGACATTTAAAGTTAATTGACGTCTCTGAGTGCGCTGGTTAGACCTTCATTCGTGATTTGTAATCAATAAACTAAAACATAACTCGGACTATGGACTTTTTCCTCGAAAGTTTGCTCGACATTCTTAGCTACAAATTAGTGAGGTAACGCTCAAAATATTTTCCCACTAATTGTAATTTAAACTATCCATATCTTCTGTCCCATCTAAGGCGTGAGGCGCCGCCTGGTGGTCTTCAAATGCAACTGACACTTTCACGAGAACAAAATTGTCAAAATGTCGACCGATCATGACATTATTACCAAACTAACTTTGACATAACCAAATCTAGAATACAACATTATTACTACTTAACTTTGGGTTGAAAATCTTATGGCAATCTGTTTTGGAGCTGCAAACGAAAAGTTATTGATAAGAGACGGGACAAAAAGTTGAAGATGGTCAAGATAAGTGGGACGACGATAAGTTGTCCCTCCTTAAAAGTTTGCTTGATGAAATGTACAAAAAATAACTTTTTTTTTTCTTTTAAAACGTAGTTTAATAATTTTAGAAAATAAATACTTAGTGCAGCGTGCGTTTTGATTGCAACCGAACTAGAAAATTAAGTTTTCATTAACGACTTCGGTACGGAATTCTATTCATAATTGTGATTCAACTACTGTTGCCTTAGAGTAGACAGCCACTGGAGATGCCCTAACGTCCGCGCTTCTAACAATTTTTTTCACCATTTTTTGCGGGGGACGAGGTAAACACGTACAGCACACCACCAAAAATTTTAATACTCAACAGTCACAAATTTTGCTGTCACGATAAACGCACACTACAGAAAAATTTAACACATCAAAAAATACACGCTCACAAATAAAGATTTCACGTAACTATGCAGCATACATACGAAAAAGACAGTGATGGGACACAAAGAATGAGTCAAATCAGTTTGGTGAATGAACTTATATATAAAATTGTAAGTGTAAAATTCTGCACATTGAAGATAAATAAATATTTATTTAGTCAGTTTGTAAAATAAAACCGACCAAGAGCGTGTCGGACACGCACATGAAAGTGTTCCGTATCCAAAAGATGGGCCTTAAACCTTATTTTCATAGTTAAGTTAGGTAGTTATTTCCATACATTACCATTTAGTTAGGGCAACTGCACGTCATAAGTTGGTCAAGTTGTATTAAAAATACTATGTATGATACAGAGTCCGCTAAAGTTTTCGTTAAAAGTACAGTCAGCCACACATCAGGTTACCACAATCTGTCAAATTTCCTCAACTGATATTCAACTTAATGTGTATGACAGTATTTACTGTGATGTGTGGCTGTACGTAGGTACTTACTTGGAGGTATAGAGCATATTTTTTTCAGAATTATTTTAATAGTATTTCAAAAGTTGGGGGGGGGGAGAGGAAGCTCTAATTTTAACTTTGTATTAATATATCTCGAAACTGGGGGGTTTGATCCACATTATGTCAAGGCAATTTTTGTAGTATTTAAAGATACCTTTTTAACGATACCGACCAGACGATGGAGTAAGTCGAATTTATTTTTCGAATTAACTTTTCGCTGTATGGAAAGGGGGGTGAAAAATAATTATTTTTCAATAATGTTAAAAACCAATTTTTGGATTATCAGTATACATCTCTTTACCAATTTTCAGTGGCAATCGGTGCAGAAACGGCGGAGAACGAGCCAGGACAGACAGACAGACAGACGGACAGACATAACGAGTAGACTACGGAACCCTTAAAAATGGTGAAGTTGTGCAATACATACTAAAACGTAAAAAATTACAAATGTGCGCTAGTTTGGGGTTAAACGTTTGGACAAACAAAGGGAGAGTAAATGAAACAATATATTTTTAATTAGAATGATTTATTGAAATATTACAAAAAATCCTTAATACGCATTTATATTGATTTTCAAAATGAATAAGTTTATTGTACACGTGTCGAATATATTTCTGGGGGTCTAATTTTTTTGAAATATTGGATAAACGAACATCGAGTATACTTTTCTATATTAAAATTAGCGAGCTCCAATTATGGTTTACTATCTACTCCGTTATCATGCATGATACTCCCGGACCACATATTTTATTCCTTTTACCTCGAAATATTTTATAGCCACCAATTCTTTTTATTTTTAGAATAAATTCCAACATCGTATCACCAGAAGAAAGGACAGTAATTTCTCTAATTCACTTTACAATGTTTTAATATTATAATATACGTCTATACTATTTTATTCAAAATATAATGAAAAGAACGGATTTTGAAACTAACTACAGTGAGTGAATGATTCATAATGAACTCGACATTTGAATGAATCATTCATTCAAATGTCGAGTTGATTTTAATTGGTCCCATCACTAGGACCGATACCACGATATCATTATTAAATTTTTCTGTCGTTTACGTATCGTAACGGTTTTTTATTAAAATAGATTTTCTAGTTAATACACATTTAATAATTAATAAAAGTCATTACTTATGATAGGAACGCGATCTTGTTGCGAATTTTAGCTGTCAGATCGCCTTTTACATGAAAATACTGCACAATTCACCATTTTTAAGAGAAACGTCACGCGACACGGAGCGATGCAAAATGGCGATGTAGCGACATCCAAGTAGTTTTGTATAACTTAGTTGACCAGTTCCGAATAGTTGACCAATGTACTTTGCCGGAGGGGAAACGCCCGGTATGGCATCTCCAGTGGCTATATACTCAAAGACTGTTGCAGGTGTCTATGGGCGGCAGCAATCGCTTACCAACAAGTGATTCGTCTGCTCGTCTGCCACCTATCACATAAAAAAAGCGTACAAAAATATCTGTTTTAGTAGATTACAAAATTTGAAATTAATTTTGACAATGTTTTGTAACTTAGGTACTTACTAACTTACGGACTTACTTAAACTGAATAAATAATTTTAGAATTTTAAATTTTATTTTTTGAAGTTAACATAACAAAAGAGACGTAAATGCATGAAAAGAACAGAAATAAGGATTCTGTCACAAATTCCATTTGTACCAACAATAAACATCTTTAACATAAGATTCAATCAAGACACAAAAACGAAAGTTGAAAATTTATAAAACCTCGACAAGTTGTCATATTGTATGCACTCTACTTATATAAGTACTCTGTGGCTCTACTCCTCAAGCCCTTTCATTTGATACCTATAATTCGGGAATCAAGTGAAAATATGAAATTGATCATTTTGTGGTGGCGGCCGTCTTAAGTTGGCAGCCATCGAATCTAGCTACAAACACTCCGATTGTCATTTTTCAAACAAAAAAAAGTCAAAATCTACGAGGCGCTACGATGCCACAGACAGACAGACACAAAAACAGACTGACATATCGAACTTATACAGCCCCATCGTTTTAGCGGGGTTCAAAATACCTACCTACTACACAGAATGAATACTTCTAATATTGTTTCTTTGAAATATGTAGTCCATAATATTCAGTTATGTGCGCGGCTGTGTCAAGTTGCGCCCGCGCGTGTGAGACGACTAATTATTCGGAATAATCGTCGTGTATCGATAATTAGTCGGGACGACCGATGTCGCGCGACCGCCCACAAATCTGGCCGGTTCTCAAACTTGAAAAACAGATATAAAGATTTAAAAAGTTTTATTGTTTATTGGTAGCCAGCTAAGGCAAATTTTAGTTATTTAAATAAGTATCGATCAAAAAAATACTTAGGAACACGAACGTCATGTGCAGGTTTTCTCACAATGGTTTTCTTGACAGCCGAGCTCCAGATTTTCATGCTCGGATTCGGGCCATGTCACCCCGTATGGAAGACGCGTTTTTCTTATGATAGGTGGCAGACAAGCAGACGGATCTCCTGATGGTAAGCGATTGCCGCCGCCCTTAGATATCTGCAACCCCATTACCGAGTCACAAGTGCGCTGCCAACCATTAACCCCTTGTACCCCAATTGGGCCTCCGGTACCCTCAATGCTTGAAGCATCCATTCTCTTCTTCAGCTTTTTTCCAGTGTGACGGCCTCGATGGCATAGTGGCTAAGGTGTTCGCCCGAAGCGCGAAAGGTCCCGGGTTCGATTTCCAGGTATGTCAATTTAGGAAACGACATTTTCTAAGTTTTCTTGGGTCTGAGTGTTCTGGGTTGACGCCAACAGGTAATTATTGTCCTCTTGTACTCATAGTACAGGGGCTGCGTTAGTTTGAGATCAGGTTGATTGATTTGATTGTCTGGCATATTTATTTATTTATTAAGCTACCATTGCTCTGTAACGCCCCGTTGGTCTAGTGGTTTAAGTACCGGGCCGTGATCTCGGGGTCCCGGGTTCGATTCCCGGGTCGAGCAAAAGTATGTTTCGAATTTTTCGAACATAGCTCGGGTTTGTGATCACCAATCCGCATTAGGGAAGCGTGGTGATTAAGCCTAATCCCATCATAGTAGCGATAACTTGATTTCTATGATGGACGCATAGGCTGATACTTTCCTTCCATTGCTCTGTACGAAGTTTGAGCATCCAAAGCAAAACACCAATAATGATGGATGACCGTCCCATGCGAGGTGTCGGAGCGCGGGCGCATAATCGAACAGTCGTTATCGGCCAATCGACGCACTCGCCCCGAAACTCTTTCGGTGCTTTTGAGATAACCGATCGTCTGGTTTGTGCCGGTGTCACTTACCCGGTGTCAAGTCCTCATGTGTGATGAGGTTTTGTCATTTCTTTATTAATTCCTTGTCTATTGGCATCTTGTCCCATTAAAATCGTCCCACCGAAATCATATTCATGTTGCCAAGATTTCTAGAAAAGTTTAACTTCGTCGAGGAAATTTAGGATACTTATAAAAAACAGTTTTTTAAATTGACTCGGGTCTGCTGCTGGGAGATGTCTCCGGGTATTATTCAGCTAACTAACTACTTACTGTAATACAAATACAAACACTGTAACTCTCGTAATATGAGTACTGACTACTGTAGTATGAGTACTAACTACTGTAGTACCTATTAGTACCTACTAACTAATGTAATATGAGTACTATCTGCTATAATATGAATACTAACCACTGTAATATGAGTAGGTAATAACTATATGAGTAGGAACTTGGAGAGTTCTAATTACTGTAATATGAGTAGGTTAAGACCTACTGATCGGTTTGGGAGACGATGAGGTCTAGGATGTTACGCGTTTGCCTTTGAAATGCCTGTTCACTCTTACCTTAAGATTTACAGATTATAGTTTTCAGGCAAAGCAGACCTCGGCAAGAAGGTTCGTTAGTTACATGAGTCATCCTTCATTTTCTTCTATTTATTTTTATGAGACAGGAAGGCAAACAAGCAAGTGAGTCGCCCAAAGGAAAGTGATCTCCGCCGCCCATGGACCAGTTTACCTACAACAGGAGTGCGGATGCGTTGCCGGCCTTTCAGGAAGTTGTAGGCTCGTTTCTTAAAGATTTTATCGTACAGTTTGAGATGCGCGTCGAATAGAGTCATTTTGACCGGCGCCGGCGCATGTTCAACCCGCTTGCTCAACGAGTACGTGGTTTCCGCTCCGGCTGACTTGAACAACGTGGCTTGTGCCACTATAACTATACTATAAGTTATGTAACTGTAGGTACAGTCAAAAACACGTTTGTTTTTATGTCAAAGTGACAGGCAAACAGATAAATCACCTGATGGTAAGCGATTACTGGAGCCGAAGATAAACTCGCAACAACATGAGTCACGAGTGCGCTGCCAACCTTTTAACTCCCCAGGCAGGAATACTACTAAACGCGTCATCAGGCCAGTCAATATAGGTATTATTATAATACATAGACATGTCGGAAATGGGGTTAAGTTAAATAATTGTTGAATCAAAATAATATAGATAGCTTTTCGGATATGTAATCTTTTGTCTTTAATAATAATACAAGAAAATAAGTTGTGAAATAATGAATAAAATGCAAATTACCGAAAGCCCGCGTAGCTCGTCCTTCCCTCCTGCTGTCTCGCTGGTGATAACTCGTGTACCATCAATGTAAAAGCATTGCCAATTTTTCACAGTGTAGGTGGATACTTAGGGGTTAAATTACACACCTAATGTTTTAGATTCATGGTCAAATTTTTTATGTATTAATTTTTTCGTTCAATGGGAAGTATACTGGACGTCGTCGAATTAAGGGTTAAGCTTGTAAATAGATCTCTGCAATGATATTAAATTAGCCCAAAGGTATTAATAATTAAAAACCACTTTTTGTGTGGATAGTGGTATTTGTTCTATCAAAAAAGCCTCAGGCCAACTTGGGTCTTTCTTTGTTGCTTTAAGATCAAAATTTTACTTTCATGTCACTTGTCACCAAGTGGGTGGTAGCAAAAAAAGACGCAAATCAAAATAATACGTCCCGAAATCCAGAAATGTCATAATATCACATTTTGAAGACCGCCCAGTAGCATCAGGGCCACGGCATATTAACTTGCCTTTGTCAAAAATTATTGGGCAAAAGTTAATTTCGCTACCCAAAAAAACCTTTCACTCAAAAGTTGACATTTTTATAACTTCTAAGCAAAGGCCGTAAGGTACATTTCAGATGTGTTTCATTTGGTTTAAGGCCACTTTTGTAACAAAGAAACGTCGTTAGTATAATCCTTTTGGGTGTAACTTAGGTAAGTACTTGTTTGTAGTTTGGTTGAGAGTTTTCTTAGAAAGTGTAAGATTTGAATTTGGCCAAAACTTTTTAAGAAGTTTGTAATCCTTGAAGTACAAAGAATCGGTGTTTCTTTGCTTTTTATGGATTGTTCTGATGAGTGGTTTTGTGCGGTTAAAGTTGTTTACATTTTAATTAGTTTTCGTGATAAAAAGCAAATCTTTATTCTTCTATACTATATATTATAAAGAGATAAATTCTATAGAAAACGACAGGACTTATAGGTAAAACACTTGCGCGACGTAATCGACACCCAGCGCCATCTATTGATTTAATGAGAAACTAAGATCCCGAAACAGAGTGAAGCGAGCCTACTAGTAGTCATCAATTCAAATTGTGTCTCAGGTATTTTATTGCAGGCTTAAGGCTCGTTTCCTAAAAATATCTAAGTAGTAATTGTTGGTTTCTCTTCTCTGCGATTCAAATGGGCTTACGATTAAGTAAATCGCGACCAGTAGAGTCACATCCGCAGGTTCTCCGTTAAATTGTACCTAAACATGACACCATGGTGCACGGTGTCTTGCTTTTTTTTATTTATAATTTTCGTTATTTGTTTGTCTGCAGCATCATGCTGAGGCGCAAACTTGTTGGCCTTAACTTCTGTTCTTTTATTTTGTCTTTTTGTCTATGTGTAAATGTGTTTTGGTCAATAAAGTTTTCTTACTCTTACATGGTTTAGAGCCTCCTGACTCTTAGGCTCCACAGTACATATCAGATCAGTGGTAAAGGTATATGCGCAAGAGAATTGTATTAATTAAATTACAACGTGACCTCTCCTACCGAACGGCGGGAGGCGCCCGCGCAGTCAGCTTGTTAATTTTGTGTGGCCGCCCGCTTGGGCCGCGTACGCACCTAGATACAAAGAAATGGAACTGGCCCCAAAATTTTTTTTATGAGACAGGACGGCAAACGAGCATAATCACCGCCGCCCATAGACATTATCAGCTAAGCCAGAAAAAGGTTTTTTTTATACATACAGGGTATATCGGTAAAGAGACACATCACTTTATGTATGTACCTCTTATATGGCCACGCTTCGGCATGAATGGGCCGGCTCGACCGGAGTGATACCACGTCCAGATGGAAAACCGGCGTGAAGCAGTGCATGCGCTGTGTTTCGCGTGAGTGATGGTACCGGAGGCCCAATCCAAGGGAAGGGGGCTTAAAAGGTAAGCAGCGCACTTGTGATACCACTGGTGTTGAAAGTCGTGTCCATTGGCGTATTCGCTTATCATCAGGTGATTCGTCGGCTCGTCTGCCACCTATATCATAAAAAAAAATCTACATCAAAACTTTAATAATCTTGAACGTAACTTTTAGCAGACACTACTTACCACTTGCATCAGGTGATCCGTCGGCTCGTCTACCACCTATATCACCCATACTTCCATACTAATATTATAAATGCGAAAGTAACTCTGTCTGTCTGTCTGCTACTCTTTCACGCCAAAACTACTCAACGGATTTAAATGAAATTTGGTATACAGATAATCTAGACCCTGAGAAAGGACATAGGCTACTTTTTATTGCGAAAAGGGGGGTAAAAAGTTACTTTTCCACGCGGACGGAGTCGCGGGCGGCCGCTAGTCAAAAATAAATGTTCTCTTTTAACTGTAGATTGTAATAAGACCTCTTTGGTTCTCCCAGCGCGCCCTCCCCCCTGGCATCAATCAACAGGTGTCGATTGATCATGCGCAGTGACAGGCGATGTATGGGCCGGGATGACCCCCGCCGGCCGCTGGTTCTTTTACAAACATCAGGAAGCTCCAGTAATAAGATTTATAGGGAAATAACAAATAACATCGTGTTGGTTATGTTTATTTTTATGATAATTTATCAAGGGTTATATTATCTATATCGTGGACTTCAAATATTGTTTTTATAATATGGCTCTACCCGGCTTTATGAAGATCGCAAATGAAAGAAGATTCCAGTAAAAAAATATGTATTTAGTCAACTCAGTCAAAATTTAATTGTGGGAGAGCCACGCTTCGGCATGAATGGGCCGGCTCGACCGGAGTGATACCACTGCCTCACATAAAACCGGCGTGAAGCAGCTATGTTTCGCCGAGTGAGTGGAGGTACCGGAGGTCCATCGGGGGGGAAGGGGATAAAAGGTAAGCAGCGCACTTGTGACTCCACTGGTGTTGCATGTGTCCATGGGCGGCGGCAATCGCTTACCATCAGGTAAACCGCCTGCGCGTCTGCTACCTATCACATAAAAAAAAAGTCACGGTCACTCAATAAAACGGCAGCGTTTGGCTTTTTATCGAATTACGGATTCTATCGAGACCTTAAAAAAATCGCAGGTTTTAGGCTTCAAATCTTGAAAAATCCAATTTATTTGGATCTAAGTCTGTCATGTTTCATTTTCTTCGAAAAATATCATATTTTCGCCACAATCAGTGTAAATAGGTTGGCGGCGCTAGTTTCATTCGTATAGCCCCTTAAAGCTGCGCTGCGCTCGGGGTTCGATCACCGGGTAGGGTCAAAAATTTGTTAGCCGTTACGTCTTTGGACCAGCGCCCAATCTCTCTTCGGTCGTGTCACACTGTTGTCCCATCGAATTAAGAGGGTAAGGGAATAGAGAGTGCACCTGTATTTGCGCAAACATTTGAGCACTATATATCAGCCAAGTTATCGTTAAGATTGGCTACCGCCGAATATCGGTTGGAAGTTTTTTTTTCTATACTCTACACTATTTATAAAGAGATAACTTCAATAGACAACGACAAGGCTTCTAGGTAAACCGAAAACACGAAACGCTTGCGCGATGCAATTGGACACAGCGCCATCTATTGGTTCATTTCTGAATTACGGTCCCGAAGCGAAGTGAGGGCGGGCCACTATTATCCACTTTACTGGGTATAAAAAATTATACACCTATAATAACAATTTCAACTTCCCACCAGGTGAGTTGAGCTACTACGAGTATACAGCGTTACAATAAAATAAATATTCAATCATAGAAAAACATACCGTTTAAGTAATTAAAAAACCCGTCAATTTTTTTGCAAAACTTAACTTTCCTTTTTGTGCTAACTCCTCGTTTAGTGAATGTGATTGATGGAAATCAAGTAAATTAAAATTATCGATACGCACCTCATATCACTCGGGATAATATATCGACATTCCAATCTAGGTAATTACATCTGTCAAAATATTCAAATTGGTATTCTTGATCATCGTAAAACATCGAATTGAAGATAAGGCACTCTACAAACCAAGACTATGGGCCGGTTTCTGAATTGAGAACTTGAAGTTAAGAACTACATAAGTACAAACTTTAACAGTTGAGGCATACTTCAAATGTCAATCTTTGTACATATGTAATGCTTAACTTCAAATTCTCAATTCAGAAACCGGCCGTATAAAGTGTTGATTTTCCTCTCTAAGTGTCTGATATCTGTATCTAATACATACAAGTGCTTGAGCTACTTAGTACGTATGAGATGATCTGTTAATTTACTGCCCTTTTAACTTAGGGACCATTTTAAACAACTTTATTTCAAATACCTATATATATTTGATATATACCTATATATATAGATTTGAACTGTAGCTATTGTCTTTTTATCGTCCTTTTTTTTATTGTGAAAAAACGATGCAAGTTCTATATGTTAAAATAACCCCAAATATCAATTACTTAAACCAAATAAAAGTTTAAATATGTCTATGGTGTGCCGTGCGCCTATCTTTTTATAACCTTACATTTGATTTAGTTATTTATGGATTGGTAGAGCTGAGCTTAGTGTGATACAAGCCTTTTTTGCTGCCTTACCTTTTGATTGACCTGTCTTATTTCGTACAAGATGTACATCTTTCTTGATAAAAGTTATAAAACCAATTATTTTTGAACAACAAAATTAATCTAAGGCAAATGTTCCTATACTGAATTATTATTATTAGAAGCCCATCGTGTCCCACTGCTGGGCAAAGGCCTCCCTACCCTTTCTACACGTGTCACGATTTTGGACGACTATGGTCCAGTTGGGGCAATAGGAGTCAAGCTGCTGCCCGCCAATCGCCTGTTCGGTCTACCGCCGTCGACCGCCGTCGATTTTTGGGCTCCCACTCTAAGGCTGTCCTGACCTATGTAAGTAGGCTTACCTACTTACATAGGTCGGCACATCGTCGGCACGTCGCCATTGTACATCGATTTACTAATCAACAAAAAAGTTTTTTTCTTGATCTCGCACTTTGCTAGCCATACATGAAAATCATATGAACTAGAGGTACTCACATCTTGGATATGATAGTATAAACAAAGACAGTAACTTGCAGAATGGCAAGGAGATGGAGGCGACGCCGACCAGATGCGCGTCTCCCTCCTCTCCGTAGAACAGTGCGGGGGTCCCGCCACTGGCGTTGCACAGGCCTCCTTTCCAGCTTTTTATTTTATGTGATAGGTAGCAGGCGAGCAGGCGGATCACCTGATGGTAAGCAATTGCCGCCGCCCATGGACACTTGCAACACCAGTGGAGTGCGATGCCAACCTTCTATCCCCTTCCCCCCGAGTGGGCCTCCGGTACCCTCACTCACTCGGCGAAACACAGCACAGGGGCTGCTTCACGCCGGTTTTCTGTGAGGCAGTGGTATCACTCCGGTCGAGCCGGCCCATTCATGCCGAAGCGTGGCTCTCCCACAGTTAAACCATTTGGCAGCACCGTTGATGTGCATGCTCCCTAATTTAGTATCCATCTCTAACTCAGCATTGACACTTGGGAACACAAACATCGAGCCACTGCCATAATAACAACACTGTGGTGATGAACTGATGAAAAAATTTCGCAACATCATTATTAACTTTGGTAAGTTTACGAGCACTCACATACGCAAAGCCACCGGCAATCACAGTAGTTGTTCAATAATCAATTTAATTTCAATTTGTGTATCTTTCACACATTATTCACAAAGTTTTTATTAGGTAATTTAATACTTACGAGGCATTTGGTTCTCCGCGTCCTACGCAGGCAAGCGATACTATATAAATACGGCACATGCACCATCATGGCATTGTAGGATCTCTTGCTAAAGGCTAGTCTACACCAGTCCTGTACCACCTAATGTTTTTGCTAATTATATTCCCATTACCATTTGAAAACTTGTGCTCGTCTTTCGCTTTTACATCAAGGGAAAAGGAAACATTTAGCACGCGATGCGCACACATTCGTTATTTCGGTGCCAAAATGTACCTAAACTCGGCTATATTGTGTGAATCTTGGCGCGAAATAAGAAAACGTTTAATTAATTAAAATAGAAGATTATATTATATGTCAAGTGTTTTATAATAACGTACAACCAAACACAACAAATAGAGGTACATTCTAGTCGATTATTTCGTTATATTAAGTCAAAAAATAATAATAAGTTTGTGGGAGGCCTATGTCCAGCAGTGGACGTCTATTGGCTGAAATGATGATGATGTGTCAATAATCCATTTTGCTGGGAAAGTAAAAAATAAGAGAGCGCACAATCGCTTCGAATATCCTGCCGTCGCATCGAGCTCGTAGGACACAGACTCCCGCGGTGTCTGTGCTTGATTGATGGATCACGGGCTTTATTACAACTTGGCAATTACCTCGGACCAGCGTACCGGGTCATTGACTCGCGTGTTATATCAGTTGTTTGAACAAATATATGTCATATCACAGGTTCTCAAACTGCAGCGGAAAAAAGTCGGAATCAGAGTTATTGATTTCATACAGCGAAGTAAAAAGTAGATACGCCTGAAATATTATCTTAGTTTAGATCTGTTTTATATGTATAAAAAAACTAGCTTAGAATAAAAAACAGTTTGATTTATAAAGGTTTATTATAGGTCAAATTGATCATCATCATCATTTCAGCCAATAGACGTCCACTGCTGGACATAGTCCTCCCCCAAAGTTCTCCACACAGATCGGTCCTGTGCCACCTAACCCAACGGTCGTCTGTTCTCCTCGCAATGTGCCCTGCCCATTGCCACTTCAGCCACGCAATTCTTTGGGCTATGTCCGTGACCTTAGATCTCTATCTCATCATTTCTGAAACGATCACGCAAGGAGACTCCGAGCATAGCCCTCTTCATTGCCCTCTGAGTGACTTTGAGCCTTCTTAAGCGGCCCATTGTAAGCGGCCACGTTTCAGTTCCGTATGTCATCACTGGCAATACATACGCATTAAAGACTTTACATATCTTTTGATTAGCATGAACTTTGTCTGTCCATTGCCATATATCACATAATCGCTGGCCATTTTTGGATTTCTCCTTAAAACTCTCTTGGGTACCAAGTCTCGTACAAAATATCTTCCTTGCTTTTTGTACCCAATGCACATGTATCCCCCTAGAAGCTAGGAAGCAAACGATACTTGATTTTTACTATCTATCCTATCCTATTCGAGGTATCCTATCCTATTCGATTATTTCGATCTATATTATTCAGTTTCTTCGCCTAAACAATAACCAACGCATTCCAACGAGGTAAATCTGCTAGCATTTTGGAGACATTGCCACAGGGGCCAACTCTGTTTTAATTTTTTATTATTAGCTGTTTACCTTAGTTTTGAGTTATTGTTTTTCTTCTCATTCGTTTTTTCTCTTTTGTCCAATAAAATTTTGGGAACCGCTGTGAAATATTAACTCTCAGTGAAAGTTCATTGTTTCACAATCATTAAATCGTTTTGATAGGTGGAAATACTTCGATCAATCTAAAATTTTGTAGTTATGTAAATTTTTTTTGTTAGTCACAAAAGCTTTTTTAGTAAGTAAGTATCGACTGCAAATACTGGAACTTACATAGACTTGAAAATAGCGATAAATAGCTGACTAGATAAGAACGTGTGGTCCAAACTAGGGTAGTATGTTTGAATTAGAGCTTGCCCTAGGTTTACTATTTTTTTTTATGTGATAGGTAACAGGCGAGCAGGCGGTTCACCTGATGGTAAGCAATTTTACTACCAATTTTTAATTTTATTACTTTTTAACTATTTTTTTCAAATCAAGTGCGTATTTCTATCATTAGCTTGACGATGAGGGAAAACATTGTATTTACCTACCTGTACTTTTCAAATATTCAATTAGTCATCAGGATTCAATTAGCCTGGTTCCCCTATTAAAGTATTGCGATAGTCAGACGGAAATCGCTTTACTGCAAGTTGCTTAAATGCTTACTTACTTACTGAAATCACCAGACCCTCAATCCTGAATCATGGTTTACCTAAGCGTAACCTGGCTTCGAAACGATAGTTTCGGTCGCAATCGGGTCGCTTGCACAACCAACAAAATAAAATTACCTTCGCTACATTATCTCCAAAATATACCTACTTAGGTTTAGTGAACTAAGAGAAACAAATTAAAAAAGTACCATATTTTCATTTTGCGATTTTCTCAATCAATAACTTAAACTTGCGCGGTACTAAAAACCGCCATCATAACAGAAAAACAAAATGAATTAATCACTTGTACTTGTAAGTGTTACTTCAAAGTGTTCACACAGATCAAATTCTAGAGCGCTCACCCGGTCCCAGCTAAGTAACAATAAATCATCTCTTTTAGGAAGTAACACCTAACAAACTCCCATCCCGGATTGCGTTCACATCATCAATTCGCCATTTAATTAACGCCCATACATCATGCATCAACCCGAGCTCACACAGTAGCCAAACCATCAAAATCGAAAAGTTAACCGAATGCAATGACCCTAGATATCAACCCAACCATAACCCGAAACGCTACTAACCAAAAAAACAATCCATTTTCAACTCTATCACCCACTTAATAAGAACACGCCCTCGCTCATTCTCTCTGTATATTACACTTGCGCATGATTCGTTCCGATATACGTCTTGGCGCAGCGAAGCGCAAAATGGAAGCTCCCAAGATACGTTCAGAGAAAAAGTTATAAATGGTCAGATATGAAATATTACTTTAACCGAACGCGTGTTACTATTATTTTAATAGCAATGCGATAGATAAATAGATGTGGAGTCCGAATGTGAGAGATTTAATTAATGCCCGTAATGGCAATGAAGCTGCGGAGTCGTTTTGACATCATTTTCGAAACATTTTTAATGTTTAGGGCAATGGTTCCCAAACTTAACGAGAATGACCATATTTCTTATGAATCATGAACAAAGGTAACTATTGAACACCTTAAGCAGGTCTTCTGTAAGGCCGTGATATCATTTCGGTCGAGCTGACCCACTCATGCCTAAGCGTGGCTCTCCCACGGTTAAAATACATTTTAAATAGAAGAGGCCTTCTTTATACTATTCGGTAAATTAAAGGACGGTCAAGCCGTAGCGCAAGTGTTTATTAGTTACAAGAGTCCTTCATTTTACACTTTTGGTAGTGGATGCTATCAAATCAAATCAAATATTATTTATTTTTCTCTCACATAAGACATAATTAACTGATAAGTAACAGTAGGTATAGCCGGCGGCATAAAATAATAGCAATGACCGTTTGTTTGTGCACTTGTTACAAAAAAGTCTTTCTACTAGAGTTGGTTTCTGCGTACTCAAGGTCATCGCCATCGCCCCATGCCGCACAACTATTAGTTGTCCTTGTGTGTGAGAGGCTGGTGCCTGAGATAGGTTTTGAAAAAAACCCGTAGTACAGGTCACCAGGCTCCACCCCACGTTGGTTCTATTCTACGTTAAACGTTAAATATCATATTGTGTAGCTGATGAAGTGCTATGACTGCACATGGATGATTTACAATACTTGTACTCCACATTTTGGTAGGTCCGGCGGCTCCTTTGTCTCCCCGCCAAAGCACAGACACACTCCCGCAACAATAAACTACTTGCGCCGGAGACGATCCGCACAAACCCATTTATGCTCTAGTGCATATCCATTACACGCAACAATCGCGTACTTAAAACCAAATCCTCGGTAAAAGTGTATTTCAGAGGCTGCCCGCGTTAATTCCTTTGCCTTTATTTAAAAAATAAAACGGCGCCGAATTGGAAGTGACCATTGGTCCGTTAATATTTTCGAAATCCGAATACCATCGCCATAAAGTTGCAGATAAGTCGTTAAGCGCAAATATATTGATAAGAGTGTTTTTAAACCCACCGCGGATTACGCGGAGATACATGCCCTTACCATTTTTTAAATGTGATAGATATCAGACAGACGAACAGACGCATCACCTGATAGTAAGCGATTGCCGCCGGCCGTATCCACCTGCAACACAAGTAGAGTCACAAGTGCACTGCCTACCTTAAACCCCCTTTTCCCCAACTGGGTCTTTATTGCTCATAAAACATTAACAATGCAAAAATTTTTAGTCTCTCAACCAATATCGAAAGCTCGGCCAAAAAACTATTTTTCCTCGAAATTGAAAGATAGTCCGACGTACGGAAAAGTACGGACAGCCGCACATTAGGTTACTACAATCTGTCAAATTTCCTCAGTTGATATTGAACCAAACACGTTTGACATAAAGGTGAGGTTCGATTGAAGAAATTTGACAGATTGTAGTAACCTGATGTGCGGCTGTCTGTACATTGATTCAGGTCGAATGGTGTCTTTTACAGTGTTTCATTTTTCTGGTAAATATTTTTGTCTGCATCTGCAACGTGTTGTTTTGATCGCATCGCTGTGGCATTTGTCGCTTTGTCAGTCAAGGCGATAATCTCTGGCGTGCGGCAGATTATCTTCTGACACCACAGACTACAAACTATATTATGTGTCCAATGAGTAGGTAACAATGTGGCCGGTTAGCGTAGCGTATAACGTGGTGTAACTACGGGATGTACAGCCAGACATCAGGTTACTACAAGCTGTCAAATTTCCTCAATTGATATTCAACCTAATGTGTATGACAGTAAGATGAGAGTTGATTGAATAAATTTGTCAGTTTTTGTTTACTTAGGTGTACTGTACTGTACGTTGATACTACATAAGTACGGAAAGCCTCAATACCGCACTAACGATAAGAGCAGTAAGTCGACTTACGTCAAAATGATTCAAGCTTCTACATATCCTGGATCGCCAAGTAATGCTCTACAAACTGGGGTTCCTGCCGTTTTTCTAGCTTAACTGGAAGTTAAAAATACCACAAACATTAAAAAATAATTATAGTTTTGCTGAATTAACGTCGTAACGCCCAGACAGCAGACACAATGGAAAATCAATTGTTTTATGCCTTTTAAAAGGCTTAGGTATCGGCCTTACGACGTTAAATATATATCTTCTGTAGTAACTTATAAAGAGATACATCTATATTATACTACTTATAAAGAGATACATTCTAGAGATATCGAAAAAATCTTATAATGATACAAACCGAAAACTCGAAACACTAGCGCGAAGCAATCGACGCCCAGCGCCATCTATTGGTTCAGAGTGGAAATATTTTCCTGAAGAGAAGTGAGGGCGGGCCACTAGTTTTCAATAACACTGCTGCACTGCGAGCTAACGTATTTTAGAGATGTTAGTACTAAAAGATAAACAAAAAACAGGGGTCTTTTTGTTTTTAATTACATACACTAACAATTTGCTCACTGCCTCCTAGATATCTGTAACACAAGTGCTTAAGCTACTTAGTACGGAGTCAGGTCAGTGTATGAGATGTCGTGTTAAAAACAAAGATAATCAAATATACCTATTGAATTTTGATACCCATAACAATGCTTTGGAGACAGGTCGATGTTTGTGATGTTCTAAATGTTATCGATTTACATATATGCCCGAACATTGTGCCCGAATAAAAAATAAAACTCAGTATCGCTCACCGCAAAAACAGTGTAACCCATAAAATGCGTTTTTTCTATCATCGTGGCCACAACACAAGCTGCTTGGGAGGTTTAGGATTATCCCTTTGCGGCTCGACTGCCATTGTGGGCCAGTGTTTGGCGGCATGCGTCTGTAGGCCTTACGGAATGCTCGGCACTTCGCATTGGAGGCAAAGTGATACTGCCGCTATGACGTTATCTTTCTAAAGTGTATTTTTATGTGATAGGTGGCAGACTAGACCAGGACACCAGGACACCCAGCAACAGTGAATCCACTAGTGCACTCATCATCATCATCAGCAACCCACGCTCGTCCACTGCTGGACATAGGTCTCCCCCAATGCACGCCACCGCTCCCGATTTTCGGCCACTCTCATCCAGCTCACTCCAGCCAGCCTTCGAATCCCATCTTGTAGCAGGGCGTCCAACACTACGCTTACCGAGTCGCGGTCTCCACTCAAGGACTTTATGGCTCCAACGGTGGTCAGTTCTGCACTAATGTGACCAGTCCACTGCCACTTCAGTTTCCTAATTCGGTGGGCTGTGTCGGTGACTCTGGTTCTCTGTCGGATTAAATCATTTCTGATGCGGTCCTTCAAAGACACTCCGAGCATAGCCCTTTCCATAGCTCATTGACTAGTGCACTGCTAAGTTTTATTTTCCTTTCCCCTTGGATTGGGCCTCCGGTACGACTAGTAGTTCATCATCATCATCAGCGGCTATGCTGTTTCACCTTATCACCTAGTGAGATATCTCTCACTCAGTAGGTATGGCCGCTGGTTCACGACGGTTTTCTGAGAATCTGTGGGAATTATTCAGATCTGCGAGGTCACTCCACAAAGCCTGTGACGTTCCCAGGAAACTCCTGCGCTTCTGGGCGGAGTAAGATTGTCTAGAATAGCCAGGACCGTAGGGTCACGTGTAGGCACGTGTAGACGTGCAAGCAATGGAGTAAGTGAACTAATAATAATAATATTTCACTACATCACATACATTGATCTGACTCTGAGATAGGTAGCTCAAGCACCTGTGTTACAGATATCAGAACCAACAGTGGAATTACAAATATATACGTATAATACTTTTCTTTTGTAAATACATACTTATAATACATAGATAACACCCAGACCAATACAAACAGACATGTTCATGCACACAAATGTTTGTACTGTGCGGGGATCGAACCCGCAACCCTTGGCCCAGACGCAGCATTCACTACCACTGAACCAAACGGGTCGTCAACTGAACTGAACAAACAATTTGAAATGTTCCTACATAAAGAAGTATCGGATCTGTTTCTTCTCATAAATTAGTTAGAAAATAAACGCCTTATGTTTTGGTGTTATGAAATATATAAAAGACAATAAGAGGATGATATTGAAACACTCTCAAATTACCTATATCATATAAAAGTACTTATTTGTAAACGTATGAGTATTACCTACCTATTAACTTATGTTTGAATATTCTTAAAGTGATATTAAACATAATAACACATAAGAATGATTAAACAGTGATAATAATAGGTGTATAGGTACTAATAGCCTACAAACCAGATGAAAAAAATACTAAACTACGTTTGATCAGTTATACTTAACTGATCAAACGCCATTTTATTAAATTCGGCAAAGTAGACTTTGTGCCAATTCACTATTCATAGTTGAAAGTTGAATTTATACGGTCAGAATTGTGTTCACTTCCATTTATTTCGTTTACGGCCTTATCTTAAAATTAAAAAAATCTTAATTATTTATTTATCTTTATTTCCATCCTTTTCACACGCGCTGGTTATGTGCTTTGTTTAGATACGACAGGTATTATTATCGTTTGTTACGGAATCGTTTCATTGTAGATCCCTTGCTACCCTGTCTAGAGGGTCGAATCGATCATGATTTTTTTTTATGTGATAGGTAGCAGACGAGGAGGTGGATCACCTGATGGTAAGCAATTGCCGCCGCCCATGGACACTTGCAACACCAGTGGAGTTACAAGTGCGCTGCCAGCCTTTTATCCCCTTCCCCCCAGGGTGGGTCTCCGGTACCCAAACTCACTCGGCAAAACACAGCACAGGGGCTGCTTCACGCCGGTTTTCTGTGAGGCAGTGGTATCATTCCGGTCGAGCCGGCCCATTCATGCCGAAGCGTGGCTCTTCCACAATTATACCACTGAAACTATGCAGGTTTTCTCATGTATTCCCTCAACGCTGAGCTAATACTTAGTATGCACATAGATTTGAAGAATCTACATCTGCAAACTCAAATACTATATCCTGATCGTTAGGGGCTATACAAATGAAACTAGCGCCGCCAACCTATTTATACTGATTGTGGCGAAAATATGATATTTTTGAAAAAAATAAAACATTACAGACTTAGATCCAAGTAAATTGGATTTTTCAAGATGCAATACAATATTTCTAACACGGGACAAGTAACAATAAAGTTAATTATTGTTAAAAACGGCCACTTTTAGCAATAATTGACATTATTGTTACTTGTTGCGTGTTTTATATATTGTGTTGCATCTTGAAAAATTCAATTTACTTTTATCTAAGTCTGTAATGTTTTGCTTTCTTGAAAAATATCGTATTTTCGCCACAATCAGTGTAAATAGGTTGGCGGGCGCTAGTTTCATTCGTGTAGCAGATCGGCCGCCGTAGCCAAATCGGTTGGAGGAGATAATCCACTATTAATGAGTTAATTACAAAGATGGATCTCCAGAACTAATCAGTGTACAGTCTGCTAATTTGCTACTTCAACAAAAGGAGTAAAAAACCTGCGTGTGCGATACAAAAGAGCACGATTCAATGTGCACTTACAAGAATGTCTTTCATGGAGGTAGAAAGTATTGGTTGTAATGCGAGCTTAATTATCAATTGAAAATCTGGCGATGAATACTGGTAGTAGGGTTGGCGCGGAAGAGACCGGCCCATCGTGGATAGCGGTAACTTCTACAGGACATATCTGTGAACATTAACATCACTTTAAGCACGTGTTCTACCAACCATTCTGAACGATATGATCAGACTGATCCTAGTATGTAAATGAAGATAGATACTCTTTTTTGCATAATGTTTACAAATCTTAAATTATACCTAAATGTGTGTATAACCTACTGGTAAAATTTGTAGGTGTAATCGTTATTTTTACTATTTATATAAAACAAGCATTTATTTTGTATTTATAAGCGAAAACATGTAATTGGCAGGTAGATATCTATTTAAGTTCTTATGTTTAGTTCATCAAGCTGTATGTTTTCCAATGAAATAAAAAAAAATATAAAAAAATATTTGTTCCAAAAGTTTTGAGAATTCGCAAAAATAAATTGCATCTTTCCATACAAAGTTGGCCACGTGACTTGGTAATTTTGTATGGGGAGAAGAATTTTATTTTCGATGAATTTCGAAAAGTGGTCGAGCAAATGTTTTTAGAATGCTTGATAGAACACCTGGTTAAAGCAAGTGTTCACAGATACGCCCTGTATAGACAACGTCAAGGCTTTAAGTTAATCGAAAAAGCGAAGTACTTGCGCGATATTATCTGCACCTCGCGCCACCTATTGGGTTAGTTTGGAACTAAGGATCGAAACGGAGTGAGGGCGGGCCACTAGTTTATTTATTAAACAAACAACTTTACATACTCAATGCAATAGTCCCGCAAAACATTTTACAAAGTATGTCTGCGGGATCACGAGTCTCTTATATCCATACTAATATTATAAATGCGAAAGTAACTCTGTCTGTCTGTTACTCTTTCACGCCAAAACTACTGAACGGATTTAAATGAAATTTGGTATACAGATGATCTAGACCCTGAGAAAGGACATAGGCTACTTTTTATTGCGAAAAGGGGGTTAAAAAGTTACTTTTCCACGCGGACGAAGTCGCGGGCGGCCGCTAGTTGACAATAAATGAAAAACTATTATGCTAATTAATCTAAGCTAGTGAAATAATACTTTTTAAGTTTTCTCTTAAATTATTCTTACCTACCTACTTATCTCGTTCCAGGTGAAAGTCATCGGTCAAACTGTTCAATAGGTATGGTGGAAATGGTCGATGTAATTACCGTGTCAGTCTATAAATATAATTTTTACAAAATTTAGAAATAATTCTAAATTTTGTAAAAATATCGAAGAAAGAATGAATGTTTATTTGCAACCAATAATAACATTAACAAAACAAAAATATACCGTGAAAGAGCCAGGCTTCGGCATGAAAGGGCCGGCTCGAGCAGGGTTGTACCACGGCCTCACAGAAGACTCGACGAAGCAGCGCTAGCGTACTAGTGAGTGTACCGGAGGGGGTTAAAGGTTTGCAGCGCATTTGTGACTCTACTGGTGTTGCAGGTGTCTATGGGCGGCGGCCATTGCTTGCCAGCAGGTGATCCGCCCGCTCACCGCAGGGTTTTGCAGCAATTTTATTTAACTTCTGTGGCACTGGCAACCCTAAGGAATGGTGTTGCTCGGTAGCGCACAAAGCGGACTCACAAAGGCGCGGCTCGTGTGATGTGCCGACAGCGGCCAGCTCGGATCCTGGGCCGATCGCGACCGCTTCTCAATACTGAATCGGGATTTAATTCCAAGTGACGTATAGAGGGCGCTGCCATCGTTTATTTACTCATAGGGTGTATCTGTGAACATTTACATCCCTTGAACCACGTGTTCTACTAACCATTCTGAACAACATATTTTGTTCTATGACTTTTGAAAAATCGCATGAACAATCAACTTTCATCTTTCCTTACTAAACGAATTAATCTCATATTCTACGCCAGTGCTTAAAGATAAACCGAAAACACGAAACACTTGCGCGATACAATCAACGCTCAGCGCCATCTATTGGTAGACAGTGGAACTACTGTCCCGAAACGAAGTGAGGGCGTTTAACATAAAGTACTTTTATCGATAGAAATGAAAAATACCATTTCGGAAGGGGTCAACTCTGCAGCGCACTTGTACTCTACTGTTGTTGCAGGTGTCTATCGCTTACCATCAGGTGATTCGTCTGTTCGTCTGCCACCTATCTCAAAAAAGACCTAGGTAGTTAAATAATTGATATAAAAACATATATATTTTTTTATTCTTTATAAGCACCTAGCTTGTAAAAGTCTGATTTGCCCCCCTCTGGCCCAGAACCTGGGTACGTCCATGACTGCATCCGTTGTACATGGTTAGGGGAATCACCCGCGTGACGTCATAACTGTACAGAGTACCATTGAAACGGTTGAACATAATATTTTATCAGTGTTTACCGGATACTGTTCTAAACCAGGAGATAATCAACTTTTTCAACGTCCATTACATGAAGCTATACTTAATGGGCTATATCGACGATACTAGCGCTGCCAGCCTATTTACACTAATTGTGGCGACAGTATGATATTTTTTAAGAAAGTAAAACATTACAGTCTTAGATAAAAGTAAATTGTATTTTTCAAGATGCAATACAATATTTATAACACGCGACAAGTATCAATAATGTTAATTATTGCTAAAAACGGCCATTTTTAGCAATAATTAACATTATTGATATCTTATTTAGAGTATAATTAACTAGAATTCATCAAATATCTCGCTATATCGGCCCCATTAGCTCGTATTCCATTAAGAGTTGTTAGGTAAATATGACAGTTGAGTTATTCAAAATGGTCAGTAGGTTTTTAGATACGATAATATTATTTATTTCACATAAAATAGGGATGGGGGAGTAGAGAAAAGTAACTGTTATACTCGAGCCAAGGACTTGAGACATGGAAGGCAGTTGGCAATTATGCTAGCAGACATGACATTTCATCACTCACTTTGTTACGAGATCTAACAAGGCCACAGCATAACAAGTACAAGGAAAGCTCCCACAGTTTTTGCTAATTTCGTAGTACTTAGCACAGAATACTTAATAGTACAAGTACAGAATGCCCACTTCTAAAAACCGTTTATAGAAAAATAAAGGCTCAGGCTACCATAACATAAAGTTGAAATTCCGGCCGCCCAGCGTTCAACACCTACAATTATTCATACCTAGAAGTGCGTCGCCGCTCGCTCGTGATTTTCTACTGACTGGCCCCTCCGGAAGGGACGCCGCATGTACTTGCAAGTTTGATACTACACGCGGAGTGGGACAGGCCTGGTAGTAGTTCGAATCTTATCTACAGGGTGTATCTGTGAACATTTACATCCCTTTAACCACGTGTTCTACCAACCGTTCTGAACAACATTTGTTCTATGACTTTTAAAAATTCGCATGAAAAATTTTCATCTTTCCATACAAAGTCGGTCACGTGACTTGGTCATTTTGTATGAGGAGTCGAAATATTTTTCGAAAGAATTTGGAAAAGTTGTTGAACAAGCGTTGTTTAGAATGGTTGAGAGAACACGTGGTTAAAGGGATGTAAATGTTCACAGATACACCCTGTATAGATGGCGCTGGCTGTCGATTTTATCGCGCCAGTGCTGCAGTGTCTTTTATAAGCCTTGTGGTTTTCTATTGAAGATATCTCTTTATAAATTTAAATAGTATTAAGTACTTTTAGATGAATGAAATATAACATCGTCTGACCTCGACAAATATAAAATTGTGTGATGGACCCTGTACTAAAGATAGTGATGTCTCATTTATTTTTGAATAAAATAACGATTTAGGTATTTCTTTATTTTTTTTCTTTCATTATATCAAAGTTAGTCTTTTATGGACCCATATTATAAAAACGTCACATTACACGCGAGGCAACAGAAAAATATAATTAAAACCATTGATATTTATACTGGACACTCAGTGGTAGGAACCCTACTACATACGCCAAACAAAGGTTGTGTTTTCGACCCCTACCCACATAGGTAATAATAAACTGTAGGGAACAACTTGCCCGCGAATTTCAAGATTTTTTGGCTGGTCACTGTTCTAACCTAACCTAACCAATATTTTTGTGATGATTATACTGACTAAACTAGACTGGACGACCCTCCTATTTTCTATAAAAAAAAAAAGACTTGGATTACCTACCATTAAAATTACTAACGACAATATTGATTTGAACAAAATGTAGTAAGTTTTTTTAAACTTCATTATTCGTACACTAGAATTTTCCTTTATCCAATTCAAATATGAAAAAAAAAGTTGCTTGCTCCTACGGAACCCTTCATGGGCGAGTTCGACTTACGCTTAATACATCTGTGGATAGCTCACAGTCATATTGAAAAATCGGCCACTACTTATGTATTCTATCTTCTTCTTCTTCTATACTATTTATAAAGAGATTAACTACAAACCGAAAAGGCCCGTAAAAAAACCCTAGCGCATTTTTATCGACGCCCAGCGCCATCTATTGGTAGACAGTGGAGCTAATGTCCCGAAATGTAGTGAGGGCGAGCCATTATTCAATAAACACATTATTTAAATGCTCGTAGATATTAATCTACATTACAATAGTAACCCCTCGTCACATCACTACATAAATATACTTAACGGGCTTATCAAACCACTATTATAATTAGTTGTATTTTAGTTTTCACTGTGATCCAAGAGGTACCTAGTGGCAAGAGTTTCGATAAATAGACAGGACTAACAATTAACTATGACTTGTATAGTTAAATGCTAATTTACGAATTAATTGAACATTCATACCCTACAACATGCATTTTTTCAAAAGTTTATTTTCATGTAAGTAGCACACAAATTATTTCTTCCTTTACAATTGCAAAACATAGTTTTAAAATAGTTAGGTAGAAAATAAGTCGTTAAACCAGCTATTTTCATACAAACTGCCCCATACCGATCGGTCGCTTGCAGTTATAAAAGTTTCATTACTATGGTAATAATTTCACGTGATTGATTTATATTGACGACCCGGTTGGTTCAGTGGTAGTGAATGCTGCGTCTGGACCTAGGGTTGCGGGTTCGATCCCCGCACAGTACAAACATTTGTGTGCATGAACATGTCTGTTTGTATTGGTCTGGGTGTTTTCTATGTATTATAAGTATGTATTTACAAAAGAAAATTATTATATGTATATATTTGTAATCCCACTGTTGGTTCTGATATCTGTAACACAGGTGCTTGAGCTACCTATCTCAGAGTCAGATCAATGTATGTGATGTAGTGAAATATTATTATTATATTTATAATTTTATATGATTATGAGACAATATTAAAAAAAAACATCTGACAACGTACCTACTTAAAAGGTACTCGTAGTTAAATTTATTCCTACAAGTAACTATAATTTTTATATGTGGCCACTTGAAATCAAAGTCAAAATTTTTAATTTAAATAACCACAAAAACATATGTAGCAATTTACTAAAATTAGAGAGTATATAAGTAGATGGTTTGTCGCATCCCTTAAAATTTTCTGTGGAGCAAGAAATACAGATTATCTACATATTATTATTTTTAATAGGGTAGTTGACTAATATCGATGTAGTAAAAAATATTGATACTTTACCAAAATATTGGTAAATAAGAACCAATAGCTTAATTTTCAGTTAAAAATATAACGTCTAGCTCGTTTTGTGAGGATTCAAAGTTTCATGGGCAAGTCCATTTTTAAAGTTTATAATATTATAAAATAATTATATCATTGAACTACCCACACATTAAACACAAACTTTTATTATAAAACTATGCACATAAACGAAACATTTGATATAGCTACCAAACAAAATTTGCTAGACGCGCATACAAGACACCAGCGTGTGACGTCACATGTTGGTAGCCATTTGTATAGAGCGTTTTTGGGCCCGCGTAAAATATGTGCTCTTAAAGTTGTGATATCTCAGGTAATTCAAATCAGAATCAAATAATTCTTTCAACAATGTTTCTTTAATAGAGGGGTCTTTTTGTATTGTTTGTTTCTTAGACAGATTTTTTGGGATAATTTTCAATAATCCTGGATCGATTGGTGGGCTAAATGCCCAATATTGATTCCCGGTATGATTCCCAAACGATGAAAGTTAAATACAGCGTGAGTCTTTATAAAGTGCACATACAGGATGTATCTGTTTTTTTTTATGTGATAGGTAGCAGGCGAGCAGGCGGATCACCTGATGGTAAGCAATTGCCGCCGCCCATGGACACTTGCAACACCAGTGGAGTTACAAGTGCGCTGCTAACCTTTTAACCCCTTCCCCCCCAAGTGGGCCTCCGGTACCCTCACTCACTCGGCGAAACACAGCACAGGGGCTGCTTCACGCCGGTTTTCTGTGAGGCAGTGGTATCACTCCGGTCGAGCCGGCCCATTCATACCGAAGCGTGGCTCTCCCAGCACTTCTGTGAACATTACATCCCTTTAACCACGAGTTTTACCGACCATTTGAACAACAATAATTGTTGTTCAAATGGTCGGAAAACTCGTGGTTAATTAAGAACAATTATTATATATTGTTCTGCAACTTTTGAAAAATTCATCGAGATTTTTCATTACTCCCCATACAAAATGAACAAGTCACGTGACCGACTTTGTATGATGTGTTGAGGCTTTTTATGCGAGTTTTCAAAAGTCATAGGACAAAATTGGTTCAGAATGTTTGATAGAATACGTGATTAAAGGGATGTAAATGTTCACAGATACATCCTGTATTGAAACCATGCTTGATTTTATCGACGAAAAAAAATAAACAAAACTATAACAAAAATATATTATAATATTTGATCTTTTTTTAAGATTTTTACCTTCTTGTTAACAAATCACTAGGTATATTATTCTGTGGTATAACTAACTAAGTAACTTCTCACTGATGAGAAATGACAGAGCGTTCGACGAAAATCAAAAATGAGGGTAAAAAACTACTACCAAACCAAAGGAGTAATTTTCTTCTGTATACAAAAAAAAATTGTTTAATTTGATGAAGTATATTTTTTTTTTACTCTCTTCAAATAAATGAAGAATAGTTTCCCCGAATTCAATATGTACGGTGGCCAACACATCAAGTTACTACAATCTGTCAAATTTCTTCAATCGAACCTCACTTTTATGTCACGTGTTTGGTTCAATATCAACTGAGGAAATTTGACAGATTGTAGTAACTTGATGTCCTGGCCACTGTACCTACACATCATGAAGACTCACACTGTATAAAAAATATATTATTAGGTTATTTTAGTAGGTAGGTTTTTTGTAACTTTTGCCTCCAGGACCCAATGTTTTTTCCACCTTATATAATAATAATATTAATGACCTATCGATTTGATTGAAGTGCCAACTTATGTAATATATTATCATCATAATTATGTATTTATTCTTAATAATGGGCTTTACAAGATGTTATGTTACATATTATTATACATTCAAGTATTTTTTCAGGTTGCGTGATAATCAATACATATAATTATGTATTGGCAGACGGTTGCTACTTTACTGCTGAAGATTATTCAACCTGTGAAACTACTCTGCTGTGTGAAAATTACTACGACTTATTCACAAACTTATCGATGGTACTAACAACAGAAATATTGAATTGTGAAGATAGTTATAATATCACCTTGCTAATTGACCATATGTCGTCGGAACCAGTACTTCCACAACAAGATAGTGATTATTACAAGTGAAATTAATTTAAAATTTAAATCCATGGTGCGCATGATCATAGCGAATTCTAATAATTGGAATAATATCAAAACTAACACTTTCCTAGAGTTTTATAATGTCGTTAAAATGGACTTATCGGCAAACAGAATAGCCAAAATAGACAGAGCTTTTTTTGGGTTAAGCTTGCTTAAACATTTAAACTTGTCACATAATGAAATAGGAACTGTGTCAAATACCTCGCTGTTGATAACGGACGAAGAACATTCAAGTTCTTTAGAAATACTAGATTTATCGAACAATCGGATAAGTGAAATAAAAGCACACGTGTTTTCTAACTTGAACAATTTGAAAAAACTACACTTGGAAGGTAATTTAATCAAAATTATATCGCCAGATGTTTTTAAAAATATCAAGAGCTTAACATACTTAAATTTAAAATCCAACGCTTTAATACATTTTGATATTACAATAAATTTAAGCGAGTTCGAGTATTTTGATATATCACATAATTATTTAACTAATGTTTTTATATCAGAGAGTTCAAATGTAGATGTAGTAAATCCGTTTAAACCTCTAGTTTATTTAAACTTGTCAAACAACGAAATCAAATCTTTGCAATGGAACTTCTTTAATCAATTTAACGTAGAAATATTAGACCTAAATCATAATCAACTAGGAACCCTAGACGGTTTAGAAGTTGTTAACAAAAGATACATGACGTATTTAGACTTATCACACAATAATTTAACTTCACTAGTAGATAGCACTGGTAACTCAATTTTCGATTCTAATAACTACAAATATTTCAATGTAGAAAATAACAACATTAGCAATGATATAACAGCAACAATATTCAAAAAATTTTTGTACTTACCTTATCTAAGTATAACGCAGCAACATATCCAAACAATAAAAAACAATGCCTTTTCTGATATGGGAAATTTGCGACATCTGAATTTTAGCTACAACACTATATATGATGTAGAAAATTCAAGCTTTGTTGGGGCTAACTCCCTATCCATTTTGGATATCTCACATAATCGGATTAAAGATCTACATTTCTTTCAAATGTTTTATGGTGATTTAACAGAAGTATACCTTAACAATAACCGAATATTATTCGTACCCAAAAATACTTTTGACAACCACAAAAAAATATCTAAATTGATAATGTTTGCCAATGACATAGTACAATTTGAACAAGGTGCTCTGCCTTTAGGAAATCTCCAATACTTTGATTTGAGAAATAATAATCTAAGCGGTTCGTTATTAAATAATGTTTTTAGTCCGTCCAAGCTGCCAAACTTAGATTTGAGTAATTTAAGTTATAAAACGATTAATAATTCTGCTTTCGAAAACATGCCATTACTAACACAACTTAACATTTCTCATAACAATTTAAGGTATGTAAATCCATGTAATTTTAAAGGTGTAGATAACCTTGAAAGTGTAGATTTTTCTTATAATGAACTGACCGACTTGGAATTGGAAATTTCCATAAATTATGTAGAACGATTTTATATAAATAATAATAATTTAACAAAGATACCAAATTTTTTGACAAAACTGCCAAATTTATCGTATGTAAATTTTTCCAAAAACAATATACTGAATATAACATACGTCCTATTTAAAGAATTAAATTACTTACGATTTCTAGATTTAAGTGGAAACAAAATCAAGGAACTTCCAGCAGGTACGTTTCGTGACCTGCGTACTCTAACTCTTCTTGATCTGTCCTCGAACTACATAGAAAATGTCAATTTTGGATCTTTCAGAGGCCTTAATAGCACTAAAACTATAAACTTATCGAGAAACATGTTAAGCAGTTTGAATGTCCACGTTTTTCACGAATGTTATAAACTTGAACGGTTGATAATTGATTACAATTATATTAAAAGTATTGATTTTAGCACACTAAGTGAATTAATTCCTATAGATGTTTTAAGTTTAGGTGGAAATCAAATTTTGTGTCAGGATATTATTAGTTATAATATGCAAATAGATAAACCGGGGGTCCGTCATATTGGATTGTCATCACTTAATACAATTTATAATGAAAGCAATGTCCATGGAATAAAATGTGAAAATACGAGACTTATTTTTAGTAACAAATTGCCGCAGGGTAAACTAACTTCAAGTATTGATCATTTTGAAAATAGTTCACCAGCAGCGAATATTAATAAAAAAGAAGAAGTGAAAACTGAAGTTGCTACAGTACGCAATGATGTGAATAGTGATTTATCCAGCAATACGGCGACGAAATCCGTTGGAAGTCAACTACGTGTAACAATAGATGATTTACATAATAAAACATCACAAAAAAGTACTACAGATTCAACAAAACCTGATCTAACTACAACGATTCTTTTTGTTTGGTGCGGTACTTTAAGTTTTGGTATATTACTTTATATACTATTTAAGCGTTATAGTGGTCGTTTAAACATTTCAGGAAATTCTCATAATACAGTACGGTTTAATAACTCTAAAGACACTGAGTATATTAGTGAAATATTAACTTAAGGTTAACGATATTTATTTCTCATAAAAACTTAAAAATTGTTCACTGACTTATAAGATTACTTGAAAAAGCTTAACTTTTTAATTATAATTAACCCACTGTGTCAGGTGTAAAGGACCAGTGGCTATACAAACAAGTATAATTTTAGTTAAGAAACAAAATAATTTGTAACTAGAAGATTCAATCCCCAAGCATTTTCCCAATTCCGGGATTTCGGGATCATAGAAAAATAACCCCGAGCCAATCGGCCCTCTACTTGTACTTGTATCTCATACTTTTTAGTTTAAGCAAAAATATGTTAGGTAATTATTTTGTAGATTGCTCCCACTTCGTTTTGTTAATTAGACCAGTACCAATTAATGGCTCTGGGAGTCGATTGCGTCGCGCAATGTATTTTATGTTTTCGGTTTATCTATCTCGACGTGGAATATGATATCAACCTTCATATAAACGGGACTAAACGCGACGAAAATTAATAAGTACATTCTAGCACTTACTGCTTGACGTTTCGACTGCGTTACAACAGCCGTGGTCGTGGCCGTGGGTGGTTCGCTTGTGACCACGGCTGTTGTAACCCGTTTAGTCCCGTTTATATGAAGTATTTGTATAATGCAACGCGAAAGTTTAAAAACATATGTTAACAACCTCTTTATAAATAGTAGATATGTAATGATATTTTGTTCATTGTAATGACACAAAGCGTTGATGACAAAGCTTATCAAAAATGCGTCCGTTCTTCTGTCAGATGACGCATCCTGTAAGTAATTAACATAGTTTTATAACATATTATTATAATTATTATTACAATATCTACACTTACATGTATTATTATTTTTTTAAACCCTACCGACAATATAACCATGGGAGAGCCACGCTTCGGCATGAATGGGCCGGCTCGACCGGAGTGATACCACGGCCTCACAGAAGACTGGCGTGAAGCAGCTCTGTGTTTCGCCGAGTGAGGGTACCGGAGGCCCAATTGAGGGAAAGGGGATAAAAGGTTGGCAGCGCACTTGTAACTCCATTGATTTTGCAAGTGTCCATGAGCGGCGGCAATTGCTTACCATCAGGTGATCCGCCTGCTCGTCTGCTACCTATCACATAAAAAAAAACACTACCCGTCGGTCTCCCAGCCGAGGGTGTGCATAAGGCGCGCCGCCGAAAGGTGGCGACGTCGGCTCATTGCACTACGAGCCGGCGGCATTTCACCTGGGTCAACAAAAAAAAAAGGTATACCAACTTAGGTCCTCGTTCACTATCTCTGAGTAAAGTTCCAAGTAGTTCCAAGCAAATTGTTAACTAGGCCACGGCCTAGGCCACTGGACTAGGCCACTGGACTAGGCCACTGGACCAGGGGCCAGTTTCCTCCAAACCCACTACAATTCCTGCGGCTGTAGATTGGAGAAGACCCCTGACAGCTTTGAACCCGAGACCTTGCCACTGTCACTGCCAATCCCGTGTACTGACTGACCAAAAAACGAAGAAAAATAAATAATCGTCTGCTTGCTGGTAAAACAACATAAATGCATACGACATCAAACTGAGATAATGAGGTTTAAAAATTCGAATCGATTACTGATGTCGTTACATTTATCTTATTTTGACCTTAAGTATTTTGGGATTACTGTATCATTTATTTGGTTTTACCAGTCGATAGAGCGTAAAAAACTACATATAACTACATAATTAACTCGTTTTTGACAATAAGTACATTTATTATGTTTTACCAGTAAGCCGACTTAACTATGAAATAGCGTTCGTGCGTCGGCATCTTGCCGGTGACCTCCCCACGGCGGGATATTTCAATTTGCCTCCCTCACTGGGGGTAACTGGGAATTCATAAAGAAATATGTCCCAGTTGCTCTCACTTTTGAGGCTTTCAGAAACACAATTCAATATTTAAACGAGCCGGGCACCCAGGGTTTTAGTGGGTATGCCTATTGACCGGCCTCAGAATAGACTGAGGCCTGATAGCTAGTGAGGCGTCATGAGAGAGCTTAACTGTGGCGAGAGCTACGCTTCGGCATGAAGGGCCGGCTCGACCGGATGTGCATACCACTGCCTCACAAAATCCAAACCGGGCGTGAAGCAAGCCCCTGTCCGCCTGTGTTTCGCCGAGATGGTCGTGAGTGAGGGTACCGGACGGCCCACCCGGGGAGGGAAAGGGATATAAAGGTTGGCAGCGCACTTGTAACTCATTGATTTTGCAAGTATCCATGAGCGCGGCAATTGCTTACCATCAGGTGATCCGCCTGCTCGTCTGCTACCTATCACATAAAAAAAAACACTACCCGTCGGTCTCCCAGCCGAGGGTGTGCATAAGGCGCCGCCGAAAGGTGGCGACGTCGGCTCATTGCACTACGAGCCGGCGGCATTTCACCTGGGTCAACAAAAAAAAAAGGTATTCCAACTTAGGTCCTCGTTCACTATCTCTGAGTAAAGTTCCAAGTAGTTCCAAGCAAATGTTAACTAGGCCACGGCCTAGGCCACTGGACTAGGCCACTGGACTAGGCCACTGGACCAGGGGCCAGTTTCCTCCAAACCCACTACAATTGTGGAGTAATTTAAATTACTTGACACTTTACTCAGAGATAGTGAACGGGGCCCTTAGTCAAATAAAGTAATTAAAAAATAAATGGTGTGGTTTATTTTAGACATTCCTGCGGCTGTAGATTGGAGAAGACCCCTGACAGCTTTGAACCCGAGACCTTGCCACTGTCACTGCCAATCCCGTGTACTGACTGACCAAAAAACGAAGAAAAATAAATAATCGTCTGCTTGCTGGTAAAACAACATAAATGCATACGACATCAAACTGAGATAATGAGGTTTAAAAATTCGAATCGATTACTGATGTCGTTACATTTATTTTTGGGATAGAATTACTGTATCACTATTTTGTTTTACCAGTCGATAGAGCGTAAAAAACTACATATAACTACATTGTCAACTGTGGGAGAGCCACGCTTCGGCATGAATGGGCCGGCTCGACCGGAGTGATACCACTGCCTCACAGAAAACCGGCGTGAAGCAGACCCTGTGCTGTGTTTCGCTGAGTGAGTGAGGGTACCGGAGGCCCACTCGGGGGGAAGGGGATAAAAGGTTGGCAGCGCACTTGTAATTCCACTGGTGTTGCAAGTGTCCATGGGCGGCGGCAATTGCTTACCATCAGGTGATCCGCCTGCTCGCCTGCTACCTATCACATAAAAAAAAAATGTTAACTCGTTTTTGACAATAAGTACATTTCTTATGTTTTACCAGTAAGCCGACTTAACTATGAAATAGCGTTCGTGCGTCGGCATCTTGCCGGTGACCTCCCCACGGCGGGCTATTTCAAGTTGCCCCCACTGGTATCACCCTCACTGGGGGTAACTGGGAATTCATAAAAAAATATGTCCCAGTTGTCCTCACTTTCGAGGCTTTCAGAAACACAATTCAATATTTAAACGATTGTTACATTTTTTACTTCACTTCTAGCAACATTATGAAAAAATACTTACCTAGTTATGCTTTTTTAATGATATAGGTGGCAGACGAGCCGACGGATCACCTGATGGTAAGCGATTACCGCCGCCCATGGACACCTGCGACACCAGTGGTGTCACAAGTGCGCTGCTTACCTTTTAACCCCCCTTCCCCTAGATTGGGCCTTCCGGTACCCTCAGCGCATGCATCGTTTCACGCCGGTTTCTGTGAGGACGTGGACTCCGGTTGGTCCGGGCGGTGTAAAAGGGATCAAAGGTTGGCAGCGTACTTGTGACTCTACTGGCGTTGCAGGTGACTATGAGCGGCGGCAATCGCTTACCATCAGGTGATCTGTGTGCTCGTCTGCCATCTATCACATAAAAATGCTCTTGATCTTGCGGACGGTACCTGCGCGCGCAACGAGATCTACAGGAGCTTCACGCTTGGCGCACGCAGCGTGGGGCCAATTCTGTTTGTGGAGATAATCCCGAGGCTCGTAGGTATGACGTATAATTACAACATGTAGTTAATAGACACCTCTGAACATTTGAATAGTAAAAATAATAATATTTAATAGTTAAGGAGACTTTTCTATTAAATATTATTATATATACAAGGCCTCCCCTGCCTTGTGTGTGTGGGGCAGTGTAGGCAAAAATAAAAGTTAAATTCACACATCTCGTAGTTAAGTACTTACATCTCATACTTTGACCTGATTCCGTACTAAGAAGCTCAAGCACTTGAGATACGATATCAGACAACAGAGAAATGACAAATGTTATTACATAAAATCTACATACAGACACAAGTTAACAAAAATAAGTTTTCATCACACGATAGTCAAGAGTGCGATCGAACCCACGACCAAGGGCGTTTGAGACAGGATCATTCCAAATTTAGGAGAGGTCAGTCGGTAGTCGTTGTGGGGGCACCGATGCCGATATTGCACCGACCTCCTTTGCAGTGAGGGCTGTGAATACGACCTTCTGGAGGTCTGGATCCGCATTAGTTGGATACATAGAGTCCGCAACGAAACTGTACTCCAACGCGTCGGGCAATCCCGGAAATTAATGAAGACCATCAAAAAGAGGAAGATTGAGTACCTCGGTCACGTGCTAAGACATGATAGGTATAGTCTACTCCAACTTATAATGATGGGAAGATTTGATGGGAAGAGGCGCCCTGGACGGAGGAAAAAATCGTGGCTACGTAATATAAGGAGTGGACCGGAATCACCAGCGTAGAACATCTATTCAATCTCGCAAAAGATAGGGAGAAGTTCAAGAAACTGGCGGCCAACCTTCAGGATTGAAGAGGCACCCAAAGAAGAAGAAGGAGGTCTGGATCCACACCTATACCACAATATATTATAATAACATACTCGTACCGACCTGCTAACAAGTTATACGGTCCTACAATGATTTAGTTGGCTTGGTTTCTCTGTTAAAGGGTGGCGAAGGTCAGACGGCAGTCGCTTCATTGTAATTACTAAAGGTACCAAGTCTAAGGGTATCCTGGGCTCCAATGCGCGGGCATGACACGCTATAATGAAAAAGAGAGGCTGACAAACAATAAAGCGGGTCACCTGATGCTAAATAAATCACCGCTGACCATAGAACATCTGCAAAATCAGAAAGTCTCTAATGGCTGACGGCCTTTTAAAATGAATACGATCTTCTTCTTTCGATTCTTCTTCTTCTAGACTTATTAAAAGAAAGCAGTTAATTTCATAATTATATAATATTTTATAATTTGACGGCTTGTAAGTTACATAATAAAAAAAATACGAAAGTAAACTAACTACTTAAAATTTTGTTAAATTTTGAATGTGTAACAAAATAATATAATTTTAGAGCAACTAGAATTTTATTTTGACATAGCTTAGGAACATTTTAAATTGTGACTTTTGCAGCGATACAAAACGAGTTTTTGGGTATAGCGCGACTGCATCACAATTATATCGCTAACTTTAGTACCTACATATAGATATTAGTTGCGTATGTTTCGATGCTGCATCGAGACTGAATCCCGTTTGTATCGCTGCAAAGTCTCAATGTCAAATGTCCTTTAGAAGTTAAGCACAGCAGTTAACTAATCTTCTGACTTCCCAGCCGGGTCCGCAGTAGGTTCGCTCTTCTTTTCAATTGGTTTATCCTTCAAAGTCTTTTTAAGTTGTTCCAATTTAGATTTATTAACTTTATGAAACATTCCTGACTCAGTCCGCGTCCAGCTTACCAAGCCTTCCTCCAGCTTCCTTCACGGGCCCACCTTTACTGGTGTCTATCTTGGACATTAACTTTGAAAATTCGATAGTGATAGTGTAACTGTCCAACACATTAGAAGAAGCATGGATCAGGTATCGCTTGTGTCTCTGGGTGGAGATGGCACTGCAAAGCTGGTAAGGTAAAATCGCTTCCGTCCATCGACATCCTGCAGTATGAATGGGGCCTTCCATTTCAGGCAAGGGAGATGTGTCCGAGAGATAACCCCTAACTACAGGCGTCTGCCATACCGTTTCTTTTACCGCTTTGGACAACAACTGCATTTGTATCAATGCATTCAAAACTTGTCTTGATTTGCCACCGGAAGACATTTTAGAAGTTAGTGTAGATCCTTCAATTAGAACTAAAATAAATGCGACATGATGAAATACTGTAATTTTGGCCGCAATTTATAATAAAAGCTGTGGCACCAAATGTGACACAAGGACAGAGACTGACACTGACAATAGTGACAAGAATTTTGACCTTCAGAATAAAAAAAGCTTGGCTGGCGTTCAATTAGTTCAAAAAGTTTCAAACAGATACCTATTTGGGTAAAATGATTTTACCCAAACGCCCCGTTTGTCTAGTGGTTTAAGTGCCGGACCGTGATCTCGGGGTCCTGGGCTTAAATCCCGGGTTGAGCAGAAAGTATAGACCGAATCTTACGAACATACTTAGCTCGGGTTTGTGATCAATCACCAAAGCGTGTGTCTTTCAAGAAGAAAGTATCTTCTCCTTAGTCTGTGCCAAGATCCTCAGAACAATAACTAAAGCAATTGTTCTGAGCCAAGATCCATCCAGATAAATCAAGATCTTTGATACTCTTTATTATAATTTTTTGACAGCACACGTCACGCTACTTACCCAGCTTATCACATTATTTTCCTCAATAACACCAAAATGCAAAAACTGGCGGATCACATTAAAACTCCTCTCAAATATTTACAATAGTAACCAAAATAATGTTCTGGCAAAGATATCACCTCTGAAATTCTCAGAAAACTTAGAAAGGGGGGAATCTGAGCTCCCAAAATGGTACGTTACTTTAACAACATGTACCCTTTTGGGTTGAACCTGCTTGTGCAGAAGAATCCAGGGTGCCTGGCCGTCGTGAAGGGCAGACTGATCCCGTACATGAAGCAAAAAGAGAAGCTATGCGGAGAAAGGAAAAGACAAAGACCCAGCGAAGGAGGCGGATATGGTGATGAAGATGCCAGGGTTCGTGCATCCAGAGAACATAAAAGAAGAAGGATATTTCACGCAGAAGGCCAAGAAACAGCTGGAAGAGTTAAAAAGGAAGCCAGAGGAACCACCAGTTGCCAATCCTGAAAGAAAAATATAAAGTTGGTAATTTCAAAAGGAAAAGAAAACTTAGTAAAGAAAACATTTTAGTTGTTACCATTGCACTCCAGTATTTTATGCAGTGGTTATTAGGTATACCTGCCTTAACATAGAGATTGTTCATCACAGAAATAAGTACTTAATTCTCAAGAAAACTTATCATCTCTTATAAACACTAAAGAGGTAAAAATGGTGCGACACGTTATAAATGTTTACCTTCTCGGGTCATCATTCCTTAAGCGAAATCATTCTCGAGGCTTGGCTGTCCTCACGGGCCGGTTGACTCCTAAATTTAAGCAGACGAGAAGGTTTTTGGAAAAAGGCCCAGACAAAGGGGCAAAAGAGGAGGAAAGCTCTTTAAAGATGCCGGGATTCGCGCATCCTGAAGATATTAAAGAAGAAGGATACTTCACGCAGAAGGCTAAGAAACAGCTGGAAGAGTTAAAGAGGAAGAAGGAACCACCTACAGTTGAAAACCCTGAGAAGAAATTGTGAAGATGAATATGAATGTTCGAGAATTGCGCTCCCTTACAATCCAGATACAATAAAATAGAACATATTTTATCTGGCACCATTACAATGTACAGTTTAGTGGTAACGATAACAATTTATTATTAGGTATGACAATATCCTCTATTTATCAAAGTTCTACTATTCATATATGAAATTGTAATAATATTTTTTACAATAAATACGAATACAGATCATATTTTTAAAATTATTTATTAATGTAAGTAGTATCATTATTTATGTAAATGGTACATGAACATAATGTAATTAACTTTTGCGAATGTGTCTGACGCGTCACAAATTCTTCTACTTCTCCTCTTTGCGTGTTATTTTCGGCGGCTTAGGCTCCTTCTTCATTTTTGTCTTTATCTTCTCCAGCTGCTCCCGTTGTTTGTGGTAGAAGAACTCTTCCTCTTGCGCAGCCCCATACTGGCCTAAGGCGCCCCCTGATTCCCTGACGGATCCCCCGGCTCCGCCGCCTTTGCCCGCACCCGACCCTGGCGATGACGGTACGGTGTAACTCCTGGATGGTCTTGCCCATCTCGGGCCGCTTTTCTTCGAAAACACGGAATTCCTCCGAAGTCCATAAGGAATTTGGCTGGAATCAAGTATTGCGTGCCCAATTTGGGACGATACAAGTTGGAGTTTGGACGTGTTCATTTTATATTAGTATCTATTTCTTCACCTTTCCCATTATTTATGTACTTTTTGATTTTGGACAAACTGCCAAATTTGACAGAAACGTCAGTGGAGTTAATTTTTTTGTGGATGTCTGCATTCTTTGTGGCGTTGTCAAAAGAAGTTTTTATGTTTAATACGAAACTTAATACGAAAGAAAGCTGTAATTTGATGTTGCCAAAAGCATTGCTGAAGGGAGCAGACTATACCATACTATAATCTATAATATTATAAATAGGAAAGTGTGTCTGCCTGTCTGTATGTTTGTCTTTATTTCACGGCAAAACGGAGAGACGAATTGACGTGATTTTTTAAGTGAAGATAGCGAAAGGGATGGAACATACATTACTTTTTGCCCCCGTGTAACCCCCCATTTTACTAAAGTGGGCAGTGCGAACGAAGCCGCGGGCAAAGGCTAGTCTTTAAATAAAATATCAGTGGTTGTATCCTGTCCTGAGTTAAAAAAACTTACAATTATATTTTTTTACGAAAATATATTGTCTATAAATTAAGTGAGAAGAACTTTGAGGAGAACCCACCCATCGTGACGCGTCACCTTGCTCCGATAAAAAATCCTGTCAGACAAATCCGCTGCTAAGATTCAGTTTACACATACAGCTGTCACTTTATTTACACAGCGAGATGACCACAGAGTACATTGTATAGATGACGTAATACGGACGACTACCATAATTCGTGTTACTTATTAAAAGAATTAAAACTTAGGAATTAAATTTTAAAATCTATTTAAGTATGTAGTTACTTTATGAACTAAAACTAATACTTACCGACTGTTTTTAACCTTAGCTAGATAGCTAGTTCTTCAGATGAACAATATATTTATAGATTTTTCCCGTAAGAGGAAAATAACTTATTGTAGCGAATTGTCTAGGCATTGAAACAAAACAAAAATGTTTTTAATTAGCTGGGTTTAGTCGGGAAACTAATCATTTGTAAGAATTAACATCGTCTAACTTCGTTTGTCGCGACGAATTGGGTAATGTGTCTAATTATAACAAAAAACAATGAACTAATTATTATTTTTACGTGAATTCTTGAGTATAAATATTGATCGCAGCCGTTTACCAACAGTGTCTCAGCGAAATGTTTTCTAAGTAAAATCGAGCGTTGAAAACACAAATTATCGATCTAAAGGTAAGCCAAACTATTATAATTCCGTGGGAGAACCACGCTTCTGCATGAATGGGCCGGCTCGATCAAAAACTCTATAGGTACTAACTCACCATCGAGCGGAGTTCGCGTCAGAACTTGACTGTACTATACTATAGAAAAATAAAAACTAATTTGAAATCTTGTAAAAAAACCTTACATTTCCAGATGCTGCTTTTCCTGATCTCTGTTTTCGTGGCTTCTGTCATAAGGTAAAAATATGTTCCATAAACATTATTATCATCAAAAGTGCTATATTTTCTGTTTTTATTCTATTCTATTCTATTCTATATCTATTTTTGTCGAAAGCTGTCACTTTAACCATGGTTCAGAATTTGGGGAGTCTGGGAAACAATAAAACGATTGTCGTCAGACCTTCGCAACCCTTTAACAGTTAAACCAGGCCGACCAAATCATGGTTACAGGTTTTCCCTCACCATCGAGCTAATGGAAGAAATATGCACATAGATTTGAAAAATCTAGATATCCTTGCTCGGATTTTAACCAACAGTTTTCCGTTGAATAGGCACTTTCTTATACACTGAGCTACCTATCTGCGGCTCTAAAATTATTTTATTTATGCTATCCTTTCCACTGCATTGGTAGTTCAGTAATTCCGAGCAGTAATTTTGTTAGCGCTACAACTATCATCTTCAAAGATGCTCTGGCCAATGATGATGATGATAATGTTACGCCCAACGTTTTATGTAATATAAATTTTCCTTTACATTCTTTCAGTGAACCACACCTATCACGGCATTTGCGTCACGGTAATATGAATCTTTGGCAGCCAAGATATCCAAACAAAAGCAGAAATGAAAACCATAATTGCGTTTGTTTCAATAAAGTTCAAAACCGTGATACTAAACTGTTCGGTGAAACCAGCTTTAATCAACTAAAAAGACTTGTGGTCTACTTTTACAAGGATTCCAAGTCTAACACTGTACGTTTATATGCTCCGAACAAAGAAAATCAAATTAAATTCCCCGATCTAGCATCAAATGATGTTATAGATTTATCAAGAGTAGAACTAGACAAAGTCGGTCAACTTTTCGAAGCCTACCAAACCGCAGTTAAATTCAATAAAACACAAAGGTTTACTGATTCCGATATAATAAACTTAGTTATCGATAATTCAGCAATCATTTACAAGCCATCAGGTCATCAAAATTCTTCTGAATCACAGAGGGTAGAAGATTCCAACACAAACAAAAAAAGTTACATTGAAACTCATCCTTCAAGTTCTAATAATGAGACAGCATCCTCCAATAACCTCCATGGATTTGTAATAAGTTCTGGAGCAAATGAATATACAAAGGAAAATGAAGGTAAATACATAGCCAGTCAAAGCTCAGATGAGGGATTGATAGCTGATTTGGATTCAGAAATTCAAAATAATCCTGAGAAAAAAAAAGTCTCTGGATATGTACAACCATCGTCGAATGCTGGGAATAGTGGTACATTAGACGAAAGCAATTTATCTTCTGAGTGGTCACAAGATGTTAATCAACCTGCACTAGAAGACGCAGAAAGTTCCAAGTCTTCAGAATCAGTATTCAGCGGTTTAGACTTACCCTATGAGCTATATAAGAAGCCCATAACAAATGAAGTGTCAAAAAACTATTCAAAATATATATCAGGTCTAAAACTGAGCCCAGAAACGGTATCAGGATCAAAATCACAATTGCATAGAATTGACATAGATGATTACATCGTTGCCAATGATAAAAATAACAGACCACCTAAAAGGACCCACAGGCTACCAACTCAATCAGATGATACAGGGAAGGGCTATGTAACTTTTGATAAATGGTTTGGCCAACAAGTGCATACAATTAAAAAAACAGGGAAATCGCCAACTAAAAATATGAATCTTCTTTCTTTAAAACATCTCATAGAGAAGACGCTATACGAGAATGGTTTTTTCGTCACCAAAGACGGAATACTGACTGACTCTAAAGCTAACGCACTAGATGTTGCAAACTTAAAATTGCGCCCTATTTTGATTGGTGATTCCGTAGCCTACGACAATGTATTTCCTGTGAAAGGCGATAATTACCAGTTGCCCTCAAACTTACCTTATCTGGAATCAGTTTTGGTCACATTGGTTGACCCACCCAAAATATTAGGAGTAATTCCTTTAGGAAAGACCTTTGTGCCAAGAGTATCGTATCGTGGTGGCCTTGATTACTTGGCGTGGCGAGCACGAAGCTTGAGGAAATGCGAGTCCTTGGAATGTAGACTAGAAAAAGTAAGAATTTACAATTTGTATAAGAAACAGTCTTCGACGAACCAACAGTCAAACAACTATGTAGTATATAGTAATGAAAAGCGCCAGAATAGTAATGAGAAGAAGAGGGAGAAAGCAAAGCAATTCGGAAAATATCTGAAGCAGATATATGGGAATATAAACAGTAACGTTCCATTCCAGCAATCGATGGTAAACGACCGTAGAAATAAGCAGTCGTTTCGTTTGAATTTGAAAAAAATGTTCGAAGCATTTAAATCCAACTTATTCCCTCCGTTCAATGCTCCGAATCCGCTTACGGAGTTGAACCGTAAGGCGTATTTCCCGAAAAAAGCGTCAGATTTGGTGAAAGCTGAATATGAGGATGAAAGTGAGGATTGGAAAGAAGATGAGGAGGAAGAAGAGCTGCCAGGGTTCAGAATTATCGGCGGTTTTCCTGCCACGAGCAGCGGTACCCCCGTTAGCAATAAGGGCAGGATTGGGCATATGTTTGCTTAAGCATTTAATAGTTAAAACAATAAAGATTTATTCTATTCTATTCTATTCATTACTGTAGTAACAGCCATGGGCCACGGGTTTAAGGGCACAAACGTAAATATAGAAGGCCGGCTACCTGAATGATGGATGCCTACATCACGTCAGTATAACAACAGTGTACAGTGATCTCAGTGATGAGTACCATCAGGTGATCCGTCGGCTCGTCTGCCACCTATATCATAAAAAACATCTCGGTGTCAATCGGCGTAAGGCAGTGACAGATTATACGAAACGTGCGCGGCAGGAATACGATACAATTTAACTGCTTAGCGCGTAGGTCAACTAACTCTTCATCTACATAATCTAAGTAGGTATACCTAGTAATGCACGTTTTGTAAGGCCAAATGCAGCCGAACTCACAATATTTATTAGTTTATCTTTAACTGAATTTATGTATAAATACTTACATTTTACATTCGACGACCCGTTTGGTGCAATGGTTTGAGCGCAGGTTGAGACGCAAGGGTCGCGGGTTCGATTCCCGCACCAACACAAATGTTTGTTGATGAAACAAATATTTGTGTTGGGTCTGGGTGTTTGTGGTTCCTTCGTTGTTTCTGGTTTCTATAGTACAAGGGAAAACCTTAGTTTGGGACCAGGACAACGTATGTGATGTTGTCTCAATTTATTTATTTATTTAATTTTGAATTTGATTTCAATGTGAGGTAGAGCTGACCTTCTATATCTATTTTTGTGCTATGGGCGCGTAGCTTACTTAGTAGACACGGACGTAAAGAAATATTTTTTTTACTTCACTGTTTTTGTAGGTATTAATTTAGGTAAAATCTTTGTTAATCAATGATTTAAAACTTTGGTATTAATAAGTATTAACTAACATTGGTTCTAAATTGAACTATGTATGTATTTATTAACTATGAAGGTGTTTGAACTATTCTTACTAGTGTAATACTTAGTACTGAGTATCAGTGCTAATTATGCAGATCTCAAATAGAGACCTAAGCTAGTGCTACACTTACGACTTGGCTTGTCAAGGACTCTGATATTTGAATTATTAAATGTGTTTTATGCAGCATTCTAAATGACTTTAATTTTAATTAAATTAAGTACCCACGTAAATACCTTTATAAGGTTCCTTAGCTAATAGTAAAAATTAAACTGTTATAGATTCGCTATGTCTGTCTGTCTGCCCGACGCCCGTCCATATTTCACCGCCACTTTTTACCGAAGCTGTCACGCAAACTATTCAATTTAGAACAAAATTATATTTGTTATGATTTTAAATTGTTTCGTACTGGTGACATCTATTGCTTTCCAGAAGAACCTAAATGTTTTACTATTCCCCGCTAGATGTCGCTAGTAATAAAACCGGGCGTGCCGCCATCTATGATTTATGCATTGTACTAGAGCGCACGGTACTGAAACCGCCACCTATGAGTGTTAGCATATAACTTCATCTTCATAATACTAGTAATTTAATTAATGGAAACTTAGTTTATAAAAAAAGCACTAGATGGCGCTTATAAGGAAAATTACACTTTTGCTCACTAGTGACATCTATTACCTAGATATAAAAAGTTCCAGTCGCAAAATTAAACTAAAGTTCAAGTCTTCAACCTCAAGTTCCTTGGCTTGTTGAACAGTAAACTAAGCGCGGCAAGGCAAGGCAACGACAAACGGAACGGAGCGCGGCCGTCGTACTTCGAAGTCATTCTAGTTCAGTTCAGTCGACCGCGCGCTCGGTCCGCAAGCAGTAGGTTTGTTGCACGGTCTAAAAATACCTACTACCGGATCCCGCGTCGTGTTGTACAACGAAAAAAACAAATCTAGTTCTCAATGACAATAAGTATGAAACAACTTTATAAGTGAACAGTGACTTTTTACACTAGTGCGCGAGGCAATCTTGAACACTTGGGAATAAATTTATTTTGGTGTTTTCGCGGTAATCGTTCCCTGTTGTTGTGTTTCGATGTTGTATTTATGAAAGGATGTTATCTCTGCTGTCCATGGTTCTAGGAAAACACTATTTTGTACTTTGATGGGATTCAACGGCCGGTAAGTGCATGTTTTGTAACTTCTTGGTTTCTTTGGTATTTTGTTCAGTACCTGCATATAAGGTTTTTAAATGAGAATGCATAGGCCGTAATCTGGATGCTTACTTAACTATTCCTATAGGTAGGTAGGTATTTATAGGAACGTAAATAAAATTTCGACTTAGGACATTCAAGTTGGTATCATATTTGAAAAAATCTGGAAACAACTGGGCGGGTACACTGTGGTCACCTTTCCTACACGTTTGACAGTTTAATTACCTACCTAAGTTAAATACAATAATCGAATTGATATTATGTACAAACTATTAATACCTCTGACACTTCACCTATCTACTTTAGGTACATACCTACTTACCTATTTATTACCTATTATTCAAATACCCGAATTTTCCTGCAGGAAGGCTTCACTTTGACATGAAGTCGAATTCGACATGTCGACAAAAAAAATCATTCTTCTCGAATGTCACAGTTGAGAAAATTATGTCGATGCAGATCAAGTGCATAGGTTGACAGCGCACTTTGTGACTCCACTGGTGTTGCGAATGCCTAGCCTATGCGCGGCGGTCACTATCAGGAGATCCGTCTGTTTGTCTGCCACTATCACATACAAAAAAAACTTAATATTTGTAAACATGCCGTTATTTTAGTGACTAGGTATTTATATTTATGTAAATATTGCACTTAAAAATAAGAAATTCGGGTTCGATTAGTATAACTGGCAGTACAGCCACCCGGACTGTGGAAGGTTGTGGGTTCGGGTCCTACCTGAACCCATCGATGAAATCTTTAATGCAATATTTACTTAAGAATTAATTGCAAAGAATTGGTTATAACAAAAATAAAAATATATTTTTATGTCAATTCAATTCAGTTTTGAACAATGTCAAGCCGACTTCATGTCTCACGAAGTTACACAAGGCTCAGAATCCTCCGCCAACCGACCTCGCAGCGCAAGCGCACCCTTCCTTGTATTTTTGTTTTGCAACTACGGTAACCAGGTTTTAGTACCGAAAAGCCGGACAATCCAACAATTCAACCAGTTTCGCCGGACTCCACATTTTGGTTAGACCTATGGACATTGGGCGCACCTAGGTTCTAAGCCAGAGGGGGGCAAATCAATTTTTTTACAAGCTAAGTGCTTATAAAGAATAAAAAACTCAAATTAAAATAGGCTGGCGTGCTCTGGGTTCCCCAGATCTTTTTTTTTTTTGTTGACCCAGGTTCGGCGGCGCCTTATGCACACCCCCGTCTGGGAGACCGACGGGTAGTGTTGGGCTCTCCCATGACCTTACCAACCAACGCCCGGGCGTTCGAAAAAAGTTTCGGTTAGGTTAGGTTACTGGCCCCGGAGGCAGTAACCTAATTTAACCAAAACTTTTTTCGAAAATAAAATTTTAGCTACCTTTGATCATTTTCCGGCCGGACATGTAACAAATGTCCAGCTTTGTCCAGACGCCTGGCAATCCTATTTGCAACTTACCTTGGTGATGTGGGTTCAGCGATCATTGATATTCTGTCTTCCTTTGGTTTTGATTCGTGAGTAACTTTTCGCCGAATTGTCGAAGTCGTAAAACAATGGTTCCGAATGGTCGGTAAAAGTCGTAGTTAGTTAGTTACCTACTTACTACGCTGGCTCAGCGATCTAGGTGGGTCTTGGCTTCTGACATCAAAGTTTGCCATTTTGTTCGGTCCTATGGCAATTCCGACCAATTATACACGTTTAGTGGTTTAAGACTACGGTGGCTCGGACTCGTGGAGAGAATGGGAGAGGATCGAGCGGCCAAAATAGCTTACCTGGGAGTTGGGACGACCCAGCCGTCCTGAGGGGCGTCCAAGATATTATCGCAGCAAGGACGAAGTCGCCAAGGACCTTAGAATATAATAATTAATACAACCTGTAACTCATGATTTCCTATCTCTGTCTGATTGATAAAATATCGGTTATTTTAGCAGTTCGATTGCGACCGCCGTGCTGACTGTACCTACCTAGTTATAAGTATTTATGGCTAAACCTATCACATTGTTTATTGGGAGCTATCAATATTGTTTGTTATGTTGATAGTGTCATTTATGAATAGGATTTATTTACAGTTTCGTTGATAATTCAATTTATGTAACAAATTATATTGTACTTACTTGGTAGGTTAGTATTAATAATTAGTTTGATACTAAACTAAAGGGGAACCTCACCAATTGGACAAGAACACCACAAAATAATATTATTATTTTATCGTGGGAGAGCAACGGTTCGGCGTGTATGGGCCGGCTTGACCGGAGTGATACAACGGCCTCACAGAAGATCAGCGTGAAGGATCGCCAGCGCTGTGTTTCATCGAGACAGTGAGGCTACCGGAGGCCCAGCTGGGGGGAAGGGGGGTTAAAGGTTGGCAGCGCTCTTGTAACTCTGCTGGTGTTGCTGGTGTCTATGGGCGGCGGCAATCGCTTACAATTAGGTGATCCGTCTGCTATTCTGCCACTTATTACATAAAAAAATACAGCCGAATTTTCCTCAGCAAAATTAAATCATTATTTAAAAGTTTCGTTTGTAGCAAACCAATAAACCCAATATGTAGCTATTTATACAACGTATTAAAAAATATGATACACCATTTTCAAAGAAATTGTCTTCGGAATAAAAATGACACCATAATCAACTTTTTTGATCGGACAAAGTCAGTCAAAAACAAGTTTTGAATAAGAAATTGCTTATTGAGTTGAGATTACGTGACCTCCAGCGAGCCATCGTCACGTCTTCAATATTGTTTCTGAGTACAAAGGTGCAATTTGCATTGAGAAACATCAATGGTTTTAGCCGATTTCAATCTTTTTTATAGTCTTTTATTTCTATGCCGCAAATCAAACCACAGTCAAGTGAAACTGACACTATCTATTGTTGCAGGGCCTCCAAAATTTGCGATTTTACCGGATTACGTTAAAAGTGCTATAGAAAAAGTAATGAAATTTTGAAATTGTTTTTTTTTTTGCTTTTTTGATCAGATTTATGACGTGTTTAAAACTAATTATGTTGAAGAATGAAAAAGTGCTAATAGAAAAAACTACCTACCTAATTTTAATTTCGTTTTTAATAATATTTATGACGTGTAAAATAATGATGAACTTACGAGTATAAATTAAAATGTTATATTTATACATAAAACAGGTTGGTTGATATTTTTTATTTATTATTATAATTGTCATTGTCCAATATTAACAAAAAAAAGCGTGATTTTTGCAATCTATTTCTTAACACTAAAACTAATTCCAATTTCGCACAAATCGGCTTAATAACAACAGATATCGTGTCACGTTCGAGTATACAAATGAAAGGAAATCGTGCCCTCGACCCACGACATTTAGCGACAATACAATAACACCATCGCAAAAGGTAAATGGTCTCATTGAACTATTATTTGCTGTTATTTATGAATGAACTCTCAACAATAAATGTCTTATAAAGTAACACAAGGCTATTCCTGGAAAGCGTACCAGTGCTTATCGTAAGATACTATTAAGCCAAAGTATTTATATACCTACTATATCAAATTAATTCAAGATGGGATGATGACATTCGAAGGCTGGCTGAAGTGGGCTGGATGAGTGTGGCCGAAAATCGGGAGCAGTGGCGTGCATTAGAGAAGACCTATGTCCAGCAGTGGTCGAGCGTGGGTTGCTGATGATGATGAAGATATCAAATCGTCTGCCTACTTCAGCAATTAAAAAAAAATTGTAGACCAGTGCAGTGCAGTGTTGATTATCTCAACGAATCTTTTTATACCTAATCACCGCTGCTCGTAAAAAGACGTGTACTTAGGTACAACTCTTTTTTCGAAGAATTAATCAATCAAAGCAACTTTAATCAGCTAGACAATGTCTGCATGTGGGCTAAAAGATCAACAGTCAATATGCTTTGTAGTCGACGGGAAGGACCAATTTAGTCAACACAATGGCCAATTGCTGTTGTGGCTGGACTTGACAAAAATGACCAATAAAACGTGCCTTCAGCTTACGTCATGGCGCATACGAGTTTATTTTATGGCAATAATGCTAATATTGGATGGATAATATGGATTTTCTTATAAATTTGTAGCAATAGTCGATATTGTACAGCCACATAATATCAAAGTATACAAAACTGTCCAATTTCTTCAATCGACTCTCGTCTTACTGCCTGATGTGTGGCTGAATACTGTACTATTATTTATTGCAGTCTTATATATTATAATAAAAATCTGATTTTGAACATCTTCACAATCATATCCGCTGTAACGAGTATTTTTTTAATTTTTATTTCTGCAAACAAAAGAAGATACTTATTCATATCGTAACGTAATAACTTAACTAGAATATAATTTAATGGTTTCAGTATCAAGTTGAATAATGTAATTTAACACAAATTCGATAATGAATAGGCTAAGCCAAGTGATATTTAATATTTAATGAACGTTTTCTTGAAGGCTGCAATACGTACAGTACGATCATTTCGATGTCTGTCGTAAGACTGTAATACTTAATAATACGAATGTACATTATTTAATTTGGTATGTATTTTGAAATGCGTATTAGAAATAAATTATTAAGTACTATGAACAATACAGCGACTAAGAGATTTTTTATTCATAACTTATATCTTACATCTACATCATCAAATATTGTTTATGGTGTCTTTGGAAATTTATAACTACGTAACTCAAAGATTAAAATATTCTCTATATAATGATATTTTTCGGAATTCGCCTCATAAACAATACTTGATTATTATTCTAATTTTAGTCCACCAATAAATATAACTTTGTGAAAGACTCTAGCCAAACTTTTTAGCTAAAACAATCAGTCATGCTTTGATTAATAATCGAAATAATAAAAAAGCAAGCAGATACAAATCGTAAAACACATTATTAATAAATAGTTACAAAATTCAATGGCTAAATAAAACCACCGCGAATCAAGATAAGCTTATGCAATTTCGTAAATTAAGTGTTAGTATGTCTCAGACAGTAAATATCTCACGGTAAAACAAAAGTCGCGTTGAAATTAAGCCATTGTATCTCATATCACAATATCTGACATGTGGCTATGACTTTGCGTTTAGCAAGCATAGCGATTTAACGTCAGAAAAAATATCTGTTCACATTGACCTCAAAATGTTGAACATTATTTTGTTTTTGGGTCGTCAGAGCCTAATGATCAGTGATTATTTTTTTATCAGTCTCAAAGAAATCCTTGCAAACCGTCCACGTCACTTTGTCACGGGACTCACGGGGGCACTCATGGTAGTGTGTTGGACGTAAAGCGACTAAAACGCTGTATTGGTCGCTACCTTTCGCGACGTTTGAGAAGCCGGTAGCTACACAGGCTGGGGTTCTGCGTCTTAAATTCTAACAACTATTATATAATATAATGAATAAGTATTCTTAAGTTAATAATAAGTTGTTAAGAAATCCAAAAACAGCGTAGCTTTAGATTGTAATACAAATGCATACGAGTAATTGTGCGTGAAATATAGCATTGCATTTTTAATTTTTTATGAAACTCTTTATGCAATAATAACAAGTTTAACTTGTATATTGCTAAAGCAACATACTTAACCTGCAAAGATTAATGATAAGTAGTAAAATTACTTTTAATAAAGGTGGAGCTATAAAAAATGCAGAATACACTACTGAAAATCAGTCACGGAGCATTTCGGAATTATTTAGTTTCAAGTTATTACAAATAGATGGCGCTGGGTGTCAACTGTACTTATTGTTTTTTTAGTATACTATAAGCCATGTAATTGTCTGTAGAAATTAACTCTAAGTAAAATAAAAAGCATAGTCTTTCAACCCTTTTCAAGATCTTTCTAAAAGTATTCAACACAGTTTTTTATTCAATATACCCACCAAATTTTCATTTGTATTCAATTAACATTCAAAACCTTACAAGTTTCATATTTGCTAGCTTATTTCTGCACGTCGTTTTCTTTGGAAATTATCATAATTTGAGGCCTGTTAGTCAACAAACAGGTTTTCTTAAAATAAGCATCTGTTGCCAATTGGCTTGGTGGGCAATTGTGCACGCTGGAAGCAGTAAATTTTTACTTGTGAGGCTCTTGAAAATGAAAATACATATTTCTCTAATGTGTGATTTTTTACTTTGCTAGAAACTATTAAAATTATGTACTAAGTACTTTGAACGTAATATCACTATTACAATAGGGTCTCTTTAGATCATAATTCCGTGTCTAAATAAGTTAGTTGGTAACCTTGCACACGCTTCGTTCCGTTTTTCTGTAAATCTGCCTTAATTTATTTGGTTTACTATTTTGCGGTAATTAAAGTAAGCACATACATTATACATATTCAAGGATTTTTTAACCCAAATCCATCAAAATGTAATGTAAATAGCACGGCGAAAATATGTTCATATTGAATCTTAAGGCACAGTCAGTTATATTTGATCGGATCTTTTTTATGCAAGAGGCAGTAAATTAACTTGGCGGTAATTGATCATCGTCGCCTTTAAATACCGACGATATTATATTATCAAAAAGTCGCTGATGCGTTGTCTGAAACTGGATGCAATAAGTAACTGGTTTTTTTTATTGCATCGATTTTCTTCGTCCTCAAAGTATCATCAATCATAATTCGCCTAGCAATGTATAATCAAAAAGTTAATTACATTGTCGTTTTTTTTTTATTTTATTTCTTTACCTACTGGGTCTTTTTTTTACTTGCTGGGTAATAGAACCTTGCACATTTCGTTCCGTCCGCCTGCGCCGTCCATCCGCTGACAGTGCAGTGAAAGGCGCCGTCCTTGACTTTATAACATGATTTAATATTACGTATAGCGTCCACAGATTGTTTTTGTTATGAACCCATGCCTCGTACTATTGCCACAGAACGATTTACTTACTTATTGTCACCTGATGTTTGTACTCGTTTGTATGTCCAGCCCAATGTAGGTATAGATGTAATTTACCATAATTGTTAATAATTTAGTATTAATAAACTATTTTTTATCATTACATTAACTTCAATTTTTTTTTTAATTCAGTCCCTTACTTGGAAACCGAGACAGTCCGTACTAACCCCAAAATTGTGGTTACATTAGTCAAATACCTCTATTTATCTTTTTTGTCAAAATTTTGAGCAGAGACGCTATTTATCTCCACAGGATCCTTTTTTTTATGTGATAGGTAGCAGACGAGCAGGCGGATCACCTGATGGTAAGCAATGCCGCCGCTCATAGACACCTGCAACACCAGTAGAGTTACAAGTAGAATTATTATTTATTTATACAATTTAAACTGGTACCTACCAGAAAGGATGCTTGTTCGTTCAGTCCACTAGCGCTGCCACTGTAATTTATTTTTAACTGTAATTAGGTAATTTAATCATATTGAAGGAATGAAATTATCCGCAGTGTTGTAGGTATTCAGGGTCATGCCATCATATTTTCTTTATACCAATTTTGTCTACGTTAATGTCTGCATTAGTAGCAAAATCGTGACCATTATTAAAATTTACCACTCTAAATAATATTATTAAGTACACATCAATGCCGAACAAACACTCATCATAGTCAGTACAACAACATATACATTTCAAGTATCATAGTTAAATAAACAACGGTACCAATAAATTAAGTATCATTCTTAAAAATGTTTGCAGATTTAGACGGGTAACTAACATATTTATCCTCTCTGCATCAACTAGCATTCTTTAAATTTTTTGCAGAATTTAGACCAGTAAGTAACATATCGACTGCATCAACGAGCATTCTTAAAAATGTTTGCAGAATTTAGACCCAGTAAGTAACATATCGTCTGCATCAACGAGCATTCTTAAAAATGTTTGCAGAATTTAGACCGGTTAATAACATATCGTCTGCATCAACTAGCATTCTTAAAAATGTTTGCAGAATTTAGACCAGTAAGTAACATATCGTCTGCATCAACGAGCATTCTTAAAAATGTTTGCAGAATTTAGACCGGTAAGTAACATATCGTACTGCATCAACGAGCATTCTTAAAAATGTTTGCAGAATTTAGACCCATAAGTAACATATCGTCTGCATCAACTAGCATTCTTAAAAATGTTTGCAGAATTCAGACCGGTAAGTAACATATCGTCTGCATACATATTGAGATCGGCGTGACCTTGTCGCAAGGTCGTTTTTTTCTTCCACTTACGCCGTGCGATCGGTCTCTCGTTCCGGGTGCTTGAGCCGCTGCTCCTCACGTTCAAGATCTAATCTCCATAATAATCACGTTCCATATTATTGTGGCTATGTTAAAAACCTTCTTAAGTTTAACATGGACCTTATACATCCACTATTTGATATATATATATTGGAGGTGTTTGACATACCTACTGTGATTGCTAATATTTCTATCTAATATTTAGTCAAATCAATTATCGAAATCATATCTAAATGCTACAGTGACCATAAGTTTATTTTTATCCGTCATAATATTGTCAACATAGGTACATGGTGTATCATTGCGCTCTGTCGCACTGGTATAAGATACCTTAAAATATTTACAGCCTCACATAAATCAAACTTTCTTTAATAGATTCTCACCTTAATACCCAATAAGTTAGGTTCAATATCAATTGAGGATTTGACATAATATTGTACCTACTTGATTTATAGCTGTCTGTAAAACACTTATATTTGTCGATAAAGTTAAAATAAAATCTCCATGACAATAGGACCGTTACAATGACATTACGTTCAAAGTGGCTTGTATAAGTTGTATTATAGTAAAGTGTCGTGTTGTGATTCGCAGTGCATTACGTAAAATGAACCGATTTATATGGCAGTGGAGTACTCATGAACGGGCAGTGTTGCCAACAACGAGATTAAAGAAATGCAAACAACTAAATTGCAAATGAAAAAGCAGAGATTGCAGCCGCAATTGAAATAAAAAACAAAGAAGAGGTCACATTATAGGAAAAAAGTTATAATTAGTCATATTACACAGCTTAGTTCTCCTCTGAATCACTCAATCAGAGTCTTTAAGTATATCACGGATTAGATGTTTGTTTGAGAAGTAAATAAGGGCTTCTCAATCCATAAACAATTCTAACTAACGTCACAACAGACAAGACTTTCAAGTGTCACCTAGACTCAGATTAGGACGGTTAACTACACTGTCTAAATGATTTACTTACTTACTTACTTAAATAATTATGAATAACCCATCTTCAACTTTATTGGTAATATCCATAGGGCCGATGATAGCCGCGTCGACTCGCATGCCATCTGCAATTAAAAAAAATAATAGATTTAGTAATTGAAGAAGTAACCTGGCAACATTATGGACAAGTTGGCGAGACATTGACCGCGATAGTTTACATAACACTTAAGTGGCGGACGGTGCAATAGAAATGCTATCTATGTAGGCGATTGGTTTTAGTAAACTAGATTGAATAGCTACGTTCCAAGGCAATTTATAACCGACTTTAAAAAGGCTGGTTCAGTGTTCGTCAATGAAGTTTGCAAACTATTTCTTTCTTAGTCAAATTTTTATACTCATCATTTTATTGAGATATTTGCCGATCACCAACCATTCCGGCCATGAGACACCCTTCCCAAGATTTTAAACTAGAGACAAAAATAAATTGATTAAAATAATCTATGATTAAAGTAATATTAGTAACAAAACAATCCAGTATTAAAGTATATTACTACACGGCAATACTTTAACGCTAATTAGTAATATGTAGGTATTAAATTGGATCATTTCTGAATTACGGTCCCGAAGCGAAGTGAGGGCGGGCCACTATTAGTATATAAGTAGGTATTTAGAAATATTTCAAGTGGCATCTAATTTTGCTTTTTTTATAGTATCAAACATTTTACTTTGTGTACAGTAGAGTAAAAAATATTTTTGTCTCAAAGATTTAATAAAAATCATTCATAATTTAGGTACTTATTTCCTCAGCGGATATAAATATAAAGTTATCAATAAGTTGTATCAGATATACGTATCTGGTACAATAAATTCCACCTTGATTAAAACGAATGGTCACCCTAGCGTAGAATTCACAACACACAGAAAATTATAATTTATTATAATTAAAATACCTACTGTCCCGATTCAAATAAAATATTTTTACATATTTGATTCTTTCACATAATGTATTCCACTATACCTAAATAGGCAGCATTTTGTTGATTTTGTATTAAAATATTTTAACGATAATGTGATGTTTTTCAATTGAGATGACAACCGAAAGAATAACTTTTTATTGTAAAATACTTACCTATCTATCTTACTTATCTAGGAAGCAGCCCCTGTGCTGTGTTTCGCCGAGTGAGTGAGGGTACCGGAGGCTCACCCGGGGGGGAAGGGGATAAAAGGTTGGCAGTGCACTTGTCACTCCACAGGTGTTGCAAGTGTCCATGAGCGGCGGCAATTGCTTACCATCAGTTGATCCGCCTGCTCGTCTGCTACCTATCACATAAAAAAATATATACCTGTCGTACTTTAACAACTTATTATTATTATACTTAGACGGGAATCGCACATAATTATTAATTAATTATTATGTTCTAACTGTTTGACAAGCGAACGCAGCCGAAACGTCAAGCAGTAAGTATAAATCTACATACTACTTTTTTTTTGTTAAAAACTAACGTCCCGTTAGTTCCCGTCTATAATAATAATAAGTAGTTTATATCATACCTAACAATGAAAAATATTTACTTTCCTCGTGTAAAAAAATAACCTTGTTCCCTATTTAATTGGTTGGTGGCATAATGTCGTATCTTCAAATCGATGCCGAATGACGTGTCCAACTCAAGGCAACCTGCATTTGCCACCTGCAAGCCCCCATAATGTCTTCCGACCCTGAACTGGTATCGGCTTCGCGATCAGCTTGTGTCATTTAGGACCACGCGTGTAGAAATATACGACCATTATTACGTATATGGCTACAGCAACATGAAAACATACGAGAATTTCATTGCTAGTTTTGTCTGCTCCTAACTTTTATTTTTTTAACATACTGTAAATACTATATCTAAGAGCTATGGATTTTCTAAGAATGATGATGATGATGAAATAAATAAATATCGCTCTTCAAATGCTCTTTTTACCCGCCCAGTTTTAGTTTTTATTGGGAAAACATAAAAAAAGTTATAGGTACATAAATACAGGCAAATTGGCAACCTGCTCCTTTTTTTGAAGTTGGTTATTTTTTTTTAACAAGCTTATGGTCCACTTGCAGAGCTGTCATAATATGTAAATACAGTGATAATGCAAATGCAATGAGAGAGAGCTGTATTTACCTGTATTTGATACATGTATCAAAACTTTATTTACAATTATCTTGTAATGTGCATAATATCACAAACTGATTATACATGTATTGTTGGCGCGTCGCAAGGACCAGAAAGCAGACACAATAGAAAATCATTTGTTTTTTTTATGAGATAGGGGGCAGACGAACAGACGGATCACCTGATGGTAAGCGATTACCGCCGCCCATGGACACCCGCAACACCAGAGGAGTCGCAAATGCGCTGCCGACCTTTTAAGAAGGAATACGCTCGCTTTTTGAAGGTTTGTAGATCGTATCGTTGGTTTTTGCCTCGTATGAGGCTTTTGGGTCGTGCGACATTAATAAAATATATAAATAAATTAGAGTCGAATCTGCCACAATTACGCATCACTTCTTTTAATGCATTAAAAGTGTAGAGATCAAGCTTGTTTCTATTATCCGATTTAATAATCCCTAAAGTGAGTACACTCGCACTGATACCACGGATGATTGGCCGTGACATAATGCGAAACAGCAAAAAGTGGATCAATTTCGTGGAGCTAATCGTTTGCCAGTAGTTATACTGTTTGAATGTTGAAGAACTGGTCATATCATTAAAAAAATAGTCGGATGATACCCAAAGGCGTTAATTTGCACTTGGGCCCGACACAAAACCGAAAAAGGGGTGTTATTACTTTAAATTATTTGTAGATTTTACTGTGATTCTTTCTACGACATGACGATAAATATTGACCACTTCCACATTGGGGTGTCCCAAAATTCAAGGATAAGTCAGTGTCTTATAGACATAGATAGATAGATAGATACTCTTTATTGCACAAAATATTACAGAACTTAATGCTAATAATATAAATAACATATTCATGACTACTTCAGGGAAAAAATAAGAAAAAAAATAACATGTTTTTTGTCTCATTTTTCCTGAAGTTACCAGGTTCATATTTATTATCCATCCTACGGCCCCGGCTTTTCCTTGAATTTAAGGACAGCCTAGACCCTACCAGACTGACTGATTGCTTGGTTGGTTGATACAACTATTATACGGAACCTTTATTAATAAAATTTTAAATCGTACAATTGCGTTAACATTTAATTTCTCGATCATCGCATTAGTAAATTTTGACATTGTTTTGCTAATTACCACCGATCAAAATTAGCCGAAGACTGCAATCTAGACTTCTACATCATCGTTTCTAAACTGTGAAGTTTGCCAGATATTGATTATACATTTGCTACGGATTGCCGAAGAAAATCAATCAAAACAAAAGATTTTGTCCGTTGAATTTAGATTTACCGTGAAATATACCGTGGTCTTTTTAAAAATAAACTAGGACAAAGACACCTTGTAAATGAGCGGCGGCAGTTTTCAATCAACCTGGTCTCAAACTAGGGCCACCCCTGTACTATGAGTACCAGGTGACGATAATTAAATAGGGGTGTCAACCCAGCACCCCCTGACCCAAAAAAACTTAGAAACTGTTGTTTTCTAAATTGACTTGACCGGGAATCGAACCCGGGACCTTTCGCGCTTCTAGCGAACTCCTTAACCAATAGAATTTTTCATTCGCACAACCCCCCACTTAGTGTGGTGGGGGTTGGGCCAAAAAATACGCTTCATGTCCATCAGTAGCAACATAGTATTGCTATACAATTAAACAATTATGATAATACGTATGCACTTGTCTTTTGATCCTTAGTGCAACGACATAGGGTTCAAGGGAATTCTAATTGTTTAACTATAGGCTACGTTAACAAGTTTTAACTTAGCTAATGATATTTGACTACATTTGAATTTGTAATTAAACGAGTAAGGCACGTGTTGAAAGTATTCCATTGCGATGATGGAACAAAGCCAGTCAGTCAACAATGCTAATTGTGAAATTTAACCTCCTTGTAAAATCACAAACAGTACGGCATCAATTTATTGGTACTACTTAGTGTTATTCCCGTTCGTCCCACCAGGTTTTTCCTACCAATAGGTCGAATTGACCGATATTGATGGTAGGACGATCGGGAATAAAACTTACTTCCATAACCCGATCTTTCAAATGTACTGGGTATGCTATAGGGACTCACAGTACGCATACCCATTTAACATCGTTAACATTTAACAACACAAAGTGATACCCAATGGGGGCTATCGTTTGCAAAATCCGCTAAATGGCGTACCTACTTTAAGATTAAGTACAAACATCAACGTCATGGTTGTTTAGTGACAATTTGACATCTCACATCAAAAATAACCAATCACTGTTTAGATGGATCTCAGTTCTTCAGTACGCCATCTAGCGGATTTTCCACACGCGATAGCCCTCCATTCCACTCACCTTCAGCCTTTATAATAAACTAGCGGCCGCCCGCGACTTTGTCCGCGTGGAAAAGTAACTTTTTACCCCACTTTTAACCCCTTACAACCCCTCTTTCGCAATAAAAAGTAGCCTATGTCCTTTCTCAGGGTCTAGACCATCTGTATACCAAATTTCATTTAAATCCGTTCAGTAGTTTTGGCGTGAAAGAGTAACAGACAGACAGACAGACAGACAGAGTTACTTTCGCATTTATAATATTAGTATGGATTAGATACGCGCTCTTTATCTCTTTAACTTCAAGTTCAAATGATGTACCCAACATTGTTATTCCACTGTACGATCTATTAAATGCTTACGAATGGCATCGCCAAGTTCGTGACTTAAACGACATTTGCCTTGCTGAGTTTACAACCACGTAGAGTACAGACACGTAGACGGGGTCAGGTCGTTTAACCGTGGATGAGCTACGCTTCGGCATGAATGGGCTGACACGACGGACGACCGGCATGAAGCAGCGCCTGTTTCAATGTTTAAAGACATTTAAATATCTTGATAATGCCTATACATAAAGAAGCAAATTCTACAGATAACGAGAATTGAAAAGGCGGAACATTGCGTGATTCAATCGATACCCAACGCCATCTATTGGTAGAATGTGGAACATATAAATTTAACAAAAAACTTTTACGAAATTAAATTTTGAAACGAAGAGAGAGGTCTACTAGTTGTAATATTAAAACAAATACATTGTGACATTTGCGACACGTGCGTTCCCATAGTTCAAAGGCGGTGCAACAAATCGTGGTAAACAATGGTGGAATATCGTCTTTCCCATGTGTTATATTCCGTCTCATTGCATTTGCGAGATGGCAACGCGACCGAACTGATTCAGATTGCTCGTCTGCCAGAACACAAGCGTAGGCGGATCGTAAGCTAAGTAAGTGGAAAGCCACGCTTAGGCATGAATGGGCCGACTCAACTGGAGTGATACCGCTCAATGATAACTGGCGAGTAGAAGCGCCTGCGCAGTGTTTCGTCGAGTGACGGTACCAGGCCTAATCTGGGGGAAAAGTAAGTTTAAAGGTTTTGACGACCCGTTTAGCGCAATGGTTTGAGCGCCGGTTGAGACGGTAAGGGTCGCGGGTTCGATTCCCGCATCAACACAAATGTTTGTTGATGAAACAGATATTTGTGTTGGATCTGGGTGTTTGTAGTAAAGTATCAGCCTATATACTGTCCCACTGCAGGGCAAAGGCCTCTATCATAGAAATCAAGTTATCGCTACTATGATGGGATTAGGCTTAATCACCACGCTTGCCTAATGCGGATTGGTGATCACAAACCCGAGCTATGTTCGTAAAATTCGAAACATATTTTTTTGCTCGACCCGGGATTCGAACCCGAGACCCCGAGATCACGGCCCGGTACTTAAACCACTAGACCAACGGGGCGATGATGTTATCTTAATTTATTCTTTATTATTCTCATATTCTCCGGTTGGAAGCGCATTTGCAAATTAATCCACTAGTATTGCTCGTCTATAGTCGTGTTGGGCGGCTGCAATCGTTAACAGGTGATCCGTCTGCTCATCTGCCACCCACCTATCACATAAAACAGGTTTTTATCTAGATCGTCGCGGCCAGCTAATCGAACTGGTTACCTAATTACTACCTATCTGAAGTTATTCCCACAGTTTCCCCTTTAGGTATAATATTAGTATGGATGTCCTGCGGACATAATGTTTTTTTTTCTTGTTGTCATGTCACTTGTCACCGTATCGGTCTAGTAAAGAGTAGGTACAGATTTTTTGAATACCATGGGCTTTTAAAGTTAAATGCAGGACTATTATTTTATTCTATGGGTGGATATAAATCTACTCTTTTATCTAAGTACCTATACTCTGATTCATAATCATGTAAAGTAAACTGACAGATGTCAATGTTTCATCCCCATACATTATCACTCAATTTGACACATGCAAAATGTCAAAATGCATAGAAACTTGTAATTTTCATCTGTCAGTTTACTTTACCTACATGATTATGAATCAGAGTACAAGTACTTCTTCTCGGTAGAAATTGACCTTCCGAATCAACGGTAGATTATAAAACTTGACATTCATAAATGTTCTGTAATTTATGACTTAAATTGAATAAAGAATATTTTTAATTTTGAATTTTAAGGATTGGAGTTTTATAGGAAGTCTTCATCGCATCAAATCTCGCTGCTCCCTTGGCTTCTAAGCCTATTATATTTTAAGATTTTGAACTGTACTACATATCTGTATTTTTGGTGCCAAATAAACGTATTCTATTCTATTCTATCTTTCCCAGCCGCAGCCCGTTTTATGATTAGCAATGTCAGCTACTCGTACCTGCAAAAAGAAGTGGAGCATTGTTTTTATTAGTTAGTTAACAGTAATAAGTGGTACCCACGACTCTGGCTTGCTGCCGTTGCAACATCGGTGGCCCAAGACACAGGGTGTAGCGGATTCTTACAATTGATACAACAACAAACGATAAACGCATTGTTTATCATACTGTAACAGTAATCTTAATAATGATTTTTTTTTAATTATTAGCAGAATGAAAATTGTAATGATTATAATTTGAAAAGAGTAACTACTGACTTTCTCGCTGATTCTTCTCGGTAGAAATCAACTTTCCGAATCAGCGGTAGCTTACATAATATTTGACATTCATAAATATTCTATAAGGACTTAAAGTGAATAAAGAATATTTCTATTTCTAATTTAAATGTCTTTTTTTTTTCTTTTAGAGCGCGTTGTGTCTCTGCCAATGAATGCTCCATTCGCAAAGAGCGCTATTTAAAACGAGAGCCAAGTTCAATACAAAAAAAAGTAGGCTTGGCTGTGGGCTTCACCACAAACAGAATAGTGAACTTAATGAGTGCCAAGTTCTGTACAAAATCCAAATATGTATTTATAGGAACAAAATAACATTATGAACGAGTATTAAACTCAATTTCTTTGCTTCATTGGATACCTTTAACAATTCCTGTTATTTAAAAAATATGAGACGTTAAAGTAGGTTAGATTTGACTTAGCCAGTTTTTATTACATCAGTAATTTTATAAAGTGAATCAACATAAGATAGGTATACATATTTTTTATTCTGATAAAAATTGGGTTTCTGGTTGTCTTTATGGATATAATTAAACAAATGTAGTTTACGTTAAAAGATTTTTAAGTTATAGAAGGGGCAAAAGTGGCACCAAGTGATTCTTGTAATATTACCTACACTCGGCTAGCCAGTCCATTTGCTTGAACTTGGCATGACACGCTGCCGGTGTCTAGATGTAGGTAAGTTAACCCACAAAATAAACCTACTAGATGGTTCTATTCAAGAAACAGTAACAGGTTCATATGTTTACAAAAGTGCATACCTTATAAATGAGCGTTAGTGATTATGTCACCTGTTTGTGATGTCAAATCCCTACTACCATTAATGCCTATAATTTAGTTGCTAAAAATTGCGGTTTTTTGCGCTATAAACCACAGAGGACGCTTGAGTCATAGAATAAAGGCCAAGCCAGTAATTATGTAATTTACATAAGTGTCTATAAACTTTAAACATCAGTAGATTTTCTCGAAGGGTTTCACAGAGGACATTTTTAATTATTACATATACATATACTACTCTTATTACATATAATCAGAATACTTACCTACATCATTATCATCAGCCTGTTGCATCCACTTGCCTAGGACTCAGCACACAAATTAATTACACACAGAAAGTAGGCTGCCCTCTAAGAAACTAAAAACTGCTAGACATAGCACAAAATAATTACACACAGAAAGTAGGCTGCCCTCTAAGAACTAAAAACGTGTCAAGTACTCACGCATGCGCACTAACGGGGAAATACGCCTTTTCGACCACATTAATCCTAGCCTATGACATAAGATTGTCGGACTGTCGAGGTCTATGGTAGTGGCCGCCCGCTTATGTACTCATGCCGGGCAACAACCCTAGCATATGTCAACGAACTCTTCTAAATTCAAAATCAGGCTGAGTCTACCTTCTGTGTGTAATTATTTTGTGGACACCTCTCCTAGCATTCTCCATTCCGATCTAGAAAGATCGGAATTAGCCCCATTGGTTATAGAACAGGAATCACCATGTTCTATAACTAATGGGGCTACCATATGCCGTAAGCGGCAGTGACGGTATCAATTAATTTCATGACTTTCTTGATGCATTATAGCGCTTTTTCTTCTATTTCAAAGATTTTATTATTTAAGCCCTGATCGCTGGTGGTTTCCATTCAGGCCAGCCCCGACGCGATCGATTTCAACGTGTCCTTTCACTATCACGTTGCTCAACCCTGCTCCCGGGCCCTTGCACGATATTCAAACTACATTTGCGGTTGCTACTGTTACAAATGCAACAATAGCAGAGTATAATTTATTTCTTTATTTGCTAGAGGCAATAAATAAGTAGCTGGTCGGTCACCTAAGGAAACGATATATGGCGTGAGTCGTGACGCAAATTAATTTGCCATGTGTTTTCAGTACCTCCCTACTTAGATCTAGACTTTAGACTAGACTCTAGATACTTTATTGTACAAACAAGTAGACGCCAGCAGATCCTCTGTCGTGAAATTCGTTTGCCACTAAAAGCATGCAGATGCAGCATGCAAGCAAGCATTCACGGGTTTGCTTTCCTGCATCTCCTTCACATCCTTCTAGCCTCTCTCAATCTCTTTCCTAGCTTAGTTGAAACAGGAGCGGCGTAAGGGGGCGGCAGGGGCCACCCCGGGTATCAGTCACCAAGGGGGGTGATAACAACGGAGTGCCAAGAGTCTTTGGCGCACCTGTAACTGACAAGGGCGGCACGTTAGAAGAGGCAAGTGTTATTTCGGCGAGCCCTGTCCCCCACACCCCCCTTCCTAGTAGATCGCCCCGGGTGCCAACGTAAACTACAACGCTACTACGTTGGAATATTCACTACTAAACCCATGCTGACTTGTATTAACAGGTAATAAATATACAGACTAAAATCCGTATCTGTGAATAATCAACGTTCGTGTTTCCATTTAAAAGACTTTATTTAGTTACAACTACTACGTGCTGTCACGCAATAATGTCAAACAAAATGTTCTACTGAATATTGCATCACAAATATCTGAATTGTTCAGATCTAGAAAATTATGTCTACTATGAAGTAGCTAGCTATAGATTTATCGTAGTTTATTTCCCATTCACATAATACGCCTTACCGTGTAAAGTGCCATGACATAATCATTGATAAATAGTTCTGTTATAGCAACATTGTAAACGGTGTGTTTATAGCAACCAACATTGTATGGCATGTCCTATGTGGTAAGAACTAAAGTCAATTGCAAAGTGAAAGACTTAACAGTTAAGAGATATGGTACAGCCGTTCTCCAATACAAAAAGATAACCTAGATCCCTCCCTGGATACGACCAGGAGAGTATTTTTTTTCCCCTGGATATCTATGGCCATTGTAAGCATGTCTGTACGTTTTCTTTTTTATTAAGTACCTATACATGGATTTTAACAAAGTACGAACTTTTAAATCTAGTCATCCACCGGGAAGACAAGCTAAGACATTAATGGTAATAAAGTAGATATTTAATGGAAAATTTTCGTATCAAGTCCTAAAAAGGAGGTCTTATAACAAGACAAATTCACAACAACTCCTCATTAAAAAAAAAACATCTACGCAGATGCTTCTTCAGATAAACAATTCTCCGAAAGATATTAGCAGAGGAAACAAAGCCTCACGACCTTCGTTGACAACTCAAAGACATACGCCAATACGTGACCAACAGATCGTCCGGTAAAGATTGCACAAATACTTAGTTTGCTGAGAGAGCAAGGTCTCGCATACTTCCTAACAAATATTTGTGTGGATGACACGTGGAATATTTGCAGAGACAGAAGAAACTCAAGTAACTAAATGCACAAACAACTTATAATGCAGAATTATTAAGTGATTTTATGTAAGATGACGGTGCTTTTAGAGACAGATTTGCTAGAATTTACTAAAGGGTTCGAAGATTCTTCAAACAACGCCCACGAAGTTGAGCAAAATGCTAATGGGAGGGATGCTTTGTCCATCGCGTCTATCTATTGTAACTAAAGCTGATAAGTAGTTAGCAAAAAGAGCTCTCTTTTTGCTAAGTAACTGCTTATCAGGCGAAAGAAAGTCATTAACCTGTGCCACTATAAAACACACAACTAATATGTTTTCAAGAACTAGAAAGTACGAAATACTAGCCGCTGCAAGTATCTCGCAACATTTCATAAATTGCTCAATCCTTAATTTGATATATTTTACTTTAATCAACATTCAAGGCAACATGTACTCTTAACAAGTCTCACTCTCAAGTAACCTACTCTCACCTACTTCTAAGGTCCATACTAAGAGAGGGAGGAAGGGAGCGTATAAGGGAAGTCTAACCACTCGCGTTAAAAAATACTGTAACCTTTGATCACTTACAAATATTTCGCTAAATATTTTTTTTTTGCATCAACAGAAGCGCGAATAAATTAGCATACATTTATCAACTTTTTTTTCAGAGTCGATTAATTCAGTCAACCTACGTATGTTCTTTTTTTATTGAGTAGGTAACAGATAAGTTCAGCAGTGGGCTCTACTGTTCGGACGCTCAAAACTAAAATTAAGTTTATTCCGCACTTTTTATCTCTTTTTTTATTATTATTGCCTACTTTTACCCTAATCTTAATATACTCGTACTCTCTCTCTACTATTACTTAAATTGACACTTATAAATGGACTAGAAATCGTACTTCAACACCCAGGGTCATAGACCATCGGATGCAACGCTAATGACGATTAAAGGTTGTCTGAGGAGTCCTAAGTCGAGGTCTCCACACTTAGCAGCAAAAAATATAAGGCCAATTGAATTAGGTACACTGGCATTCAGCATTCCAAATAAAATGTACACATTTTATTGTCAGTAAGTACTAGGAATGAGAACTTATGTATTGGTAGCTCGGATAACATCGAAAGGCCTTTCGATGAAATGTATCGAAGTGGATTTCTATAACCAGATCTACCAACCATTCTGAAATGCTATGAAGTGTGGTTAAAGAGTTGTAAATGTTCACAGCTACACCATGTATAGAGCAAGTTACACCTTTAGTTATTTGACTCTATTACAGTAATAGAGAGATATATACTCTAGTTAGCAAAATCGCAATTCGCTTGCACCATGCCATGCGCTAACGCAGGGTCTACCCTGCGTTAGCGCATGGGCAAAGCTCTAGCTTTGCCCACTTTTATCGCCTAGCGCTGCGCTGATAACGACACTGGAAAATTGGCCGATCGGACATGCATAATAGGGTAATGTGTGTGTTAGTCGGTGGTGTCAAAATACCAGAATAACACTGGTATGTGCCTTCATTCTTCTCAATGTATACTCTACTTCAAAATGTCATTGTATTAGAATGACTGTTCTGAATGAAAAATATTTTCATTTGTTTGCCGATATCGTAAATTTAAGTATTTTATATAATCATCCTTGCGCAAATGGATTCTAAAAACAAGGTCTAAAGTCTTGACTTAATTCTGATGCTGTCACGTTTATAAAAGTAAAAGCATCATTTATAAACCATGACTAAGTTTAGTCTCCGTTTTGTTAAAAGGGGTTAGTGCCTGAACGACTGTTAAAATACCGCATTTAAGAAATTCAAAAACAGGTAGGTACAAGGTTGTGAAATGTTACCAATAAGACAGACAAGATACGACCTTCGGTGGCGAAGAGAGCGACTTTGAGAATTATGTCTAAAGATCAAACGGTTAACTACAAAAACTACTTTCCAATATGCAATGCTAAGCGACAAAATATCTATTGCCCAGTAATTGAACAATGAAAACAAGACAACAACAAGTCGTACAGAAAAGTAATAAAAAAAAAACTCCACCGGTCCAAATCCAAATACTTAATTTATTCGAATGCGTAGATGATGTTCGGTAAAATACATACTTACCTATCGCTTAGTCACCAAAACACTGGCCACTATAAAAAAAAACAAATAGACCCACTGTCATTGATATAGCAAAAAATGATAGAGCATGATTCATCAAATGTTTTTCAAGTTTGAAATTGGAATCGTTTTCGTTTTCTTTTGTCTTTCCAACTTTTGTTTTAGTGTTCACATACATTAAGGCTATTCAATATCTAAATTTTATTTATGACGAGACCGTAAAATTGAAAAGACAAAGATTTTTGGATAGATTTTACAATGTTACGAAAGTGCTAAATGAAAATTAACCAGCCGGTTATAAGTTAAACGTTATTTTCCCCGTGTTGCGTGTATTCATGCAAAGTCTAAGAAGGTTTTTTGTTTGTTTCAGGTACGTTACCTATCACAATATCCAACCGAGCTCAGAAAATGACAAGCAAGCGCTAAAATATACATTGCAATCTGCGTCGATTTACGATGTTGCAAATGTCATGAACGCTGCGCGCGCACCTCTTTTGCTCGCGGTTGTCAAGTTAAAGACACACCGCTTACGCCTACTTATTCTCAGTTGTCACCACTGGCTACTTTCCCACTGGAGCGACAAAGTAAAGTATCAGCTTATTTTTTTTTATTAGACTCTAGGCCAACTCTTGCTTGACGACGACGATGAGAGATTCTAGGGGTAAAGATGTCGACAAAAACGGACCTCGCCAGTGAGTTCTACTCCTTAGTGTCCGTATTATGTACCTATACGTAAATATCTCAATACTAATATCGCCGGCTCTGTGGGACTTTTTTTACCTTACCTAAAATTGCCTCATAGTTGATATTAGCTTATTTAAAATAACGGCTGCAAGACTTTATTCTTTATTTTGTTTATTTTTTCCCCCGTTGCCTGGCAACCCTGAACGTGATCGGCACGCTGCGCGCGCGCATGCTAATCGATTTAACCCTTCAACGCTCCCGTCGGTCCTTCAGACCAAGAGATAATCAGGAGATTATATGAATAGACAAGCTTTCAACCGATTGGTATAACTTCTTGAGTTCATTCATCTTGCTGAAAGTAAGTAGGTAAATAATAAATATCACAACATATTGACCTCAAAGTAAAATAGCACAAGCATTTGTGCTATTGGTTTCGGAATCTACGGAGGAACTGCCAAATATTTTTATATACACAACGAGCACTAAATATTTTTCTAACTATACTTACCTAATACTTATACGAGTACTATAACCATAGATTCCAAATTATTTGTCAATAGAGTGGCCCGCTCTCACTTTGTTTCGGAATTGATATTAGTTCCAAATATTACCAATAGATGGCGCTGGGTGTCAGTTAAATCGTGCTAGTGTTACGGTTTCGGGTTCTCTATAAGCCTTGTCGTTTACTGCAGATTCAACATCTTTATAAATAGTACGGATAAGCTTTCTTCTTTCTTCAGGAAAATAGGTACCTAAGTTACCAAAAAGATACTGACTTAGGCAATAAGATAGATAAAATATTACTTCTATCTTGTGCTCAACGAATTCTCAGTATTCTCAGGCCTTACGATGTTTTTAAAAGTCCAATCTCAAGTTTTAGTCAGTATAAGGTCACTGTTACGAAAGCGTAGATCCGACATAACGATCTAGATGCTATGTCATTAATTATTGTTCTGACCGCAATGATTTTATAAATGATACAAAATGTATTGTACAGTTAGTATTGTATAGAGTTAGATTATACTTAGGGCCTGATTCACAATTTAAAGATAAAGTGTCACATATCTATGCAACACATAAATTATTTTGAGAATAAAGTGAGATATAACGCTATGTGACAGGTAGAAATAATTAGCTTATTATAGCTTATGCAGAACTTATCTCGGTATAGACACTTACTTAACATCTTTATAAATAGTATAGAAGATAGAAGAAGATAGATAGATATAGATTACGTTGATCTGAATAGATTATTTGATGTCAAATCAAACTGAAATAATTGTGTAATAATATAATTTAGTGTAGAATAGATAATAAGCCATGAAAAGGTGATTGGCTGATTTCTTTACAAATGTCCTGATGGCTTATAACGATGGTCCTTGACTTTATATCTAATCTAGTCTTCACATACCTACCTAAATACCAAAAACTTGCCAAAACTATCACGTACATTACATAGCTCAAATTGAATTGGTAAGTACCTACTTGTCCTGACAGCTGCAAAATTCCGTTTAAAATTATCCATTCAAATGGCGAAGATACGATAATGTGAATTCCTCTCCCCACCTTACCCCCTCCCCACGGACGTATATATAGCTTTGACAAGGGGGGTGTCCCACATTGCAAAACAATTACGAATCACCAATACGGATTTAACAATTTCCCTAATTGTACTAATATTTTATAATGCGGCTCTCCCGTGGTAAAATTCAAGGACCGGCTGGACTAAGCGACATGTACACATTCTTGAAGAACTACAACAATTTGCTACCCCACCTACCTTGCCGACCCCTTAATTAAGTCGCCCTTGGCTATAACCGATTTAACCTTATGTCAAACCAGGCCTTAATGGGGGGGTCCGGACCCCCCGGACCCCCCTCTTATATACGTCCATGCCCCTCCCCCCTCTACCACACACACACACCGAATACATCCGCGCCCTACTTCTTCCGATTTCATCCGTATTTGGGAATTTTGATACAGGGCCCCTCTAAGACAAGATACGCCACTGTCTATGTCTGTATGTAGTTACCATCCTTAATTACATACAAACTTGAAAAACAACCTTGACTTCGTACACGTAATCGACGGTGCTGTATAATATTCAAACGTTCTTTTTGTTACTTAAAAACAGGTTTACTGACAACAGTGCAGGCGTGATGAGCATATGGATTTTGCTTTTGCATGGTAAACAGCGGCCAAGTGTGAGCGGTTTGAGCACCGACAGTTCTGTCTCAACGTTAAGACCCAAAAGCCTTTTACAAGGCATAAAACAATTGATTTTTTATTGTCTGCTGTCAGGGCCTATGGACGTTAAATAATATCTACCTAAGTTTTTTTTTTATGTGATAGGTAGCAGGCGAGCAGGCGGATCACCTGATGGTAAGCAATTGCCGCCGCCCATGGACACTTGCAACACCAGTGGAGTTACAAGTGCGCTAGTGTGAGGCAGTATACTATTTTTAAAGAGATAAGGCCGTCTCGATCGGATTATTACCACGTTACGTCCTCACAGAAAACCGGCGTGAAGCAGTGCGCTGTGTTTCGCTGCGTGAGTGAGGGTAAGGGGAATCCTAATCCAGGGAAGGGGGTTAAAAGGTAAGGCAGCGCACTTGTGACACCACTGGTGTTGCAGGTGTCCATGGGCGGCGGTGATCGCTTACCATCAGGTGATCCGTCGGCTGGTCTGCCACCTATATCATAAAAAATCTGATTGAGCGAGGATCTCTAAAAGTACAAGCTAAAGTACAAGCCAAGCCAGAAACATGGAGCAATGTCATAACTCTTCTGAAGCAACAGACAGACATACGTTGTCATCGCACATGATGCCAATTTTGGCATTGGCTGCACAAAAGTGGCGCTGCAACTTTGGGCCACAAATAAACCGGGCCACGAGTCCCCGACAACTCGTAAGGTCTCAATCGAACACATCAAACAGATTAGGTGAATCAATTCGTAGCAAAAATCGTTTGACAAATACATTAGGTAGTAGGTACTCTCCTAATTGACCAAAGACATTTCACTGCGTAGCAAAATATTTGACAGAGAACTGCTTAGTAGACTACGCTACAAAAACAAAAACGAAGATGTTTGGCAGCAAGGAGAAAAACGTTACCATGGAAATATTTTAATGAGAATTTAGGGATATGAATGACAAAAGTGTCTTGGAAAACGCTGCCATGGAAACGTCATGGCAATTTAAGAATATGACAGATGCATCGTGATTGGTTAGCGAGGTCGAGAAATGCCGCACTGCGTGGTATACAAAATCGGCCATAAGGTGGGTCGCCGAATTTGACCGCGAACGTACTATAAGCAAAATTAAGTATGCTTCTCTGGTTTAAAGTCGCGTGTTTACACACATCCTTTTGGGTCGAGGCCCACGAATTGAATACGTTTACCGCGTTTACCTAATGCCAGCATGACCGTTAACTGTTTTGTCTCAGTTTGCACCATACTTACCACTTAGTGCAAGGCTCGTGCGGCCCTGCATTAGGGTCAACGCACCTAACAATGGCTGATCGCCGATATCCTGCCTCGGCGTGCCCAGTAATGGGCACACTTCCTTCTCAACACCAACACGTTCCTTTTTTGATTAGTCTGGCTGGCACATTCGAAAAAAGTTAAAACTAAAAAACAAAAGAGTAGCCTTTTAAAATGTTTATCCTTTTTCAAAGTGCATGTCATAGAGCTCGTAAATTTCCGGCCAGTTGCTTATCTTGTGCCTTCTTTTGTTATCGTCTGAAAAAAAAAAGATATTATGGACGTAACTCAAAATAACTAATGTAGGTACACAAACGAACGCAATGAATCTTGAACATGATTTTGATTGATGTAAATAATTTTAACTGTATGTAGGTACTCTGTTGGTTCACAATTTATATTATATAATTACACTACTTGCGTTTTATAGTACACCGAATTCTACAATAGGTAGGCCCTAGGCCAGGTCCAGCATTTAATCCTTACGAAGAATATCTAAACTTACAGTAAAAGACACCCTTTAACCCTTTCAAAATTTTTAAATATTTTTACAAAAGTTGTGATTTTTTAAAGACATTTGCTTTGCATTTTATATTTTATTAAGGGTCGCCAGATCAATTATTTATTTGCAAAAATACATATCTCCTTCAACCAAATTCAACTAAAAGTCGTAGATGTAAGGTCGAATGTGACTGTAAAGTTATGACATATCGTCGGAGCCTCATGGGCGACTCTGCAACTTTACTTCCAAGAAGGAACAAATTGGCTGGTTTAATTCAGCCGATAAATATCCGTCAGTTAAACTGGACCCAAAGGTCTTGGATTACATTGGTGTAATCATTGAATAATTTCTTGGAAGCTTGAATCATGGCTTTAAAATGATTATGCGAAGTTGGTGTCAGTCCAAGTGTCATCTACAGTGATATGTTAGTAATGTTACTATTGCTCCCATAAACTAAACGAGGGACTTGACTAACTCATTTTCTTGTAATGGAACTGGGCAGGTCACACTATGAGAATGCTAAGGGATGGACCCAAACTGTCACGAAATGGCAGCCTCTAGACGCCGTCCAAGAGGTAGGCCCAGAAAGAGATGGCGTGACGATCTGGACCAACACTCCGATAACTGACAAACGCTGCCAAAGATAGGGAGCAGTGGAAGTCATTAGGGCAGGCCTTTGCCCAACAGTGGGACAATTAGAGCTACCAAAAAAAAAACACTGGCTTGAAGGATCAATGTTAGCTAAGAAACAGCTTTGAGTTCGATAAATAAGCAAGCAATAAATGTTGATGTTTATTTTTCCGCTTGGTAAGTAGTAGGTAAAAAACGAATTTATAACTTTCATTTATATAAACGGTGGCAGACGAGCAGACGTACCTATCATCTGATGGTGAGCTGCCGCCGCCTATAGACACTCAAAACTAAACTAATTTAAATCATGTAGGTTGGCGGCGCACTTGTAACTCCACTGGTGTTGCAGGTGTCCATGGGCGACGGCAATTGCTTACCATCAGGTGATCCGCCTGCTCGTCTGTCACCTATCACATAAAAAAAAAATGTAGCACGTGGGATCGTGAATAAACGAATAGGCGCAAGCGCAGGTTGTATTGCGAACAATGAGGTTTCTTAAGATGTGTCCTAAGGTCGCACTCGTTTGTTAATAGGTCTCTGACCGAGAGGAAAAGATTAATCTTTTGACTAGTTATCCTTAATTTTAACAGAAGTCCATCTCTTAGGGTGCAACAAGGTACCTACTTTTAAAATTCTGAACTGTAACCATGGTCATTGGTCCATGAACACTTGTGTTTGTTCAGTGGCTGGGTCTATTAAGTAATACATATATGTATTACATATTATATTTGTGATCCTCTTTTGTCTGATATCTGCTATAAGATGTTGTGTGAATTTGAATTTATTTACACATTTGATTAGGTATCTGCTCTTATGCCCTTTCTTAGGTTCCGGCCCGTGCGATCTGGATGCTCTAAATACCTAATTACTGTTATCTTTATTACTAATGTGGAGTCAAATGTCCTAGCTAGCGGCATATTGTGATAAACAAACTAGATAATACCGACGCAACTTAGGAAACCTCAGTCCTAGTTTATTTATACACCGTTAAATTTTTATCGTCTACTAGTGTCTCTATAAAATCCGAAATAAGGTTATCCGACAAAAGACTAAAGTGACCGACATAGTGTATCGAAACAGCATGCTTCAGCCGAAGTGGCAATAGGCTGGCCAGTGGCCGTATCTGTCAAAGACAACCGTTGGGGTAGAAAAGTTCTGAAGTAAAGACTGCGATTCAGAAAGCGTAGTGTAGGACGGCCTCCGGCTAGATGGAGTGATTTTTTCCTTCACCTAAGACGCCTCTTCCCATAATTCCGATAATAAGATAAATGGCAACGCAGTCGTGAAACGCAACAACAGTGTTTAAGGTAGCATATAGATTAATGTAGAACTTATCCGTATAACAAAGGGCCTAATTCGAAGTTGGCGTTACGACCGAATTGGAATTTTACTCCCCTTTACACGCATTCACAGACAGCAAAGTATATCAAGTTCATACATAACATAACGATGACCTTGAGACCCGCAGTATCCATTTCTGCAATAAAACAATTAGGTTTGAGAACACAGATAGTTTCATGTGAAAATAATGAGTTTAAGAAGAATGTTAATTTGAAGTTGCATAACCCTGCGTTTATGCACTCGGCCCATGCACGAGGCAAGGTCATAAATAATTCCAAGCACTCACTGTCTTTACAGTGAGAATGAATCCAGTGAGGGATATTTAAACAAATTAAAGTAAAATAGAGTATCAACCTATAATAATACTGTCCTTTGCAGGGCAAAGGCCTCCATCATAGAAATCGAGTCATCGCTTCTATGATACCTGACTCCGTACTAAGTAGCTTAAGCACTTGTGTTACAAATTTGATATCCTGAACAACAGAGGATGCACAAATATAATACTTGAATACATTTTTTATACCCAGACACTGAAAAAACGCAAATGTTTATCACAAGAATGATGCCCACCACTGGAGAGAATGCCCCTGGGCATTTTAAGTTCGCCTATTGTAACAAATGTTTGGGCCATAAAGTTTAAATAATACTTAAATAATTTTCCAGGGTGGGGATCGAACCCACGACCTTTAGCGTACTGCTCGACCTGAAAATCGAACCCGGGACCCTAAGACTATGATCCGGTACTTAAACCACTCCGTTGGTCCATAATGGAGCGTTACTAACTAATAATAAAGACTAAGTCTATAACAAGCATAAAAAAATTAAACATTATAATAATAATAAATGAATGCACCAGACAATCACACTAATCAAACTAGGGCAACCCCTGTACTACGAGTACCAGGTAACGATAATTAACTGGGGGTCAGCCCAGAACACCCAGACCCAAGATAACTTAGAATATGTAATTTCCTAAATTGACTTGACTGGGAATCGAACCCGGAACCTTTCCCGCTTCAGGTGAACCTTAGCCACTGCGCTATCGAGGCCGGCACCTGGAGAAGGTGATACCGTTTCTTTACTGCAATCGCTTGCAGTGTTAATGCATCCATCCGTCAGGCATCGCTTGAGCTCGTTTTGTAATCTCTGACCATCATTTCTATAATTAGGGTATCGACACCGGGTTTGAAGGTGCACTGCAGTTGAAGTATTAATCATAATGGGCTGTACTTTAGGAGAAATTTGGGCCTTATCCTCTGTTAAAACATCGACGTGATGGTTTAAAACACAAAAGCTTGTAAAAGTTTGATAAGCGAAACAAATGATCACATGTCATGTAGGATTTAAAAACAAAAAACGAGTAGGGTGTTTTGATACAAACAGGACATAACATGACGACATTAAAAAAGCAAGTAAAGATATTATGTAAGACTATAAAACTCAGTCAGGTGTGTAGACTGTATATACATATGTTCGAATTTGAACTTACGAGACACAACACATACACCAACAATGATTTGCTGTGTAAGTTAAAACAAATGAATATTGACTGTTAATATATTTGTGACTCTTTAAGCGCTCATAAGTAAATTGATTGACACATGACAGTCGACAACCTTTTGAAGGTTTAACAGTTAATATCTATTTGAACACCTAGAGTGCATGTATAGTGACTTCTGCTGCTAACGATTCTTAGAGGTAGATGAGTGACAAACACAATCAGGTATTTTACAAAATAGTTCTCATCCATAAATGGTATTAATAGATACTCCTCAATACCACACAGATACCACTAAGTAAGTAAAGAGACTAATCGTTTTCCGAATATGGTAACTATGCTACCATTGTTCTTAAGCTGACGACTACACATCAAAATGAGGAACAATTACTCGTAATTCCGATATTTTACCGTCACGCGTCATTCATAGTTATGTTATACTTACTTATTTGTGTTACACGTACCTATGTCTCTTTCATCTTAGCGTGTAATTATCGATTGCATCCAATGTTGTCGTTTTGGAGCCTTCGCAAACCTATCAGGGAGAACCAGATATAAGTATTTGAATTATGGTTACACGTTTCAGATTACTATCCGAAACGTGCAGGTTTCGTGGATCTAGAAGTGCATGCTCGGCTTCAAACCACGGAAAATTGGAAATACGCATAAAATTTAACTTGTCATACTAAGTCGGTCACGTGACTTCTTCATTTTATAGTATTGGGAGCCGAGAAAAAATTACCGCCAAATAAGTGTAATTAATCTATCTTCTATACTATTTATAAAGAGATAACTTCTATAGACAACGACAAGGCTTATAGGTAAACCGAAAACACGAAACGCTTGCGCGATGTAATTATACACAGCGCCATCTATTGGTTCATTTCTGAATTACGGTCCCGAAGCGAAGTGAGGGCGGGCCACTAGTTTTTAATAAGTGGGTAAATAATTAATCGAAAGGATCAGGTGGGACTCGAACGCATAACGCTCCACACGCTGGGTGGCTGTTCTATCAATTAAACTAATTGAAGCCAGTACTTAGCCGAATTTTGCAAGTGCTTAATTCGGTATGTGCAAGGTTATGGATTACTGTATCCGCTATACACTCTGTACCGATTCGCCAAGGCCCCAGGATGTGTGAATGTGAAAGTGCAATTATAAATAGTTAATTGTCGCCAAACCATAACACATATCGGTTTACTAGCAGGAAAGTTGCCAGCTCGGGTTAGCCTAGTTGTTTGATAAACATTGTGCAACCGCGGTCGTCTTTGTTTTCCCACGGGAATAAAGATAAGCAAATTAACCCGGATTCTAATTCACACCTATGTTCTAACAAGGGGGCGGGTCTTTGTGCCTCGAACGAAATCGCAGACAGCGTTTTGTTTTGAAACCGTGGTATATAATTTGTGGTTTTGTACCATTGAAGATGAGCGTGTACCTTAAATATAGGTATTTATATCAGAACAAGAGTTAAAAAGGTAGTGAAAGAGGTAAATTCTATAGGCAGCGACAAGGTTTATAGCTAAATCAAATAACGAAACACTTGTGCGATGTAATCGATACCTAGCGCCATCTATTGGTAATTATTGGAATTAATAATGATACCAAAACAAAGTGAGGGCAGGCATTTTAGTCATTTACATATACGAGACTGTCGAGTCCGTAATGATACTTACCTAGGTAAATAGTTTTTATTTGAAATTCCGTGCAAATGTATCGGCTTAAACTAGTCAAAGCTATGGCTTTTTCCTTGACTACGACCATTTTATTGATTCTCAATTTGATATTGTGCAAAAAAATAATCGTTGAGGTTTTATTGATTTATTTTATCTTCCCCGTTTGAAATGTCAAGCCAACTATTAAAAGATTAAAAGAACTATTCCTGCTCGGGCGGTTTAGCAAAACATTTCCTCGAAGTCACCCGAGTTCAAAATGGCTGACCTTCGCTACCATATTCTTCGTGGTACAATTACCGTGAACTTTACAAGCAATTAATTTCTTAACGACTGTAGCTCGTGATTTGCTTAGCAAACACCATATCGAATGTCTTGTACAGGCAACAGCAAAAGTACATGATCAAAGTCAAAAACTCTATACTCACTATTGAGCTGAGTTCGCGTCAGAACGGTATGGTGTCAAATTGTCGTCTCACTAAAAAATGTGTGACTCGCATGATTTTTGACATCCGCATTTTTGAATCATTCGAAAACGAGCGATTTGCAACGAGTGGTGTAAACCGATCGTTTCCGTGAGGCGAGTGGACGCATTTACGTCAAATCACACGTCAAATATTAACGAGTTAACACTATACTTTGACAAGATTGGCGACACACTAAGCGAGTGATTTCAAAAATAGGGAAAATTATGAATCATGCGACTTACGAGACGTCGTGACTTGCAAAACGAGCAGTTTTGTTTGGACGAAGCGAAAATTCAAAAATAGGTCTCCAAGTGGATACCTATGGACCATTCCCAGATTTTGTAATAAAACATTTTTTATCTTGAAATGTTTTTAATATTTTGTATATAAATAAACCTTTTTTGCTACAGTAACAGAAAAATCAGCCTTCTGTAATCACAGTAAAAACCTTGGTAACATTAATTATTGAGATATAAATTGTTATTTTAAAAAACTGTTATTGTTCTCTGGTACAACAGGTACTTGTGGACAGTATTATTGTATCTAAGTACATTGGACCTAAGGACATATAATTTAAATATATATAAAATAAATAAAAAATAAAATAGTTTATTGAACAACTTTTACAAATAGGGGCTTAGAATTTTAGCACAATCTATACTATTAATAAAGAGGTAACGCCTCGGCCTGTGACTGACTGACTGACTGATCTATCAACGCACAGCCAAAACTACTGGACCTAAAATCATGAAATTTGAAACATAGGTAGTTCTTACTATGTAGGCGCGCACTAAGAAGGGGTTTTGCGAAATTCACCCCCTAAAGGGGTGAAAGGGGGGGTTTACGTTAGTATGAAAGTCTTTCAATTTTGATGTTAGAGATTTGAAAATTTGGATTATGGTTGTTTATCAAAATAAAAATTGACCTATTTTAGTTTTTTTTTTAAATTCAAGCCATAAAGGGGTGAAATGGGGGTTAAAACAATGTATGGGAGATTTATTATTTTAAAGCTAGAGTCTTGGAAATTGGTATTTGGGTTTTCCATACAAATTAAATGAAAGTAATTTCAGCATTTTTTTTTCTTCAGCTTACAAAGGGGTGAAAGGGGGTTAAAAACGTCGTATGGAAAATTCGTCCATTTTTAAAGCTAGAGCTTTGAAAATTGCTATTTGGGCTTTGCGTGCAAATGTAAAGAAATTGAATTCTGCATTTTTTCTTCAACCTAAAAAGGGGAGAAAGGGGGATAAACACCGTAATGTCAATTTTAAAGCTAGATTCCTTGAAACTTGGTATTTGGGCTTTGCCTACAAATGTAATGAAAGTGAATTCGTTATTTGGTTTCTTCAACCTAAAAAGGGGGAAAAGGGGGTTGAAACGAAGTATTGTCATTTTTTGAAGCTAGAATCTTGAAAATTGGTATTTAGACTTTGCATAGAAATTTTATAAAAGTCCCCCCTTCCCCTTATAGGGGTGAACGGGGGAACTGATTAAATTTGACAGAGTAAAGTTAAAGAGTTTCCAACATTTTTTAAATCAAATCTTTTTGAGATTCCTTTATTAAGGTTTACGATCACCAAAATTATCAATCCTATAAGTATCAGTAAAATTTCTTTTTGCTAATTACTTTGATTGTTGTGAATTCTACTTCGTTCAAAAAATTAAAATACCGAAGCGAAGCGAGGGCGGGCCACTAGTTACATAAATAAAGTTGTAGCGAAAAACGCGTCATATGCATAGGTTGCCATGATTTCTACACTAGGCTGGGCCTGTCACGTAGATAATCATTTTACACCGTTACCATTTCACATTATTTATGCGATTTGAATCAACAACGGGTATTTATATGTACTGTTATTGCTAATTAATATTTATTTCAACTAACCCTATAAAATTTAGGTTAATGTAGGAGTTTGAAATGAACCTTTTGAGATAATTTGTGTATGTGTGTGTGTATGTGCGTGTGTTTGTGTGTGTATAATAAAGATGAACTTTATAAAAATAATAACTTATTACAGTTCTGACGCGAACTCCGCTCAATAGTGAGTAATAGAGTTTTGATTTTGATCATCTACTTTTGCTGATGACTGTACTCTGTTACCATGAGTCATAGGGTTGCGCTTGCGCGGGTAGACTTACTGTAAATTGTAGACAAAGTTGCGAATGGACGACTTATAGCGTGTTCACGCTGTATAATACTGTGTATCAACTGTGGGATAGCCACGCTTTGAATGAATGGGCCGGCTCGACCGGAATGATACCACGGCCTAACAGAAGACCGGCGTGAAGCAGCGCCTGCGCTGTGTTTCGTCGAGTGCGTGAGGGTACCGGAGGCCCAATTGGGGGAAAGGGGTTAATGGTTGACAGCGCACTTGTGACTCCACTGGTGTTGCAGGTATGGGCGGTGGCAAACCACCATACCACCGTACCATCAGGGGATCCGTCTGTTTGTTTGCTACTTCGTCATCACGCCTGGATGGAGACATGACCAAAGTACTGCAGAATGGTAAACATTACGCGACTTTAATATATTCTGACAGTTTAACATCAAGTTATGTGGCCTAAGCACGTGCTAGCATTAAACACGTGCAATTTGTCAACTAGGACTTGGCATCTTGGCTATTGTCTCCTGTAGAATGTCTCAGGTGAAACTTGACAACTATTCTGGATATATTAGACTTGATTTATATGACTTGGTGATGAATTTTAAGTAGAATTGACATGTCATGTAATAAATGTATGATATGACTAGCTTTTGCCCGCAGCTTCGCTCGCGCTAAATTCGGGGTAGCACGGAGGAGCAAAAAGTATCCTATGTTACTCTCCATTCCTTCAACTATCTCCACTTAAAAAAACACGTCAATTCTTCGCTCCGTTTCGCCGTGAAAGGAAGACAAACATACAGACAGACAGAGTGACAGACAGACACACTTTCCCATTTATAATATTAGTATGGATGTCTTTGAGTATAAAACTCAAAGATGGATGTCTATGGTCGGCATAATAGCTTACCATATCTGTTTGCTCGTCCGACACCTATCACAAAAATACAACCTGTATAAACTTAGGTATAATTTGCAAAAACATACGATTACTCGTATATAATAAAATGTAAGCAATATTCGAGTACGAGAGGAACATTCGAGTAATAAAATGTAGGTAATATTACCAAAAACAAGACTTGCTTAACAATTCAGATCTCACCTCAATACAAGTCTACACGTTAATCGTAAAAGGATTGCAGCTGGTTTCCATACCATGTCCTGATCTACATACAGGCTTGAGTCATAGCGATTTCCTACAAAGCTTACCTTGGGCAGAGTTTCCCAAAGTGTGTACATTGGGCGCTGTAGTGAACAAAGACGTGTCGAATTTATTTTTAATAGTAAAAATTAAATAATATTATTATTATCTTTGATTATTATGCCTATTTAGATACTATTGCAGTTCTAGACTCTTGTGTTTAACTTGTATTTCCCATATTTTATGTATGGTGCAAAAATTGAATAAATAACAAAAATATAATAAAAAGTGGTCTTGAAAACATTGTCAAGACAAATATTCTGTCATAATATCGCAAGAATATGTAAAAATATCATCACTGTCCTATACTGATGGATCTGTACTTACAATTTTTTTTATGTGATAGGTAGCAGACGAGCAGGCGGATCACCATTTAAACATTTTTAGAGTTATTAGACATGACTTTTAAAATTAAATTTATTGAAATATGACAAGATAAATATTTTTTTTATTGGTAAATCAGGCTAAAGTGTCTCTGTTTTTAACACTTCTCTACAGAAAACTTGCAGTAGGTGTGACACCCATGTCAAAATAATTTTCCGGCCAAAACAGCCTTATTACGCTGTTATGATCTGAATAACTTTGAGAACCTGTGCCTTGGGGCATAAACCTTAGTAAACCATACAAACAAGCCAAGTGCCTTGTAATACGCTAAATAAACGTATCCGGCGTTTTAGCGTGAAATTATACAATTGGCGTTGAATTACACGCCAGTAAAATATACACTTTAGACAATCCAAACGTACAACAATGAGAAACAACAAATTTTGGGTGAAATATGAATGCGTCTCATACAAATAAGATTAAAGTATCAAAGAGCATTGCAGGGCAAAGACCTCTATCATAGAAATCAAGTCATCGCTACTATGAAGGGATTAGGTTTAATCACCACGCTTGCCTAATGCGGATTGGTGATCACAAACCCGAGCTATGTGCGAAAAATTCGAAACATACCTTTGCTTGACCCAGGAATCATACCCGGGACCCCAAGATCACATCCCGGCACACACACTTGCATTAGACCATCGAGGCGTTTTGGGGGACATAATATAAGATTTCATTTCAGATGTTAGAGCGATGGTAGCTCATTAGATAGGAACACTACGAGGAGACCATGCTTCAGCATGAATAGGCCGGGTCGACCAGAGTGATACCAAATATCCTCAAAAAACCGGCGAAAAAGCAGCGCCTATGCTGTACAGCTACGTTTGATTATGATAAGATACCAATTATTGCACAAAGAGGTACAAAATTTTATGTGGTATTAACGTAGGTACATAAGAGAACAATGTCGTGTTTATCGTAATATCGATCAGATCCAAACAACCTTGGCATAGTTGAGATGGCAATTCATTATGCCCTGGTTAATGTTATTTAAATTTTAATAATCTCTTTGGTAATAAATATAATCATTAGTAAGTTACCGATAGTAAATTGGTCTCCTATTCATGTCTAAAGGTGAAGATAGTAATTATATTGCACTTTAATAGCCAATACATTCCGATAAAACACGAGAAACAATCATAAAATATTACTGAGAAAAGATGAGCATTTGTCAATGATAATTTTACTGTCTGTAACTTACACAGAAATCAACTCTCATTGAATGTGACAAATAAGTCTCAATAAAGTGCCCCATTAATGTCTGCATAAATAAATGTTCATGAAGAATATTCGTTTGTATTTTAATAGCCTTCGCTTGTTATCCAAAATGTAACCAGAGTGAAATCAAAATCATGCGGAGAATGGCTAAAGTAAACAAAAATAAGTATAGACAGACCTGGAATCTATATCTATCTTCTATACTATTTATAAAGAGATAACTTCTATAGACAACGACAAGGCTTATAGGTAAACCGAAAACACGAAACGCTTGCGCGATGTAATTGGACACAGCGCCATCTATTGGCTCATTTATGAATTACGGCCCCGAAGCGAAGTGAGGGCGGGCCACTAGTATAAAAATAAAACACTAAGGTAGCGTTTGGATTGACTTTGTTATTAGTGTTATTAAGACTAAATACTTAGTACATAATATTACAGCAAAAAACTTAACTTTGACAAAATATCGCGAAATAACTAAGTGTAGCGTGTTTTTTGTTACTAACGTTAGTAGCCTTTGATCTGTAAGAGAATAAATAACAAAATTACCCAAAATTGTACGTTATGAATTTTTCCTCAAAGCATTTGCTAATGAAGACAAACTACAAAAACATCAATGTTTTCCTCTGCTTGGGTATTTCTACTTATACGCAAAATGAATCTCTGAAGTCATTTAAACAGGAAACACTACTTACTTATTGCCACACATCAAATGTTTATTTTTATTACTCTTTAAGTAAAGTTTGTTTACACAGTTTCCGATTTGGATTGGACCGCTAAATCCGGTCTTAGGGCTGAGGAGGTATGGTTAGGAAAGTAAAATTTAGCCTCATATAAATAGAATAAGTAATTATTTGTCCATTAAATCAGTGAGAATCGTGGCTTATTAATGACGTGTTAACTTTGTTTTAATTGAAATTTAACGAAGCAAAAAATATACATAATGGAATACAAAGTTATATTGGTTTAATAATGTTTCAAGTAATTTGTCCAAAATTGATTTGAAAACAGGTTTTTGACTTAAGCTCGATATTAGTTATTTCGAAACTGCCACCACATAATTAGTAAATAATTGAAAATCTTTGTATTTATTTTACTTTATCATAAATAAGTTCTCATAATATGTTGGACATTGTTCAGGTTTTTCTTTCCATTTCCTAAACAATATGTGGTCCATAATGCATGGTTTGTAAATGCTGATTGTTATGCTATCGATACAAAGTCGTGCCGGGCTGCATGGGTTCCGTTTGTTGTCGTAGCTTCGCTATAAATACACTCCCGTTGCAAGAATGCAAACCCGTAACCGATGGGGCATATGAGGTTATTTCCTTGACTTTAACACAGCTTTCGACTGAGTAACCGTTTGATCTTTTAGTGGTAGTTTAGTTTCTTTTAATCTTTGTTTTAATTATAACATTAAAAAGTTAAATTAATTAATTTGGTTACATAAAACACTTTAAACTATCCATGATCAATAAACACTTTCAATATGATTGAAAATTTACATTCTGCGGGAGTTCTTCAAGGAACAATTGTATGCCCGAGAATTATTAATCCAAACTACTTATGTACAAACAGAATCTTCGTCCGATTATGTCTTAATCTTTATAGCTTGTAACTAGTACAAGTTATTAGTATTTGAAAGTTTTATAGAAACCTATATTCAAGCATTGTCATTGATGATGTAGATAATCAGGTCGTTTTCGCTTTACCCAAAATACCCAATCTTTATTACGGGGTTTTCTGCAAGGAATCATTCTAGGTCCACCTTTCTATTTACTCTTAACATTTCGTGTTAGCTTTTTAAATGAGATCAAAACAACTGAAGTACATTTAGCTGCAAGCTAATCTTGAGATTATCACGCAAAAGCTCTTGCTACAAAATCATTAATTGTTTAAGCAATTACAATGATTTTGATATGATCATTGTGAATGCTACAGACCAATTACATCACCTCAAGTGATACTTGAGTGAACTCTCAAAGAGTATTAAGGTTAATGAATACATTCGATTGCATTTTCATTGCAGACAGTTTTGAGCATTGGTGTTTATGTTATTTCAAAATAATGCAATGATATATTTAATGTATGATATTGTAATAATTCGAGATTTATCACTTTTTAATTGAGCTATGAAAATAAGGAGCCTGCTCCCTTGGTCTATAGGAAAACCGACCATACGTCCCATTTTTCTGTCACCTGTCCCGTTGTCACGAAACAAAGGACCGGGAAGCAAAACGTTCCATTTTGTGAAAAACAATTGAGCTATTTTTTGAAAAATTATCGCTTTGGTGAGTGATGGGGTCATCACAAAAAGTTTTGAGCCAAACAAATGAGCAGTTTATCTATGGAAGGAGATGTCCTAAGTGGGAAGCATGAAGGGGGCAAATGGGAATGAGAGTTTTTAACAATCTTAATAAGCACAAGGCTCCCAAGCCAATAACCCGTCCGCCGAAACATCGTTGTCGTAACTCCGTAAAAAGGAATACGAAGGTCGTATGTTAGCATTGACGGGTTTAATTGAAATAAATCCATGGCTAGGCTGCGTACTAGTTTGATTTCCCTTACATTCATTGCGAGTATTGCGATATAATTTTTTACAGATTTTTTTTCCCGAATATAATTTATAGTTGAGCCCTGACATTCTAAAATGTTAGTCGTCAGAAGATTTACGGTCTAGTTCGACTGGTTATAAACCAAATTGAACCAATTTGTATTCCACTCGATGGAAGCACAGTTGGTCGTCTATTTAACCGTGAAAACGGTTACATTGGGCCCGTAACTATTACGTCGACAAAAACAGGCCAGTCGAAATTTTTCCTTGTTTTGGTGAAAATGCGGTAATTACTTTCGCTTACATGAGATTTGAGACTCGGCTGAATCTTGAGTAACAATAGTTCTGGATGATAGGCTGCGTAAGTAATTTCTTGAAGCTTTTCAAAATCTTCTTAAAAAGCAGAAAATGTTTAGTGAAATTTACTTTTAATATATGAGATCATTAACTTCGTGATCTCAAAATTAAGCAAAGTGGGGTAGATAATTTTACATCTTCTCTTACTCTCTTGGCAAAGTCTTGATCGTCGATGAACAGGGTAGGTTTCTATGGCAGCCGCACTTACGCAATATCGACACGTTAGTCGAATTTCCAGAAGTCATAAACCAAAAGTTGTTCTCAATGATTGGTAGAAATCGTGGTTAAATGGAAGTATACAGCGCACATTCATATCCACTAATCCACCACTTCCATCTGATTAAACTATCGTTATGAATTGCATCGCTATTGCCGTGTGACTTACAACCGGACTAACAGCTTAAATGCTTGATCCCTTGACCCAGATGATGCCCGACAAGTGAATTACAACAATTGCACGGCAAATTGCATTGTGCATTTGAGATGCGTGCTGACGCTGACACGTTATCTGAACGATGAGCAAAAAGGATGAATTCGTTTTAAGTGAACTCGCAAGTTTTAGTGCTAAGTGGAAAATCACGACATTAGTTATCGCCTTGACTTCTTTTTTCCGATTCGTGTAATATTTCATTGCTTTATCTTTTAAAGCGGGCTCTTATTTTTTAAATGGAGGCTATCGCGTGTGAATAATCCGCTAGATGGCATACTGTTAGAACGAGATCCGACCAAAGACTTTATGATCCGACTTCAACGTCATTTATTGTTTAACGTCGTAAAAAACAAAAACCACAGATGGCGCAGGGTGTGAATCACATCGCGCTAACCTTTTGCGTTTTCGTTTTACCTATAAGCCTTGTTGTTGTCTTCAGAAGTTACCTCTTTATAAATCTTTTAGATATAGATTTAAAGATCATCATCATCAGCAAGGCAACCCACACTCTTCCACAGCTGGACATAGGTATCCCCTAATGCACGCCACTGTCCCCGATTTTCGGCCACAATCATCCAGCTCACTCCAGCCAGCCTTCAAATATCATCATCCCATCTTGTCGCAGGGCCTCCAACACTTCGCTTACCGAGTCGCAGTCTCCACTCAAGGACTTTACGGCTCTTACAGATTATAGATAGAAGACAGATATTGTGCAAGTAGCTGCTACCTATACGACCCAAGATGAATATGAGCCGGAGTAACAATAAAATTAATTGCAACCATTTTACATTCCAATATTCCGTCATTTTCTAAATATCCGCTGTTGTGGTTAATAAATGTCGTTGGTCGAAGGACAGGGGATTGCGATGTACCAGCAACTCGTGATGAAATCTTAATAATGCCAAAGGTAAAATCGATTTACCTATAGTGCGGTCTTGCTTTGGAGGAGTTTTGGTGTTGACAAATAAAGTAGGTACCTACCTGGTAGAGACAAAAAAAACCAGACGAATCATTCAAGCGTAGGTGCCCAGTATAAAACGTGACTCAGCCTTCAGCGGAAGAAGCCACCAAAAAATGGACAAAGATTTTTTTTATGAGGAAGGCAAACGAGCAAGCAGGTCACTTGATGGTAAGTGAACACTGCCGCCCATGGATATCAGCTACACCAGAAGGACTGCGGATGCGTTGCCGGCCTTTTAGGCTCGTTTCTTAAAGATTTTAATGTCGTACCTGTAGCCACTAGTGGGTTAGGTGAAAACTCGCCCGAAAATTTCAAGGTTTTTTATGGCCGGTCACTTTTCTAACCTAACCAATATTTTTCTGATGATAATACTGACTAAACTCTACTAAACGAAAAATATTGGTGAAGTTAGTTAGAGCAGTGGCGAGCAAAAAAATCTTGAAATTCTCGGACGAGTTTTACCTTAATCTCCACTAGTGATTAACGAAATTAAAAAGGGGCAAACTTAAACACTTTGATGACAACACTTAGTTAAGTAAATTACGTCGAAGCTAGCTATGTTTGCCATCTTGATTGGCTTTAAATGAATGACTGAAGGAGTAAATATTTAATAATTATAATTAAGTGCGTTTTGATGATTAATGATGGCCTGTTATCCAATTAAATCGTAATCGTAGTCTTTACCAACAAGGTTATGGCTTTTTATAAAACGGATGAATAAATAATAATAATAAATTATAAACGTATGTACTCGTACATAAATAAGTACGTTTTGTACGATTCGATCATTGGTTTGATATCTCAATTCTGAATAATAGAACGCCCCGTTTGTCTTTAGTTGGGTTCGATTCCCGGGTCGAGCAAAAGTATGTTTCGAATTTTTCGAACATAGCTTGGATTTGTGATGATCACCAATCCGCATCCGTTGTTGTACCTCATACGCCAAAGGTCGTAGGTTCGATCCCTACCCTAGTAAAACATTCGTCTGATGATTAGGTAAGTATTTGTAGGTATTTATTTAGTGTCTGGATGTATCTGTGAACATTTACATGCCCTCAACCAGGTGGTCTACCAACCATTCTGAACAACATTTGTTCTATGACTTTTAAAAATTCGCATTAAAAAAAACATCTTTCCACACATTCGTCGGTCACGCGCCTTATTCATTTTGTATGGAGAGTCGAAAAAAATTTCGATCAATTTCGAAAGTTGTTGAACAATTAATGTTGTTCAGAATGGTTGATAGAACACCTGGTTACAGGGATGTTTATGTTCACAGAGACACCCTGTATGTATTTGAGTATTATATTTAACTAGCGGCCGCCCGCGACTTCGTACGCGTGTAGTTAATTATTGACACTTACCGTCATATTTTGGACAATCCCCACAATATATTTTTATAAATTGTAGCCTATGTGTTATTCTGATGTATAAGCTATATTGTGGTAAAGTTTCATTGAAATCCATTCAGTAGTTTTTACGTGAAAGAGTAACAAACATCCATACATCCATACAAACTTTCGCCTTTATAATAGTAGTAGGATTTTTGTTTCCTCTGTTGTCAAACATCTGTAAGTTCTGTAACACAAGTGCTTAAACTATTTAGTACGAAGTCAGGTCAATGTATGAGATGGTGTGTGATATTTATTATTTATTTATTTATGTATCTCATCGCATCAGTCATCATAACATAACATAGGTAATCATTCGAACTCTCATATTTTCACTTCTCACCTTATTTCATTATATCAAGTTAAACTCCAAATCTTTATTAAATTTCGGTGTTGACCCTTTCGAATAAATTATTCTTAGAATAATTAGCAAAACGAGTTAACGAATCAATTTACGAGTTATTAATTATTCGAATAATTTTTGCTTCTTAAAGAATCATTCAAGATTTTTATTGACTTAATTACTCAGTTTTTACTCGACGATCGAGACTATTAAATAACCGATGGTTATCTAATGGCTGGTCACGATACTAATAACCTCATTAGAGAAGGCTACAAACTCTGTGATTAATTAGTTTTTACGAATCTTTGAATAATATATCACACTAATATCACAAAATAATTACACACAGAAGTTAGACTTTGACCTGATTTTGAATTTAGAAGAGTTCGTTGACATATGCTAGGCTTGTTGCCCGGCATGAGTATATAAGCGCGCGGCCTCTACCATAGACCTCGACAGTTTGACAATCTTATGTCATAAGTTAGGATTAATGTGGTCGAAAAGGCGTTTTTGCCCGTTAGGGCGCATGCGTAAGTACATGACAGATTTTTAGCTCTTAGTGGGCAGTCAGCCTTCTGTGTCAATATGTATTTTGTGCTAATATTATAAATCGTGGGAGAGCCACGCTTCGGCATGAATCATAACCACATGTAACGCAATAATTTATTTGTATTTGTGTTTGGGTCGGCTCGACCGGAGTGGTACCACGGCTATCACAGAAGACCGGGGGGAAAGCAGTGCCTACGATGTGTTTCGTCGAGTGAGTGAGGGCACTGGTGGCCCAAATGGAGGGAAAGATTAAAGGTTGGCAGCACACTTGTGACTCTACAGGTGTTGCAGGTGTCTATGGGCGGCGGCCATCGCTTATCAACAGGTGATCCGAATGCGTAAAAACTTTCTTTTTTACGAAATTTATGAAGTTTTCTTTTACGTCCGTGGCCAGTAATAAAAAATGTATGGGAGAATCTATCGTGTAACCACAAAATAATTACACACACCTTTTTGACCACATTAATCCTAGCCCATGACATAAGATTGTCGAATCGTCGAGGTCTGTGGTAGAGGCCGCGCGCTTATGTACTCATGCCGGGCAACAACTCTAGCATATGTCAACGAACTCTTCTAAATTCAAAATCAGGCTGAGTCTACCTTCTGTGTGTAATTATTTTGTGGTGTAACTGACTACTACGGTTAGGCTGTTCTTCCAATTTTGCAAATCGTAAATCCAATAAGGAATAGTTACCAATCTGTACCAGTGCTATACAAAATAGTACAAAAAGGTTAACAACATGCTGTCTGATTGAATTGACCTAACAGAACCTAAACTACGGACCAATACTTGCTCCGTTGACCTGGCCTTGCCCTCTAATAGACTGGCTAGGGCTGCCACAAACTAGAATTTATTATTTATTAGAATCTTAGTACATAGAAAACACTCGTTGAGTTGCTACGTATTGGAGCCGTTCTTATGTCAAACTAGGCGGGCCGTCCCGCGACTTCGTAAGCGCTTGGTGAGTTAATTATTGATCACTTCCGTCATCTTTTTGGACCAATCCCACAATCTATTTTTTAATAAAATTGTAGCCTATGTGTTATTCTGATGTATAAGCTATATTGGGTAAAGTTTCATTCAAATCCATTCAGTAGTTTTTACGTGAAAAAGTAACAAACATCCATACATCCTTACAAACTTTCGCCTTTATAATAGAAGTAGGATTCTCAACCGATATTGAGCCAAAATAAATATGAGATTGCAATAAACATATTACTTGATTGAAAATTTAGATTAAAAGACTGCGATCCGTAGAATTCTGACATATTGTTGTAACAAAACTATGTCTGTCTACAATATCTTACTAAAATAATAAATATTAATATTATGACCATCACAACGTTAGTACAAACATATACAGAAATAGATACGAAGGAAGTCCCTTTTTTCTTGTGCTACCACCTCAAGTCATGTTATGATCATTACGTTAAATATTAAGTAATAATTATGAAATCCTCTTTAGACAACCCTACTAGTTTGAATGACCTCATGAATGCGTGTCAATGTAAACCGAATTACGTTATTATACTTACGTAGCTTAATAGATCACAGATGACGACCCAAAAACTACATAACATATCAATTCAGTTGAATGATGATTTTGTACGTCAGCCGATTATGCACATTATTTACATCTACTTACAAGTGGTATTTATTTTCCATTGTTAAGAAAAATCTGGTATAGACTAGGTAAAATATCTGCTAGAACATCGAACATCACGTATCCTATGACGCTATTGCAAATTGCCGATGGATACAGCGAGTGAGCACACAACATCTCATACATTGACCTGACTCCGTACTAAGTAGCTTATGCACTTGTGTTACAGATATCAGACAACAGAGGATCACAAATATAATACTTTAAATACATATATAACACCCAGACACTGAACAAACACAAGTGTTCATCACACGAATGTTTGTCCAGGGTGGGGATCGAACCCACGACCTTTGGCGTATGAGGCAGGGCCACTACCATTGTGCCAACCGGCCAGTCAATTATGACCTACTCGAACATGTGGGTTTGTAATTTTTCCTACCGTGCGTTGTACACGTTTTAATAATTTTATATCAACGTGTCGTTTAAATCACACTACATTGGTAGATTTCGTTGTATCACAACCCTATAGCAATCAAAAATAATATTTAAAAAAATGAGCGAATTAAAATCTCTTAACGAAAAAGTACGAAACAGATCACAATAGATATAACTGGTCGCAGTGATACTGGTCTGAATCATCGACATATTAGTATATGTATATCTTCTATACTATTTATAAAAAGATAACTTTTATAGACAACGACAAGGCTTATAGGTAAACCGAAAACACGAAACGCTGGCGCGATGTAATTTAGCACAGCGCCATCTATTAGTTCATTTCTGAATTACGGTCCCGAAGCGAAGTGAGGGCGGGCCACTAGTACATAATAAATTCATGGTCTGAACAGGACCTGCAAAGGCGAAAAATACATAGCAATAAGACTAACCTATCATTTTACTCGTAATTAAACTGACCTTACAAACAAAATAGTGGGTAAATATCAGTGCTGGCCAAATTAACGTTATCATAGAACCATTTACCTCACTAAATACTTCTCTATGCTTTAATTGACTATTCATTATGCGGTAAACGTTTTAAGAACTGTTTTTAACGACTAAGTTTATCACACGGTAAAATAAAAAAATTTAATATTCTTCAGTCGACTAACCAATGTTGACGGCCTCGATGGCGCATTGGCTAAGGTGTTCGCCCAAAGCGCGAAAGGTCCCGGGTTCGATTCCCAGTCAGTTTAGGAAACTACATTTTCTAAGTTTTTTGGGTCTAGGTGTTCCGGGTTGACGCCCACAGTTAATTATCGTCATCTGATACTCATACTTAGTAGGTTAATTGTCGTCATCTGATACTCACAGAAAACCGGCGTGAAGCAGCCCCTGTGCTGTGTTTCGCTGAGTGAGTGAGGGTACCGGAGGCTCACCCGGGGGGGAAGGGGATACAAAGTTGGCAGCGCACTTGTAACTCCACTGGTGTTGCAAGTGTCCATGAACGGCGGCAATTGCTTACCATCAGGTGATCCGCCTGTTTGTCTGCTACCTATCACATAAAAAAAAAAGGTAAATGGGTTGTTCTAATTTGAGACCAGGTTAATTGGTTTGATTGTCTGGCGCATTTTTTTATTAATGATGTTCAGAAGAGTTGGTAGAAGACGTGGTTAAATGGATTTATGTCAACCGAAATACTCTATTATGTCCACTATCGTACAGTCAGCCACACATCAGGTTACCACAAACTGTCAAATTTCCACTATTGATATTCAACCTAATATGTATGACAGTAAGCTGAGAGTCGATTTAAGAAATTTGACATTTTGTATACTTTGATGTGTGGCTGTACGTACAAGCACTCAAAAGTGTTAGTAGGGTTGTCAACTAGTTAATAAAGCCAGTATTTTTTTATAAACAAGCGTACCTACATGTCCGCCTTGATTTCCACTTTTGGAACAAACAAAAATACTCGGTTACTGACCTTTTCGTACCAATAACGTCCATTCACGGACAATGTCAACTGGCGACCAAAACATCCATATTTACTAAAATACGACATAACTTGAACTTGAGGTCAGACACTTACCTATAACGTCATATAAAGATATGAGTCGAAAATCCTGCTTAGCCAGTCTTCATCATATAATTAGCATAAGAAGTGACAATTATTTAACAATACGTGAATCTTATTTTTAGCTAAACTAGTCGACGCCCGCGGCTCCGCTCACATCATATTCAGTGGGCCACAAGAAGTTTTTTTTTTTAATAAATACCCATATAATGTTGCCCAAAGTTAACTTAACTTAATAACAGCTACACAACAAATAAAAGTTCATTCAAATCCGTCCATTAGTTTCCGAGATCAGCGAAAACAAATAGACAGACAGATATTTATGGGATTTTTAGTTTCCAAGTCTACTAACATAGATGTCGCTGGGCGTATACTGCATCGTAAAAGCGATTTTTGTTATTACACCTAAATCAGCAAACACCACAATTTTAAGAAAAAATATTATTCAAGAATTCGCAAATGAAAAACCTGATACGCTACAACTGGTCCAAATTTGACGACATTGGTTGTTTTGTAACATAACTTCATAATTTTGAGTTGACTTGATACCTACGTCAAAATGTACCTATCATAATAAGCGCTTTACTATAAGCCTCGCTGATCATCTTTCTGCCCCATTCCCAGGTTAAGTAACTGGATTCGGCGCAGTATGTTTTCCCTGTCATTCGTCATCGTATCACCTACTCCCATTTTAATCATGTCATTCTTCATACAATATATCCATCTCTTGTTTGGCCGTCCTCTGCTCCTCCACTCATTTACAATCATACCCATCACTCTTTTGGTTACATGGTCCTCCTCTCTTCTCATTACATGGAATCCGTACCAGGAGAGACGAGCTACCCTTCAGTATATTGGTGATATATGTGGTACTTTCGTACTACCTTTGATATACTTATCTCCTTATCTTGTCAATTCTCGTCTCAATATTCTCATCTCTGTCGCATGCAGTCTTCTTTCATCCGTCTTATTAACGGCCTAGCATTCTGATTACATTACAACAGGTCTGATAACTTTAATTTTGAAAATGACATCTTATGCTGTGGTGTGTACAACAAAATACCTATACGTGGAAAAGTAGTTCTTCTCTTGACATTGAAAAACTTGTTCCAATAATGTTGTTGTAATAAAAATATGTTTTGCGCTGGCGTCCGCCGAGGGTCTATCTGGGAAAGTGTTAAAAACAACCGGATAAGTTTTGCAATTCAAAACGAAGTTTAATAGCCTGCAATGGTGGTCAGTTCAGTATGCTAATGAATGTCTTATTGCAAAAATAAGTGCGATGCAGATTTAACCTATACCGAGACCTTTGGATAAACGATCTTTTTTTGTGAGCAGCAGCAGACCACCTTACGCCACAGATTTATAATGTTTATACCTTTATGGTAAGCAATTATAGTTCTACCTGCAAAACCAGAAGAGACACTTGGACTCCTCCCTCCTCCTCCCCTTTAAAGATCTCCCCAATGCTACGCTGCCCCGGCCTCTGGTAAAGCCTCCCTTGAGAAATTGCTGCGTTTAAAAATCACGATGCACGTAATTGTAATTCGTCTGTTGTCTGATATTCGTAACACAAATGCAGAATCAGGTCAATGCATGGGATGCTCATGATCATTTTAGCTATAGGAAGTCCGCTTGTGAACATAGGCCCCCCCGTCGACCTCCAACCTGACTCCAATTCCGATTGAAATGAACATAGCCCTCCCTCATCGACTTCCAACCTGACCGATTGGAATGGAGACCACGTACCTACCGGTAGAAAAAGCGTAGGACGGGGCTCCGCGAGATATACGGATGAAATTTGTCAGAGTCGCGGGTGCCCGTTGTCTGGGATGTTGTATGAGTTTTGATCTTATTGTTGTAGGTTGGCAGTACCGGTGTGATGGTGCGGCTGCTCACGGCGCTGCTGGTGGTAGCACTGTGTCGCGCCGCCACCGCCCTGGACTCGGAGCTTGGCGTCGGCAAAGCCATTAACATATTTATGAGGTAAGTATTTCCCTTCATATCCCAGAGTCAGTGGCGTAGCGTGGGTATCGGCCGCCCGGGGAGGAAAATGTTCCTACTATTTGGCTACCCTCTTCCATGATATCCCCTTCTACTCAGGATGAAACCTAGTTTTTACCGACCCCTATACCTAAAAAGTGCGGCCTCTCCTACACCACATCTTGTTGTAATGGCGTCACCCTCTTTGCTTCGACCCACCAAAGAAACACAAACTGATATTTTGCCGCCCCTTAAAAACGATCGGGGCGGACCTTACCGGGCCATGGCATAGTTTGGGAAACACTTGATTAAATAATTTTACTGTACACATCATCTTAGTGTGAGTAGCAACCCTATACGCAAATGTTAAGAATTTGCCCTTTGATAATGTTAATAGAAAAATTATGCTTGTTGTTTTTTAATGTTTATTTACATACTCAACGAGGATAAGGTAAATCAGAGAGATATTTTATTAATTATGTCTAATTCTACAAATTCTTGGAATGATCTACGTTTTCTATACCGCGTGGTTATTTAGAACGCATGTTTAAGGCATCAAGAAAATCGTCTCTGTTATCCTCACTTCTTCGACGAAACACAGCGCAGGCGCTGCTTCACGCCGGTCTTCGGTAAGGCGGTGGTATTATTCCGGTCGAGCCAGCCCGTTGATGCCGAAGTGTGGCTCTCCCACAGTGCATATGTTTTTTATATTAAACGGGTTTGCACTTGACCTCATCTCATCTGATGGAGAGTGACAATAAAGCCTAAAATATAGCGTGCTTTCCCAGAAGAAGCCAAAGACACCCAAATCGTATTGTGTTCTGATGATCATCATCATCATCATCAGCAACTCACGTTCGTCCACTGCTGGACATAGGTCTCTTCTTCTTAATGAAATTCCGTAAAATGTTCCAGATATGGGTACCTCAGCATATGCATGCGCGTGGTGCCCCGGAACGACACCGAGGGCTGGGTGTTCCGGGAGCCGACTGTCAGCGTGTTCCGGGACGTGGAACGCTTCTCCGTGGCGCCGAAGCCTCGCCAGCCCAAGACGCTGTTCGACGGAGACTTCCACATGGAGTTCTGCGATAACTTGAAGCAGCTGCTGCAAGCTTACTTTAGGGATTTCACTTTTGAGAGGTGAGTTCTTGAGGAATTGGAACATTTTCCGACATGGGGCATAGGTATGTGGAACGCTTCTCGGTGGCGCCAAAGGCTCGTCAGCCACTGTTCGACAGAAACGGAGAGAAAATAAACAAAACATGTCAAAAGAAACAAAACCGTCAATTACATTAGGTTGAATGTTATTGAGGTGGTAACCTGATGTTTGACTGTCTGTACAGTCGAATCCAAAAATATGTATAGGTACAATTTAGGACCTTGTCACAATACATAATAAGAACGACTTCTACTTTTTATAGACATGTATTGTGACAAGGTCCTAAAGTGTATACATATTTTTGGAGTTGACTGTACATTCATAAATTTTAACTTCTATGTTTTTTTTAATCAAGGACATTGAACATCTCCTTGATTAAAAAAAACATTTAGGTAATTATTATTCTTCGAAATTATTATATTTAATAGCTAGGTGCGTAAACCACTTTATTGATTTAGACAATCCGGAACAGATCAAGGTTGCCTAATCAGCAATTTCGTGAGTCAACCATCAATTAGATTTCCGTGAAGAATCGGTTATATAGACTTATGGTACATTTGCATGCACTGTGGATATGATTTATTAGTTCCTCATTTGTACTTGTTTTGCCTTATAGTTGATACCCACATGTTGATTATGATGTATGGGTTATAGAGCATATTTATGTGGCAGTTATCTATGAAATCAAATAAGAACCTAAAGTAAGACTACGATCAGTAATTAACAAAACTTTTAACAATAATCGTAGCACATGTATCGTACATCATTTGTATGAAATTTAAGAGCTGCCACCTATCGTCCGTAAGCAGAACTAAAATTAACTGCAACGCAGAAACGATAGTATCCACAGATTATATCTGCTAACATCTCCAATACACTACACCTATTTATTGCGACTGAATGATTTGATTTGACTTTTGAAGGATATGGTACGATACGATACATCATCGAAAAAGTCTTAAGCTATGCTTTAGCATGAATGGGACGGCTCGAGTTGGCCTCACAGAAGATCGGCGTGAAGCAGGCCCTACGCTTTGTTTCGCCGAGTGAGTGAGGGTACTGGAGGCCTAATCGGTGGAAAGGGGCTTAAAAAGTTGTGACACTTGCGACTCCATTGGTGGTGCGTGTCTATAGGCCGCGGCAATCGCTTACCATCAGGTGATTCGTCTGCTCGTCTGCCACCTAAAAAAATGTCTGCTTATGTTCCAGGCTGGAACGCCCATGGCGCGCCTTCACCGCTGGCTGGCCCACGGACATCATGGCGCGCAACCTGGGCATCAACTCCTCGTTCATTAATGGAGATCACTGCTACGTGCTCGTGAGGGTCTCGAGGTAAAGCATTTTAGTTTAGTATGAGGATAATTAAAGGGGGATACAACAGTACCAAGTTAGACAGAAAAAACTTCGAGAGAGAAGCCAATAGAAGAATTCAGCTAGGCTAAGCAGCATCTGGTAAGCTTTGTCAAGTCTTCTCGTCCCCCATCCCTCAAAGTCGTAAGTAGAAAGTCTTCGACCAGTGCGTCCTCCCGGTCATGACTTACGGTGCCGAGACGTGGACACTCACGGCTGGACTAGTTCACCGTTTCAAAGTCGCTCAAAGAGCTATGGAAAGGGCTATGCTCGGAGTATCTCTGAAGGACCGCATCGGAAATGATGTATTCCGACAGAGAACCAGAATCACCGACATAGTCCACCAAATTAGCAAACTAAAGTGGCAGTGTGCTGGTCACATTAGCCGCAAAACTGACAACCGTAAAGTCCTTGAGTGGAGACCGCGACTCGATAGGTAAGCGTAGATGGACGCCCGACAAAAGATGATGACATGCGAAGGCAGGCCTGGAGTGGGCTGGACGAGAATGGCCGAAAATCGGGAGCGGTGGCGTGCATTAGGGGAGACCTTATTCTGTAACGGATTCGGGGAATCCCTTTTCTTTGAATGATATTTTATAGCGACTGCTGGCAACACCGTCTACGACTTGCGGGGATTCCCCGTATTTTATTTAATGCTTGGATTGTTTATGGCTAACAAAACAGCAGCGAGAATGACTGACGATTCAAACAAAGTTTTATTGATGTCTCGTATCGTAAGTAATTTACGTTACGCTTTAAAACTGTGATTTTTGTGCAAATAGATACGTGTAGTGGTCGTGAAATAATTGGACTTTGTGAAAAATTGAATTTGTCCGCCACGTGTGTGTACCTGTACCTATTGAAGTTGATTAAAAATTATTTAAGATCAATCATGAGTACTTTAAGACTTACTAATTTGGCTATCTTGTCTATTGAGCAAGAAATGTGTGATGCTATAGACATTGACGGTGCAATTAAAGACTTTGCTCTTAAAAAAAGTAGACGTATAAATTTACTTTGACGTCTACTTTTTTTAAGAGCAAAGTCTTTTATTATAATAGTATAGTTCTAGTTTTTATTAAAAAAAGATTTGCGTTTTATATTCAACTCTCCAATTATTTAATTTTGTCAATTTGACGATCGACAGCTGTACCTAATCTGCGGTGATAGGTATTGTACAGTCGAGCTCACATCAAGCTATACACTCGCAGTTCAAGTTTCGATCTTGCGTTTGTTAATAAGAATGGTGCAAAGTCCAAAGTGTATAGGTTGACGCGTTCTTGAGTGTACCTGTTATAAAATGTATCAATGTATAATAAAGATGATGTAAAACTTAGATAAACTTTTTATTAATGTATGTTATGTAATGTATAGTATAGTACATTAATTGAAATATCTAAATAAGAGGGCGGCAAAATTGTCTTCCGCCCCGGGCGGCCGACACCACGCTACGCCGCTGAGTTGCTGATGATGAAGCAGTAACTACCTAGTCATATTTGTATTAAACTTAACCTTTTCTCTTTCCAGGTTCCGCGAAACAGCAAAACTAAGCGACTTACCCACCAACATAGGCGTGGAGGACGTGGTCTTCGATGCTATCCAGGACTCCGCCATCGGAGACACGGTGTCCATCGCCGACTTTATCAGGAAGTACGGATCGCATTACATTGCGTCCTATGTCACTGGTAACTCCTTGTATCAGGTACATCTGACTTTTTCTTTTTTAAAAGTAGAGTGGCTAAGAAGAGGAGAGATATTGCTGTAGATGGAAGGGTCAATGTTAACAAATCAGGATCAAGTAACCGAGACAAGAAACTATATAATCTTCTTTACCATTTATAAAGATATAACTTGTTCAGTAGCCTTACCATGAGTTTGAAATACTATCCTCGCTATCGAAAACTATCGCTTTGTCTCTTTCATTGTAATGCATTTGAAAGAGACAGAGCAATAGTTTACGTTATGTCAGTTTTAGATGTCAAATTGTCAACTCATGGTAGCGCTACAGACAACCACAAGGCTTAATACAGGTGCACTCGACATTGAAGTCAAATTAGTGATTTGTATGGATTTCATACATTCGGTATGAAATCTATAGAGATTTCTCGTTGACTCGACATTGAAGTCGAATATAAATTGTCCATCTGCATCCATTCTAAGTCGGCTAATGTCACGAGAGCTAGCCGGTGTGGGCAGAAACGTGGGGCTGTTTACAAAATCGCGGGTAGTTTACAAAACACGATAACGAAGGAAGTGTCGCTTTGTGACTAATAATGTGACCTTTCTCCGTCACGTTGCTTGTCCCGTGTTAATGGCCTGCGTAGTCATTAAATGGTTTCTTTTTTAACAAATGAACGGTTTATATGAGAGAGAAACAATTGACGAAGATTGCCCATCTTTAATAATAAATGTCTATGAGAGGGGTTATTTACATTCTTCGTCAACAGTAGTCGAAGCCCGATTATTAAAAACCTAATAACACAAACCGGATTCAATACCCAAAGCCTATGAAAATATGGTTATATCTAGGTACGGAAGTACTTATTTCAAAATGGGTTTTCCATTTTAATACAAATGGGACAAACGGGAATATAAACAATACCTACAAAAAAAACCCTGTTTGACCCACTTTGGATGGGGAAAACCCTGTTTCCCCTTCCGGCGATAACCCGTATAACTGCCGCATTCAGAGTCGAATCTTTAACTTTTATGGTTTACTTAAAAAAATAACGCTTATTTTAATACGCATAAAGACTATCTATAATTAGGATAATGAAAACTTAAGTTAAATAACGTCTCTGAGCGCGGCAGTATGACTCTTTTCTTTTACTTTTGTTCATAAGAAAGTGGTAATCACGTGAGCCTATCCCCAGGTATTCGTGTATTCTCGGAGCGTGTACTCCAAGATTAAGGAGCGAGTGAAGTCGCGGGGCGTCACCGACATCCCGTCGGGCGAGATGAACAACTACTTCTCTCCCTTTTTCGCAGAGCATGTCGGCGCGGTCAAGGTTTGGACTGAGAAACTGAATCATCAAGTCATTTGAACATCATCATTCATGGGACATATTATAATATTCATAATTCTTTGGAGTGCAATTTTGATGTCGAAAAAAATATACCACAGTCGTTTACGCACTTGTCAGTCGTATCAAGATACGACACAAGTGTCGTGCGTGACATTTGAACGTCTAGAGGGCAGCACCTGCTAACGATCTACCAGTCGATTCTTAACTGCTGTAGTGAGCGGACGTGTTATTAGGTATGCTTTATAATCTACTGTTACACAAATAATTTTGCTGATAATCGTAAATTCAATTCAATGCTGTTAGTTTACTGAAAAAAACAACAAAATTGCACTCTACTTTTTATTACATATCGATCAGTTATCAACATGGTGTTCATGATTTGACTTACGAAAACTTCTTTTCTAATATTTCAACCCAATGTCGACTAATAAAACATATCATCATTTCGGGTTTATTATTCATTACATTACATAATAACTAGGTACCACGTATTATTATAACACAGATATCAAAATCATTTTGACCGTTTTCATTCCATGAATAATTTCCTATCTACCATGTGTCTTTTTCTTCCAAGCTTTTCAAAACAATAGCAAGTAGGAAATAGTCAAGTAGGAAGTAGAAAGCCAAATAGTATTTCTACCTATTGACAATCTTTTTTTATTTTGTTAGTGTGTATTGACTTGAATAGAATCTACAATAATTATTTTTTTAGAGGAGCTTTACGTTTACATTATAAAAGAAGTTTTTGAAAGTATCACAGTCCAAATTTGATCTGCTAATCTTTGAGTACACGCACCAAAACATATCACTTCCTAACCATTTGTGTGTACCATACTTCATTTGATTGATTTTATTCAGCTTGTGAACCTTGTCTATGCTCTCACTCCAGGTGTTTGTGTTCTCTAGAACCGCCTACTCTATGATTAAAGAGCGGCTAAAAAGCAAAGGTGTAGCCGATATAACTGCCAAGGAACTAGAAGGATACTTCTCACCTTGGCACGCTAAACATATAGGACAAATCAAGGTAACATCATTATTTACGCTGATTTCAATCGTAATAGTTTTATTTTGGATTTTGCATCCCTGCCTTAAGATTACCAGACTTATGGGAATACCTCAAGGAGTCTTTAAGCAGGTTTGAATTCGTCAAGCTCTATGCCTTAGGCACATTTAATTATGCCACACTGCAATATTTTTTTTATCCAATTTAGTGCTAGTATGATTGAAGTCAGTATTAAATCCATAGCAGTTCAGAAACATCATGAGATCTACCGCTATTTTATTTATAAGGCTTCTTGTTCGTAATACGCCATTTGATTTTTATTAACTGTAACGAAATTAAGAAATTATAGAAAAAAAAATCTTGGTTAGGTACGAAGAAAAAAAGATGATATTTTCATGGCTTTGATTTAGTGACAATCTTGTGTATAGGTATGCGAGTAGCATATTTGTATATAAGTACTATCTAGCGGCCGCCCGCGACTTCGTCCGCGTGGAAAAGTAACTTTTTACCCCCCTTTTAACCCCTTACAACCCCCTTAATATTATTATGTTGATAGCCTATAGCCTTCCTCGATAAATGGACTATCCAACAAAAAAGAATTATTCAAATCGCACTAGTAGTTTCGGAGATTAGCGCGTTCAAACAAAACAAACAAACAAACAAACAAACAAACAAACAAACTCTTCAGCTTTATTATATTAGTATAGATTAATGGTTTTAACAAGATAACGTGTACCTACTTACAACATAATTATCCAAAATCACGGATAAGAAGCATTTTTTCTTTTCATATGATTTATCTTTTAATTTCATGACATTATAAAAATTTAATTAAATGGCTATTCGAACGACAAGCGCTTTTAATACTAAAACGTCATTACTCCATTTACATTTCGCTTTCATTAATTCATAATTCATATTCCATTCGTCTTACTTACAAGGGAAATTGCTAAAATAAAACAGTATGAATACCTACCTATATTTCTACTGAAAGTTATTTGAAAAAATATTCACTGTTCAATTTGTAAATTTTTTTTCAAGAAGCAAATTTATAAGAAATCAAAATGAACAAAAAAAGATATAGTCGAAAATAGAACCTTTTTCGAAGTTGATAAAAGTCTCCCGTTGGTTATAATAAAATTACTACGCTGGCTGCTGAGCTAGCCACCCTAAGTGGATCTGGTCTCCGACACGAGAATTCGCCACTCCGCTCTTTTCTCAGCCACCTCTTGCTAACTTGCCTTGGTAATGGTAATTCTTTATTTAATTAATAACTTATATTTTACAGGTGGCGAGTGGCAACAAAACTGTGGAGAACTGGGCCATGAAACGGCTCAGGGTACACTACTACATATTCTCATACCCCAGCCTCTTAAAACTCCATGGGGAACCAGCCTTATTAAGGAACCTAGACACGCTCCTAGGAAACGAAGCCTTATTGCAGCTAGAATTAAAGACATTATCGCCTGCATTCAAGGATGCGAAGAAAAAAAAGTGGTTCGAGGAAGTCATAGACAATTATTTAAAACTGTGGGAGAGTAATATGTGATGCGTGGGATGTTTGTAGTTTATTTAATTTTAGAAAATAAGTAGGGATTAATTAATTTGTGGATATAAACAAAAAAATGGTGTGCTTGGATTTACAAACAGTCCTAACTCCTAACTAAGAGTTTATAAGATAATGTGTGAAGATATATAGGTACTTAGTTTATACCTTTGTTGATGCCTTAAAAGATTGAGCAGAATAGAATATAATTATTTGCGTGAAAAACATAAATATGTACCTATTGTGATTTCTTCATATTTTTTTTACATTTATAATAAAAGTCTAAAATAAAATATTATAATGAATAAGTAAGTACCGTACTGATTTAAAATCCACTTCGTTTTTTTTGTTTATATCTATGACAAATATTTTATTGTGATTGTGATTACTAAATTAATCACCGAATTAGATATTTTTAACTAAATATAAATTTAAGATTTCAGTATCTTAAAGGGAATTGAAAGCCTCAAAAAATTAACCATGCCAAAAAAACTAAGTAATTTGTCAGAACAATGCCATTATAAGTAAGTACAATAGACAACAAAAAAGATTTAAATGCACACAATGCAGCAGCACTGGAAAATATTCTACGTTTATTTAAAACTATTGTCAAAATGTATCTATTTAGTAAAATGTCCTATTAAATAACAACAATATTTCTACCACACGTCATAGACAATACAGGGAGTATCTGTGAATATTTACGACCCTTTAACCATGTCTTCTACCAATAATTCTGAAATCCATTGGTAGGTATTATGACTTTTGAAAATAAAATATTCTCGACTCCCCATACAAAATGAACAAGTTACATGACCGACTTTCTATTGTAAGTTGATTTTTTTATGCGAATTTCCAAAAGTGTTATTCAGAATAGTGGGTAGGTAGGTAGAACATTAGGTACCTACCTATGGTTAAAGGTATGTAAATGTTCAAAGATACATCCTGTATACTAGAACTAGAACTAAGTATGTGATCGTAATTTATCTTAAAATATAAGTGGACACAGAGAAAACGATCTACTTATTAGAAACATAAATACATTAAATATATTTTTGTAAATATTTTGTCCAAAAGTGCCTTAACTTTATGTAAGATATCCACATTTGATTCGGACTTTTCAATACCAATTCAGCAACTTACGACGTGGTTGTCTGTACACAAATACTTTATACAACAATACATTATCAAATTGTGTCTTATTTTTGGATTATCAAAAGATGGTAAAAATACACTTACTTGCATGTAGCGACGCCGATGTAACTTTATTGCTTGTGGTCTATTTAATACAGTTTTCCAAAAAACTATCCGGCGTGCACTCGAGTTAAATAAGTATTTACAATTTATTGAAAGTTAAGTTCCTAGAGTAGGTATTCTTTTAGCCCACACTGTAATCAATTTATTGCTAAACGTTGCTAAAACTTTTCATTTTCATAAAATTGGTAGGTACCTATGTTTAAATATTGTTACAAAAAAAAAACGAAAATCAAACACTTAGGCATCGACTTGCATTCAATTGATTACTAAACCATTGATACATTTATATTTATGGGCTTCTGAACTGACTCTATAAATATAAAACTTGAAAAAAATGGTCTTGATTCGATTTGGTTGAATAGAATAGAATAGAAATTTGGAGCAAATACTTAACAACAGAAACTTATAACTAAAATTTAAAATAATGCTACCAAAATGGTTGCCACTCAGCATTATGTCACTGCTTAGCAATGACGCTGGTATTCTGTGGCACCAGATAGAGTATTATGGTTGCTCGCGAGTGTATTTGCAAGTAAGTGTAATTATGAATTTATTAAGATGTAACGTGCAATATATAGTGATGCAGTTGTACAGCAACGCGGGATCAATTAGAGAATGCATTTACATTAAATAAGCGTAAAGTAGGTAACACTTAAGACAGGTGTAAATATTTTCAGAGGAATTGTTTTGTAAGTATGAAGAAATATAATTGTTTCACAATTGATCTAGTATTTTGGTTTCATTTCCTTTCCTTAAGAGGGCGCAGTCTGTCCACTAACTGTACCTACCAGTGTATTTTTATTAATTAGGGTGATTTTTTCGTACATAGCGCGGGTTTGTGATCACTGTCCATTTTTTAATGTGATAGGTGGCGAGCAGGTGGATCAGCTGATGGTAAGCGATTGCCCCATGGTCACCCACAAGCCGCAACACTGTCACGCCTTTATCCCCCTTTCGCCCGGATGGGGTCTCTAGTACTCTCACTCACTCATCTAAAGACATTTCAAGATGGACTCACCAGGTGAGTCGCCAGCACAGCAAAGAAATTTGTGTCGACTCACGAGGTGAGTCGTAGGCACTGAATGTGGCTTATAAGTATACTGCCACCATCATATTGTATACAAGTAGCTATAGCACGTGCACTGACATGTATACCTACAACCTCATTGTTTTTTATATTAAGATGGGTTTGCACTTGACCTCATCTCACCTGATGGAGAATGACAATGAGGTCTATGATGTAGCGTGCTTTCCCAGAAGAAGCCTATTCACTCTCGACTTAAAGACACCCAAATTGTAGCTCTCTGGTAAATGTAGGTAAACCTTAGATATTGCCCTGATATAAAAGTTATTAAAACCTATTTATCTAATAAATATGGAAAAATCGGCGTCACCAAAACACTTCTAAGGTGACTGTCCGATAAAAAGTCGTTCAACTTTCAACTTAAAATATGTAACGCACATAACACGTGAAAATAAACCCGCTACAGTTTATATTAAGAGCCTGAACTATTGCTATTTATTCACTGCATTCGATTTTTAGAATATAATAGAAAAATATTTATTCAGTGTATTCTCATACAAAATAGGTAGGTAAGTTAAAGGATTACATACAAACAAGACACCGAAAAGGCATACACTCAGCATGTGTCAGGGAGTCGGTGACTCCTTGACGCTGGTCTTCCGTGTGTGCCTAGAGGAGAGGACTACTGCACGCAGGCAGCAATAAGCAAAATACAATCAACATGGTATAACAAGTTAAAATAGCTGGAGGCACGAAAGTATAGCGCTGACCGTTATTTTGCGCACTTGTAAAAAAGAAGACTTTCTATCAAAATTGGTTTCTGCGCACTCAAGGTCATAACTACACTTTCTTGCCTCGGACTATACTAAATAACATTTTACACGAGTTAGGAAACTAACTACCTAATAAAATTGTCTCTTAAGTTAAGTAGGTACAGTATGGTGATGAAAGTTAATTCACTGCAATAGAATTAAATTAAATTCGTCGGCGCATTTTGATTTTCATTTAGGGAACCTATTTGGAACTATTGCGTAGTAGATTTTACCATAGCTTTTATCGCCATTACAAAAAATAAATAAGTAGGCAGGTATAGTCAGCCACAAGAAAGTGTAGTTATGACCTTGAGTGCGCAGTAAAGTAACCAATTTACATAGAGTCTTCTTTTTTACAAGTGCGCAAAATAACGGTCATCGCTATACTTTCGTGCCTCCAGCTATAAGTAGTATGATGCATCAAGAAAGTCATGAAATGTATGGATAGCGTCACTCCCGCTTATGTCGAGATTGGTAGAGATTGGTATGTATTTGTGATTGGTTGTAGAGATTGGTAGCATAGCCCCATTGGTTATAATCTATGGAACTCCGTAATAGTTCCTTAACAATACATTTCACGACTTTCCTACTTCTGTAGTCTGGAAGTTGGCGGTCTTGTAGGTACAGTCGACTCCAAAATATGTATAGATAACACTTTAGGACCTTGTCACAATTCATATGTATAAGAAAGTAGAAGTCGTTCTTATACATGTGTATTGTGACAAGGTCCTAAAGTGTATACATATTTTTGGAGTCGACTGTACCCCTCGTGCCTCGATGTTGGTGGACTGCGCCCGATCTCTTCCGATCGTAGTCACACTGGTGTCCCATCGAATCAAGAGGGTGAGTGAATATAGAGTGTACCTGTACTGCGTTAAAAATATTCGACTAGGTTAATAAAAATATGCCAAGTGTGTTCTGCCAAGTGAAAATCGGAACAACGAAATTCTGCCAAATAGAAGGAACCCGTACCTACCTGTGTTTGCACTTTGCGCTCACTTTTGAGCACCAATAATAAGTCTTATATTTTTTACGTTTGGCCGCTGTAACCGAATACCCGGTTGAAGGATTTACCTTACTTCTGTTGTTGACTGTAATATGTACTGAAGACGCCCCTATTTTGAATCATCTGGTAATCATAGCAAAAACGCCCTAGTTTCCGATGATAATCGTCATGCTTTGGTCGGCACGTGTTTAAAATCTGCATAAAGTATGTATAATTCTATTAAAATATGTTACAATACTATTGTAACACTATATAGTCGAGCCGTTGTATCATGCCCGATTTGACAATACCTTTTTTTTAATTTTGCACTTATCCTTGTTATGAGGAACACATTTCGCGAATCATAAAGAACTACTTTTAAATCATAAAGTTCTTTATGATTCGCGAAATGTGTTCCTCATAACAAGGATAAGTGCAAAATTAAAAAAAAGGTATTGTCAAATCGGGCATGATACAACGGCCCGACTATAATGAATGAAATCCATACTATGATAAGCGCTAATACACGCGGGTCGAGGGTTATCTCACACTCTGGTTTTGGACCTTGATTTTTACTCCCATCCGATTGGCCAATATGTACAAAAATATACGATCTACTTTTAGATAAATTCAACTTTAGTTTCTAAAGTAATTGGGTCACTCGTGACCGTCCATTAGAATTAAAATTGGCAAAAATGTTTAGAGACATTAGTTGGCTACCGATTAAGTAAGTAATTTATCAGCAAGTTAAACGAACTTAAATATGTGTAAAGTTCGATTACAAATAAGCCAAACATCGAAAGGTCTCGTGCAAAGATATTACTAGTAGGTACTAAGTAGCTTGTGTATGTCAGACAACAGAGGATTTACAAATAGGTATAATACTTAATTTGTAAATAGTTACTTAATAATACCCAGTACCCAGACTGAACTAACACAACTATTGTAAAGTACCTAATGTTTCAAGGGTGGGGTTCGAACCCACGACCTTTGGCGTATGAGGCAGGGTCACTACCAAATGCACCATCCGTCCAGTCATAACGCACTTTAGCGTTAGGTTACGACGTAGGTATTATATTTTGGTAGGTTTGAACGCTGTAAGAGGCACAGGTTGGTTAAAAAAACATGGTCTTGCTTGAGGGATGATGGGAATCATACAGATCTTACCGACACATCAGTCATCTCATCGTTACCCACCTCAAAATGTACCTACCCATGTATATCTTGCGAAGCTATTACCAATCTAAGAGTACCTAACTAGTTATGAAATGTTAGCTAATTATGAAGATGCAAATTAAATAAAACTAGGTGAGTAAGTAAGCACCTATCCAATATCTTGGAGAGAGGTAATATTAAGTGCATCTTGCATATTTTAGCTATAAATCATCAAATATGTATTTTTGTCGGTCAAAACCCATTAAAGTTTTTATCATTCAACTGATGACCCAATAGACTCATTTCGAAAGATATTATGCAGTTTTTAAAGATGTACGTGTGTCTGTTTTATTAATTAAGAATGTAGTTTATAACTACAAAGTAGGTAAGTATCTAATTATTAGGAAAAAATAGGTATTTCTTCACAAAAATACTTATATAACGTGTTCACATACCTACTGAATATATTAATATACCATATCTACTTATATACCATGTGTTATTTACAAATATGTACTTATATACCATGTGTTATTTACAAATATTTTCAGGTTACTGTACTTCAGATACCAGAGTTATTCCTTTTAAGGAATAAAAGGTAAATTACGAAGAAAGACACCGCCTTTCCAGCTTATCTACTATTCATTTTTTATAGGAATGTGTTCCCAATTTTCTATAGAAAATTGCTTTCAGCAATAAGTACCTAGGTACTTAATGCCCTCGAGAATTTGTAACGCTCTGACCAAATCGACTCTTCTAAGAAACTTGGGACCTTTTTGCAGAGATGAAATGATCAACCGATGAAATTACCAAACTATAGAGGTTGGGTCCAATGCAACCATGCAACTTACTTCAACCTTCATTCTAATAACATGCAAAATGGTGCAAAATATACATCAAATCGTTTGATTTCGTTTGCTTTTACCTCTTGGCCGTGACTTTTTAATAAGCTATTCGCCACGTTATTGAACTATGCAGTTATTACAAAGTTTAACTCAGTTCAAGCCAAAATTCAGCGAACAAAGTCGTGTTGCGTTATTAGTGCAGAGAATTCGATATTACCTACTCTAATCACATAGGTCAAGTTCAGTACATGTTTACAATAGTCAGTTGGGTATTTAGCAAAATGTGAAAAAAGTTCAGTGCGTTATCCGCGTTGGTCCGAACTTGGCACTCTTTAAGACTTGGAGGGTTCAAATGTGTGATCAACATGTTGGTTTTTTACCTCATAGTGTTGGTGTGTTGTGGTTTGTGCGACAGTGATGAAGGAGATTTGGGATACGACTTGAACATTGGGAATGCGATCGACGTTTTTGCTAAGTAAGTTTTTGCACTACATTTGTTTTGCGTTTGACTTACGAAAGGTATTAAATATTCATATTATTAAATATTCATTACAGTGGTTATTTAGTGTAGGTATAAATAGAATAATTAAGAGCCAGTTTTGAGAATAAATCATTGTTTTATCTTATCACCGTTCAAAATTCGCAGTCGTTTCTTATTATGGCATAGAATGATAGATTGCAGTTAAAATTGCGTACTTAATTAAGCATTAATAGGTACACGAGGAAAATGTAACAGAACATAATATTCAAGTTACTTAATTGTAATAAAATTAGGAATTATGTAATAACTAGGTGGCCCGCCCTTAGGTACATTATTTCATTCGGGACATAGGTTAGTATAGCTATTGTCGTAGTCTTTGCCATAGATGGTGTCTATGCGTGGTGGCAATCGCTTCCCATCAGATAGTTCGTCTGCTCTCCACCTATCACATAAAAACAATAAGAAGCGACAACCGTGTGGCTTTCGCAACCTCTTATTAGGGCTTTAGATTTTTGAGACGAAGAGTGCTAGCTATCCACCTACTCTTGAGGGTGATTGATTCTCGTGTAGCCTCGTGGAAAGTCTGGGGTATTAGACACGGGATCCAGGCGATCTAGAGGTAGACCATGGGGAAACATCCAGAGATCCATTGCCTACTCAAATTGAACCCACCGAATTCCTCCCGTTTTTCATACACTTAACTACCATAGCTACGAGTACTACCGCCTGGTTTAGTCCTATGACATAAAGAATGTCTTAATCACAGCGTGCTATTCCTAGTTGTATCCAAATCCAAATTTATTTTAGGCCGGATGGCGCATTTGGTAATAACCCTACCTCATGTGCCAGAAGTCGTGGGTTTGATCCCCATCCTGGACAAACATTCGTGTGGAGCACTTGTGTTTGTTCAGTGTCTGGGTGTTATATAGGTATTTAAGTAGGTATTATATTTGTGATTCTCTGTTGTTTGATATCCGTAACACAAGTGCTTAAGCTACTTAGTAGAGTCAGGTCAATGTATAAGATGTTTTGCGAATTGGTATATTAATCCTTCCAGCTACGGCGACCTCTCCCAAGTAACCCAGGTGGTCTCTGCAGACTACGAGGACGACGGCCTGGAGCCAATCGTGCCGTTCAGCGAGAAGAACCTCCGAGTCTTCGCCAACGCCAGCAGCCACAGCGTCGTGGGAGGAAACATGTCCAATATGGAGATACACATGTGTGACACCTTTGAGGATCTGCTGGACACATACTTCAGCACTTTCAAGATTGAAGGGTGAGGAAAATAAATTCGCATTATCCCATCATCTACTCAGGTATCAGATCCTTGCTCGTTTAGCTCCGTTTCAGCGGTATTTCCAAACTAAGATCAGCAAAACCTTTACCTACTTAAATAAAAATATTGATACAATACCTTCTTACTCATTGGATTGGTGATTGATCACAAGTCCGAGCTATGTTCAAAAAATTCGAAACAGACTTACTTTTCGGTCGTATCGTACCCAGGACCCTAAGCTCACGGCTCGGTACTTATACCCGCCATTAGACCAATGGGGACGGAGTAAAAAAAATACAAGTTGGTAAGGCCACCAACAGCAGTAAGTATGCTAGGGCAACGAATTGGTAAAGACCAGTAAAGCTAAAGACCAGGGGTGGCAAAATTTCAAAAGCCCACAGGCGCCGAATGTATAAGTCCACCTACGTATGATTTATCGAACGTAAGACAATTTAACACCACCCCTCCTTCCAGAACAGACAAGCCCTGGAAGGCGTTCATGGGCGACTGGGTGGTGGACGAGATCCTCCGCACCCTGGGCATCATGTACGACGGCAAGCTGGACAACTGCTGCTACGTGCTGGTCAAGTGGCGGAAGAGTCACAAGCACGCGCAGCTGGAAGACCTGGCTGATGTCGCTTTGAAGGTCTGCACACGCGGGGATGCATTTTTTTTTAAGTGATAGGTAGCAGACGAGCAGGCGGATAACCTGATGGTAAGCAATTGCCGCCGCCCATGTACACATGCAACACCAGTGGAGTCACAAGTGCGCTGCTAACCTTTTATCCCCTTCCCCCCGATGGGCCTCCGGTACCCTCACTCACTCGGCCAAACACAGGAGCTGCTTCACGCCGGTTTTCTGTGAGGCAGTGGTATCACTCCGGTCGAGCCGGCCCATTCATGCCGAAGCATGGCTCTCCCACAATAACAACGCATGCATGCGTACCGCGACAAAATTTTGTTGACTCTCGTTCGCGAGAGCGCATCCTCCTATCCCGCTCATCGCTCAGTCAGGTGAGCGAGAAGCAACTTGCGCCGACACAATACGAGTGTCGACAAATTATCTCTCGGCGCGCATGTTAGCCCGGCTGGACACAGATACACCCTGTGGTGAGTGAACATTTTTATCCCTATAACCACGTATTCTATCAACAATTCTGACAACCATCTGTTCAACAACTTTTCGAAATTCATCGAAAATTAAAATGTTGTGATATAGGGGGCTACCACTTGTGAAAATTCCGTTAGATGGCGTACGTTAAATTAAATAAATAAATTGAATTGAATATGAATAACAAGGGAACCAGACCAACTACAGACTGAATCATGGTTACACGTTTCCGAAACGAGCAGGTAAATAAATAGACGACCCGTTTAGCGCAATGGTTTGAGCGCCGGTTGAGACGTAAGGGTCGCGGGTTCGATTCCCGCACCGACACAAATGTTTGTTGATGAAACAGATATTTGTGTTGGGTCTGGGTGTTTGTAGTTCCTTCGTTGTTTCTGGTTTCCATAGTACAAGGGAAAACCTTAGTTTGGGACCGGGACAATGTATGTGATGTTGTCTCAATTTATTTATTAATCTACTTTTTATCAAATTTATTTAGGAGCATGTGGAGCGGGCAGCTGCGGCCCTGAACGAGAGCGACACGGCCGACGTGAGGCGGTTCATGAACAGCTACGGGACCCACTACATCGACTCCTACGTCACTGGCAACTTCATCTACCAGGTATGAACGTCACCTGTTCCTAAAGTCCTGTAGTAAGTCAGTACATCCCCCATCACTTTGCCCGGGATGCTCTTGGACAAGATTTGCTAGGTACTTAAGGCTAGTAATTACAATGAACTAACTCCTGTCTGACGTTCACAACGACTCGATTCTATGATATAATATAAAATCGATCGGTTAGTTATCGGTCGATTAGGTATATACCTAAACCCTAGATACAGTGTGAATGCGGTAAAAGTGTCTTCGGTAAAGGTGTATTTGGTATTTTCCCAATTACTCCATAATAGGATTGAAAATAAATACGCTTTTTGCATGGAATTATGAGAGATATTGATGGAAGCTTCCGAGGCTCAGAATTCTCCTTTGCGGTAGCAGTACCTACGTGGACGGATGCTCATGTTCATGTATTGGCCGCCATCTTTGTTTTAGTTGCGATGGACTATGGTGGCGTGTTAAGGGTGCTCGTCGAAACTCCTTATAAGTATCTCTTGATTATAGCTACTGATATGCTCTATATTTTTCAGGTTTTCAAATACAAAAGGTCGGGTTACAATCTCCTTCGAGCGTTCATAAAAGTGCACAAAACTCACAACAACAATACGGACAACCTTCGCTTCTACTTCTCTTCGTACTTTTTGAAACAAGTCGGCGACATCAAAGTAAGTTATCTTTTTTGTGATGGCAAGTGACGCCCATGACTCCCACAACACCAGACGAGTTACAAATGCGCTGCCAACCTTTAAATTCCCCTACCTATCGGATAGAGCATGTACAGTCGAGTTCAAAAATATGTAATACACTTTAGGAACTTGTCACAATACATATTTATAAGAAAGTGGAAGTCGTTTTCTTATACATATGTAAGGTGACAAGGTCCTAAAGTGTATATATATATTTGAACTCGACTGTACCTAGCCTCACTCACTCAGTAAAACAAGCGCAGGTTGGGTCATATCATAATGGTGGCTACCGCGTGTGGAAAAACCATGAGATGGCGTACGTGTAGACTGAGGTCCAACTACACGGTAATTGGTTATTTTTGATGTGAGATGTCAAAATGTCACTATACTACCAATGACGTTGAAGTTGGACGCGGTAGCCCCATTGACTCATAACTGTTGCAACACAAAGTTTAATCAAAATAAAAAAAATATATATTATAAAATAAATTATTGATTGATTGATTGAAAATATCTTTCAGGTCGCAAGCGGCAACAAAACGGTGGAAGCCTGGGCCAGAAAGCACCTCAAAGAGAGCCAGTACCTCTACTCCAGACCCAGTCTCCTCAAGCTGCACTACAGCCCCATACTGGCCTTCAAGCTGAACGAGCTCTTAGACAACGGGGCCTTGCTCAGCCTCGACCTCAAGACCTTGAGGCCACTCTTCAAGGACCGGAGTAAGGCGGAGAGGTTCGCAGAAGTCGTTGAAAACGATCTCAAGTTGTGGGAGGTTAATGCTTAGAGAGAAATTTATAGTCCGTGCCAAATGCACTCCAAAATACATAACGATACGAATAAAACGTACGGGTTGTTCAGTGCGCATCACTTATAGTTACGTACAAGATGTCCAAATACTTAGTAAGGTTCATAGACTGCAATAACATTTATACAACCATTTGCGCTCAATTAATTGACATTTGCGGTGTCCCGATATTTTTGACTACTGTGAATGCTCTGTTAAATTTGGCTATGTTGGTTGTGTCAATATAGTAGAAGATCCGAACTTAAGTCGACCTTCACCGGGCTGATAATCGAATGAAATATCTTTTATGACAAATTTTATATACTAGAAAATATATTAAAAATAGGTTTGCTAAAAAAAATCCTGGACAGACTATTTAAATTATTTTTTTAAAAATAATATTTAACTAAATTTTGCAACATTAAGATAATAAGAAAATTTTCATTCTTACTTAAAGTATAAAACGTATAGAATGTGCCGCCATTTTTTTTTATTATCATTTCAAGTGAAGGTAACTGCCATCGACATACCTGTTTATACCAAAGATATTGGATATAAGAACTAGATGGCGTACTCATTACTTGCATTCGAGCCTCGTGAGATGTCTTTAACTTGATTGGCGTCCTACTCTAATAAGGTGACCACACGATTTAGATTTTCGATTACCTACAATTATTGTTTGTCAAACTCAGTCCACCCACGTGGGAGTCGGACATCGCTTTCTCAGAAAACTGGTGAAGCCCATTCAAACTAGAAGGGCTAGCACGAACGTTTCAAAGTATCGTTTGAGTATTTATTATAATTAAATTATAATTTTGTATGAAAAAAACACAAGTTCCAAATTAAAATTCCTTATTATGTATACGTACGATACGAAGAGACTACCGACTTTTCGAAAAGTTTGTGCTAGCCCTATCAGATTTTCTATTTACCTACCTATAATAATACACTCTGCGGCACATTTAACCGGCCATAGCGTATTGTTCATACAAACGTACATACTTTACGATTTGATGGTTCTATGGAGCAAGAATATTGACTAAAATTAATTTTTTTTCACAAACTCTTGGGGAAACTGGGGACACTTGAATGGGGATCAAGTGTCCTATAAAAACTGTTGTTAGTTCTATAAAAACAAATCGTACATAGGTAGGCAATTTTGTTAACTACTGTTCCTCATTATTTGATTATTATATTTATTAGTGCTTCGTATATATTTTTTTTTGCATTTTCCCAGAAGTTTCCAAAAGGATCAAGTGTCCCCTATTCTGGGAGACTTGATCCCAGTAACAGGTAGACTTGATCTTAGGGAATCAAATCTCTCTAATGCAAATTTGAAATAAATGAAAACCCGGTGTCTTTATAAAAGCATTATTTAATTTAACAAAATATGTCTCACATGTCTCACTCAAGTATTAATTTTATGAGCATTGAGTCTCAGTCTTAGAAGAAATTTTACATTTTCATAAATATAAAATACAGCTTTGAAAATTTATATTTTATTGCATTAGCACTATATGCTAATGCACTATGTATATGAACTGATTATCATCTAAAGGTTGGACTTACATTAGAAACGTTTGAAAATCACTTTGGTACATAAAAAGCTTCTTCTTATTACTTTCTCTTTATATTACTGACAAAGAAATTTAACAATCATAATTAACTTTTACAACTAAAAACTACTAATAATATTGAGTCTTAAAGGAAATTTTACATTTTCATAAATATAAAATATAGCTTCTAGAATCTTAGCTGTACCTAGGTGTATGAACTGACCATTGTCTTATGGTTGAACTTATATTGAAATCTTCACCTGTGAAGTGCAAGCCGCAAACAGCTGAATGTTTAGTGATTTTTCCCGGTATGACGGTAAGCCACCTTTTTTTAATTTCTTCATTCTTTGGAATTCTGAAACAGTAAAAAATCCAGTCTTTAGATGACAAGCGAAATGGACACCCTACTCAATGCAAAAATAAAACTTTAACTAAATACTTACTTATGAAAAGATACACTGCAACCTTTATATGATTCACTTTTGCATCCTATCACACAACAAGTGAGAACCATTATTAAATAAATAAGCACAATTTTTACACTTTATTTTTGTCGCCACAATAATACAATCTTTCAAATTATTTTTGCCGCCGCCATAATGGTGATGTCCAGACGCCAAGTGTTGCATATTTATTATAATTAATTAAAACTACCATATCACTGACTCTTACATAAAACTAGTCGTTTATCATGGTTTAAAATTAAAAAAATAAAAAAGACATTATTAATTCCAACGTATCATTCCTTTAAATTATTCAATATTTTGAAAGTTCCCCAGAAGAAGAAATATAAACTTTGCGTAAGTTAAACCACAAAGGTTTTTTTTTATGATGGCAACCCATTAGACAAAGACATATTCCTGCAGATCGATATCTCGCTCGGCTCGATTTTCTGTAAAGCGATTTGGCATTTCAAAGTAATCTTTATTCTCACAGCATAGAATCGAAATTAACATTGCATTCATTTTCATAGTACACCATCTTGTTATAGTGTAAAATCTTTGGTTTATACCTGACAACCGAGTACTCTGTCCAGGTAAATAATAGACAACCCAATGGCGGCACATTCTATACGTTTTATACTTTAAGTAAGAATGAAAATTTTCCTATTATCTTAATGTTGCAAAATTTAGTTAAATATTATTTTTAAAAAATTAATTAAAAATAGTCTGTCCAGGATTTTTTTAGCAAACCTATTTTTAATATATTTTCTAGTATATAAAATTTGTCATAAAGGATATTTCATTCGATTATCAGCCCGGTGAAGGTCGACTTAAGTTCGGATCTCAGACTAATATAACTGCATACCATTAACGTTACTAACTTATTATTGTTATTTGGACATTCTGTATGTAACTGTATACAGGGTGTATCTGTGAACATTTACATCCCTTTAACCACGGGTTCTACCAACCATTCTGAACAACATTTGTTCTATGACTTTTGAAAATTCGCATTAAATTTTTTCATCTTTCCATACAAAGTTGGTCACGTGACTTGGTCATTTTGTATGGGGAATCGACAATTTTTTCGAAGAATTTGGAAAAGTTCTTGAACAAATGTTGTTCAAAATGGTTGATAGAACACGTGGTTAAATGGATGTAAAAGTTCACAGATACACCCTGTATGATGCTGACTGTACCTATCAGTGGGCATCTTGTGGTCAGAAACACCATACATTAAAACTTAAAATCAACTATAAAATCAAACTCCACTTTACTAATAACATGATGTACCTAGGTTAGATAATTTCGAAACCGAAAAAAACCTTTATTCCCATTTGCCCCCTTCAAGTTCGCTACCGCGATGGCGATTGGGCATTTTTAATTCCCATTTGAACCAGGAAAGTTTATCATTAGCACCAACTTCCAAATAATTTATACTTTGAAACTGTACAATTTTTAGGGCCACGATGTTTTTCATTATTAAACTTAAAAAATGGAAATTAAAAATTTCCAATCGCCACCGCGGTGGCGAACTTGGAGGGGGCGAATGGGAATAAAGGGAAAAAACAACAAACAAAATACAAGACGCTTATGACCAAAAATATCAAGATTTCGAACGAAATCGTTTACTTTCAAGGTACAGACAGCCACAAATCTGGCTACTACAATCTATCAAATTTCCTCAATTGAAATTGAACATCAATTTGTAGCAAAGTACCTATATTACTTTTTAAGATCTAAAATCTAGGACGAGTTACCCACCGTCCTATTCCTTAGTTATAAATAAATCAAATGTACAAAATAAGATGTTGTTATCATATTTTTATGCCAAATAAATAATCTTGTTAAAGCCATAATATTACGCAGGTACCTAGTTAATGTAATTTTTACTAGTTTTGTAAATTAATATATGTAGAGAACCTATGTTTAACTTTTAGGAAAACACTAAAAATGCAACAATCAGTTTATAATAAAACACAAAAATAGAAAAAAACTGTTTGTTTTATTTCTCGTATGAACTAACATTAAAAGGTTGAGTGTAAAAGACTAACAAATGTTACATTTTATTAAATAGACTAGGAATGTTTCACAACTTTTCATACTGTTAAAATATAAGAAACATTATTTGTATTGAAATAAATACAGACGACAGCACTTCAGCTAAAAACACAGACGTAACTAAATGGAAATACTTAATACGATTTTCCAGGCATCCCGCTTAATGTGCGGCTGACTGTGTGTTATCAACAATAATACACAAATAAATGTACACATTGATAATACATTATCAACAATAATACACATTATTAAAGTCCTGGACAAAATTTATTAGAATGAAGTAAGTCAAAGCAGTAAATCTTTAATAAATTTATAACTATTAACAATAAGCATTAAAAGCTTTTGTAATTAGATGGTTATGTTAACATTAAAATTTAAAATGCTAATTAAATAAACTTAATACTGTTTGAAAATATGGTGTAAAACAGAATTTGATTAAAAATGTGTTGTATTCAGATCTGACAACGAAATAAAATTCTATTAAAATAACACCTAGGACGCACACACAATTTTATTTTCTAACAAAACATTTAAAATGAGAAATACCTCTTGAACTCTGATTTTTAATCATGTGGAGTAAACTGACAGATGTCAATGTGTCATCCCCATACATTATCACTCAATTTGACAGATGCAAAATGTCAAAATGTATAACTTGACATTTACATCTTTCAGTTTACTCCACATGATAAAAAATCAGATTATAAATGAATTTCCGCTTGAAAACTGGCTTACACTTAACTTACTGTACTTGAGTATAATAGTTGCTGTTTTTATAGACAAGCCCTGGGCACTAAGAGCGGTTTTCCTGTGGTGTGGATTACAACAACCCGCATGCGGACTAGCAGACATGTCTTTCCAAAAATGTTTGAATTTTGTTTGTTGCCCCCTTTTTACAAACTTAGCAGCACAATACAGGAAAACTGCTCTTTCTAACACAATAGTGTGACATTATGTTCAGTAGGCCTAACATGCGCACCGCGACAAAATTTTGTCGACTCTCGTTCGCGAGAGCGCATCCTTATATCCCGCTCATCGTTCAGTCAGGTGAGCGAGACGCAACTTGCGCCGACACTATACGAATGTCGACAAATTATTTCGGGGCGGGCATGTTAGCCCGGCAGGACATATCTAACACATAAATCAATGATAATTAATAAATATTTTTTATTTCCCTTTCACATTAGACTTTTCAGTCAATCAAATCACATCTTTGTTTACTTTCCATACACTTTTTGATATTGAGGCCGTTTAATTAATTTGTTATTTTAATCTACATTTATAACGATAAGGTTAAAGCCCAGAAATGTTAGGACCCTGTGATTTGGGCGCTGCTACAATTATCTTTGTGATAGTATTACAACCGTTTACTTCGCATGTTCTCCGCAAAATGGTGGGTTTACTAAACTAGTCGAGCCGAAAACGAGCGGCGCATGGACCGAGCTGGAAAAATGTTGGTATGGACTGACTTACGAACCTCGAACAAGCGCACATCGAGCATTTGCTTCGTGATCTATGCATCGCTTACTGTAAAATTTTAAACAAACACAATACAATACAACAAAACACAAAGGGATTGCCAGAGTGATTATTGTAGGCTCGTTGTACAGTCACGTACACTAACAAGTATACAACCTCATTCAAATATGAACCTTATAGTCCTGGCATAAGAGAGGAGGTGAACATACATTTTATTGCAAGCGGCAACATGTACACCCGAGCAGAGTGCTTTAGCTTGCGCTTAGTTCCTCCTCGGCTCGTCTAGCATAAACCACCTCAATATTTCTGATCATATTTCTAAATATGATCTCTTTACAATTTAATTAAAGAATACAATATACGTACAGCCACACGTCAAAGTATATAAAACTGTCAAATTTCACTCCATATTATGACCTAAAAATATTAAAGAAGGTGCTTGGGGCTACCGCGTGTGGAAAATCCGTTAGATGGCGTACGTGTAGACTAAGGTCCAACTTCAACGTCATTGGTCGTTTAGTGACATTTTGACATCTCACATCAAAAATAACCAATCACCATGTAGCTGGACCTCTGTCTACACGTACGCCATCTAACGGATTTTCCACACGCGGTAGCCCCCATATCGGCTGATCCATCATGTCATAAATGAATGTCATCAATCTACAATAATTTAGTACTGTGGCACATAAACATTATTTGAAACATTTAATATTCATATACAGGAATCTAAAACGTAGATATATTATTTATGACTGCGCAGTCATTTGGCCTCTCTGTTAGTTGATAAGCATAGCTTTGTTAAAATCATCGACTTCTATTTTACTGGACTGAACTTACAAAAAAATATATTATTCAATATTTTCTTATATTTATAACAATTCGTTTTTTAGATTTTCGCGTTGCATTATAACTAATTTATGCAAAACATTTATTAGATTGTGGGCAAAGCAAAGCATTATTGTAAAGTAATTCATTTTTTTAACAGAATATCACTTTTCAAATAATATGCAATTTGAAAGTCACAACTAAAACTGAAGCTATATAAAATACTTTCTATTTTCCTTCTTTTTTACTATATTTGGCACGTAGTGAGCATTTTGCCGCCATCAGTTGCATTAATCTCATTATTTTAATCATAAAATCGATTCTGATTGGCGGCAATACACCTCATCGCACCTACCATGTACTTTCTAATTTACTTCGTATAAAAGGGATCAAGTTTAACGCCAAAATGGCGATTCTTTAGGCACAGCAACAGTCCAGTGTTATTAAGAAGTCAATGGTTAAAATACATCACCACTCTCTCGCCTCGCCAGTTCCGAACTCGCGACAGTGGCGCCACCTACTCAAATGTTATTTTACCTCCAGACTTTAGAACGCCGCCATCGCAACCCGTCTCGCCGCACCTATAAAAAAACGTTCTAATGTGGGTTTTGTATTAGTTCTAATCTTAGCCTATAGGTGGAGCTGGGTGTCGATAGCATCGCGCAAGTATTCGTCTTTTCGGATCATATACAGGGCGTCCCACGGGCATGCCACATGGAGGAAAAGTACCTTTAATATTGCAGATAGAACATTAATTTGCTGAAAGAAGACATTATTTTAATTTCAAAAACAATCTAAACTGCATTAATAGACTTTTAAATAATTACACTGTTGAACCGGGAATCGAACCCGCTATACGAGAAAATTACTCTGTAGCTTTATCACGCCGATCGGAAGGCTTTATTTAATAAATAAACAAAATAAATTTATCATAGCATTATTTTTGCTAAATAACATACTATCAGAAATAAAAGAAAGACCATGAATTTCTAATAGAACTAAAATCTTAGCTATACTCTGATTCATAATCATGTAAACTGACAGATGAAAATGTCAAGTTTCTATGCATTTTGACATTTTGCATCTGTCAAATTGAGTGATAATGTATGGAGATGACACATTGACATCTGTCAGTTTATTTTACATGATTATGAATCAGAGTATATACTCTGATTTTTAATCATGTGGAGTAAAGTGACAGATGAAAATGTCAAGTTTCTAGACATTTTGACATTTTTAATCTGTCAAAATGAGTGATAAAGTATGGGGATGACACATTGACATCTGTCAGTTTACAAAATCAGAGTATACATACCTTCAGTTCAATGTATCTCATAGGTACTGGTGACCTTGGTGCAAGCGAACTGGTTGCGGCCGACTCGCTTGCCGTTTGAGAAGGATCTGCATCGGGTTGTTCACTCGGATCGATTTGAACTCGTACTTCTGCAAACGAGAAGGTAGAAGTTAAATTGGGAACTTGTAAATGGTTATTTTGGGGAGACCTCGGTAAGCGTAGTGTTGGACGCCCTGCGACAAGATGGGATGATGACATTCGAAGGCTGGCTGGTGTGGGCTGGATGAGAGTGGCCGAAAATCGGGAGCGGTGGCGTACATTATGTCCAGCAGTGGACGAGTGTGGGTTGCTGATGATGATGAAATGTATTTTAAAAAAGTAAATTACTTCCAAAAAATACTTACATACGTACATCTCACAAACAGTCACGTTTGTAATATTAGGTCGTTACATATGAAATTGGCGTTTTGTTTGGTTTTACAGCCTGCAGCTAGCTCGGACGTGGTTTGCAATGGACCCGCATCCAATACTTAGCCTCCGATTCTTCATTATCAACTTGGGCCACGGGGATTGTTCTGCAGGTCGAAATGTCCAGGACGAAAACGTTGGAACCAAAAACGAACTGTGTTTTCTTTTGCAACACGACAGCCATACACATCATTCACCCTTTGAGTCATTTTTGCAGCACTAGTGCCACGGCGGAACTAATGTAATGTGTCGTAAATAATGCAATATTTTGAATTTTCCATTTTGTAAAATGCGAACAGAAGAAAAAACAAATGAACAACGGTCATCAAAGCACTAATACATTAAACCGCCAATTTCACATGAGTCCGCCCAGTTGTACACCGTCACGCTCACGCACTGTTTGCCCCCCTCTGGCCCAGAGCATGGTCCGCCCGTGCCCACACTCACCGCGTGCGGCGAGTCGTGCTTGTGGGTGGCGAGCCGCGGCTCCGGTATGCAGACGCAGTCGCCGATGATGGCGCCGCGCCCGTCCGCCCAGTTGTACACCGTCACGCTCACGCACTTTTTGCCCCCCTCTGGCCCAGAGCATGGTCCGCCCATGCCCACACTCACCGCGTGCGGCGAGTCGTGCTTGTGGGTGGCGAGCCGCGGCTCGGGTATGCAGACGCAGTCGCCGATGATGGCGCCGCGCCCGTCCGCCCAGTTGTACACCGTCACGCTCACGCACTGCTTGCCCCCCTCTGGCCCAGTCCCTTGGTCCGCCCATGCCCACACTCACCGCGTGCGGCGAGTCGTGCTTGTGGGTGGCGAGCCGCGGCTCCGGTATGCAGACGCAGTCGCCGATGATGGCGCCGCGCCCGTCCGCCCAGTTGTACACCGTCACGCTCACGCACTGCATGCTGTCGTCCACGATGCCGAATGTGCTGGAAATAAATAAATTGAGACAACATCAGATACGCCTCATGTGCGAAGACGCGATGTGTTATTATTCATTCTATGGAACACTGTGTGACACGACCGAAGAGAGATTAGGCGCAGGACCAACATCATGCCGGGCTAAGATGCGCACCGCGACAAAATTTTGTCGACTCTCGTTCGCGAGAGCGTATCCTTCTATCCCGCTCCTCGCCCTGTCAGGTGAGCGAGAAGCAACTAGCGATGACGCAATACGAGTGTCGACAAAATTATCTCGTGGTGCGCATCTTAGCCCGGCTAGTCTTCCTTTTATTTCTGATAGTATGTTATTTAGCAAAAAATTATGAAGCCTTCCGATGGTGATTAAGCTACAGCGTATTTTTTTTTCTCGTGTAGCGGGTTGGAATCCCCCGGTTCAACCGTGCAATTATTAAAAACTAGCGGCCGCCCGCGACTTCGTACGCGTGGAGTTAATTATTGACACTTACCGTCATATTTTGGACAATCCACACAATATATTTTTATAAATTGTAGCCTATGTGTTATTCTGATGTATAAGCTATATTGTGGTAAAGTTTCATTGAAATCCATTCAGTAGTTTTTACGTGAAAGAGTAACAAACATCCATACATCCTTACAAACTTTCGCCTTTATAATAGTATATAAGTAGGATAGTATGTTATTTAGCAAAAAATGATGAAGCCTTCCGATGGTGATAAAGCTACAGCGTATTTTTTTTTCTCGTGTAGCAGGTTGGATTCCCCCGGTTCAACTGTGTAATTATTAAAATCTATGTATGCAGTTTAGATTTTTATTGAAATTAAAATAATGTCTTCTTTCAGTAAAATGTTCCGTCTACAATATTAAAGGTACTTTCCCTCTATGTGTCATAGGATGCCCTGTATAAACTTACAATGGCACCGCATTCTCGCTGTGTATAGAGCCGATCACCCTCGCCAGTATGACCTTGCCGTCGTTGGCTCCCTCCTGCAGGGCCGAGATGCTCACGAGCTCCACCATCACGTCCTTGCGAGGAGCCGAACGTGTGGAACGTGCCTGGTGCGTATGGACCCAACATCTTATGGTCCAGGCCCTGAAACGAGATTTTCATTTAGTGTTTTAAAGCTATGTAAAAACAGCCACACATCAGGTTACCACAATCTGTCAAATTTCCTCAACTGATTTTCAACCTAATAAGTTTGACAGTAAGATCAGAGTCGATTGAAGAAATTTGACAGTTTTGTATACTTTGATGTGTGGCTGTACGTACTTACTTACTTCGATGGTTGAACGACTCATGCTAACTATCCTCGTCTGAAACTGGCTTCTTATCATAGTCGGACATTGGCTGTTAATTGATTTACAAACACTGCTAATACTTCTAACCGTGGGAGAGCCACGCTTCGGCATGAATGGGTCCGGCTCGACCGGAGTGTTACTAGCCTCACAGAAGCCGGCGACAAGCAGCGCCTGCGCTGTGTTTCACCGAGTGAGTAAAGATACCGGTGGTCCATTTGGGGGAAAGGGGGTTAAAGGTTGGCAGCGCACTTGTGTCTCTACTGGTGTTGAAGATGTCTATGGGCGGCGGCAATCGCTTACCATCAGGTGATCCGTCTGCTCGTCTACCACCTATCACATTAAAAGAAATACCTGAACCATCTGCGCCAGTTTCTTCCCCTTGATCTTGCCCCTCGAGCGCACCAGCTCGTGAGTCCCGGCGAGGTACTGCTGGAGCCGCGCGAGCTCCTGGCGCGGAGGCTCCCACGGCGGGTCCAGGCGGCAAGCATACTCGAAGTTCTCGAGCGCCTCTGCGTACTGTTCCTCGTATTTTAGTGCCTGAGAAACAATATGATCGCCAGTAGTAGTGAGAGATATCATACCATACCATGCCATACGGGAAAGAGCCCCCTGAAAGTACCGATGGCGTCCGTAAGTACGCCATGAAAGCGGGAAGGACCATGGGAAGGTGGTTCATGTATCATGTACATTTACTTTGTTTCGGGACTTTGATTTTGATATAATTGTTTTGCCAAAAGATGGCGCTGGGAGTCGATGAAATCGCACAACGCATCAGGGCCCTTCTGATGTCGCAATGTTCATGGGCGGCGTTTACTTGCCAACAGGTGACCCGCTTCATCGTTTGTCACCTCTAGGATAAAAAAATCGTCTTTCCAGATGCCTTGCATGTGTCAATAGAATTTAGGTTAATATTTACACGCACACTGGACCAAATAAGAGTCTAAATGCGGAAACTTTACATTACATTATAGGTTAATATTTCTTAGTTAATTATTTACAATCTGCTTATTTAACACTTGAACAGCTCTTTAGTAGATCTAAGAACTTTTTTCTAATCTTCAAAGAGTTTCTTATATCCAATCTGCATTTTCTTTCTACAAGACATAAATAGTTTCACATTGGATAGGACTTATAACATAAAAGGCTTCTCTCTCAAGCTATTTTTAGTAGAACAGATTTTTATATAATAGGTTTGTTTTCTTACTGTTTCTGTACTAGTAAAATCTACTACTAAGAAATCTTACTTCTTACTTAAAATATTAATAATGTAATAATTACGAACTTCTTCAAGTATTACATTTGCAGATTTTGACGTATCTGTTCTCCCAAATATAATAATAGAAAAGGAACAAGTGAAACGGATTAATATAATTAATAGTACTTACAATTCCTTTGTTATAGTACAAGTCTGGTTGACCTTTGGCAACTGGGTCTAGCCAGGCCTGCTTATACGCACTCATGCAGGACTTCAACGTAGCTGGATCCTGAGACACCATGAAGAACTGGCACAAATATGCGTTTCCCAGAACTGTCCACGACACTCCATCCTTTATGTCTTGGCCCACTGCTTCTTTTGCCAACTCTACACTTTTGAGTATCGCTGCTGTTGCTTCTTTCAGTTTTCTTTCACCGCTTTCTTGACGAAGAATTATTGAGAGACACCGTAGCGCGATTCGGTTGCGTTCCTGATTTGAATTTTTACAATTACTATTAATTTTGTAACTAACAAGATTTAATGGTGAAATTATTCTTATTTTAATTCAGCTTATCTAACAATATTGGAATTTCAATGGCTTTGTTTTAATTAATAATTTCGTGGCATAGGAGAGACCCGTATTCAGATGCTGCTAAACTTATATAAAATTATATACTTACATGTTTAAGAGCACCTTCAAAACTGGCCTTAGCATCTTTCACATTCATATTTTTCCAGTAGCATTCCCCAAGCTCATTCCAAGCGTCAACTAGATGCGGGTTTAGCTTAACAGCTTTGCTCAAACACTGTGTTGCACGAGGGTCATAGGTAGGACTTATGTTGTAGCAGCGACCCTTCATGTACAGGAATTGGGCTCGTAGAGAGAATGGTATTTGGGTATCCACTGAAATTTTTCAGACATCTTTATTTTTGCAATAAAATTAAATAAATTATACACACACCATCACATACAATGGACAGGAGTCTAAGTGCGGAAAATGGAGTACACAAATTTATATATGTACGGGCAAAACAAAATCTCCATTTTACAAACTTATTACAAGTTGTTAAGTTAATAGGTAACAGAAAACCTTACTTTGGGACCAGGTCAATGAATGAAGGCTTTTGAACTACTTATACTCATTTTATTTATTTTATAAGTAGTTTCAAAAGGTGTAAGATTGTAATATTACTACTTGTTTAGCGCAGTAGTTGAGACGCAAGACGGTTCATTTCCCACACCAACACCAGCACTAATATTTATTGAAGTCATGACAAAACATATAGATCTAAATGAATTTCAACAGTCGCTAAAATGTGTCATAAAAATACAAATTAGCAAACTATAATGCCTGTGTGGATAAAATATTTTACAAATGTATCTTCTTAAGTAATACTTACCATCAATACTCTCAAATTTTTCTACAAGGATATTTTTCTTCTCCTCAACCATTTTGTTTTTTTCTGAAGGCCAATTCAATAGGATGATTCTCAAAGAATATGTCTCTGAACTTATACAGTTCCTGAAGATCATTCTACAATGAAGAAAAGTTCATTACGTCGTGTATAAAAGCAATGCAGAATCGCTGCCCAAATGTTAAGGTAAAAAATTTAATAAGCTAACATGATACAGTAATTGATACAGGTCTGCTATTCATATGAAGTTTATTATAAATAACCATTTTAGTAATTATTGCCTACATAATTGAAACAACTTAGGCACTTGTGTAAAAATATTTGCTCACGGTTAAGCCATCCAGAACTTCTGCTACATTCTCCAGTATATCAGCTTCTTCTTCCGAATCTCGCGACATTTTAAAAGGATGCTTGTTATGCAGACCTTTGAACAGAGGGATGCACAAAATTACGCGCTAATTGGTAATTTGAATGTTCTCAAACAAATAATTTAAAATAAATAAATCGTACATACTTTTTTTTGTATTGTTTTGGTGACTGATTGACTTTGACTGACTGACTGACAGACAGTAAGTAATGTAAATAAAAAAAAATAAGTGACAAAACTTGACATCAGTGAATGCATTTTACTATTTTAACGTTTCGTCGCGATATATTTATATTTCTATTGTCCTTTTTATTTGTTGGACTTTTCTATCAGACCATAGACATTTTCTTTATCTACCGGAAGCTTAATTTTTTGGCATTCATTCACTCATTCATTCATTTGAAATTCCCCAGTGCTTACACGTTATGGATTTTTTCCTTGTTTAATCGCGAGATCAAATGAATTTTAGTACATGACCTAGCTAGCTAAAAAAGGTTGAAGGAATATAGATATGAAGAAAGAAGAATAAATGCTAAGCTTTGACTAAAGAAGCAGTAGGTAAGTAAGGGTTCCATGGTTCCAGGATTCCAAGATAACCACTTAACCATATTATGAGTCTAAGAATCTATCTAGGGCCAAACCTACGTTTAAGCCAGAGCCAAGAACGCTTTAATAAGCCTAGCCCGACCTGGCAATTTGGTTTATTAAGAATTCATTTAACATTTAGGTATGTGTTTTTGCTATCACTGTTGGGGGAAATCCATGATCCGATAATGGGAACACTAAGCACAGCTGATTCAAGTTAATGTCAATGTCAAATTGTGGGGATTTTTTTTGATGTAAACAAATAATAAAATTATGGGAATAACACAAAACTAAACGTGCTGTATTGAGTTTTGTTTGTGTTCATCGTTCATAACTAATTGCTTTATAAGTAAACTGTATTCTTAGACGGCTGGACGTTACTTCTATTCTTGGCTGGAAAATAAAAAAGTGGTGAAAAAGTCATGGCGCATTACGAAGACATAATTTACGATAACGATCGTATTAAATGCAAACTGTGTTCTGTTTATATCACTAACGATGATTATTTAATCGAAGCCCATGTTAAACATGAGACCCACAGAGATTTGGAAGTCAAAAGAACTTTGATACGAAACAGTGTTGTTAATGTTGAAAACAAGTTCTATTGCTACATTTGCGAGAAAAGAATGGATGAGTACGAATTAATAAAACATTTTAACCATTCTCTGCATGAGGATGGCATGGAGAAAGTGAAAAATATGGTTGAAATGGATGGTATATTTTTACAAATACCAGAAGAGATTACTAACTATGGAGTTTCTATCAACTGTTTAATATGTGACCGTCTTATCGACTACAATATAGGTTCTGTTAGAAGTCATATCTGTTCTGATAAACATAGAAGAGCTAGAGCAATAGCCGTCCAACCACTAAATGGAATATTCTCCGTAGAGGGCAACAACGACTATCTATGGTGCAAATTTTGTGCAGTCTACTTTGAGAACTATATTGAAGTAATATTTGAGCATGTGGACCATGATAAAGATCATAAAACTGAAATAACAAAAATTTTGAACCTTATTAAAGACCAAAATATTTCAATAGAGAAGTTTCTAATGGATCCAACAGAAGAAAAAGCTCACTGCAACAAATGTGGCACTAATGTTTCATGCACAGTTTTTAATCTTGAAAGATATGTTAAGGGAAAGAAGCACAACAAGTAATATGAAGTAATTAGTTGTAATATAATTTATTAAACCTATGTGCCTATTAATATTCTGAAGAAATATAATTTTCATTGCATTTGTGTTATTTTGTCAAATAAAGTTAAAAAGGTATAAATAATTTTCAAAAAGAATATAATTATCATAAAATTTTTGCAAATAATAACTTTAATAAAAAATGTGACTGTAATGACCTGTATTATTTGTTACAGTAGGTACAGTAAAGTATGTAAAGATAATTTAATTTTAAGGCAGAACTCTTTATCGCATTAGATGTAGATTATTCAAAATAGGAACTAGGTATTAAACAACTATCTGAATGAGGTCACGTCTTACTATACCTAATTACTGGTTTGAAAATCTAGTTTTAATTTAGACCTAACAGTTAGGAGTAGGACTTCGATGGCGAAGTGGCTACGGTGCAAGTGGCGCCACGTGGACGCCAAACCCCACCAAATTCGTCGACATATCACAAAGATTTCTTAGTTTGCGATCAGATGACTGATATGAATTATTTAGCGCTTTTATTTATTATTCAGTAAATCAGTACCTACCTAAGCTCATAAAAGAGGTTTATGAAGATATAAAAAGCACTTAAGTGGGTTTTTAGATTACGGTGTTAAGTGTAGGTAGGATAGAGGTAGCTAGGTAAAGTGAGCATCAAATATTCTCACGTTATTAATTTTTAATGTGCCTTTGGAGATTAGATTTACATAAATTATTGCTTCAGAAAAAAGTAGTACAACTATAATACCTATCATTGCTATTTTAAAATCAAATTTTATTCTTATTTTTAGATCTGATGGATAGGTACCCATTTTTGTTTGATTTTATATAATAATATGTACATACCTAAACTAATTTTCAGTTGAAGTGGTTAAATTAGCCTATTACTCTTTGCAATAGCCCATATTCCGTGCCGTAACTAATGATGAACCAGAGACAATAAAAAAATCAATGTGTCAAACTAATCAAATTACATCAAACAAAATTTCGAGAAATTACAAGTTAGGTACAACAAAAGAACCCCATTTTGCTGCAAAACCCCCAAACTATAATAGAATAATGAAAACGGGCCTGCTGTACGGGATAGTCGCCAACTCGAAGACTCGCGTGCGCTGCGTATTCTGCGGCGTGTTCATACCTAAGGCCAATAAATGCATTGAACAGCATACCAATGGGGCCAAACACAAGGAAAACATAGAACTAATGACTGAGAATGGAATAAGCTTCACCAACGACATGCTGTACTGTAAACCTTGCCGGGTCGAGCTCACCGAGGAGGAGTCTGTCACGAATCACATAGAAAGTGATAGCCACGCGAACTGGGTGGCTGCTATGGAAGACCTCATAGATGGTGAGTTCATTAGCCTTGAGCCTTACTTAACCTCTGATAAGGAGGACGTCTTCTGCGAGGTTTGTCACAGCACGCTGCAGTGCACTCTACAGAACATTGAGGCTCATGTGAATGGTTTAAATCACCGAACCAACATAACTGAGCGCTTAAAACCGCTTAATGGAATATTCCCTGTCGACAATAACGAGGAGGTATGGTGCAAAGTATGCAATGCCTTCATTGACAACACGGCACAAAGTATTCTGGATCATATTGACGATGATGAGGAACACATGGAGTGGTTCGCTGAAATTGAAGATTTGATAGAGGAGCAAGATGTATCAATTGAGAGCTTCTTAGCGAATGAATACGATAACAATGCATACTGCAACAGGTGTCACACAGAGATCACTTGCAATGCCCAGTGCATCGAGGCACACGTCAACAGCGACTCTCACCTTAGTCAATTTAGTTAAACATTGTTTGTTTGTTTGCTGTGATTGTAACAGAATAGTTCAGTTTTGGTCTCTTTGACATGGAATGTTTTCACTTTGAAATACGCATTTATTTATGGATCAGTTTCATTAGATACATGAAAGTTTTGGAAACTTTTGTTTTGGGATTTATGTAAAGTATTTCTGTCACAGCAAACAATGTGTCCATATTAAGTATAATTTTTATCTATAATTCCTATCCTCTACATAACTCACAGTGAAAGATAAAATGTTATCAGCCAACTTGCACAATACAGTAATGATAAACAATATTTACAAAACATTGTAAGTATTAAAATATTTTAAATTTGTATTGATGTTAGAAATTATTGCACAAAAACAACTTAGGTTTGTATTAATTTCATTGAAATATCAAAGTATTTATGTTAAAGACATTGTATCCGTCTGCAAATAAATACATAGATTTTTTTTTTCTATAATATTTGAAGATAATATTATAATATCAGTTGTAGAGAACAATACGTGAAGAGTCATGTTACTCAATTTTCTTTTACTTTGTAGGGCTGGGCCTACCTACCAAATTATTTTTAAAAGATATAATTTGATGCTTATCTTTCCAAATTACATTAGGTAAAATAATTTTCCTCATACCTAATATGTTTTGAATCTCTCTAAAATTAAATGTTGTGGTTTAAAAGTCTCTTGTGTATCTTTTGTGCTTTACCATATAATTAATTAATTAAAATATACATACTGTAAAACAATATTATGTCCTGCATAAACTGTAAGTAACAGTAAAATATACATTAATGTCACATAATTGAAAATTATTACAAATAATGCATATTACATACATAAGAGGTTTTAAGTCAACACAAGTTATTTTACTTTCACCAATTTGTGTTCATTAAAAATATTTAATTGTATTCAACATTTTGCCCTTGATGTTTGTACCTACTATACCTACCTATATGAAAAACTTAAAAATAATACACTGAAGTTCCAATATATAACATATTATTTATTAAAAATTTATCTCTAAATCTTAAAATATACAATAGAAAACAGTATACTCAATATAGAAGATACTAAATTAATAATAACTATATATAATAATATCTATAAATTAATGAATACCATTGATGAATGAATATGTATAGCAATTGTTTCATGTTTCTGTTTTTCGCCATTTTCTTTACTTACCTACATATTGAATTGAAAAAATATGATGAAAAATATACTAATTATTCTAAGGCCTATTAAGGAAAATATTGATTATGGTATAGCGGGAGGCACGAAAGTATAGCGATGACCGTTATTTTGCGCACTTGTAAAAAAAAGACTTTCTATCAAAATTGGTTTCTGCGCACTCAAGGTCATAACTACACTTTCTTGCCTCGGACTATAAGTACATTTTTTGTCGTATTTTTTCCTACATTATTATAGCTTTGGTTTGTGATATTGTTGAGCTCTTAATTTAATTTTGAAATAAATTTCCTGAAAACACTTACTAAGCGTTATTATTACTTGGTCTGTAAATAACGTAGGTACATGATAGAGTGCCTAAGTTGAGTTTTTTCAGATTCTGTTTCACTTAAGGGGTGACACGAAAGGGATGACATTGACAATAAACATAGAGGGACGCCCACCCACGAGAAGCTTCTGACGACCTGATAAACGCGGGATATCCCTGGATGCAGGTCGCCTGTGATGGGAAATCAATGGGGGACGCCTATTATCAGCAATGGACAACTCGCGACTGTTGATCATGATGATGAATAGCGGATACATAACTCACTGGATACCCTTACAAAATGCACACGGCCCTGTCAGGAGACAGGTTCGCATGTGGAACCGTAAAAATTGTACCAACTTTTTAACCACATGTTCACGCGATAATTTGACTTCGATTTTGACACGGTATGAATGAAAATTACTATTCATCGAACGGATAGTCATCTTCATCTTCTTCCACAATCGCTGTCAAAGTCGTTTCTGATCGTGGACAGCAAGGCCGACCGCAGTGGCCCTGCCTGGGAGTCGGCAAGTGTCACGGTGGACGTTTCTATGTCACTGCCGCTCTCCTCACCCATACGCAGGCTCATCCTCTCCCGGTCCAAACGCATGACCTGGGAGATGTCTTCGGCGGCACAGTCCATCCGGCAGATTGAGTCAGTGAGGCTGTTCTGCAGGGATCTGTGGAGAAAAGTTAAAAGTAATAGTAGCCGTAAAGGTGTGACTGAGACAAGCAACGCTACGTCACCGATGTCAAGCGCATGGCTAGGTTGAAGTGGGGATAGGCTGGTCATGTGGCACGCAAAATTGATCCAAGAAGCAAGCGGCTATGCCTTCATAATCGTCATCCAAATAGACTTCGAATGCGTTGAGAGGATGAACCGATAGAAATACCAGTTGAGAAAAATGGATCCAGATTGCAGAAGACCGCGAAAAGTGACGTAAATTGAAGGAGACCGAAAATGGTCAAAATAGACGGAAGAGTGAGCAAAAATGCTGTTGTCTTCATATCTGTTGCTCGAACTTAAAGCCTACCTATGGTAGCTAATTTAATGCACGTTTGGTTGATTGCACCATAGCGGCAAAATTCTAATGAGCTATTGTAACTCGAACTAGTCTAGTGCGTGGGGGCTCTCAATAATACCCTTATCTAAAATTGATTACGGTTTGGTAATGGGAGTACTGGAAGCGAAGCGCGTCACCGAACACAAAGCTAACACGATAAAGGTGCACATTCTGCATACAGTTTTAACTTAGATCAAATTTTAGAGTCTATTCTGAGTGCTGACGTTGCAGGGGCGACTTTAAAACATTTTGGGCTTTGATTTTATCGTGACTTATAAAAATCGACGGTGCTGACAACTGGTGCCATTTACTTGAAGTTAATTAGTAGGTCATCATCATAATTTCAGCCAATAGACGTCCACTGCTGGACATAGGCTTCCCCCAATGTTCTCCACACAGATCGGTCCTGTGCATCCAAGGGACTCCCGCGACCTTCACTTGATCGTCGGTCCACCTTATCCCCCACAGCCTAGTAATTAGTAGCTAATGTTAGTCAATACAAAGTGCTGCCTGCCACCTATACCTAATGACGGCCACATAGATGGTGCTGCCTACTGGTGCCGACAATTTGAACTTAATTAGTCAATACGAAGTGCTGCCACATATAATTACTGCACGTGCCCTAATTTAATTCAAGTGAGATATGTGTAAAGTGTTGACTCATGGGTAGGATATGGACACAATATCTTGATACAAACGTAATCCTCTCAATATTACTTCTCAGGTGGTTCATAAAGTGTCTTAGTCGTCCTAACTCGTCCCTCAGTCTTCTGTCAACCTCGTCTCTGGTGAGTTCTCCTACAGGTCTGAGGGTCCTGTCGGCCCGTCGCGCTAATATCACACGCTCTTGTTCCATGGTTTCTAGAAAGTTCTGTTCGGCTGCGATGAGCTCCTCTTCTAAAGACTTGATATCTCGCATCGCCTGAAAAAGGCTTAAATTAAAAGTGTCACTAACCAAGTCTTCACAAAAAGATATCAACTCATCTACATTACTTATTACATAAAAAAGTCTAAACTTGGTCATCATTATCTACTGTACCATTTATAAAGACCTTAACCGCATAGTTAACGTCAATCTTATAGGTAAATCGAAAAGCGAAACACATGCGCGTAGTAATGGGCTCCCAGCTCCATCTATTGGTACGGGTCTAAGTTAAATCCCAAAACGAACTGACAGCGGGTCACTGGTTCTTACAATACAGGATATAGTTAAGAGCGACCTACCTCTTCTCTTTGCCAGCTCAGTTCTTCCAGCTTCGTGGTGTTGGCGTGGAGTCTCCTTCTCAATGCTGCGTCTACCTTCGCAGTGTACGCCTGAGCTTCGATTGATAGATGAACTCTCGCTCCTCTTACCTAAAATAAAAGACAAGATGCCGATGCAACTAAAGATCAACAAAGCGTGGGAAAGAGAAGACGCCATCTAAAGACCATTGCTTTGTCAAAACGAGAGACACGCCGGTAGTGTCTACAATTATCATCACATTATCACCTCACGCGGCAAAATTAGTAAAGACGTAGGTATATGTTAATAGAAAATGATTATTTTCGAGGGTAGCTTCACAAATCTGATGGCGTTTATGGTCTTTCTCCTGCTTTACAATCCTTCGCCATTCCTCCCTAAATCAGCGGTTCTCAAATTCTGAGAATGGCTGCCCTAGATGATAATATTTACACAAATATTTGTAACTAGCGCCGCCCGCGACTTCGTCCGCGTGGAAAAGTAACTTTTTACCCCCCTTTCAACCCTTACAACCCCTTTTCGCAATAAAAAGTAGCCTATGTCCTTTCTCAGGGTCTAGATTATCTGTATACCAATTTCATTTAAATCCGTGAGTAGTTTTGGCGTGAAAGAGTAACAGACAGACAGACAGACAGACAGACAGACAGAGTTACTTTCGCATTATAATATTAGTATGGATAGTATGGATTTAGTAAGTTACCTGCTGCCGTGTAATAATAGCGTTATTTAGGGCCTGAAGTCCGGCATGTTTTAGGGCAACGCAACGACTTTCCCAACGATCTAGGGACGAGCACCTGTGAAAGTAAATTTATTTGTGCACCTGGGATTTTTATGTGATAGGTAGCAGACGAGCAGGCGGATCACCTGATGGTAAGCAATTGCCGCCTACTCATGGACACTTGCAACACCAAATTAAATTAGTAAATTTATCCACGAATGATACTTTCGTTAGCCTCTAATCTGTGTTAGGTAGACCTAACACAGATTAGAGGCTCCCCACTCAGTCTTTTCTCTTGCTGATCATATTATTTCGTTCAGTTACCAGAAAGAGAAAGAAAAGGTAGGTAACTTACCTTTTCTTTTTCTTTCTGCCACATATTCTGGTTATGGTGCTAAAGTCGATGCTTGCGCAGGATTCCTCCACAGACAGAGCCTCTTGTTTCTTCAAGATCTCGTCTTGTATCCTCTTTTTGGTTCTCTCGAGTGCTTTCGTTTGCTTCTCCAATTCTAAAATCATGTTTTCAAAGTTTTTCTTTTCGCTTCGTAGGAAGTTGTATTCCTGTAAGAATAGCAGTCAATTGGATCTTAGCATATGAATGGTAAAGTCAGACAATGAGGGCTAGCGGGTGAGAAAAATCCGATAGAGTGCGTACTGTTAGGCTGAGGTCCAACTTCAACGTCATTGGTTGTTTGGTGACATTTCAAATAAAAAATAACCAATCACCGTGTAGATGGGCCTCAGTTTTACAGTACGCCATCTAGCGAATTTTTCTCACGCGACAGCCCCTATTAATTAGTAGGACTTACTTACCTATTTACTGTTTCAGCACGGCTCGGCCGCATGCTTCCTACTGTCGTATGGAATAACGCTGTACCTATTTGGTTTGAATTGAATAAATAAATAAAATCCTCCACCGATAATCGGCTACGGTGGCCAATCTTAACGATAGTGTTCAAATGTGTGCGCAAACGCTGGAGCACTCTCTATTCCCTTACCCTCTTATTTGATGGGACACCAATGTGACACGACCGAAGAGAGATCGGGCGCAAGATCAACGGCTTAACGTGCTTTCCGAAGCATGGGGGCAATGACATTCCATAGGTGAAGATTATTGCATGGGGGTATAAGACCGCCAACTTCCGGACTTCGGGCTGACACTGAGAATTTCTAAACAGAAATTACTCAGGTACAAATGTTTGGCCCGCCCCGGGATCGAAACCGGAACCCCAAGCGCAGCCGTCGCTTTAAAAGTGTGACCCACTACCCAATGGCGCCACCGAGGCAGTGCGCTTTGGATACCTTCCTACCTCATTTGCCTATATTAATCTTGAAACAGAACCTGTTTTATCGCAGTTTCCACAACATCCGTCATAGGGCACAGAGCTCCAGGCCGGCTGGCATCCCTGGAGTGATCCTCAATCTCCCGTTCAATCCTCTCGACTACCACCCTGAGGGCGTGATGCTCATAGTGAAGAGCAGCCACGGCTTCGTCCAGCCGCTTAGACAGGTCTTCGAACACCCAGCGCCAAGATGCTATGTCGGCTATTCTATAGTATGAAAATACAGATACTATCATTGAACATTTACATCCCTTTAACCACGTCTTCAACAACCATTCTGAACATTTTGTTCTACGACTTTTGAAAATTCGTCGAATTTTTTTCCTTCTCACCTTTTACTTCTAAAAATGTTTTAAAATATAGGTACCTATGCGACTTTTAAAAGTCATAGAACAATGAGTGAATGGTTGTTAGAATACGTAAAAGGGCTGTATATGTTCATACCTACATAGTACATTATACCTATGCCCTGTATTTGTGATGACGTATAAGTAAACAAGTGACCTGTTCGATAAGGTTATACTTAGGTACTTATGACAATTCGCCCGAAAATAACTCGCTCGAGAATTTCAAGATTTTTTGGCCGGTCACTGCAGAGATTTTAATCGTCACTCACTGTTCTGATCTAACTTAACCAATATTTTTGTAATGATAATAGTGACTAAACTCTACTAAACGAAAGAACTTTGGTAAAGTTGGGTTAGAGCAGTGACGTGGTGGAAAATTCGTCAACCGTACCTACATCCAAATATTCGCGGCACACTAGGTATTTTCCACTGTTTAAGTCTAAATCCAATGCAATAAGGTCAAGAAGAGATCGATATTACCGGTCAGCTGACATCGCTAACATCGCTTACGGTCAGCGAATTTCAGTTTTATCCAGATACCTTAATTACTTAATATTATTTCAAATATTTCACTTGTATTTGTTTAGACTGACATTTGGTAGGGTAGTTATACGCTAAAGGTCGAGCCCTTTCGATCCCCATCCTGGACAAACATCCGTGTGGTGAACATCTGTGTTTGTTTAGTGTCTGGATGTAATATAATTTTAAATATTATATTTGTGCTTCCTCTGGAGTCTGATATCTTTCCCAAGAACAAAATCGCATCTGCTATGTTTTTACTTAGCAGATACAATTTTGTTCTTGGGACCCGCCCGTCAATCTGTAACAAAGTGCTTTAAGCTTACGAAGTCAGGCCAATGTATGAGATGTTGTGTGAATTCGTTTCAATGGTTTGAGCGCCGGTTGATGACGACCCGTTTGGCGCAATGGTTTGAGCGCTTGAGACGTAAGGGTCGCGGGTTCGATTCCCGCACCAACACAAATGTTTGTTGATGAAACAGATATTTGTGTTGGGTCTGGGTATTGGTGGTTCCTTTCGTTGTTTCTGGTTTCCACAGCACAAGGGAAACCTAGATTTGGGACCAGGATAATGTAGATATGTGATGTTGTCTCAATTGATTAATATTATATTATACCTACCATCGAGGTCGACGACAAAAAATATAGTTTAGCTTACTCACCTATCTTGCAAGCAAGCTTTGAACTGGTATTCATTGGTTTCCCTCGCAAAGCTGTTAATCATCACCAACTCCTGGCTCTCGTTCAGCTGCGCAACCACCTTCGCGTTGAGACCGATCATTCAAAGACCGAGATCCTCCACGCCACCAGGGCACCCACAGTAACCGTCTTCGGAGAACATGCTTAACTGCTTATCTCTCGAATCCCTAGCCACGCTGTTTTCAGTTCTCCTAATGCAGTTGCTTCTATTTAGTCGTTAAGGGATGATATACTTTCTTTGTAGAATGGTAGTTATGTAAAGTCATAACAAACGTAACAAACAAACATAATGCTTTGACAGGCTTTCACATACAGCTGTGTTGTGACATTTTGATGACGTCCAAAAATCTCCCCAAATATAGATAATATTTTGGTCATAGGATTGAAAAAGTTTAGTTAAGTTTAAGACCACTTTCACTCGAATGCACTGACTATAAAATAAGGCACTGACTGACATTATTATAAAATAGCAAAAATAGGCAACATTTTGCGTGATGACAACGCGATGGTGGGAACAAGATGGGAAAGTTAATCTTTAAATTCAAAAATTTACCAAAAATAGATTACTAACTACTCTTTCTGAACAAACTTTACAAATCTTAAAATGGATTAAAGAATTAATGAAACTAAAAATATAAGTTATTTTTATTGGACACAAAACAGTGGTAATAAAACTTAAAACTAAGTAGTTATTACATGAGTAATGTACAACAAAGGCGGTCTTATCTCTATGAGCGACTTCTTTCAGACAACTTTTGGCCTTTAAATTATATATTAAAGCTAGTAAAATGTAGGAGGTCTTGTCGCTAAAAAACGAAGTCATCCATATCCTTACTTCCTTTCTAATATGTATTATAAATGCGAAAATCACTCTGTCTGTCTGTCTGTTACTCTTTAACGCCAAAACTACTGAACGGATTTGAATGAAATTTGGTATACATATAGTAAGTAAGTAAATAGATTAGACCCTGAGAAAGAACATAGGCTACTTTTGATTGCGTAAGGGGGTGGGGACGAAGTCGCCGGTAACAGCTAGTTCATTTATATGATCGAAGCATTTTCCCTTAATATTCTTATTCTACATTATAATATTGCCAGTAGGTTTCTTTCAGCACCCTGTGTACTGGGCGTAGGATGATGAAGTAAACCAGCTCTGCCACGCTCATGATGCTGAAGCCCAGGAACAGGCTGAGAATGCCACCAATAGCACCTAAACACAATAAAACTTATTTACAAATTAATTAAATAAATAAATAAATGCGCCAGAAAATCAAATAATCAACATAGTCTCAAACTAGGGAAACCCCTGTACTATGAGTACCAGATGACGATAATAACTGGAGCGTCAACCCAGAACACCCAAGACAACTCAGAAAATGTAGTTTCCTAATTAATTTGACCGGGAATCGAAACCGGGAACTTTCGCGCTTCGGGCGAACACCTTAGCCACTGCGCCATCGAGACCGTCAAATAAGTTTTTAATGCCCCGTTGGTCTAGTGGTGAAGTACCGGGATCACTGGTCCGATTCCCGGGTCGAGCAAAAATCTCACGACAGGAAAGGTCTTAGATTAAGTTACCTATTATAGTCCGCGTATGGAAGGGCCCTGCCCTATGTTTCAAGATTAAAGTTAAATAAATTCTTTACTAACTAAAGAAGTACATATGTAGTAGGATACTTCATCATCATCATCATCAGCCTGTTGCAGTCCACTGCTGGACATAGGCCTCTCCAAATGCTCGCCACTTTGATCGATCTTCGGCTACTCGCATCCAGCTCCAGCCACCCCTCTTGCGCAGATCACCACTCCATCTGGCCTGAGGTCGTCCTACACTACGTTTACCGAGACGCGGTCTCCACTCCAGAACTCGTTTACCCCAACGGTTGTCAGTTCTGCGGCAGATATGGCCAGCCCACTGCCACTTCAGCTTGCTAATCCGGTGAGCTATGTCGATAACTTTGGTTTTGGTTTGGTAGGAACTTACTTACCAGCAAAATAATAGTCATCATATTGCGCATGACGGTGCTGGCCCAGGAACATGTCATCGTAGAAATGTACGTTGATTTGTGTCATTTCACCCCTTTAATAAAAATAATGTCAATTAATTAATAAGTACATTTTCAAGCATAAATCGAATTGGTTGCAAAATATTAAAAAGGTTGTACCTACGTTTTCTTTACTTTTCATACCGCTCCCAACCAAAATTCAGCATCAACATTTTTTCCCGACTTTTACCATTGATTTTAAACGAATTTATCAAGATAATAGTGGCCCGCCCTCACTTCGCTTCGGGACCGTAATTCAGAAATGAACTAGTAGATGGCGCTGTGTCCAATTACATCGCGCAAGCGTTTCGTGTTTTCGGTTTACCTATAAGCCTTATCGTTGTCTATAGAAGTTATCTCTTTATAAATAGTATAGAAGAAGATAGAAGATTAGAGAAGTTATTACTTCAGAGAACCACTGTCAAAAAGCGGGTCATATCAAGAGGATATAAATCCGTACCTTCTCAATATCCTTTGACTTTTAGAAGAATCCGTTGTTTTTATAAGAAAGAAGGGTTATATTTTTCTGGGTTGTATTTTCACCTACTTACTTTTTTGGGTTCCCCCAAGCCGGTGGCGGATCCCCTGGCCCTTTTACTAGGTCGGAGTAGTAGACCTGGCTGCGGTAGATGACGTCATTGCATGAAGGGTGGCAGGAGGCTGGCTCGCCAGACACCTTGCCTTCTTCACACTCTTCGTAGTATGCGTAGATCTGTTGTTTTTCTACTTTACCTGGTATATAAAAATAAATAAACACTTAAGTACAAAAACAAGTTAATAAGTTAATAAACTGAAATCACATCACTACTTCTACTGATCAACAATATAATTACTATATATAGGTACACACATAATCTTATTAATAATTATACATAAATAAAACACTGAAACCACTTATAACCTAGAAATAAAATTATAAGACACACAATCACACATCAACGCACGCCCACTCACCCACATGAACACACACTCAAACACACACACACACACACATACACACAGTCACACACACACATACACACACAGTCACACACACAGACACACACAAAAAACAAAAAACATAGGTACTAATTAAAACATCCTTACCTATTCAATATATTCTGTGTAAACAATGGGAAAGAGCAAGTCAACCCCAACACAATTATTGTATTACTTACCGGGGAGACTTCATTATATTGAGCAATAAAACTATGTATTTTCATTTCATTTTCATATAAATTTTTGACAAATTACAACTATTACATAGTGGAATGACTACAAATAGGCACTAATTAAGTAGTGGCGCGGTGGAGTGCAAGAGTGCTCAGCACACGTAATATCCGCGCAAATCTCTCCAGATATGGCCAGTATAACCGTTGTGATGGTATGGCCATGGCGTGGTGACGGGGAAAACGGACGAACCTAACAGGTTCGTCCGTTTTCCCCGTGTCTCACCCCGAGCCTGGACTTGCCGGGAAAAGTGGTTGGGGTTTTAGTGCGTATGCCTCTGGTTAGCAGAGGCCTAACCCAGAGAAGAGCCCCACACTACCCGGTCGCCTCCCAGCGGCTGGGTGTGCATAAGGCAGCATTTCCCCATCGTCACCAAAAAAAAATGGCATGGTGATTGTTCCCTTGTTGGTGATTATTATATACTTAGAATAGAATATGTTGCATAACAGATTTAGCTTATGCTAAGAAAATGGTATTGCCACTCAGCAATAATATGTCACTGCTCAGAAGGCAATGACGCTGGCATTTTGTAGCACTAGTCAGAGTGAGGGCGCTACATTCTTGTTTTTTAATCTAATAGACTTACTGCTGCACTCAAAGACGTCATTTAACCTTATGCTCATTATCTTGATAAAATTAGGATAGTCTTTATGTCGATTAAAATGAAGGTCAATATTTTAATTGACAATTAAGGTTTAATTAACGTCTCTGAGTGCGACCGTTAGGTAGTAATTAATGTGGGACCTACCTTTGACGTCATCAATACACTCAAAATCCTTTTTGGTCGAACATATTGGCTCCGAAGCGACTTTCCCTTAAACAAATAAGTAAATAACTTTATCTAATACTAGCTTCTGCTTGCGCCTTCGCTCGCGCCCCTCACTTCCCTAAAATTGGGTTAGAAAGGGGCAAAAAGTAGCCCAATGTTACTCCTCTTCAACTATTTTCACTTAAAAAATCATGTCAATTCGTCGCTCTGTTTTGCCGTGAAAGAAAGACAAACACACATACAGACAGACCGACAGACACACTTTCCCATTTATATTATTAGTATGGATTGAAGTCTTTCATAGAAGTTAGGCATACTCAAATCGACGGTCCCTACGTATAAACAGACATGTCCAAAATGGCAAAAAAATATTATTGCATAAATGGCTTCGGATTGCCTTTACGCTCATATCCATATAAGATTTTTTTTAAAATATCATAAGGTTAGCTCAGTATACAAATCGTATAAAAGGACAAGTATAATCATCTAGTCAAAAGTGGGCCGTAGACACAGTTATGTATACATGTCGTCAAATACTTCGTTTGAAACCTAACCTGTAAAGGTGAGAGAACGAATTAAAAGCGGTCATGTCAGACATGTCCGTTTATACTGCAAACATTTTTTAAAGTATATGGGACATATCTGATATGACCGTATTTACGTCGGGTTTTTTACTACTGTAAATAAATTGATTTATCTATACGTAAACTCATTAATTTTACTTAAAAATAAATAACTTAACACAGAATAAACAGTTTTTAGTATCAACTAAGTATTTGCAGTCATGTCTTACATGGCTGTTTGTACGTGTAAGTAATCAATATATTTACGGTTATGTTTTCATTTACGTTTAAGTTTTTCAAATATGGTAAACATGCTTCAATCTCAGACACAAGTTTGTTTCGGTTCTCGATGACGTTTTCCCGAGAAATGTTGGCGCGGCCGGTGTAAAACGCATCGCCCGTACTGTCATCCGCATAGCAATGAATATCGCGTAAACGCAGCATATCATTGATATGAAGAAGGAACAGCGTGGGCGATAGCACACAGCCTTGCGGGACTCCGGCATTTATGGACATAGTGTCGGAGCATTCACCGTCAACTAAGACCTTGATGCTTCTATGTTCCAAAAAGCTAGAGACCCATTAACATAATTTCTCTTGAAGCCCATAGGAAGGAAGCTTTGCGAGAAGCGCCTTGTGCCAGACCCGATCAAAGGCCTTCGCAATGTCCAGCAGACTAACCGCCAATGCCTCTCCCTTACTCTCAATCGCCTGGCCCAACGGTGAGTCAGGAAAGTCAGCAAATCACCAGCTGACCGACCCTGGCGGAAGCCGTACCGTCGGTCGCTAAGCAACTCTTGACCCTCGAGATACCGAAGGAGCTGGCTGTTAATTACGGATTCCATAACTTTTGAGAAAAGGGATGTTATGGCTATCGGTCTGTAATTGGACGGATCTGAGCGGTCGCCTTTCTTGGGGATCGGATGCACTAAGGCCGTCTTCCAGGACGTCGGGACTACGCCAGAAGAGTAGGAGAGCCGAAAGAGTCGCGTGAGTACCGGTGCCAACTCCGGAGCGCACATCTTTAGCACAATGGGTGTGATTCTATCGGGCCCACTCGACTTGTGAACATCTAGAGACATGAGGGCTGAACGCACCGAGCGTTGGTGGAAACGGATGTCGGGCATATACCCTCCGCACTGCGGTATACTCGATGGTACCTGGCCCCCATCATCTAAAGTCAAGTTGAACGCAAAGAGTTTGCCCAGAAAGTCGGCTTTCTCTTTTACGCCATGGGCCAACGAATCTTTTCCCGTGCGCAAAGGAGGAAAAGACGGTTTGCAGAAATTACCTTCGATTGCTTTGGCGAGAGGCCAGAACGCACGTGTTCCCGAAGAAAGACGTTCAAGTCTCTCGCCAATAGGGTATTTGACAAATCTCGATTTAGAAAAAAATATTTATACTTTTCCAAAATACTGGTAAATGAGAACCAATGGCCAACATTTTCAGTTAAAAATACAACGTCTAGCTGGTTTTATGAGCATTCAAAGTTTCATGGGCAAGTCCATTTTTAAAGTTTAAAATTAAAAAATAATAATTATATCATTGAACTACCCGTACATTTTTCACCAACTTTTATTATGAAACCATTTACATAAACGAAACATTTGATATAGCTACCAAACAAAATTTACTAGACGCGCATACAAGATACGGGCGTGTGACGTCACTTGCCTGTAGCCATTTGTATAGAGCGTTTTTGGGCTTGCCCAAAATATGTGCTCTTAAAGTTGTGATATCTCAGGTGATTCAAATCAGAATCGAGCAATTCTTTCAATAATGTTTCTTAAATTGAGAGGTCTTTTGATTAAATACATAATTTTTTTTTGTCAAATACCCTATTCTACCGATGTGCACCGACTTCGCTCGTGCAATGTCTCTTTTGAAGGAACTGGAAAGCGAAGTTGTACTTCTTTTTGAGCGCGCTGGTATTTTTCATCCCCCGTCGCCACCGCATCAGCCCAGGCTTGGTAAGCTTCCTGCTTCTTTACAAGTAGCTTTTCTGGAAGATGAACTAAACCAGGGCCGAAATCTGCCACCGATAGGAACCACAGACGACGGAATGAAAAGTTCCATTCCCTGCAGCACCACATCGGTAACAGAGTCAGCAACGACGCTGGGATCATCCGGCAAGAAGCACACCTGCCTCCAAGGGTAGGATGCAAAAAAAGACCGCATTCCATCCCAATCTGCTGACCTATAGTGCCATAACACGGCGCCCGCGTTGCTTTCCGCGGTCGAGCCAGTCTGTGAGTGGCACTATACTAGGGACAAGGCAATGGTCCGAGGAGCCCAGTGGAGCAACAACGGATACGTTGTAGCCGTCCGAGTGAGAGGTCAACAGAAGGTCCAACAGTGAAGGAGCATGGCCTTCCACATCTGGAATTCGTGTGGGCGTGGTAACCAGTTGTGTCAGTCCGTTTGCAAGAGCGAAGTCGTGAACAGATCGACCTGCGTAATCAGTTTTACTGGACATGAGCCATTCGGCGTGGTGGGCATTAAAATCGCCAAGGAGGATGATTTCCGCAGAGGGGATCTGCTGCTGCACAATGTCCGAAGCCACCTGGATGCGCTCAAAGAGTCGGTCAGTTTCGGTGTCACCGCTATGGGACCTGTAAAGGCACGCATAAACGCGAGGGTGGTCGTCGCTGTCTACACGGAGCCATAAGATAGATAGGTCCCGACCTTCAAGATTGCTGAGGCGACGAGAGCTGATATCGTCTCTGACGTACAAACACACTCCAGCCCTAGGTAAAAAGGAATGTTCTAATCCATACCCAGGGTACCCAAATAAAAAAGAGTATAATATTTAAGTTGATATTATTCAGCTAATAAAGCTAAGTAAATTAAGATAATTAAGCTACAGTGGTGATTTTGACTGTGATTTCTAATGGTAAATTACTTCCTATTTCAGAAAAAATTAAAAAAATACATAAATATTGTTAAGAAGATAACTTATGTAACAATATATCATTTGATTAAAACTTGTTTTATTCATATACCCAATATTATAACAAAATCTTGGTTTTATTAAAGGACATGTCTTTTTTATACTATGCCAGTAAGTAGGCCTACGCTTATTTAGTTTGTACCACGTATAAAAAGACATGTTACTATGAATGCATTCTGATCTTAACATATAACTGTAAATATATTTTTACGGATTGCTTTTGAAAATTAAGTCATAATTACACATTCTCGTAAAAAAAAAATTAAATTCGTATTGAAAACCGCCATTTGTTATTCCCGCTGTATAAACAGGCATCTTAGATTTGTCCGACTTGACTTTTTTTTAATGACAGACTCGTAGTTTTATTAGGAAATTGTGATAAAAATACATATGTTTCAATACTGCTAAAAGCGTTCTAATGCTAATAAAATATTAGTGAAAAGATATATTAATAATTTTGATTTACATTTTTTTTCAGAGCAAAATGACCTTAATTCCGCTCTCCTGTAAACCTACGTTTTTGACATGTCCGTTTATACGTAGGGGACCGTCGAAATATATTATTCCGGTAAAGTAAACTTACTACAAGTGACCTGCCATATCTAGATGTAATATTTGAGTGATTATATTAAATTATTAGATCCAAGGCACCGCTAGCACTGCCCTAAATTACGGCACTGAGTGTAAGTAATATATACTGATTCATAATCATGTAAAGTAAACTGACAGATGTCAATGTGTCATCCGCATACATTATCACTCAATTTGACACATGCAAAATGTCAAAATGCATAGAAACTTGACATTTTCATCTGTCAGTTTACTTTAGGTACATGATTATGAATCAGGGTATAGATGAAATCCGAAGGAACTTACGAGGCCAGTTATACAGCGTACAATTGCACTCTTTCTTCGACTCTTTAACAAAAAGGTTGTGTTTGCAGTTGCTGTCCGTATAGAACTCGTAATAGTCCAGTTTCCTCTCATTCTGGAAGAAGCACTGCCTCTGGTCTGGAGACAGCGACCTCAGAGCTGAGTCTGTCTTGTATGTGATGGGGGAAACTTCTATGGTGGTCATCCGATCCATGGGCAAACGTAAAACAGTGCTGGTGTAGACGTGGTTCGTTGGAGATCTAATTAAGACCTGGAATTGTTTGAGAAGTATGAATAAGGAATTATTGTATAGGATAAATAAGGATTTTTTCATGTATCCTATACAATATACACCATTAAATTTTAGTTGTTTTAATCCCGAAGCACTCATAATACGTCACACGAATAAAGCCCCTTTAGCATGTTAGATCATCAAAATAGGCAAAATTAAAATTAGCGGTTCCATACATTAATGCCCGGTAAATATCCTTATTTGTATAGAACAGCAGCTGCTTATTTTAATGATCTAAGATGCTAAAGGGGCTGTATTCATGTTACTTATTATAAGGGCTTCGGGATTAAAACTACTAAAATTTATAGGTTGTCTATCAGTAACTAAGTCTATGTAAACTCTTTTGTAAAAGTAGGACTATTGGGAATCTTGTTTAACTGGTAAGTCTATTGGGAAGGAATTTCTCAGTAGTCCGATTGGTAAGACTACGAGGTAAGACTACTGGGAATAGGGGGCATATTTTTTGCATCATCAGAAACTAACCGTAAATCCTCTGCTGTTTCCATCACAAACGTCTTGATGCTCACTTGCGTTCAGGTACAGCTCCACCCCAAGTCCGTTCTCCTCGCCGGAGACCATGACCCTGAAGGGTTTCATGTCAGGTTTTGGAGGGAACACCTTTGGGTATCCTATGTCCAGTCCCCACTCCAAGTCGGCCCATGCCGCCCGTCTATCAAAGCTGCGCTGCCAGGATATGGTGTCGTTTTTCCTGCAATATGCATTTTAATAAGTAAGTAGGTATATATGAGTTAAACAGGGGATGACACCAGATAAAAGATGATAAGAGTACTATCTAGTCATCCGACAAGGTACTTCTAGAAAAATTAAAACTTTTAAGTCCTGTGAGATGCGAGTCTAAGTAGAATTACTTCTACTTAGACTTGCATCTCACTATTTTTAAATCATGTACAGGACATGATTTAAAAATAAGTGGAAAGTTGACGCTTTAGAGCAGCGGTCGTCACACTTTACTGCTCAAGAGCCACACATAACAATGTGAGCACTAAGGTCCGGGCCGCAATATATGTGAAGTACGGATGTGTAGCTAGTATTCATTAAAGGAATCTACTTCACCGCGGGCCGCACGACTAACGCCCGCGGGCCGCAGTTTGACGACCACGACTTTAGAGCCTGCTTATTAAGCGTAAACAAGTTCCGTAGCAGACCATTTCGGGATTTGGGGGTTTGATAAGAACAATGAAGCGATTGCCGTCTGATCTTCGCAAACCTTTAACAGGGAAAATGTATAGATTTATTTTATATATTTGATAACTATGATCTAAACTATTTATAAAAAGATAAATTCTAGAGACACCGGCAAACCTTATAAACAAACCGAAAAGGCGAAACACGAGCGAGATACAATCAACATCCAGCGCCATCTATTGGTAGAAAGTGGAACTACTGTTCCGAAACGAAGTGAGGACGGGCCACTATGAAGAGATAAAATGGACAACAAACAAATCTTATATAACTCACCAAAAAAGCAAAATGCTAGCGCGATACAATCGACATCCAACGCCATCTGTTGGTGTGGTATAGAACTACTTCCAAAACTACATCCCAAAACGAAGTGAGGGCAGGCCACTAGTTATGGGATAAAGAGGCAAACGTTGGCAAAAGTTGTGAGGTGATGTAATAATAAAGATCACCTTGCCTTTTAGACAATTGTGGGAGAGCCATGCTTCGGCATGAATGGGCCGGCTCGACCGGAGTGATACCACTGCCTCACAGAAAACCGGCGTGAAGCAGCTCCTGTGCTGTGTTTCGCCGAGTGAGTGAGGGTACCGGAGGCCCATCGGGGGGGAAGGAGATAAAAGGTTAGCAGCGCACTTGTGACTCCACTGGTGTTGCATGTGTCCATGGGCGGCGGAAATTGCTTACCATCAGGTGATCCGCCTGCTCGTCTGCTACCTATCACATAAAAAAAAACCAGTAAAAATCTATTTTCTAAAATGACTCACATCCCGTTCAAAGGCACACTGTTGAAAGCATAACAGAGGCCGTAGTCAGTGAAGATGGGTCTGAAGAACTTGTCGCAGCACTCCTCGGTCACCCACGTGGTGTCGTGCTTGGCAGGCCAGTTGCATCTCTTGACCACGTCTTTGCAGCTTGGAGCACCCTGGACACAAAAGTTAAAAGGGTTACTACTCCATAACCGTATTCACCGTGGCAGTATTCAGACCGGTATACCTTCAAACTGTGGGAGAGCCACGCTTCGGCATGAATGGACCGGCTCGACCGGTGTGATACCACTGCCTCACAGAAAACCGGCGTGAAGCAGCCCCTGTGCTGTGTTTCGCTGAGTGAGTGAGGGTACCGGAGGCCCACCCGGGGGGAAGAGGATAAAAGGTTGGCAGCGCACTTGTAACTCCACTGGTGTTGCAAGTGTCCATGAGCGGCGGCAATTGCTTATTATCAGGTGATCCGCCTGCTCGTCTGCTACCTATCACATAAAAAAATGACGTCAGGATCAGGATAACATTTACCAACTACTTTTCTATCCTACTCCTGTTTAAAGATTCTGATGTCAATTACGGAGTAAGGTGAATTTTTAGACTCACGGTCATGACTTCTCAATAAGAATAACCCATCGGTCTTAGTACCCTTACTTACGTAAAGTATGTTAGGCTGGAGGCCCGCCCTCACTTCGTTTCGGCATATTAGTTCCACACTCTACAAATAGATGACGCTGGACGTCGATTACATTGCGCAAGTGTTTCGACGTTTCATTTTAGCTACAAGCCTTATCGTTGTCTATAGAATTTACCTCATTATAAATAGTATAGAAGATAATAATAATATAATAAAGAAGAAGATGGATAGAGGATAGAATAGAAGATATAGAAGATAGATATTTCCAGCCAGTCTTTTCAAGTTCTTTGAATAATATTTTTTTTACACATATGTTATTAGAGTAAAAGCAAAAGGGCGCAACTCAAATGAACAGATAGGTACATAATATTGAGTTACTCACATTTAGAATGAACTTCTGTAGCTGATCAATTTGAGTAGAGGTCAGGCGATTCTCCAACGTTTTATTCTGATACAGCATACGTGGACAAACCAGAGAAGCGTAGAATTCTTCAGCGCTGAAACGAAAGAAAGAAATAAGAATAGCTATAGTATTAGCGTCTAACAGATAAGTGACACATCCTAGCGGTACTCTAATAAGATATCGGTAAGAGAATCATTTTTGTTGAAGCATTTGTGTACATACGGAATAAATTTACGCGAAAATTGTGCCCGTGCTCTACCAAAGGTGCGAGTTGAATAGACGATTGAAAGGAAAAACGATAATTGAAAACTAAAGCTAAAAAATACCAAAAATAAGGCCTAAAGAAGCACACACAGGACCGATCTGTGTGGAGAACTTTGGGGGAGGCCTATGTCCAGCAGTGGACGTCTATTGGCTGAAATGATGATGAAGCACTCTGTTTTAATTTTTCTTTTTGCCACAGGGGTGGCAATGTTTAACATCCATTTTGGATTAAAAAAAAAGAAAATTGTAACGTGTACCGTTCTAGCATCAAAACGTTTGCAAACGACATCTTCACGTGCAAATGTGGGCACAACACCACCGTTGGGAAGGGCACAGCCCAGATCGGCGTGGGCAAGGAGTCGATCACGTTCACGAAGGGGGTGGAGGTCCACTTGCAGAACAGCTTGATGATGTTCACGGCGCAGAAGGCGACGCTGATCACCACGATGGCTATCCAGGTCGCGCGCTCGCGGTGGCTGAAGGTTGGCTCAAAGATGTACCTGCAATATTGCATTCTCAGAATACCAGTGGCTTGGCGTTTCAATATGTGACACGCAAAGTCGTATTATACTGAGCGGAGACCATTATGGTACCAAAATTATTGTTACGAATTAAGTCTTCTGTTTTTATAATGTTTAAATGTTAGTTTTGTATTTATTCTGTTATTTTGTGACTGCCTCGTACGCCAAAAGCAGCTTCGATCCCCATTCTCGACAAACACTCATATGATGAACGCTTATGTTTGTTCCGTGTCTGGGATTCTGGGTGAATGACACCTTGTTGATAGAAGTTTAAGTACCGGGTCGTGATCTCGGGTTCCCAGCGTTCGATTCCCGGGTCCAGCAAAAGTTTCGAACATAGCTCAGGTTTGTGAACACCAAGCGTGGTGATTAAGCCTAATCCCATCATAGCAGCCATGACTTGATTTTATCTGTTGCCTGTAGCCTTACTATGAGTTTGAAATACTATCCTCGCTATCGAAAACTATCGCTTTGTCTCTTTTATTGCGATGCATTTGAAAGAGACATAGCTATAGTTTACGTTATGCCAGTTTTAGATGTCAACTCATGGTAGCGCTACTGATATCCGTAACATTACGAGATCAAGATTGGGCACTTGTGACTCTACTGGTGTTATAGTCTATGGGCGGCGGTAATCGCATCCCATCAGGTGGTCCGTCTGCTCGTCTGCCACCTATCACATAAAAAAGATGTTCCTACTCACTTGACACCATGTAGAGTTCCTCCATAGAAGAATTGCTTAATCCCAACGATGACTTCTTTAACCCACATATTCATCAGCCCAGTACATCTCGTCTCGCTACTGTAGAGTCCTCGAATGGGCTTTTTGACTTTCAGCATATCGGGGCTTATGTACTGGAAATCCTTTTTATAGTGATCTCGAAAGTAGTTGATGTGAGAGATGGAACCTGTTTCGGATACTCTGTGGTTCTCTTGTCTCTTTGATTTCGACATTACCTGAAATATAAGCTCTTAAGCTTGGATTAGGCATCAGTCTCCCACAATAACATCTTCTTTTACTAAATTACTGTTTTATACTTACTGGTTTGTTAATTGTGGTGAGAAAATAAAGAAAGAAAACTATTATGAAATTACGAATGGCCAGGGTTGAGCGTGAATGGATGTGGCTAAAGATAGAAAAAGACACTGGATCAATGTAGAAAACTGGCCAAGTTCCGGTAACCCAATCAGGGGGGGAAGGAAGTTAAAAGGTTGGCAGTGTAGGCAGGTGTCTGTACTATACTCTGATTCATAATCATGTAAAGTAAACTGACAGATGTCAATGTGTCATCCCCATACATTATCACTCAATTCGACACATGTCATTTTCATCTGTCAGTTTACTTTACACGATTATGAATCAGAGTATAGGTGTAGCGGATGTCTATAGATAGCGGCAATTTTTTTTATGTACCTAGGTAATAGGTGACAGACGAGCAGATGAATCACCTGAACGTAAGCAATTGCTGCCGCCCATAGACACCTGCAACACCAGTAGAGTCACAAGTGCGCTGTATTTAACCAGCTTTCTCCCCAATTGGGCTACCGGTACCCTCACTCAATCTATGAAATACAACGCAGGCGCTGCTTCACGCCGTTCTTCTGTGAGGCCCTGGTATCACTGGGTCGAGCCTATTCATGCCAAAGCGTGGCCCTTACACGGTATTAGGTATTTTAATAGGTAGCGGAGTTTTTATATATAGGAAGTACCTATTAGAATATATAAGAGATTTCTGAAAGAACTTTACAAAGAAGTTAAGCTACAGAGAACTAGATGTGTAACTGTAAGGACAACTGGTTTCAGAAAAGGCAAACATTATAATTGCCTTCGTTGGAAGTGTGTCCGCAAACATTAGTACTAATTGACTCTTGCATATGTATAAGTAATTAAATTTGTCTGTTTGTGGGATTAAAAATTTTATAAGTGAAAATCATTTAGGTAACCTTTATTCAATAACGATCAAATGATCATAAAGTACATAAATATATGTTAGTAAACAATGTTTTTACCCTATGGTGGTATGAAAGATATCGCCTATATATAAGGCTTCAATGTCATGACGTGGTTTCTTTGGATCTTAAAGTATATCGGCTCGCAACATGAGCAAAAGATTTCCTTCTTTATTACGTTGTATTAATTCATTAAATAATTTATTCCAAAATTAAAAGCTTAGTAAAGTCATGTAGTTATCAGTCTAGATAATGTCCCATAGCAGGCCAAAGGCCTCCATCATAAAAATCAAGTCATCGCTACCATGATGGGATTAGGCTTACACACACGCTTGTCTAATACGGATGGTTTCACAAACCCGAGCTGCTCTATGTTCAAAAAAAAATTTTGTTTCACCCAGTAGGTAATCGAACCCGGGACCCCGAGATCAGGACCCGGTACTTAAATGGATTGACAATCTCTTGCGTGCTGTTAAATATAAGAGTTCACTTGTTTGCAAGTAGAGTCACGTCAAAAGCTAGTGTTGCTGTAAGTTGCAGCTATTGAATGCACTTAATGCTATTAGAGAATGGATGGCTGCAATTCAATCGTACATTTCAATGATCGATTGTATGCGAATAATAATGTTAATTGGTAAGAGCAATGGTAGCTCAGTGGATAAGTACGCACGTGTCCAACCCAACTAGCAAAAATTAGTTGTATAATAATATTATTTTTCAAAGGTTGGAGAAAGCTAAGCTTTAAAAAAAAATAATAATAATAATAAGTACTTACATGACGATGCAGAAGGCCGCGATACTAAACACCTGCCGCATAGTTCGAAAATTCCTACAGGACGATAGTAATTAATAAATAAAGCATTCTACACTGAAAACTAGGACTCACTTGGTTTAGGCCCGTGAGCCCAGTTTATGTTACCAAAATATTTTTTCCGAAATATTTTGAGAGAAACTAGTTTCACTAACAATAATAATAATAATCTTTTTATTTCAGAATTATAGAAGTCCTTAGAACGTTTTGTGAAAACCAATCGGTGGTGATATAAAAGGCCTAAGAAGGTTGCACCCACAAAGAAAGTGGCGCAATTATATCTCCATTTAGCGTTATAGTGGTACTGTAGCAGTATCAGGCATGACAGTTTTGGCCTATTGCAGTTGATATAACAGCAACGCAATCTCTATTTGATGATATACAAGCCCCCGAAACGCTACTAAAGTACCTTTTTGTACTGTAAAAGAGTTCATGATTCCATTACTTCACTAATATTCATCATTCATTCATTCCATTCGTTCACGCCGCTACAAATGTCTCAGTGATTTTGAAGTGAAAAAGACAAATACTTATAAATAGAGGACAAAGATATTGTGGGAAGTAAATTCAATTAATTGTCTCTTACGGGAAAAATGACGTGCGACTGTAATTTTACTGATAAACTATATATGGGTTTACGATAATATTTGAATGCCCCTTTCGAAATATTGTGCTTTTATTAAAACAACTACGAATTTTAAATCATAAACATACTTACAGTGTCCTGAACTCTACTATAGCACCATTATATGATTGATTAGACCACCATTACATGAAATTAGGGTTCCTTTGGGCATGTATACTTATTAGTCCCTAAGTATTTTGTAATAAAATTTGCTGATTTTCATAATAGAATAGTAGTCAATATGTACATATGTACCTTAGTTGTTTTTTTTTCTTTTTCAGTGCAAACTGGTTGTCATTATAGATATTGATAAGTTTTTAACTCGTAATGATTTCAAGCTACTTGCAGAAGCGGAATGGCCGTGAGGTTCGATTGAAGAAATTTGACAGATTGTAGTAACTTGATGTGCTGGCCACCGTACAAACTGTTTTAAATGTGATTTACATACTAATTCATCCTTACCAAAGCATTACATCATGTGCAAAAAAGATATGATATCTTTATTAAGTGTTACGTTTTTCTGGTGTAGGGGCTGCGGTATTATGTCTATTTATGACCACTACATCCCTGATGAATGTAATTATTGTGAATATTCTAGCAATTAGCTAAGTTGTTTCATACTACACAACACTTTTTTATTACTTAATCCATACTAATATTATAAATGCGAAAGTAACTCTGTCTGTCTGTCTGTTACTCTTTCACGCCAAAACTACTGAACGGATTTAAATGAAATTTGGTATACAGATGATCTAGACACTGAGAAAGGACATAGGCTACTTTTTGTTGCGAAAAGGGGGTTGTAAGGGGTTAAAAGGGGGGTAAAAAGTTACTTTTCCACGCGGACGAAGTCGCGGGCGGCCGCTAGTTTATTATAAACTAATTAGTTAATTAGGTACGTTGATTTGAAGTTTACACAATACCTAAGGCAAGCAATATCCCCCTACACTTCTTCATCCAATTAATTTTCCCTCTCTCACTGCATTGTGTCTATACCGCACCCCGCGCCCCGCGCCGCTGTCCCTTCCTAAGCGCTCTTTCCGCGATAAACATTGTCAGTACGTGTTGCCCCACACATTGAATAGTATGTACTTAGTCATTTTCAGATTGTATTATAAAAATAGGTACCTACTACGTTTCTTCCGGCCATATCCTATAACGAAAAGGTACTTAAATAATTATTTTATGTTACTTTGCTCCAAATCTTCATTGAAGTAAAATCTGTTTTGTACGGAACCGTTTTCGGTAATTGACCGTGCCGTTACAAAATTTCATTATCATTTAAAAGCGTTACTAGCCTACCTTTATACAGCATTACTGTGTTTTAAAAGAGAAAGGATCTCCGTTATAACACTATTTCAAAAAAATATTGTTCTATAAAAGTGTCTTTGTACCTTGTTTATCACTACGACTATAACGGGCATTGACAAACCTTTACATCACAATTTAGCTACATAAATGTATTTTGTAACTCGGCTTTATCACCATATCATTCTGTAGTAGATTTTTTATGTCCACTATAGCCTACGTCCTGTAACAATGATCTAAAAATCCACAATAACACAATATCGCCCTATACTTGAGTTTTCATCGCTACTATAACGAAAAGTCCCATTGTTGTTCCTTGAAAACCTTTATAGCGTAAATCAGCTGTATAACGGCCACCGTAAACACTGTTACAGAGTTATAGTGTTGTGTACTAGCGATATTGGAGGTTGCTATAGCACCTGACTATAACAGCTATAAAAAGTCACGAAGTAAACATTTACATCAATTCCTTATAGGACGTTTTTGCTGTATAAGCTTATACAGCCAAATAGTGTTGTCAAACGCTTTTACACAACAACCGGTCACCACCAACACCTTTATACATCGTTTACTCAGCTTTTTTGAGTTATAATGTTTGCTTAAATCGCTAAAATGCTACTTGGGGATGCCCCCGCATTTATCGCCGACTGGCCCCAAGTCAGGTCTGGTCAGTCTTCTGGTCTGCCACCTTTCATACTTATATAAAAAGTGAATAATGCACTTTAAAAAAAATACTACATATTTGTAGTCATTGACAAAACATAAGTACCTACCCAATAATAGAAACAGGATAAGGTAGGTATGTACTTTCTCGTACAGTAGGTGGAAAAAGGTAGCGAAGTTCAAGATCATCAACATGAGGTTTTATCAATACCATACAATATACCAACAATCATAAAAACTCATCAAAAAAATCTCTAGTTATTACAACTTTGGAATGGAAAAACAAATGTTGCCATCGGCAAGAACCAGTTGGAGATTTAGACTACTTTGGATAAGTTTTTGACTACTTTTTTATTGGGATCTTTCGATGTGTGGAATAAGTTTCAATTTTTAACACCGTCTGTATATTCTTTTGTGGTTCTTGTTTGACTGGCCGGATGACGCATTGGTAGTGACGCTGCCTCATACGCCGAAGGCCGTGGGTGCAATTCCCACCGTGAACAAATATTCGTGTGATGAACACTTGTGTTTGTTCAGTATCTGGTTGTTATATACAGGGTGTATCTGTGAACATTTACATCCCTTTAACAACGTGTTCTATCAACCATTCTGAACAACATTTGTTCAACAACTTTTCCTAATTCATCGAAACATTTTTCGACTCCCCATACAAAATGACCAAGTCACGTGACCAACTTTGTATGGAGAGATGAAATTTTTTTAAACTAATTTTCAAAAGTCGTGGAACAAATTAATGTTGTTCAGATTGGTTGGTAAAACACGTGGTTAAAGGGATGTAAATGTTCACACCTGTATGTATTCTGTTGCCTGATATCTGTAACACGGGTGTGTAATGTTTGATATAAGTTTAAAAAAACTAACATTCAAGCGATATAATTTCATTTCGCGTAATCTTAAATGGTATAACTCTCATTTAGTATAATAAATGTTTAGTATAAATTTAAATGGTATATTTTCATTTCATATAACCATCAATAAGTCTAACGTTCATTTTATCTATCTATTCAAATGGTATAATTATCATCCATACTAATATTATAAATGCGAAAGTAACTCTGTCTGTCTGTCTGTCTGTCTGTCTGTCTGTCTGTCTGTCTGTCTGTTACTCTTTCACGCCAAAACTACTCAACGGATTTAAATGAAATTTGGTATACAGATAATCTAGACCCTGAGAAAGAACATAGGCTACTTTTTATTGCGAAAAGGGGGTTGTAAGGGGTTGAAAGGGGGGTAAAAAGTTACTTTTCCACGCGGACGAAGTCGCGGGCGGCCGCTAGTTTAACATAAAATCGAATAATATACATCTCGTATCGTATAACTGTAATTAAACAAACATTGCAACAACCCTACTAACTACTAACAAACCTACTAGCAAGCATGCAACATGCAAGCAAGCATGCAGCATGCAAGCAGGCATGCAGCATGCAAGCAGGCATGCAGCATGCAAGCAGGCATGCAGCATTCATTCGTTTTGCGTGTGCTTCGGCGCTGCGGGAAGCCAGCCCCTCCACCCTAGCGTAATGAGCTTCAGACACCCACGCTCTCCTCCACAGGTTCGGCTTTCTGGTCGCCTTCGGCGACCAGCCTCAGCCGCTACGGAGAGCCCGAGTGCCTGGACCTATTACAGCGGGTGGGGGCTGCCTCCCTCCGCGCCTCCGCCTTATTAAATTACACTCTAGGGGTAGGGCAGACAAGTACCACGTGAAGGTCGAAGTAGGCTGAGTTGGGTTCGCCCTAATGTTTGTAAGTAAGTAATATGATTAGAATACTTTATAACCGTTTGATAACGGATCAAAAAATCGGCCCCTATCTAACAAATTAACAATCCACCCACTCAAATCATCAAAGTACACTTCTTATAATATCGGCGAGTGACCACGCTAAGCGATCCCGGTCATTCAATATTCTTTTCCCCGGATATGAAAAGCCGGATTAGCCAATTTCATTTCCGTACCTGCATTTTTATCGTCCATATTTGATGAACTAGGTTTTTCTTTTAAAGCTTTTCATAGAAAGAGAAGGTTATATCATGTTTATTTTTTAAATGATTGGACCCTCTTTTTTATGTGATAGAGTTTTCATTTTTAAGTATCAAGAGCATTGGGTGCGAGTATTCAAGTCCTGAAGCCATATTAGTAACAACTAGGATCATATTACTGAGCTAAAGGATTGTAAATGGATAAAAATAATAAAGTACTAGTTTGTCTTTTTTTTTAAAGAAAAATCTGTGTTTTACGAAGATGTTTTATTTTCAATTAAGTGCAAAATTTTGGTATGTAAGTATAACTATTCTTTTAATTTAGTGACTGGCCCGATAGCGCATTTGGTAGTGACCCTGCCTCATACGCCAAAGGTCGTGGGTTCAATCCCCACCGTGGACAAACAATCGTGTGATGATATATTTTGTGTTTGTTCTGTATCTGGGTGTAATATATTGTATTACATTTGTAAGACCATTGTTGTCACATATCCGTTATACAAGTGCTCAAGCTAATTTTTTTTTTTTTTTTTTTTTTTTTTATAGGATAGGGGGCAGACGAGCATACGGATCACCTGATGTTAAGCGATTACCGTCGCCCATGAACACCTGCAACTCCAGGGGCTTCACAGGTGCGCTGCCGGCCTTTTAGAGCGAGATATGCCCTTTTCTTGAAGGTTTGTAGGTCGTAGTGGTCCGGAAATACCGCAGGTGGCAGTTCGTTCCATATTTTTGTCGTACGCGGCAGAAAGTTCCTGGCAAAGCGCACAGTAGTGGACTGCCAGCCATCCAGATGAAATGGATGGAACTGCTGCCGCGTGGAACGATGTCGAAACGAGGCGGCAGGAATCAAACCGAACAATTCCTCGGAGCACTCCCCATGGTATAAGCGATAGAGAATGCACAAAGACGCAACATCTCTCCGCAGCGCCAAGGGGTCAAGCCGACTAGTGATATCCCGGCAATCGACGATTCGAGACGCTCTCCGCTGGATCCGGTCTAGAGGAAGAAGCTGGTACGCAGGTGCTCCTGCCCAAAGATGAGAGCAGTACTCCATATGCGGCCGGACTTGCGCCTTATATAGCTGAAGGCGATGAGCCGGAGTGAAGTACCGTCTCGATCTATTTAGCACGCCAAGCTTCTTTGAGGCTAATTTAGCCTTGCCCTCTAGATGGTCCCGGAATTGGACTTCGCTCGATATGTCGATACCAAGTATACCAATAGTGGCTGAGGCATTTAAGGGGGTGCTCTCAAAATTAGGAAATGCGACCCAAGGAATCTTTTTTGCGGTGAACGCACAAACTTGTGTTTTGCTGGGGTTGAATCGGACCAAGTTAAGTCTACCCCAATCTGAGATTTCGTTCAAACATGCTTCCATCTCAGACACAAGTTTGTTTCGGCTCTCGATGACGTTTTCCCGAGAAATGTTAGCGCAGCCGTTGTAAAACGCATCGCCCGTACTGTCATCCGCATAGCAATGAATATCGCGTTTATGCAAAATATCATTGATATGAAGAAGGAACAGTGTGGGCGATAGCACACAGCCTTGCGGGACTCCAGCATTTATGGACATAGTGTCGGAGCATTCACCGTCAACTAAGACCTTGATGCTTCTATGTTCCAAAAAGCTAGAGACCCATTCGCATAATTTCTCGGGAAGCCCATAGGAAGGAAGCTTCGCGAGAAGCGCCTTGTGCCAGACCCGATCAAAGGCCTTCGCAATGTCCAGACTAACCGCCAATGCCTCTCCCTTACTCTCAATCGCCTGTGCCCAATGGTGAGTCAGGAAAGTCAGCAAATCACCAGCTGACCGACCCTGGCGGAAGCCGTACTGTCGGTCGCTAAGCAACTCCTGATCCTCGAGATACCGAAGGAGCTGGCTGTTAATTATGGATTCCATAACTTTTGAGAAAAGGGAGGTTATGGCTATCGGTCTATAATTGGACGGATCTGAGCGGTCGCCTTTCTTGGGGATCGGGTGGACTAAGGCCGTCTTCCAGGACGTCGGGACAACGCCAGAAGAGTAGGAAAGCCGAAAGAGTCGCGTGAGTACCGGTGCCAACTCCGGAGCGCACATCTTTAGCACAATGGGTGGGATTCTATCGGGCCCACTCGACTTGTGAACGTCTAGAGACATGAGGGCTAAACGCACCGAGCGTTGGTGGAAGCGGATGTCGGGCATACACCCATCGCACTGCGGTATGCTCGGTGGTACCTGGCCCCCATCATCTAAAGTCGAGTTGGACGCAAAGAGTTTGCCCAGAAAGTCGGCTTTCTCTTTTGCGCCATGGGCTAACGAATCATTTCCCGAGCGCAAAGGAGGAAAAGACGGCATGCAGAAATTACCTTCGATAGCTTTGGCGAGAGACCAGAACGCACGTGTTCCCGAAGGAAGACGTTCAAGTCTCTCGCCGATTCTACCGATGTGCACCGACTTCGCTCTTGCAATGTCTCTTTTGAGGGACCTGGAGGCGAAGTTGTACTTCTTTTTGAGGGCGCTGGTATTTTCATCCCCCGTCGCCACCGCATCAGCCCAGGCTTGGTAAGCTTCCTGCTTCTTACGAGAAGCTTTTCTGGAAGATGAACCAAACCAGGGCCGAAATCTGCCACCGATAGGAACCACAGAAGACGGAATGAAAAGTTCCATTCCCTGCAACACCACATCGGTAACAGAGTCAGCAGCGACGCTGGGATCATCCGGCAAGAAGCACACCTGCCTCCAAGGGTAGGATGCAAAAAAAGACCGCATTCCATCCCAATCTGCTGACCTATAGTGCCATACACGGCGCCCGCGTGCTTTCCGCGGTCGAGCCAAGTCTGTGAGTGGCACTTTACTACGGACAAGGCAATGGTCCGAGGAGCCCAGAGGAGCAACAACGGAAACGTTGTAGCCGTCCGAGTGAGAGGTCAGCAGAAGGTCCAACAGTGAAGGAGCATGGCCGTCCACATCTGGGATTCGTGTGGGCGTGGTAACCAGTTGTGTCAGTCCATTTGCAAGAGCGAAGTCGTGAACAGATCGACCTGCGTAATCAGTTTTACTGGACATGAGCCAGTCGGCGTGGTGGGCATTAAAATCGCCAAGGAGAATGATTTCCGCAGAAGGGATCTGCTGCTGCACAATGTCCGAAGCCATCTGGATGCGCTCAAAGAGTCGGTCAGTTTCGGTGTCACCGCTATGGGACCTGTAAAGGCACGCATAAACGCGAGGGTGGTCGTCGCTGTCTACACGGAGCCATAAAATAGATAGGTCCCGACCTTCAAGATTGCTGAGGCGACGAGAGCTGATATCGTCTCTGACGTACACACACACTCCAGCCCTAGGTAAAAAGGAATGTTCTAATCCATACCCAGGGTAGGTAAGGTAGGACGTGTCCGCTGGAGACGATATCTGCGTCTCAGTCAGAAAGAGCATAGCCGGCTTTGCTGTCTCTAAATGGTGGTGTACAGCATTCAGGTTGGAATGTAGGCCCCTTATGTTACAAAAGTCCACATCTAGTGTGGCAGGGGGTGCCTTGGTGTTCTTGCTCTTAGCCCCAACATTAGTGGACACAGTTTTGCCCCCCCCAGAATACGAAGGGCAGCCTGGGCGTCCAAGCTCAGGCGCAGATTGTACTGAGCGTGGACGTCCAGAGAGGGATTCTCCAACGCTGGCGCAGTTGGTACCCTCCTGGGGTAACTTCTTGGTTTTCAACTGTGCCATAGGGGGGAGGGGGGTTTGGGCTTCCGGTGATCTCACTCACTCGGCGAAACACAGCACAAGCGCTGCTTAACGCCGGTCTTCTTTGAGGCCGTGGTATCTCTCCGGTCGAGCCAGCCCATTCGTGCCGAAGCGTGGCTCTCCCACGGACAAAAAGTGCTGAGCATTTGGCGCTACCCAGGGGGCACGTGTGGGTATCTAGAGCTAAAGCCCACGGACGCGCTCAGCTTTACCCCCCATATAATTAGTTCGGAGTCAGGTCAATGTATGAGATGTTGTGAGAATTTATTTAATTTATTTATAACTAGTGGCCCGCCCTCACTTCGCTTCGCGACCGTAATTCAGAAATGAACCAATAGATGGCGCTGTGTCCAATAACATCGCGCAAGCGTTTCGTGTTTTCGGTTTACCTATAAGCCTTGTCGTTGTCTATAGAAGTTATCTCTTTATGAATAGTATAGATAATAGTGCCACCCACTACCCACTGCACCACCGAAACACTCATTGATAATGGAGTATTGGGCCATACAGAAGTGAATTTACAAAGGGCTAACGACCTATATGTTATAGATAAGCATTTTGTTTTCACTGCATGCGTTTGTTTATGAAACTGACATAATATTGATAGTGAAGCAACTAATTGATATTCAATAAAACCATACTTCATTTCTTGGGTCACATCTTAATTTAACTAGTTAGGCATTTTCATTAAAAAAAAAAAAGTTTTACCCAGCAATTGACAAGACAAATACTTCATATAAACGGGACTAAACGCGACGAAAATTAATAAGTACATTCTAGCACTTACTGCTTGACGTTTCGACTGCGTTACAACAACCGTGGTCACAAGCGAACTTCAGTCCCGTTGACAAGACGCCAAAAAGAATATTTTATCATTTAGGTACAGGGCTATGATCTCGGGGTTCTTCTGAATTCGATTCCCAGGTCGGGCAAACAGTATGTTTCGACCAATCACCAATCCGCATTAGGCAAGCATGGTCATTATGTCTACCATCATAGTATATCGTAGTAGCTATGACTAATCAACTGTCCCTTCGTAAAAATTCGTAAATTTATAGTTTTTTTTAATAGATAACATCCCTGTTTTAAATATCATCTTTATAGTGAGATAAGTCTTAGAGCATAAAGAATAAACACATTATTTTTGTCAAAACTTAAAAAACTAAAAGAGTGTAGAGGAAGTACAGCCGGGACAGCCGCTTAATTTTGATGATGGAGGCCTTTGCCCTGTAGTGGGACAGTGTATCATAGAAATCAAGTCATCACTACTAACCAGTGCAGTGTAGTTCTCAAAATCTTTAAGCCACACCATTTATTTCATTTTGTCTTTAATTTAACGTTTAGGTGTCTTAACAACATTTCATTAGTGTATAACTCAGCTTTGGAAACTATTAATTGCTAATGTGTTACCTATCTATATAAGTTAAATTTACGATGTAGTATATACGAAGCTGTATGTTTCCTTAAAAATAAATAAATAAATACTATGATATGACTAGGCCACAATTAGACTTGTCACCATGCTTGGCTATGCGGCAAGTTTCAATGTAAGTATTTATTCTAAATTAAAATTCAATTTGTTCTCATGCAATGATAATTCCCTCTCTATCAGTGTTATTGACACATGTAATGTACTTCTGTATCATGTATTTGGGTAACAGTGTAAGTCAGGGGTCAGGAGATAGGTATGCGGCAGTTTTGAAGGCAACCAAACTAAAATTGTAGATCGAAGCATTTAACTTGATAATAAGTAGGTAATGATTTCAAGGCATTTGACATAATTCTTTCTATTTTTTTATGATATAGGTGGTAGAGGAGCCAACAAAACAAAAGCCAAGTGATTACCGCTGCCCATGGACACCTGCAACACCAGTGGTGTCACAAGTGCGCTGCTTACCTTTTAACCCCCTACCCCGGTACCCTCATTCACGCAGCGAAACACTGCGCATACACTGCTTCACGCCGGTTTTCTGTGAGGTTCTCTAATACTCGTACTGTCCGTCTGCCCAGTTGCGTCCAAAGCTGTCATTACAGTGGCCGGGGTACGCTTAGTCCATGATCCAGGGTTAACACAATTCACAGTCACTTCAGTAGAGTCACAAAGTGCATTTCTGACCTTATAATCAGATGCTAATAGCCTGAGACGTTTTTTGACTATACCTCTAGGTTCGAGGATTTTGGAGAATCGAATTAAATAGATATCCAGAGTATTAGGGTATTTGACTAATCTCGATTTAGTAAAAAATATTTATACTTTTCCAAAATACTGGTAAATAAGAACCAATGGCCAAAATTTTCAGTTAAAAATATAACGTCTAGCTGGTTTTATGAGCATTCAAAGTTTCATGGGCAAGTCCATTTTTAAAGTATTACAATTTAAAAAAATAATTATATTATTGAACTACCCGTACATTTTCCACCAACTTTTATTATAAAACCATTTACTTAAACGAAACATTTGATATAGCTACCAAACAAAATTTACTAGACGCGCATACAGGATACGGGCATGTGACGTCACTCGCCTGTAGCCATTTGAATAGAGCGTTTTTGGGCTTGCCTAAAATATGTGCTCTTAAAGTTATGATATCTCAGGTAATTCAAATCAGAATCGAGTAATTCTTTCAGTGATGTTTCTTAAATTGAGAGGTCTTTTGATTAAAAACATAAAAAAATTTAGTCAAATACCCTATTGAGTTGAGTTTTGAATTTCGTATTTTTTTTATTTAATTGGAATCTGATTTGCTTTATTGTACTGTCTATAGCTGTTGTTTCACTCATGTATTCTATTTCTTTGCAATAAAGAATATTTTTTCTATCTGATGCTGGTTTTGGTATATCAGCTAATTACAATAAAGCGACTGCTGTTTTCTTAAAAGGAAGATTTTTAAATATTTGAAACAAAGTATCAAGACTACTGAAGTGCGCTATAGTCGTCGCGTTGAACTAGTAACGCCAGTTACATATCATTCAGTAGTTAGATAATAGCAAACGGAGACTTAGTGCTTTGTGTCGTTTCAAACAAAACATTTAAAATACTTTAATTTAAGTAAGTGAGTGCAATTGATTTAAGTAAGTAACTTCTTTCGGGCATCAAAAAAGTGTTCGAAAATTAGTTTTTTTATGTGATCGTTTTCAGACAAGCAGACGGATCACCTGATGGTAAGCGATTGCCGCCGCCCATAGACACATGTAATACCAGTCACAAGTGCGCTGCCAACCTTTAACCCCCTTTCCCCTCAATTGATCCTTATACCCTTACTCACTCGACGAAACACAACGCAGGTGCTGCTTTACGCCGGTCTTCTTTGAGGCCGTGCTATCACTTCGTTCGAGCCGGCCCATTCATGCCGGAGTGTAGTTTTTTTTATGTGATAAATGGCAGACGAGCAGACCAATCACCCGATGGTAAGCGAGTGCCTATAAACACATAGACACTTCGGATCGGATTTGTACATAAACATTAATTTGTGGCTAGAATCTCCTTCCTTACCTAATATACAGAGTGTATCTGTGAACATCCCTTTAACTACGTGTTCTATCAACCATTCTGAACAACATTTGTTCAACAACTTTTCTAAATTCGGCAAATATTATTTTAGACTTCCCTTACAAAACGACCAAGTTACGTGACCGACTTTGTATGGAAAGATGTTTTTTATGCGAATTTTTAAAAGTCATAGAACAAATGTTGTTCAGAATGGTTGATGGAACACGTGGTCAAAGGGATGTAAATGTTCACAGATACATCCTGTATACGTATATAAACGTTATCTATCTATCTATATAAAACACGTAGGTTGATGCGCCCCCGCGAACTTCGTTTCCTCGTTTTGGCATTTAAGTGGTCTAATTTGTTCCTTCTTCGCTTTTTAATCTAATTCTACTATTCGGAGCCAAGATGAATCAAAAGAATTTACTTATATTCGTAATTATCTTTAATCTATCTTGTCTTCAGGGTAGAAGAGAAAATCCAGTTGATTTTTAGATACAAATTTTTTTTTTAAACATCACTCGTGAACAGTTTTGTAATTGGGAATTAACCGTAGGACAGCTTCGTCATGAATGGGCCGGCTTGACCGGTGTGATACCACGGTCTCACAGAAGACCGGCGTGAAGCAGCGCCTGCGCTGTGATTCATCGAGTGAGTGAGGGTACCGGATGTCGAATTGGGGGGAAAGGGGGTTAAAGGTTGGCAGTGCACTTGTGACTCTACTAATGCTGCAGGTTTCTATGAGCGGCGGAAATCGCTCACCATCAGGTGATCCGTCCGCTTGTCTGCCACCTATCACATAAAAAACAAAACGAATCCAAACACCTGTGCTGTCAGTATTTTAAAATTGGTAGAACTGTGATGTACAGTCAGCCCCACACCACAACGTGTCAAATTTCCTTAATGAGGCGTTTTCAAAAAAATAAAAATAGTTCCTAAACGCTTACTAGATGGCGTGAAAGTTACAAATATTATCTTTGACGTAGTCTTTGGTAGTAGTAACGGTATTGACATTGGGAGAACTATTTTCACCTGCTAAGCGCCATCTATTGAGATATTATTTTATTACCTTTTTATTTTTTTAAGAAAACGCCTCATTGTGCCACGGTGATTCAACCTAATGCGTAGGACAGTAAGATGAGAGTCGATTGAAGAAATTTGACAGTTTGTATAAGTACTTGGATGTCTTGTATGGCTGTACATTATTACAGAAAGCACATCACATTACATCACTAAACCACAACGGGGCGTTAAGTCCTTACGTAGGTACCTTCATAATGCAAATCATAATGTCTGAAAACCTTATACTTACTTTCAGTTTCTAGCCCGATTATTCACCTAATTCGCAGACACAAAATGCTTACATTGTCTGTTAAAAGCCTTTCATATTGAACATTTAATGGACTTCTTAACTCCTTTATCGTAAGGTAATTTACGTTGTAGCGACTTACAAACTGGTTTTGTTAGATAATGTGGGCGAATGCGATATCATCACCAGCCTATTAATAAGCCTATTGGGGCACAGGCCTACCCTCACACGGGGGGTAATGAGCGCCAGATTCCAATTTTTGATGTTAATGGAGAAATTAGAAATTGTATCTTGTATGTCACCATTCATACCAGGGATGTTATCGATATGAAATTTTGGTTACGGAGTGGATAAGGATATAAGATAGATCTAGATACTCTTTATTGCACAACACATTACGGAACTTAATGCTAATAGTATCTAATTTCCAAATACAATATCGGCGGCCTATAAGAATGATTATTATGCAGAATACGGTTATCTACGGATTGGATACGGACGTAAGATTTATTAAATACAAGATACGGTTACGAATACAGATAATATGACTACTTATTACTGATTATCCGTTACTTACGGACAATTTCGGGTACGGATATAAAATTAAGGACTTTGTATGATACCTACAGGGAAGCAATCAATTTTCACATTATTTCAATAGTAAATTACCTACTTTTGCACCAAGAGTTTAATATCTTGGCATTTAGTCTTTTAATGTATTTTTATTTATTTCCAGAAAATATGTCGGCTACCAACAAAGTCGTTTACACACTCGTAATATTACTCTCTATGGTCTATAAATGTAAGTATTTTTAATTATTTATTTTATTTTATTTAATTAATCGAACATAAATCTTGTTGGTGATCTAATAAATAAATAACACATCTTAGGTACTTGACTGAATATAATTTAGGTACCTATTGGACTGCTTTTTTTACACAGTTGGAGGATTGATCCGCCTGCTCGTCTGCTATCTATCACATAAAACAAAAATCTTTTTCAGCCACCAGCATCCAATGCTACTACTGCAACAGCGCCAACAACAGCGCATGTCTGGACGTGACGCTGTACGACGACGAGGAGCGCGCGCGCATCGTGCCGGTCGTGACGTGCGAGACCGCCATCCCCTCCCCCGTCGCCGTTGACTTCTTCTGCCGGAAGATTGTGCAGACCAGTCAGTATAAATCTATCATTAACCATAATTTATTGAGTGCTTGCGTACTAAACATCAAAACCGTATGCTTGTATGTGACGCCGAACGACGGAGAGCGCGCAGGCCAGTCCGTATAATCTATCATGTTATAGCCGCCACTTGTTGAGTGCTAGCGTACTAAACAACAACAGCGCATGTCTGGACGTGACGCTGTACGACGACGAGGAGCGCGCGCGCATCGTGCCGGTCGTGACGTGCGAGACCGCCATCCCCTCCCCCGTCGCCGTTGACTTCTTCTGCCGGAAGATTGTGCAGACCAGTCAGTATAATCTATCATAGCCGCCACTTATTGAGTGCTAGCGTACTAAACAACAAAAGCACATGCTTGTATGTGACGACGAACGACTGAACGTGAGAGTTCTCCACACATATCGGTCAAGTGCCACCCGCAGCTGAAGAGCAGACGGATCACCTCATGGTGAGCAATTGCCTCCGCCCATAGATACCAGTATAGTCACAAGTGGGCTGCCTACCTTCAACCCCCTTTCCTCTCAATTGGGCCTGCGGTACCCTCACTCACCCAACAAAACGCAGCGCGCACTGCATCACGGGTGTCTCCGTTCGAGCCGGCCCATTAATGCCGAAGTGTGGCTCTCTCACCTATAAAAGGATCGGTTGATGCTGACTTTCCATTGACAATTATCTCATTTTCATTCCAGTATTCCACTCCCACAAAAACAACGAGGTCCGGGTGACCCGCGGCTGCGGCTGGATACGTCATCACCAGGAGTGCTACTCTGCCAACAATCAGGACCACCTTAGAGCGCGTTTGCCAGTGCGCACACGACTACTGCAACGCGGCTGAGAGCGTCGACCCCACCACCGCTACTGTTCTCTTCCTGGCTCTAGCTGGCTGCTTGTATTTCTATCGCTGATGTTTACTTGTTTTTGGGTAGGGTAAGGTATTAATTAGGTTCTCTGGCAATAATTTCCCAACGCATCTCACTTAAATGCCTCATTGTTTCTGGTATCCATATCATTTTAGTTCGGTTTGACTTTGATTGCCGAGAGCGTCGACCCCACCACCGCTACTGTTCTCTTTCTCACTCTAGCTGGCTGTTTGTATTTCTACCGCTGATGTTTACTTGTTTTTGGGTAGCGTAAGATGTTAATTAGGTTACAATATAAATCATTATGCAGTTGCCAGGCTAACATTTGCTGAGACGTGGCTGCAATGGTTTCTTTGGTCAGCAATAGGAATGCTTCTCTGCCAATAATTTCCTAACGCATATCACTTTTAATCCCTCATTGATTCCGGTATCGATATCATTTTAGATCGGTTTAACTTTGATTATTAATCATTTATTACTTATTTCTATCCATATTTTTGCCCCCAAATGCCCCTCCATGACTTTGGCATCAGCGATTTTAAGGTAGTCTCCTCCGAAAAATTCCAACGACAACTTAGTTTTATAAAATGCCAAAAAAACGCGCAGAATAATTTCAAACGTAAGGGTGCGTTTCCACAAAAGCGAAGCTGCGTGGAGTTGAGCGGAGACTTGTAAAAAATTACCAATCACGTTGTTCAAAATACACATCTCATCACTGATGAGCAATGTGATTGGTCAATTTTTCAAGTCTCCACTCAACTCCACGCAGCACCGCTTCTGTGGAAACGCACCCTTATACTTTAAATAAAAACACTAAAACAGAAAAAACCCTTGTTTTTATTAAAAGGACGCTCTGATCGCTCGTCAAATACAAATAATGCAGAATGTACAACCGATATCACGTTTTGCAATTTCCGCATCGATACTAATGCAGGTACACATTGGTGGAGATAATCTCTCGGACTACAGTACTGTACCTAGGTATACATAGGGCCCGGGGTACAATTGGGGGACGGGGCCTGAGCAATAAACAAAAAAAAGTAAAGTACTTTATCAGCCTATATGCTGTGCCACTGCAGGGCAAAGGTCTTCTTCATAGAAATCAGTCATCGCTACTATGACGGAATAAGGCTTTTTACTACGCTTGCCTAGTGCGGTTTGGTGATCACAAACCCAAGCTATGTTCCAAAAATTCTAAACATACTTACTGTACAAAAAACTAAACATAAACAAAATCGTTGTAGCTAAAATCCCATCTGTCTAGTATCTGTTTTTTTATGAATTTATCTTAAACGCCCCGTTTGGCGTAGTTTAAGTACCAGGCCGTGACCTTGCGGTCCTGGCCATTACCGGGTCAATCAAAACTATTAGTATCAAAATTGTAACTTTAAAGTTGAAGGAGAATTGTTGTTTGAGTTATGTTGTTTACCTGTTAAAGTTTAAAGGATTGTGAAGGTCAAACAGCACTCGATTCATTATAATTACTAGACTCTCCAAATCCTGAATTATGGTCTAAGCTCACCCTGGGTTCCAAAGTGCCAATACGAAAGCTTTGGAAGCAACCCAGAAAAGAAATAGAAATAGAAATATTTTTATCCAGTTTATGTCCATACAGGACATTTATGATAGTCAAATATAACCTCACACCTAGTGTACCGACCATCTATGCCGGCGGGATTCGGTAGACGTGGTTTGGGTATTATTAAATGATGAAAAAAGTAAAATTTAATAAAAATACAATATTTAATGTGTAACTACGCAAATAATTACATACTACTTATCGTACAATGTCCAATAAGGTGAGGAAAATTAGAGACAATGGAAACAAAAGACTCGCGAAATTCGAAAATAGAACGTCGTTTTCTTCGAGCCATAGAATATCGTCAAATGAGGTTTGACATCGAGGTTTTAGTCCTCGACACCTAAGTTAACGTTTGGTTTACCGCCTACCGCTGATTCGGAAAGTCGACTTCTATCCGAGAAGAATTAGCAAGAAACTCCATCAAGAAAAGAAGAAATTGAGGGCCCCGGTGCCATTGCCCTTCGATAGCTGCGCCCCTGATCAGACAGGGCATGGTGACGTCACGGAACCCAGACAACCTGTAGAGCCACGGTGGCGGCCCGCGCACACGGATCGCTGTTTGCTCATTACTTATTTAACTGCAGAGTGGGTAGGGTTGAGTACAATGCGCGATTTTGCATATTAGCTTTTTTATGTGATAAGTGGCAATCAGGGGGAAAGGGGGTTAGAAGGGGCAGCGAACTTGCCACAACCAGACGCACCACGACGGATCACCTGTAGCGCTACCATGAGTTGACACCTAAAACTGTCATAACGTAAACTATTGCCCTGTCTCTTTCAAACGCATCACAATGAAAGAGACAAAGCGATAGTTTTCGATAGCGAGGATAGCATTTCAAACTCATGGTTAGGCTACTGATGGTAAGCAATTGCCGCCGCCCGTAGACACTTACAACAGTAGTGGAGTCACAAGTGCGCAGCCACGCTCTTAACCTCCTTTCTCCCCGAGTGGGACTCCAGTATCCTTACTCGCTCTGCCAAGCCCAGCGCAGACGCTGCTTCAAGTCGGTCTTCTCCGAGGCCGTGGTATCACTCCGGTTGAGCCGGCCCATTCATGCCGAAGATTGGCTCTCCCTCGGTTACTCTAACTCACTAACACAAGCAAGCGTTCTCCTGCACGAACTTATGACTGTTTGTTTGGAACGCGTTTGTTACATACATTTTCATATACGACGGCCCGTTTGGAGCAATGGTTTCAGCACCTGTTCTGACGCAAGGGTCGCGGGTTCGATTCTCACGCTCACACAAATGTTTGTGGAAAAGTTATTTATGTTGGGTCTGGGTGTTGGTGGTAAGGAACCACTGTTATTTCTGAGTGTTCGAGGTGTCTCGACAGCTCTTTATTTGGTCCAAAGTCCTGCCTACGCTTTTGAATCTAGCAAACATTGGAAGTCAAATAAACATTTTATTTTTAATTTGCCGGCGGGCAGATGATCCTCAGTGTCTGGGTCAGTTGTTAATAAAATAGCTTTATTACTTTATGCACCGAAGTATTTTTACTTACTGTATAACGCGTTAAGTTACTTTTATGTTTTCTTTGGAAATAGTTACTTACTACTTACTTACCTACTTACTACGCTGGCTCAGCGATCCATGGTAGGTCTTGGCCTCCGACGTCAAAGTTCGCCATTTTGTTCGGTCCTGTGCCAATTCCGACCATCATACACGTTTAGTGCTTTAAGGTCATTGACGACTTTGTCTCTCCAGCGGTATCTCGGACGCCCCACAGGACGGCGCGCCGTCCTGTGGTACGCTGCGGCGTCCCGTTGGTCGCTCGATCCTCTCCCATTCTCTCCACGTGTCCGAGCCAGCGTAATTTGTAAATTGTTATGGAAGGAATACCTATCCCTCTTAACGTCGTTAGACCCAAAAGCCTTTTAAAAGGCATAAAACAATTGATTTTTCCATTGTAAATTCACACAGCAACATCTCATACATTGACCTGACTCCGTACTAAGTAACTCAAGCGCTTGTGTTACACATATCAGACAACAGAGGATTGTGTCTGCTATCTGGGCCTTACAACAGGAGTCTAGTGGAGTGATTTATCTTTGTGGTTGAAATTTCTAAAGAAAGTGGGGTTTTTAAAAGGAATACCTAATAGAAATAGGTCGCTAAGCGTGGGTGTTCCCAGAGTGATTATAAGATCAAAGATTAGGAAGATTATCTTGCGTGACTTAACATCAAACTATCCACATAAGACGAACTCCTTAAATCTAAATTAAATACCTAAGGACATAATCCCACTATATTATTCATATACAATTTATCTTATTCTGTTTCATGTTTGTTACGATAAACATTAAACTTCTCAGTAACAATTTTAGTTCATAAATAAATAATTAAGTAGGTAAGTAAGTAGGTAGCATACATTTCATTGAATCCCAAAATTAAACATTACTTATTTAGTTAAGGTCTACTTAACATAACATTTATGAATGCCAAAAATATTATTATAATTAAGTAGTCAATTGCGTCAATTCATACTGAGAAGAAAATTGAATTGCGTGGCTGAAGTGGCAATGGGCAGGGCACATTGCGAGGAGAACAGACGGCCGTTGAGGTGGAAAGGTCCTTGAGTGGAGGCCACGTGCAGAAGGCCGCAGCCGTAGCAGGCCTCCCACCAGGTGGACCGACGATCTGGTAAAGGTCGCGGGAGTCCCTTGGATGCGGGTGGCACAGGACCGATCTGTGTGGAGAACTTTGGGGGAGGCCTATGTCCAGCAGTGGACGTCTATTGGCTGAAATGATGATACTGAGAAGAACCAGCAAAAAAGTCGGCAGCCGGATCATTCTCATAAAAATTTCACTACCATGGCAGTCTTCAAACCCATATACCTCCGTAATGGACATCAGAATCTTAAAATTTACCGATAAGTTACTCGTATGGAGAAGCTTAGGTCTCGTGACTTTTCTAATATAAATCCTCCAACAGATCCTATTAAGCTTCGGCGTCCAATCATAACGATCAGCAACGTATGCAGGATATATTATAGTGCTCAAGTGTATGCGTAAATACCGGTGCACAATTCCCTTACCCTCTTAACTCGATGGGACACTATGACACGACCTTATAGAGATTGAGCGCAGGAACATGCTTTCTGACGCACGGGGATACAAGACCGCCAACTTCTAGACTTCGGGCTGACCCTGAGGTACAATTATTGGCCCAACCCGGGATACGAACACGGGACCCCAAGCGCAGCCGTAGCTTTAAAGTGCGACGCACTACCCTCTGCGCCACCGAGGAAGTCTTCTATTTTTTTTTATGTGATAGGTAGCAAACGAGCAGGTGGATCACCTGATGGTAAGCAATTTGCCGCCCATGGACACTTGCAACACCAGTGGAGTTACAAGGCTGCCAACCTTTAATCCCCTTCCCCTCCCCGGGTGGGCCTCCGTTACCATCACTCACTCGGCGAAATGGCAAAAACAACAGGGACTGCTTCACGCCAGTTTTCTGTGAGGCAGTACTTCAAATGTAATATTGTATGCTAAATAATTTATAAGTTCATATTTAGATTAGGTAGTATCTACGCCGAAGCTATTAATGTAAAATATTAAATTTGTATCTTCGAGATAATCGTCAAAGTAAAATAATGAAATGAATTATCCCACTAATATTATAAACGTGAAAGTTAAGAATACTTACATGTATGGATGTTTGCTCCTCTTTCACGCAAAAACTACCAAATGGACTTCAATGAAATTTTACAAAAATATAGCTCATACATCACAATAACACATTGGCTACAATTTATAAAAATATATTGTGTGGATTGTCCAAAATATGACGGTAACTAACTATTTAGCTAGTATCTTCATTGTGAAGAGCAGGTGAGGAGATCGACATGCCCAGAAAAAATGGCGGTAAGTAAGTATAGTTGGCGGCATGAAAGTATAGCTAAAACCTTGAGTGCGCAGAAACCAATTTTAGTAGAAAGTCTTCTTTTTTACAAGAGCGCAAACTGTCACTTTTGTACCGGTCATCACAATAGATTTAGATGCCGCGGACTATATAACCCAAATGCTAGCTATGCTAGCTTGCCGTGAGATCCCAAATATGAGATTAACAGAAATCTATACTAAGATAATAAAGCTGAAGAAATGCCTACTTAGTTGGTTTTCAATATTAGATTCTGAGTATCTAAACCTAAAGCTATCCTGGTAAAATAGTACAATAAATCTCTCCCCCTCCCCTGCAAGATATCCCTGTCATGGCATGATAGTGCGAAAACGGCTTTAACTTGTCTATATTATTTTTACGTACTATTATTTTTTTATATTGAGGACAATCAAGATGACCACACTCCGCCTGATGGTAAGCGGCCGTGAGATCCAAATATGAGATTGACAGAAATAAAAATTAAATTGACAAAATTTTAGAGAAATTAACATTTTTCATGTTTCTTTTGTCATCAAAATGGTCGCTGGCGCATTTGGTTTCATCATCATTTTACAGCTAATCCGACTTTTTATCATTCGAGTTATATTTGTGTGATGAACACTTGTGTTTATTTAGTGGCAGGGTGTAATAAATGTAATATTTAAGTATTATACTTGTGTTTCCTCTGTTGTCTGATATCTGTAAAACAAGTGCTCAAGCTACTTAGTACGGAGTCAGGTCAATGTTAACACGTTGTGATTTATTTATTAAAATGGATGGGTATTGAAATGAAAAATAACGCTCATTTATTATACTTTTTAATTCAATAAACTGATACATTACAAACTTAATAATAATATAGTTTTGAACTTCTTATGAAATTAATTATATAGTAAGAATGCCAGAATCATTTCGTGGATTCAACTTAAGAATAGTAAAATAATTTATATAACATTATAACTGGCACAGTTTGACAACAGGCGAAGAAAAATAAGTTAACAGGAAATCCACCCAGCTTTCGAAATTATTCTGGCAATTATACTCTAAATTGGTTAACATTCTCTAGAATCTAATTTACAACTTTTTACTTGTAATTTTTAAACGAGGTTACAAGTAGGTTCATTATAATTTGACGGCCCAGTTCCATCTAAAAGATAAGGGAAATTCTATACATGTACACTAGTTTCTAAAATAGCTTTATATTAGTAATGGCAGGCAACAAAATTACAGGTATAGGCCAATATTTGGTTAATGAGTACTTGAATACAATTAAAATACGGTCTATAAATAAACAAAAAGAAAGACTTATATCGAGATAGGATAACCCCCCTATGCCACAAGACCTTAGACTTTGGCCTATCATAAACCTTTGAAAGAGAACCTATAGCTCTAGCATTGGAGAGTCCCACTTACTAGTAGGTACACCTGGTAGTATGTATGCCTTGAAAAGAGTCGTCATAAATGTCGATTACAACAAGCGAATATCTTTATATTTATGTAAAGAATTCTTAACTCAATTGTACTGCATTCTTAAAGTAGCTTTATAATGGATGGTTGGGCAGGGCAAGCATAACATGACTTATTATTTTTTTATTTCTTACCTACATTAACAATACTTTGAGGCTCATTCACCATCTTCGAGTAGAGTAACAATCAAGTAGTAGGTATAATTATTGCCTCAACAAGCAAAGTGATTTTTTTAATCCAAAATCTCCAAATAGTTCCGTTTAGTAGTAACTTTCTAGTTACTTAATTTTGAGTGTTGCAAAAACCATTCAGAGCTATTTGAGGTGGTAAAGTTCGTCAATATATTTACTGGTTACTTTGATTGTATGTGTTGATGGCTTACTTTAAGATGGTGAAACAGGCCCTTATTCTTAACTCTTTCTTTAATGGACTGAAAATTAATGTCAGCATTTCTCAAATAATCCTTTCGAATAGTTTTATAATAAGTTACATTTCTATTATTTGGCCTTTTGTTAGGATTTGTAACTTAAAACGTTTTACAAATTTATTTGAATTAACAATAAGTATACAATATTGATATTATTTTCGTAGATTGTTTTCGATTAATAAGTTCCTAATAATTATATTTTGAGAAACGCTGAGTCTAGTGATGTGCTAACATTACGTAGCATTCAATTCACTAAAGATTTTTACAGAATACTTCTGAGATACGTTAGCGATGTATGTATGGAGATCGTTGCGGAGCAGGTTGGGTAGGTATCTGCGAGAGCGAGAAGGGGAATTAATTTTCTTTAATTTGCCTCTTTTTCCTATCATCATGCACGGGTTCCATTATCTCCGGTTCGCTGCGGCCGACGTTTTCATTCTGGATGGAGATATCTGTCAGAAAATGTACAAAATTAATAAAACGTGGTAAAAATCGTGTTGCAAGAATTTTTGGCGGGCAAGTTACGGTTTTGAGGAAAAATTGGAAAGAAATTATTATTACGCAAAATGTTATACTTCAAAACATCTTTCATTCTTAACTTATCGCTGCTTTTTTTAAACTTTCGTGTTATTATTAGAAATTACTTGTTTTGTTGGTTTGGCAATTTTTGGTCGGAAAAATTCCAAATAATTCCTACAATTCAATCCGTTTGTAAAAATTTGGGTCAGCTCAAGGCGAATCGAACACTTACAAAATTTGTCGGCTTGGTAGGGGTGCGGTTAGTTTATTGGTAGAATAGCCACCCGGTATGTGGAAGGTGGTGGGTTCGAGTCCCACCTGAACCCTTCAATGAAATTTTTAAGTGAAATATTTACTCAATTTTGGTACTATCTGTCTTAGAGCATTAAACCAACTTCTCTAAGACTATCTGTCATCATAATCTCAGGGTGGTACTCCCGGTTGCATCCAAAGCCGTCGCTTTGGCGCCCGAGGTAGGTACGTTTGGAAGATGATCCAATATTTGGGAAGACTGGTTACCTAGGTATTACAATGAAGCGACTGCCATCTGACCTTCGCCCTTTTACACGTTTTCGAAACTACCCGAAACGTGCAGACTTCCTTAACGTCGTACGTCGTCGTACGTAAGCTTTTTAACGTCGTAACGCCCAGACAGCAGACACAATGGAAAATTAATTGTTTTATGCCTTTTAAAAGGCTTATGGGCCTTACGACGTTAATATTGCTAACCCGGTGACCTATGAGGAAAACTGATTTATGCCCGCTTTTTAAAAAAGGAAAAGAATGCATATCCTGGTATTCTCCACGTGTCGCACACTGCGCAGTGCTCAACGAGTTTTTTTTTTGTTATTTTTTGTACGATGCTAAAACTAGCGCATAATATAATAGAACAACATGTTTAAATCCTATAACCTAACCTCCAATGGCACCCGAACTAGGACCAACCTTCCAACTCCCCCCCCCCCCCCCTCACGTGCATTTATGTATATAGAAAACGGTGATACCATTAAAGAATTTGTAATTTATTCAGAGCAGTATCACATTGTAGTTCCTTCAATTGTTTTTTTTAGACTCTAGGCCAACGCTTGACGTCTATCGCACCTGATGGAAAGTGACGATGAGGTCTAGCATGACATGCGTTTGCCTAGAAGGTGCCTGTTCACTGTTGCCTTAAAGATGTCCAGATTACAGTGGTCAGGAAAAACAAAAATTAAAACCATAACATAAAATTATGAATTGGGTATTTGACTAAAATTTTTGTGTTTAATCAAAAGACGTCTCAATTTAAGAAACATCGTTGAAAGAATCACTTGATTCTCATTTGAATTGGTAGCTATATCAAATGTTTCGTTTAAGTAAATGGTTTCATAATAAAAGTTGGTGGAAAACGTACGGGTAGTTCAATGATATAATTTGTTTTTTTAATTTTAAAGATAAAGATAAAGACTGAAAATGTTGGCCATTGGTTCTTGTTTACCAATATTTTGATAGAGTATCAATATTTTTTACTATATCTAGATTGGTCAAATACCCAATTAATTTTGACACTCACCATCCTCGTCGCTCTTGAAAGACCTGCCGAGCCGCGGGCCGAACCACATGCCGGGGCTGTCCGTGCGCCGCATGGGCACGGGCACGGGCTCGTACGGCTCCCGAAGCAGCGACACGTCACTACGGCCCACGCGTGGGAACGCGTACAGCTGTCTCTTTTCCGCTGGCTCGTAGTCTGTAACAAAAAATATGGGTGAGTTTTGAACGAGAACGAGATATGGATATAGGTAATGTGCTACAACAGCATTCTAATGTACTATAGAATGCTACGGAATGCTACGGATATAGTTAGAGTGCTACGAAATGCTAAAGATTAGCTAGAGTGCTACGAAATGCTATGGATATACGAGTAGTGTGCTATGGAATGCTACGGAGATGGCTAGAGCTACGGGATGCTACAGATATAGCTAGAGTGTTACGGGATGCTACGTATATAGCTTGTGTGCAATGGAATTCTACGGATATGGCTAGAGTGCTACGGGATGCTACTGATAATAGAGTGCTACGAAATGATACGGATATAGTTAGTGTTACGAAATGCTACGGATATAGCTTGTGTGATAAGGAATGCTACGGATATAGCTAGTGGGCTGTGGAATGCTACGGATATAGCTAGAGTGCTAAGGCATGCTACGATATAGCTAGTGAGCTACGAAATGCTAAGGATATAGCTAGAGTGCTAAGGCATGCTACGGATATAGCTAGTGTGCTGTGGAATGCTACGATTATAGCTAGAATGCTACGCAATGCTACGTAAATAGATAATGTTACGGAATGCTACGTAAATAGATAATGGTACGAAATGCTACCGATATAGCACTCTAGCCGCTTGAGCCCTACAGAATGATACAGATATAGCTGTCTGTTGGAACTCTAGTCTACAATGAAATACTATAGGTTACTTCATAAACTGCTACAGTTTGTAACGGGTGACATTAGTATGGTACTAAACGCTTCGGGATACGGGACAAAGCACTTCAAGTAACAATATTAAAATGTTAAGCCAAAATGGTGTATGGATTATTATGGTTATAATTGCACAATGTAACAGGCTAGAACAGTAACTAAATCTTTGCATTTTTTAAATATAAAATATGCTTTTACAAACCTAAGTAGAGGTCGTTGACTGGAACTTGCCAGGTGTGCCGAGAAGCGCGCCCTACCCTCGGGAAGGGATACAGATTCAGTACACCATCTCTCCGTAACTTTGCGCTGCTGTCTGTAAAAAAAATCACAGTGAGATACCAAAAGTGACTCAATCTAGCACGATGCAATCGACCGCCAGAGCCATACAGGGTGTATCTGTAAACATTTACATCCCTCAACCATTCTGAGCAACATTTGTTCAACAACTTTTTTAAATTCTTCGAAAAAAAATTCGACTTCCCATACAAAATGACAAAGACCAACTTTGTATGGAAAGATGAACATTTTTTATGCGAATTTTCAAAAGTCATAGAACAAATATTGTTCAGAATGGTTGGTAGAACATGTGGTTAAAGGGATGTAAATGTTCACAGATACATCCTGTATATCAGAACAATTTTGAACTTTACAGGAAAGGAACCAAACTGAGTCCCGTTACTAAGTGTAGGCGCGACATTAATAATATCCTTCAATGTTAGTAGTCTTCATTCCAATCAGGTAACTCATTACATTTAATTCAATTTGGGAGTATGACGTATTATGTAATGATCTATTGTTCTTCATGTTTGCTGTACTGAGAGACAAAGCAGATTTCAGTCCCTTTGTGCTCGTGTGTATTGACGTAAAATCGCGTAAAATTCTCATTCCCAAAGTGTAGGGAGGGGGGAGAACTTTGATTGTAATCGATGGGGTGCCGTATTTATAGACCGACATCCGTCAGTCAATTTGCGCGGCGATCTACTGTACTATGAATAAGGGGTCTGAACTGCAGGGTTTCTTAACCTTTTTTATAACTTGAGGGCCAGTAACTGGCTCCGTCTGCTGGAATTGGATGTTAATAAGTACCTAAAGAACACACAAATTAATAAGTAAATATTGCACTTAAAAAATTCATCGAAGGGATCAGATGGGGTCCCATCTGAACCTTCCTGAATACCTTCCTAAACCTTCGATGATTTTTTTAAGTGCAATATTTACTTAACTCTATGAACGCCATGGGGGACACCGGTGACCGGCAAGCAATTTTTTTTTCTATTGTGTCTAGAAATGTGTCAGTCAAAGGCTTAATAACGCCAATATTATCGATACAATCAATAGTTTGACGTCCGATATTATAGATAGAGTGTCAGTGATTCAAATTTAAACCAAAAATTATATTATTCATCATCATCAGCCCGGAAAATAAATTGCCAGGAATTGCTATACCAAAAATAAAAATTACACAAATTAATACTTCTTACCTTAGAGTTTCAGGTAAGTATGGTCATACTGACATTATGCACTATGCTAAGTACGTATTTATTAATTAAATGGGATTTAGATGAGACAGCTAAATACTATGTTAATAAAAAACATTCAAGCCACACACCACTAACATTAGATGAGGAATTGAATCAATGGTAATGAATGAAAATGTAAACATTCGAACGAATTAAATCAATATTAAATTACCTCTCGAATAATTCAGTTGATCAACAAAGACATTGAATTGTTCCGGGAATCAGTGCAAACAGAATATAATCTACGTTATAGGACGAATTAGTTCTCTTTGGCAACTAGAATCGTATTATTAGAAAGAATCTAATTCTGAACCCAGGAGTAACTTCAGTATAATATTTTTTGGCATAAAACAGGACAAACTATTTTTGACTGATGTGACAATTTGAAGATCTAAAACTGACCATCTGTGTCCACCTTATCATTTTGGACACTAGCGGTAAGTTTCCACATCCGTCGCCGACCCGCGAACAATAAATTTTCTGTTGTGTCTAATTTTATGACAGGTTGAGAGTGAAAATCATTATTCATAGCAAAAACCGTCCCATTAGAGTGTGACCGGATGTGAGTGGCGGGAGCAGGACGAACCCTTTGGTCTTCATTAGATCGTTAGTCCACCTTGCCGGTGGGCGTGCAGGACCGCGTGTACGGTCGACTCCGAAAATATGTTAACGATTTAGTAGGAATCAAAATAGGACTACTTATTTGACATCTACTCCTATCCAAGTTCCAGTAGTTTATCTATTTCTTATATGCTACTGGCGATCGACGATGGCGTCAGGTTGAGTAACCCCCCACCCCCTAGCAACTCTTAAAAAACTACCATGTTGTTGTTTTTTTAAATGAGTGTATTAAACTTTTCGTATTTCACGCTTCGGCATGAATGGGCCGGCTCGACCGGAGTGATACCACTGCCTCACAGAAAACCGGCGTGAAGCAGCCCCTGTGCTGTGTTTCGCTGAGTGAGTGAGGGTACCAAAGGCCCACTCGGGGGGGAAGGGGATAAAAGGTTGGCAGCGCACTTGTAACTCCACTGGTGTTGCAAGTGTCCATGAGCGGCGGCAATTGCTTACCATCAGGTGATCCGCCTGCTCGCCTGCTACCTATCACATAAAAAAATAAAAAAATAAAATTTCCTTTTGCCTTGAATAAGTTAAAATAGTTCACCAATGTCTCCGTCTATTTATAGACGTATTTCAAAAATGATTTTAGTTTGAACTTGTATCGAAAAAAAGAAAACACTATAAAATCTTTGGCTTCAGTAAACTTAATGTTGCTCGTATGTCGGTGTGTGTAGGTCTTGGTGGAGGAGCCGGAAGTTTTCACCATATACCATGACATGCACGCAACCGTAATTAGTATTAAATTTCTATTTCCTTCAAACATCCTATTTTCAGCTTTCCTCCACATATAACTGTGTGCCCACACACTCCGGTCTCTTTAGATACACAATTCCATGCTCAAGGCGTTTGTATAGTCGACTCCAAAAATATGTTAACGATTTAGTAGGAATCAAAATAGGACTACTTATTTGAAATCTACTCCTATTCAAATGGGTTATGGGAAAAAAAACCAAACATGTCCTAAATAGAAAACCATTTCGAGGCATTTGTCTTTCATACCATATTTTATTGCTTTAAAATTTAAAAGCATCTACTGTGATTGACACTTAGTCTATCGGAAGAACCAACAATTGGCGCTAGTTGTAATACAATAAAACCTTACCAACAAGTGACATTTATTGAAAGGTGATATAAAATTGATTAGAGATACCTCTCTGTTTTTGTTTTGCCGGAATGTTGTCAGACAGTGATGTCAAATTCCCCCGATTAAAAAGGATTTTGCCCACAAGTAACATTTTACATATAATTTATTTGCCACGATTTGGGGAAAAAAGCACGTGGTAACACTATTAATATGGTGTAGCTCACTTGTGACATCACAAATACGCTTGAATTTAAAATGTTTAAAAATTTATTAAAACATAACTACTGTCTTGATTACAAAAATATTCAAATTGATTACTTAAAATAGTAAAGGATTTGAAATAAAATATAAAAAGATACCTAGAAATTTGTTCCCATACCCCATTCCAGTAGTTTATCTATTTCTTATATGCTACTGGCGATCGACGATGGCGTCAGGTTGAGTAACCCCCCACCCCCTAGCAACTCTTAAAAAACTACCATGTTGTTGTTTTTTAAATGAGTGTATTAAACTTTTCGTATTTCCTTTTGCCTTGAATAAGTTAAAATAGTTCACCGATGTCTCCATCGATTTATACACGTATTTCAAAAATGATTTTACATTGAGCTTGTATCGAAAAAAAAATCACTATGGTACTATACAATATTGGCTTCAGTGAACTTAATGTTCCTCGTATGTCGGTGTGTGTGTGGTGTGTCTTGGTGGAGGAGCCGGAAGTTTTCACCATATACCATGACATGCACGCACCCGTAATTAGTATTTTCTAACAGCAAGTTTGTGTTTATTTCTGGTGTTTAGGGTATGCTTATCAGATTTCTTTGGTAATAAATTCAGATTTTTATAAACATACCTACATTATAGAGTCAATACAGTTTTAATGTAACTTTTTTTTATGTTAATTTATAAGATCTAAGCAATTCACATTAAATTAGTTTTCTACAAAGTAAATGTCCAAGTGTCGTTGAATTGTCCTGTTAATTTAATTATTGTAGTAACAAAATTAAGTTGTAGGGTCTGATTAAATCAAAGGACTATTACTTTTAAACTTTTAGACGGTCAAGTGCCGACATTAGATTACAAAGACTTAGATTATAAAGATATTAGTCGAGAGTTGTTAAATGGCTAGTTAAGCTTTCTTAAACTTACTTGTTAATTAATTTGAAATCGTAACTAAACAACTTCAAAAGATCATAATTTTTTATGGCGAATCTCGGGGAAACTACAGCTATTATTTTGTGCTGAATTATCTCTAAATTCACCATTCCATTCCAAAAAAGTGATCCAAATAGCGCTGTCATAATAGTTTTACAGCTACGAGTATGCCATCGAAGTTGGAAATAAAACGTACTAAATTTTCGATCCTAATCCACTCAGAAAATGCCAGTTTATTAAATTTAAATGCCAGTTACTGCCACACTCAGAGTCGTTGATTAATTAAGTAGGTTACTTAACTCTTTGAACGCCATGGGGGTCACCGGTGACCAGCAAACAATACTTTCTTTCTATTGTGTCTAGTAATGTGGCAGTCAAAGGCTTAAGAAATATATTGACACTTATATCAATACTCATAAAGACTACCAATGCTTGAGTTAATGAAAATTTGCTTAAATGACGTCTCTGAGTGCGGCCGTTAGAGAACACTTATTTATGGTTTCTATGATCGAAGCATGTAACTTAGTAGGTCTGCATGTTTATTGTGAATTAGATACTATTGTATTTAGATGGAACGAAGCGCATCAGAAAGAAATGGAAGATACTTACTTATCTTTCGCCCCGAAAGCCATTATGGCAGTGTACGGGATGCCCAATCAAATTGCAACGTGGGCTCTTTTTGCTTACCATCAGAGTAAGGTGAGCCAATATCAATACTGAGTCATAAAAATACTCCATGGATCTTCACTCATAACTACGAGTAAACAAAGTTGGTAGTGAGCCAATATACTGAGCTAAAAAATAACCCCATAATAAGTGGCAAACACTTGATCCGACTAAAACCCCACCATAAAACCATGGTAAAATATCTTTATCTAACACATTACGTCAAAGAGGATAGGCTGTGGGTAGACGAATACGCCTTTTCACAAGACGGATTAAATATTACTTACTTATTTATGTTTGGCGGCCTCAAGTCGAGATCAAAGTGAGGTGTAAAATGTGCTGTCTTGGCACAACGTTCAGGAGATACCTACGTGAATTTAGATAAATGCAGCATAATTATAAAATATTATACTTAACGATTTGATTTAGTCAACCAAAGTCATGGTAATCTGTTTGCTATCATTAAATCGGTTGCGATTAAGCCGCTATAGAGCAGTATAAAATACAATAAAAAAGCCTTTTATTTCTTACTCGCATTTACTTAATTTACGTGATTAAATTTGAAAGTGATGATTTAGAAGTTTAATATTTTTTGTAGACTAAGAGTTTAATTGGGGTTGGAAGATAATTCGATTCCATTGATGCAGTCGACATTGAAGTCGAATTAGAGATTGTTACAGCCGAATGTATCATTCTCTTAATTCTACTTCAATGTTGACTACACGATAATTGGTAAAAGGTTTTGATATATGCACTACACCAAATAAGAATTCTGTTTTCAGTTTTGAGATCCGAATCCTAAAAAATTTACAGACATGTCTGGTTATAGGCTGCAATCTATCAAATTTATTCAGATAAGTAATATTGTACCAAATGTGATTGTCTATCGATTGAAGAAATTCGACAGATTTGAATACTTAAACGTGTGGCTGTTCGTACTACGTTAACCTATTTAATAGATTTTTGTTTTTGAAATAAGGGTTTGAAAAAGATATAGGTCATAGGTATTCAATAAAATACTGGATAGGTACTATGACTTTAATGAAAGTAGGTTATAAAAAATAGCTTGCCTTCAGAAAGAGGATTAATTTAACACGGGTCTAAATTAAGTCTATTTCTTTTGTTTCATTATTGACTATCCAACAATGTTCGGTACTCAAGGTACCATTAAAGTTCAAAGAAGTCTCTAATTACTTGGTATTAATCAACTATTTGAATGAGGAAAGTTGCTGTCAAATTAATTGACCACAAATAGTTTGGTGTTCGTGATATCCAAGTTTAGATGAGATCACAATCAATTTGGCATATTTGAAACTTTTACTTACGTCATACGTGGGTTCACTTATAACAAGCAAGATTTACAAGTATACTCGTACTTAATAAATGTTTATGTGATAGGTGGCAAGTGACAAGCAGATCACCTGATGGTAAGCAATTGCCGCCGCCCATAGACGCTGCAACACCAGTAGAGTCACAAGTGCGATCCCAACCTTTAACCCCTTTTCCCCCAATTGGGTCTCCGGGATTCGGTAAACGTAGTGTTGGACGCCCTGCTACAAGATGGGATGACGACATTCGAAGGCTGGCTGGAGTGAGCTGGATGAGAGTGGCCGAAAATCGGGAGCGGTGGCGTGCATTGGGAGAGACCTATGTCCAGCAGTGGGTGCGGGTGAGCGTGGGTTGCTAATGATGGGTCTCCGGGACCCTCACTCGCTCAACGAAACACAGCGCAGAAGTAGGTACTATTAGCAACAAATTACATCAGATACTTATTTTCGCTATGTACACAAAATACGAGATTTGAAAGATAAAATTAAAATGAAGTGTTCATTTTAACTGTCGGTTTCCTTTAACTTTTTTTGGGGGAAACATACAATTTAACTTAATTAGCAATTTACAACAAGTACCCCGTTTCCTGTAGACACCGAAAGGGATTAAAGGTCGGTAACTTTTCAGTTTTTTCGGTATTACATTTTGTATGAAAAGGTAAAAAGAATGAAACAAAAACCTTCTGAACCGCAATTGTAGAGGTACAGTCAACAGCAAAAGTAGCTGAACTTATTACTTAGTGCTCAAGTATGTGCGTAAACACAGGTGCACTCTCCATTCCCTTACCCTCATAATTCGATGGGACACCAGTATGACACGACCGAAGAGAGATTGGGCGCAGGGCCAGCATCTTAACGTGCTTTTCGAGACACGGGGGTAGAGATAAAATTAGACTTAATAAGTCTATAATATATGGCCCGCCCTCACTTCGCTTCGGGACCGTAATTCCGAAATGAACCAATAGATGGCGCTGTGTTTAATTACATCGCGCAAGCGTTTCGTGTTTTCGGTTTACCTAAAAGCCTTGTCGTTGTCCATAGAAGTTATCTCTTTATACATAGTATAAATAAAAGATAGTGACAGGTTTATTATTCAAAGACGAATCCACACATATAATTTTCTATAATCCTCCAAAATTCTGTAATCGATATAAAAAAAATCATATCTGTTACCGAATTTTGAACCGAAGAATAAGGTGATATAGTTTCGAAATTAAGTAGCATTTTATAAGTTTCTTGAAATTAGGAACGTCAATAGCTACAATTGAATATCCACTTTTGCAGTTGAGTGTACGACCCCATTCATTACACATTCTTTCAGATTGTTGCTTTTACGAAATCCCTGAAAACGCTTTTTAACTCAGTCTGTTTGCTTTTAATATGAATAATCCCTTATTAATCTTCCACACATCGCTTTAACTGCAGTAATCTGGTTAAATTTTTGTTTCAAAAGCTTTTATATGAAAATGGTTTAGAATAAGTAATGTGAAGATTGAGAGAAGAATTTTGTAATGAAATCATTTCTTTAATTTCTGTCTTGGCGACATTAATAGACCGCGTGGGTTGTCAGTCCAGCTATATAGCTTGTTGGGACCCACAGTCACCATGCCAATCATTTTGGCTGTCAAAACACGTAAGTACTTAACCGTGGGAAAATCACGCTTTGTATCCGTGGGAGAACTACGCTTCGGCATGAATGGGCTCGCTCGACTGCAGTGATAGACGGCCTCATAGAAGACCGGTGTGAAGCAGCGCCTTCGCTGTGTTTCGTCGAATGAGTGAGGGTACCGGAGGCACAATTGCCGGTAATGGGGGGAGCTACTCTACTTGTGAATCTACTGGTGTTGCAGGTGTCTCTGGGCGGCAGCAATAGTTTACCATCAGTAGCCTTACCATGAGTTTGAAATACTACCCTCGCTATCCAAAACTATTGCCCTGTCTCTTTCAAATGCATCACAATGAAATAGACAAAGCGATAGTTTTCGATAGCGAGGATAGTATTTCAAACTCATGGTAACGCCACCGGTATCACATAAAAAAACATTTTTTTTAGATAAATTTAGACGATTTAGGCCTGTTATAATCTTGCCTAAACTGGAGCCACTTATGATAAGTGGTGTGTTCCCTGTGGGACTTGAACTCACGCACAATCTCCGGAGTTAAGTAGGAGCCTTACTCCTACGCTATACTTTTGAACTTTAACAGCCTTCTAACATCCCGTTAGTCTAGTGGTTTAAGAACCGGGCCGTGATCTCGAGGTCCTGGATCCAAAAACTAAATTTTCGTTTAAGATGGGTAACCAAAGAGCGTCTCATTAAAAATAAATAAATGCGCCAGACAATCACACCTATCAACCTGGTCTCAAACTAGGGCCACCCCTGTTCTATGAGTACCAAATGACATCAATTAACTGGGGGCGTCAACCTAGAACACCCAAAACCAAGGAAACTTAGAAAATGTAGTTTCCTAAATTGACTTGGCCGGGAATCGAACCCAGGACCTTTCGCGTGCTTTCGCGCTTCGGGTGAACACCTAAGCCTCTGCGCCATCAAGGCCATTTAATTGTGGGAGAGCCATGCTTCGGCATGAATGGGCCGGCTCGACCGGAGTGATACCACTGCCTCACAGAAAACCGGCGTGAAGCAGCTCCTGTGCTGTGTTTCGCAGAGTAAGTGAGGGTTACGGAGGCCCATCGGGGGGGAAGGGGATAAAAGGTTAGCAGCGCACTTGTTGCATGTGTTCATGGGCGGCGGCAATTGCTTACCATCAGGTGATCCGCCTGCCCGTCTGCTACCTATCACATAAAAAAAAACGGCCGTCACCTCATTGATAGGAACATCTGATTTTAAACAAATACGTGTTCTGATTTTAGAATGTCATTTGAACAACGGAAAAAACATGAAATATTGACATGTCATATTGAAAAATATCTCATCCTATATTCTAGAGCCATAACTCCGAAATAGGGTGTTATGGCGCGGAAAATGCTTGTTTAGAAATGAAAGGATTTCCTCGTCACATTTTTATGGGGTTTTAGAACAAATAATGTTATATAAGTAAGTATACATGTTTTATTAGCTTTTGGGGTTGGCAAGTACTTAAATAACATTTTTGTAAATTAAGTAGGTACTCCAGTGATTGAACTTTGTCCTCTGCTTATCTATATGTCATTTCATGATATTATGTAGGTATCTGTTATCATTTATATCTCTTTAACCAAGTGAAGACTTAATGGTAGGTAGAAGTATAGTTGAGTTCAAAAATATGTATACACTTTAGGACCTTGTCACAGTACATATGTATAAGAAAACGACTTCCACTCTCTTATAAATATGTATTGTGACAAGGTCCTAAAGTGTATACATATTTTTTGAACTCGACTGTACCTACCATTCTGGACAACATTTGTCCAACGACTTTTTGAGTCCACTAGTGTTGCATTTGTCTATGGGCGGTAGCAATCGCTTACCATCAGGTGATCCGTCTGCACGCCTGCCAGCTATCACAAAAAAATGGTTCTGTTTGTACTTACGGTAAGCGGTTGCGATGGCCGAAGTGAGAAGAAACGTGGAGACGACGATTCGGACTGCCGACTGCATGGTGCCACCTGGACAACAACATGTCAACATTAACCTCAACATGTCAACATTAACCACAACATGTCAACATTAACCAAAACATGTCAACATTAACCACAACATGTCAACATTAACCACAACATGTCAACATTAACGACCACATGTCAACATTAACGACAACATGTCAACATTAAGTGTTAAAGCAATGCGTGTGATAAATCTGCAAAATGGCGAACTGAGATCTATCTACATAGTGAGTGGTTATTTTTGATATGGGATGTCAAAATGTCACTAAACAACCAATGACGTTGAAATTGGACCTCAGTCTTATAGTACGCCGTCTAGCGGCTTTTTCACAAGCGATAGCCTTAATTAAGATCACCATTATATTGACTAGGTAGTTATACCTATGACAATATAATATTATGTAACAACAAAAAAGGAAAAACGCTCTTCCATCTATTTTCAATTTCAAGTTACTGAATTACTCCGACGACTCAACGACACAAATTAAATTGAAGTTGCCTAAAATATATAGAGGTATATCCTACGCCTACCAGCAAATATTGTCCAGATATCATTGAGAATATTACAAGTCCATTTCGATTTATTTTCAAAAAATCACTCAGTTTTCTATCACATTCAATAAGCAATTTATTAAAATAAAATTAATATTATAATGCGAAAAATAAATAAATTAAAATTCTCCAGGGACCTATGTATCTGTTTTTTTTTCTTGATGAAATTAATTTATAATTACATTGAGGAGAAGGAGAAAAAAACATACAGGTGTGCAATTTACATTACCAAATTAAATATAAAAATAATAATTACAGGTAAAACAATAATGACCTGTATTTTTTTTCCTTAAGGAAAACTGTTGACTGAAAGTACGCATGGCAACATCTACTTTTCTCTACATCTACTTTGGTCTACTTATGCTAATTAGGTCCCCTATGAAATTGGCGTTTTGTATAGATTTTTTTTTTAATATGTAAGTACGTTTAATGCTACTAATCCAATATTAACTGTACTTTAGTGTCTGTTCTTCAGAAAAATAAATGTTAACTTGAAAATTTACGATGTGAAAATTACGGATGATGAAAACATCAATTCTGCCTTACATAAAAAAGCCACTTTTAAGATTTTTTTCTTCATCAAGGACACGAAAATATCTGATCAGAATTTTATGTTCCTAAATAATCTACAGGGTGTATCTGTGAACATTTACATCCCTTTAAACCACTGCTCTATCACCATTCTGAACAACATTTGTTCAAAATGGCCAAATCACGTGACCAACTTTGTATGGAATTTTTTATGCGAATTTTCAAAAGTCGTAGAACAAATGTTGTTCAGAACGGTTGGCAGATCACGTGGTTAAAAGGATGTAAATGTTCACAGATACACCCTGTATATGTAGTCAAAAATCAAGATAAAAATAATCTGTAGTAATTTTTTGGTTATTGTAAGAGTTAAAAACATCTTGTTGGGTCTAGAAAAAAAACGCCACATTCATAGCTAAGGACCAATATATTATAAGCAACCTATCGCTAATCCATTAAGTACTTGTTCAACATTTATTTAAAATTAACTTCGTCCTAAATTTTTTTCTTATTCAATTTTTTAAGATAGTGATAAAAGTGAGGTCTTAGGTTATAACACCTTATAATTATTGATTTGCTTAATGTTACTTGAAAACATAACGTCGTCTATTGCTCTCTAGAGCATACGCCCTCATCATATTCACCTTAATAATTCACATTAGGGTGAATTTCAACAAACTCCATTTTTGCCTAATTACGGTGGCGAATTTTTAAAACCACTTTACATACATTTTATGGGAGGCACATAATAGAATAAACATTGTAGTATTCAAAAATATAGGAGGCATAAAAATATTATAATTATTTTTAGAGATATTTCAATTTGAAATTTTTACAAGCCACCGTAATTGTATTTGAGCCACCGTAATTTAATCCCTACCACCGCGATTATTTTAAGCCAGCGAAATTATAATAAATAAACAATTATATTGTTTATTGTCATTTATTGAATTAAATTATTAAAAACCTGAGTTTAATTAGATATAATATATGACATGTAGCTTTATTGCAATCACGTTAATATAGGTACACATAAGTTGATGTTAATTAATGTAACCTGTATGACTTTTTAACAAAGGTAATTGTCGTGTAGAATATGATCAGTTTTTAAGTTGTTGCATAGCAATAGTCGTAAGGGGGGGGGGGGGGGATTCAGGGTATGGTCTTAGTGGGAATTACTGTTAGTAAGTGAGAACGGCATTGCCAATAAAGTGCTAAGAAACCATCTGCAGTGCCGAACCAAACTCACAAGAAAGGAAACCTGAAACAAAACCGAGCACGCTTGCAGGCTCCAAGGTGGCAGCCCTACTAGCTTGCTAGGGTATAGTGGATTAATCACTGGCTTACCTGAACCCAGCTGAAGAAACTGAAGAAGTACAAAACCGGACCGATAAAGCTACAACGACCTTTGGCATGAAAATATGGTCACGAATAGCATGTTGGAATGTACGAACACTCGGCGAGGATAGCCGACTAGCCTAAGTGGAAGCAGAAATGCTTAGATACAAGCTGCAAATACTCGTCCACAGCAAGTGCGTAGGAATGGATTCGGAGAACTGGAACGTCCAGGGGCCTTACTTTTTTTTAATCTGGGAAGGAGGATGAAGAAGGCGTAGGTACGTGAAAAACGGCGTAGGATTCCTCCTTTCTCACGTTGCGACGAAGAGCCTACTGGACTGGAAACCCATCTCAGAGCGAATCATCACGGCCCGATTCAACAGCAAAGCTCGCAAGATAATCGACCTGGCCGACGCCTTGGGGCTAAAACTGCGAATCGCTTTTCCGCCCTCGAAAATGTCTCTACACTTTCTGTCAACGCGGAGTGGAACCATATCAAAAATAGCCCATACAGAGACTTACTCCGCCGTCCTTGGACACAAAACACATACACGCGAAGACTGTATGTCTCAGAAAACCTGGAACCTGATTGAGACAAGACGAGAACTCCATCTTCAACTCTCTCTCCATTCAAAACTCAACAACCTCCAATACCGACAGATTCGCAGAAAAATTTACCGCAGTACCCGTCGTGATCGCCGATTGTGGGCTGACAGTATTGCCGAACGAGCTTAACGCACTGACAATGCCAGTAATCTCAGGGAGATATATAAGGCAACATTGATGTTGTCTCCCCCTACAGGAGGAAAAGTATTGAAGGGCATCCAATACCCGAAAAACGGGAAAGCCCTAGGAGTGGACCTCACAGCGGAAATGCTAAAAGCTGATGTCTGGACCGCTGCGAACGTGCTAAATCCCCTCTTGAAGAACAGCTGGCTGGCCGAAGAGGTGCCCAAGGATTAGAGAAAAAAAAGGATTTCTCACCACCGTACCCAAGAAGGGACACCTTAGTGAATGTGGCAACAGGAGAGGCATCACCTTGCTCTCAATTCCTTTTGAAGAGCTCTCTTGGATCATCCTAGACAGACTATCGTATCGAGGGCCGTCGAAGCGCTTCTTCGCAAAGAGCAGGTTGGCTTTCGACCCAACCGATCGTGTACTGACCAGATCAACACCTTGCGAATAATCTTCAAACAGGCATCAGAAGGGAAATGTATGTGACCTTTGTGGATTTCGAAAAAGTCTTTGAAACGCTATCTAAAATGAAACGTTATCTGGTGGCTCGTGAAATCGGAGTTTCCGAGAAGATCACCAACATAATCAAGGCCATCTACTGGAACTATTCCTGTAGAGTCGAGTCGAGACGCATGAAGGCCTCGTCTCGGAGGACGTACCAGTTGATCCGGAGGTATGTCAGGGGCGTCTCCTCCTCTCCTCTCCTCTTATTTGTCGCTCTGGATGGCATTATGCATTAAACCTAGAACAAACGCTGAGGCATAGAGTGGGGACTGTCCAACGTATTGGAAGATTTGGACTATGCCGATGACCTTTGCCTGTTGAGCCACACACGAGCTGACATGCAGGCCAAACTGGACGACCTTCGACGAGAAGCTCGGGAAATGGGTCTGAAGATAAACATCCCAGACCCAGGAAATGAGATGTGGAGTGACAAGTTCTTCGCCGTTGCTCATCGGCACAAAGGGTGTGGATAGAGTCCAGAAATGTACTGTAATTAGTAGAAAATCAATTTCAGTGGCACTGTACAATTAAGGTGGCGCTATATTTCGCCACCGGAGCCACCGGAATTGCACCACCGGACTTAGAAACAGTAACAAAATTGGTATTATAAAAAAATATATTATCCCACCACTAACTTACAGTCTATAAATATGACAGTTAACTTAATCTCAATAAGCTATAAAACTGGATTTCATGTAAAGGAGAAAAGACAGCTCAAAATACATGCCACCGGTATTGATGAAAAACGTTCTCCTGCGCCACCGCAACTAGTACTTACTTGTTTGGCGGGAAAACGATGACAGCGCGCCGCATGTCCTTTAATCCCGATCATAGGGACAAACTGAGCGGTAGGAGGAAGCAGAGCCCGTGTCTCCCAAAGCACATCGTGACAAGTAAAGAAGGATTCATAACGCGCCACCGTTATTGCTATTTTCCGCGGGACATTTTTGAGATCGATATAAAATTCCAATTATTAATATTTAAATAATTCTGTTTGATTAATTTGAAGTCTCGTCTATTGTATTTTAAGTGTACATTATTTTAAAGTTACAATTATTCATCAAAAACTTACAATAACACTTTTATTGTAAACTAATGCAATTCGGACAGTCCACCGTAATTAGAATTTAGGTCTTCCAACATTTTTTAAACTAATAAATACATATCTAAAGGCTAAAACGCTGATGACATGTCATAAATAATAGTTCAAATATTACCAAAAAAATAAAAACTGTTACTAGTAGCTCTCGATACATCGATTTTCAGCTTCGCCGCTAAAAAAAAGTGCTTGGGAAAATCACCCATTAACATAAATAAAGGATGAAGATATTTAACTTTAGATTGTTGTGACTGTAACCACATACTTAGTTACATTTGTAGCTAAGCGAAAACTCTACGAAGACAGAAAGTCACGTAACGATATATTTTACCCAATTTAACTAATTTGACTAGTGTCTAGTCCAACTTAAGAACAACTTTTGTTTTACGAGTTACGAAGCAGTGAAACTTAATTTACTTAAAACAAAACATTCGTCGCATGTGTAATATATTGTAATGAATTTTGTAGATACTTAAACTGAATAAAAATAGAAAATGTTCGGTTTGGAATGTCGATTTCTACTGAGAAGTTTGGTAACTTGCTGGTGCAAGAAACTCGGTAGTTACTCGTGCTACATGGATCGAAATCATCAAAAATACCGGTCAATTGTGAGCTGGTCTCTGACTCTAGCACCCGACGGTTCCGGGATAAATCTTTTGATGTTTTTTGATGAAAATATTTGCGTTGTGTCCAGGGTCTAGGTGCTTGTAGTTAGTACTTTCGTTATTCCTAGTTTCCGTACAAGGGAAGATCTTGGTTTTAGTTTTGGGACCAGGTCACTGTATGTGATGTTGTGTCAAGATATTTATTTATTTGTATTCTTTATCGTATGGCTATCCAAACCTACGGAACAGCGTTATAATATTAAAAGTGGGCAAAAATTATAAGAACGCCAAACCAATAGTTAAGGAATAAATTATGAAGGTAGCTACAGCGAAAAATATACATAAATGGTTAATACATTTTCCTTAGATAAAATCCTTGTGATTAAAAAAGCGTCGCCTACGGGGATTGCTTCACAAACAATTAAGGGAAGAATTTATATAAACTGTCGTAGTAAGACCAAGGTGTCAACGATAATAGAAGACCAGCTATTGTCTTAACGCCCCAGAAATAGCCTATTTGAGGTAACTAATGTTAATACAGTGTAGGCATTCAGCGGTCTGAGTGCGAAAAAAGTTTGCTCCTGGCTTTTTCAGTTAAATGAAGACAGGATTTAGGTAGGTATTTAAAAAAGCCAGCCCAATTGTCGGCTGTAAATTTAAAATAATTGACAACCACGTATTTTATCTACAATTTGAATGATTTTATATTTTTTAAATAACTTATTAGAAAATTATATGCTATGATATACAGAGGTGGATAGGTGGCATACAAGCAGACGGATCACCTGATTGTAAGCGCTTACTGCCGCCCATAGACACCTGCACCACCAGTTGAGTTGCAAGTGCGCTCCAACCCTTAGCTATTTTACCCCAATTGGGCCTCCGGTACCCTCACTCACTCGACGAAACACAGTGCAGGCGCTGCTTTACGTCGGTCTTCTGTGAGGCCGTGGTATCACTCCCATTGAACCGGCCCATTCTTGCCGAAACGTGGTTTGTACAATTTACATATACCCTACAGTGGGATCAAGATACAAGCTGATGATGATGATATTATTACAACCATGTCTGGCCAGCCCTTTGGTCCAAACCAAGCCAATATTTTTATCTAATTGCGTTACCTACGTCATATGTCGAGTTAAAAAGTTAAAGAGGTAGGTAACATTGGGCAATTGCGGTTGATGGGGCCTTTTGTAAAAACTTGTTTAAAATGGTTTCCTTCTTTAGGGAAAATTACGATCGCTCTTTTGTTAAAAATCGCTTTACGAAATTAATTTGTTTCCTTTCATTGTTACTAACAGCGATTTAAAAGGATCCCGAGTTTTAAACCAGAACAGCTTATTAACACTTGAATAAAACAAATACTTATTGACTTAAGTACTGATGTAACAAAGAATCACTTCTTTGTGGAATTAAATAGGTACACTCCTTTATAAGGTACGTACAGCCACACATCAAAGTACCTATACAAAACTGTCAAACTTCTTCAATCGACTCTCATCTTGCTGCCATACACATTAGGTTGAATATCATTTGTGGAAATTTGACAGGTTTTGGTAACCTGATGTGTGACTGACTGTACATTCTAGTGTCCCGACCTTACTTCTTTATGGGATCGGTACTAAAGACATTCATCGCGCCAGTATATTTGGCTTTACCGGTTTACCTATAAGCTTTGACGATGTTCATAAAAATTGTCTCTTTGCAAAGTATAGACAATAATAGAGCCCAAACGCATGTGCACACAGCATAATTTTACCTATAGGACGTCAACAAAGTACCTACTTATAAAAAAAGGTTTTGGTTGTATTTAGGTACTTCAAATCGTCAATCCTACGCAAAATCATTAATTAACTCGAGTAACGTGAAGCTAATAATTAATAGGTAATATTTGCATTTCATATTATTAAACTGAATTAAAATAAGGACTGAACATTACGGCTGATGACACCCCATTTTGGTGAATTGTTTCTGCATAATTACTGCACTTATTAAGGAAATGCCTTCTCATAAGGTGGGATTAAAATACGTCGAAACGTTGATCTTGTGTTGGTGTTTATCGTACGTGACTGTACTTCAAAAGGTTGCAGCCAACCTATCAGCCATGAAGCTAGATGTGGCTCTAAATTTAATTACATTTTGATATAATTCGTGTACGAATTGTATATGTTGTTCAAAGGACGATAAATAGTCTTAGTAATCAAATATGTTTAGAACGAACACTTGACATAAACGGACTAAACGCAAGGAATTTTGAATATAAGCACTTACAGCTACACATCAAAGTATACAAAACTGTCAAATTTCTTCACTCGACTGTCATCGTACTGTCAAACACATTAAGTAAAATATCATTATACGGCTGTTGTAAGTAGGTAGGTACAATTTATATATTGCAACCCGAAAGTTTAAAAACATAATGTTTAGAGCAGATGTGAGCAATGGCAGCTACTTCGCCGCCATAAGAACGCGCCTTCCATGCGGGGGTTCGTGGTTCGAATCCGAGCATGCACCACTTGATTTTTCTAATCTATGTGCATATTTCTATCACATTGGCGATGAGGGCCACATCGTGAAGGAACCCGCAACTTTAAGGCCAAGTATCTGTCCTAGGTTTAAAATGTTTTTTTTGTCCGGTCGAATGCTAATTTTCAGTAACTCTATGGCTTAACGAATCGTTCGACTGTTAAATTTAACTTATTTCTTCACTTTTATTTGTAATACTTTCATTTAGATGTTTTTTATTTAGTTTAGAGAACATTGTTCGAGACCTGTCAAGAAAATGTTATTAATGCCTTGGGGTCTTTTAATTTTGTATCTGCCTTTTCGCGTACAAAGTCTTAATTGAATACCTAATACTTTAGATTATTTTTGTATAATATCTAATATTTTTTTTACTTATCGAAGTTCCCTTTTATAAAAAGTCGCTGATTATATAATATTATATAAAGATTTATATCACAAGTTTTGTAAAGATTTGGTAATTCAAAATATCCAAAAGATGCTTATCGACATTCGTAAATAAATAATATACTGAATTTCTGAATACAGTCGAGAATTCCTCACAGGTAAAAGGGTACCGAAATTATTTGGTTTTCAAGAAATTATTGTAAAACAAATTATTATAGTCAGATTAAATTAAATTAATAGAATTATTGAATTTGAGAAACTCCAAAAACTAGCATATTGTGCATTTCAGCTTACCAAGGTTTTATTTTTTGGTAAGTACATAAAATCGTACCATGACTGTTTTTTCTTTACATTAGTAAATAACGATATTTTGGCTAAGCACTCTATTCTTATAATTTAATCATCAACTTAACGTGAATGTTTTTAATTTAACTTTTTGTATGAAAAAATAAATCCAGAAAAATAAACAAAATCGATTCCAGTTTCAAATATGGCGCTATTTTTGAATTAGTGTCTATTGTCAATTAGTTTTAAATTTCGAACAATGTAAGGATGGGTACACACTTACCGTTTGCTCGCTACCTGTTGCACGTCGGGAATGCTGGCCCGTCGCCGGTACCCCAGTTTATATAGGGCGCGCCGCCCGCGCTTCTGTGACGCTCAAACTTTCCTAGGGGTAGAAAACATGATTTATTATGTGCTTTGATGTAAATTAACGGTTTTCATTGTAATATTAGTAAAGATATAATAACATAATACGCTACTGTATTGTGCTGTAATTTAGATTACGAATAGGTACTGTTTAACAAATAGGTATAGAATGTAGTTTTAGATGTTAACGTGTAGCATTACTGAGCATGTTGTGTACTCTAATGTTGGATTTCCATTTTGTTAAAAGAAATGTAAACTAAGTATGGCTGTTTAATGGACAATGATAGGTTTGTGTACCTATTTTAAATAAATACAAAATACACCTTTCTTCTTCCTGCGAATTTGACCTAATACATAAATATGAACGGTCAAATCACCCAAAGGGGGAGAAAGAGGGGGTAAAAAGCGGCCAAATGCTAGACTGGGGTACAATATTGAACGTACTGTAGAAAAAGTGTTGAAAATATCACAATGTCATTGAGATATGCAAGAGAGTTATAGACGAGCAGACGGACCAGAGAAATCACAAGTGCACCGACCTTTAAAAAAAGTTTCTTAAATGTTTGTGTTATTTTAATTTATGTAATAAATAAATAAATGCGCCAGACGCAACGCATGTTCTGTTTTGCTTGCCTTTGGTACAGAACCCTAGGTGTGCAAGTCCGACGGCACACCTATTTTCTATGAGAACAAAATAAATAAGTAATTGAAATAATTTCTCGAGTAATAGGTATTTCAATGTACCTAATTGAAAAACTTTTTTTTCGTAGTATCTAAAGCCAAGAATATCTCCCAAAAACGAAGACTAAGGTCAATACTTTATCAATATAATAATAATCAACATCAATATAATAATAATCAATCAAGTGTCCTTTACCCAAAGGTTGCCTGGAAGAGATCGCTCATAGTGATAAGGTCGCCTTTGTTGTACATTACTCCTGTTATGACTAGTTTTAAGTTTTATACCTCTGTTTTGTGTGCAATTAAAAGCATATTCATTCATTCATTCAACATAATGATGCTGTCACTTTCATAAACATTACAAATAAAAATGACAGCATCAGTTTTAAATCAAGACTATCTTTAGACCACGTTTTGTAATAAGGAGGTGTAAGTTACGCAAGTCTCCCGCTCTAGTTTGAGAAGCGGCGCGCGTTGTGGTAGCGGAATCACGTCCGGATTGGATAATTCATTTACGCCGTGAGCGGGCTAAGCCCTCAGTGTACACGCAGCCTATATTTTGGACCATCAAAGCGAACGTCAAACGCTACTTCGTTTTGTCTTTTTAGGGTTCAGTGTCGAAAGGACCTTCATTCTGCCCTTTTTGTATGTGATAGGTAAGTGGCAGATGAGCAAATGGATCACTTGATGGTAAGCGATTGCCGCCGCCTCTAATACCAGTAGAGTCACAAATGCGCTGCCAACCTTTCGCTCAAATTAGGCCTTCGGTGACCTCACTTACTGGACGAAACAAAGCGCAGGCGCTGCTTCACACCGGTCTTCTGTGAGGCCATGAAGCGTGGCTTTACCACGGTTAAACTACTACTAACTCTATGGAATGCAATACAAGACGTGTCTCAATTATCTATTTTTCTTTCTTTCTTCATGTCAGCATTTTATAAGTAAGAGTCATAAGTCAGTACTTTCATAATTAATTGTTTTTTTTAATCCTGACTAGTACCTACAATTAGGTACACTTATCCAGCATGCTATGTGTAAAGATAATTTATTAATTTTCTAAAACCTGCAATCACTTATAAAAGCCAATAAATTGAATAGATCACTAATGAAAAACGTGCTTTATTACCCCGAACATGGCTAATCAATTAGTGAACAATAGTCCTTTGTCACTGTTAAACTTCACAGACACTACGGAACCACAGCACACATCGACTCTCGCTTGCCAGTTCTCTCTCCACGTGCGGACCAATCGGTCGAATTCCGAACATAGCCAATAAATATAATTGTCTAGTGTGAAATGTGTCTTATGTTAAATCTCAAACGCCATAAAATCTACGGAAGTACCTACTTGTATTCTAGGTCCACGTGCCGAAGCCCAAACATCCATACTAATATTATAAATGCGAAAGTAACTCTGTCTGTCTGTCTGCTACTCTTTCACGCCAAAACTACTCAACGGATTTAAATGAAATTTGGTATACATATAATCTAGACCCTGAGAAAGGACATAGGCTACTTTTTATTGCGAAAAGGGGGTTGTAAGGGGTTGAAAGGGGGGTAAAAAGTTACTTTTCCACGCGGACGGAGTCGCGGGCGGCCGCTAGTGGCAAATAAATTTAAAAAAGCCAAGAAATAATGTGCTCTTAGCATTTCGTACATCATAGAACCTACGGAACCACAGCACACAGCGACTCTTGCTTGCCAGTTCTAGGTCCAATACACAACAATAGGTGACAATAGGTCGAAGCCCAAACACAGTCAATAAACTGAACTGTCCGCCAATGAAAAATATGCTTCATACCACACTAGTGGCTTCTCCCTAACTTCGTTTCGTAAGTAGTACCACTGTCTACCAACAGATGTCCCTGGGCGTCGATTGCATCGCGCTACAGTTTCGCCTTTTCTTTAAAAGATTATTTTTTTTATGATGTAGGTGGCAGTCGAGCCGACAGATCAAAATGGCAAACGATTACCGCCGCCCATGGACACCTACAATACCAGTAGTGTCACAAGTGCGCTGCTTATCTGAATGCTTAGATTTTCCGATGTGCGATGTTTTATTCATCTGTAAATTGAACATCATAAAACCCACGGAACCACAGCACACAGCGACTCTCGCTTGCCAGTTCTCTCTCCACGTGCGGACCCAATCGGTCGCAGCCCGAACACAAGCAATAAATTGAATTGTCCGCCAATGCTGCAAATAGCTGCCCTGGACCCCACACAAAACTATGCAATCTTTTAATCCCTAAAACGGGCTCGTAAATCCCATAAACTAGCCCTCCTGGAATGATTGACGATGTAAAAATTCTATATTTAGTCCAATTCTGGAAGTTACCTAATTTAAAGCTAACTACCAGAACTTAGTCTGATTGCGTTTTGGATTTCATCATTTCAGCCAATAGACGTCCACCTGGAGTACAAGTGCCGCCAACTTTAACCGATCTAAATGACACCCGATGCTTTGTGATCACTTTACAAGTCTTATTGTACTGTAATGATTTGATTGGAATGAATTTTGCTAATTGTACGCTTTACAAAACGTAAGCTCGTTGTTTCCTAATGACATTTATTAGACTTCGCTAATTTAGAAAATTATTCTACACCTGAATATGGTAAAAGGATCTACATTAGCTATAAATCTTAAATAGCATCCACCATGTATAAATTCAACCTGTTTTTGCCATATAACTATCTTTACGGCTGATGTTATTCATTTCAGGGCAGTGTACATTTTTAAAGTATTATAAATAATTATTTCACTACATCACATACATTGATCTGACTCTGAGATAGGTAGCTCAAGCACCTGTGTTACAAAATATCAGAACCAACAGTGGGATTACAATATATAAATATAATACTTTTTCTTTTGTAATACATACTTATAATACATAGAAAACACCCAGACCAATACAAACAGACATGTTCATGCACACAAATGTATGTACTGTGCGGGGATCGAACCCGCAACCCTTGGCCCAGACGCAGCATTCACTACCACTGAACCAACCAGGTCGTCAAATTATATTTAAAAAAAAATTATGTCATTGAAATACTCGTTTTTCCACCAACTTTTATTAGAAAATCATTTACTTAAACGAAACATTTGATATAGCTACCAAACAAAATTTACTAGACGCGCACACAGAAGTTTGAGTTGTGACGTCACAATTCAATAGCCATTTGTATAGAGCGTTTTTGGGCTTGCCCAAATATGTGCTCTTAAAGTGTGTGATATCTCAGGTAATTCAAATGAGAATCAAGTGATTCTTTCAACGATGTTTCTTAAATTGAGGCGTCTTTTGATGAAACACATTAAAAAATTGTCATATACCCAATTATCAGAGTTCATGTATCCTCGGCTCGGATTCCCAATACTCTCACTTATTATTCCTATGTATGTTGACCATGCCACTAAGTTGTAAGATAAACTTGTCACGCAGACAAATTGCTAACCTTGTCTCTTGAGACCCGAAATCCCCGCAAAGTGCTAAAAAGTATCACGTGGGTTGTTATTCATGTGTCTTCGTTCTTTATTCAAAACTAAACAAAATGGCCGCACAGGGTGAAATAGCCTGACCGGCAAGTGTTGGTAGCAGGGTATGATATATTTTTTTAAATTCTGTTATTTTTCTTAATAAGATAATTTTACTATTGAATAATTAAATATGGGATTGTCTTTCCTTATTAGTGCTAATTCAGGTGTTGTGTGAATTTATTTATTTTTATAGTGGTAAATTAAATGTATTGTTGAAGTGAAAAAAAAAAATGAAGAATTGAAAAAAAAATGTGATAACCCCTATTTTGTAAATGTTATATTGTCATGATCCATCGTAGTCCACTAATGGACAGATGAACTTGCAATCTATTTGACTTATCAAAATACAATCCAAAACTAACGATATAAATGTTCAATCACTTTTCTCTGTCTGTCTATCTGTCTGTCTGTCTGTTACTCTTTCACGCCAAAACTACTAAACGGATTTGAATGGGTCTAGACCCTGAGAAAGAGCATAGGCTACTTTTTATTGAAAAATTATTAAATAATTAAAAAAATTACCCAAAGATACTAAATTTCCACGCGTACGAAGTTGTGGGAAACAGCTAGTAACAATTAAAATTGACATGACCGGTGAAATGTTATTAAAAAATAAAAAATATTTTTCCTCACTACCATAGCTTCTCGGGCAGCCTACAACGCGCCCTCTAATATGATCACGAATAGCATCCGGCACTCAGTCTCAATTTGCGTCGTATGCGTATGGCGTTTTAAATAATTCGTCTGCTCTAACAAACAACTAGATTAGCGATGCCAAAACAATTTGTTGTAACGCCACGCACCGCCCATACCCCTAGATTTATCTAACTACCTATCAAAGGTTTTATAGCAACTCTTTAAAGTATTTTAAAATTCGAAGCATTTTTTTTAAACTTCCATTCTTATTGTAGGCTGGAGGTTATTAGTTCAACAAGTGCAATGGCGAGTTAAGTCTTTTTTTATGTCATAGTTACTTTAGCAGACGAAGCAGCGCTTGTGCTGTGTTTCGTCGAGTGAGTGAGGGTGGCCGGTGGCCCGATTGTGGGGAAAGGGGGTTAAAGGTTAGCAGCGCACTTGCGACTCTACTGGTGTTGCAGGTGTCTATGGGCGGCGGAAATTTACCATCGGGTGACCCGTCTGCTTGTCTGCCACCTATCACTAAAAAAAAATACCGTAAGCCAAATCGAGTGCTAAACACAAAGACTCGCGGCAGACCGTAGAGTAAATAATGATTTAGTGGTAACTAGCTGTTAACCGTGGCTTGTCCGTGTGGAATAGTATATCTTTGGGTAGCATTTTTAATTACCTATTTAATTATTTTCACCCCTCCCCCCTTTTAACCTTTTACAGCCCCCTTTTGCAATAAAAAAGTAGCCTATGTTTTTTCTCAAGGTCTAGACCATCTTTCATATACCGTTCAGTAGTCAGACAGACAGACATAGTAACTTACGCATTTATAATATTAAGTAGTTAGGATGATGAGTAAAGATAGTCTGTCATAGTCAATTTGTTCAAAATGTCTACTAGTCGTCAAAATCTGTGTCTGCATTCCCACCCCGATTGAAAGAAAGTCGCTATCCAAATTGACCCGACCAGAAATCGAACCCGGAAAATTACCACACTTCAGCGAGCTTGTCAAATATTGGCTGTTTATTAATTAAAATTTTGCTTGATCTTTTTATTCACTTGCTTTTAAATTTTTTGTACACTGACATTATTTCTTCAAGCAATTAAAATTCATAATTTTAGATCGAACATTTTTGACATCGATTTGCATTCAAATTAATAACAGTACCGCATTTTTGTATGAAAACAGGACTTGATTCGGATTTTATACCACTCTCTGAAAATTTTTTAACTGTGGGAGAGCCACGCTTCGGCATGAATGGGCCGGCTCAACCGGAGTGATACCAGGTGATGACAGATGCTTGTTAGCCACTTTACCTAGATTTACTTGCAATTTAATTTGACTTATCAAAATATATACAATCCAAAACTTCCGATATAAGTGTTCAATCACTTTTTTAACCATGAAGGAGCCACGCTTCGGCATGAATGGGCCGGCTCCACCGGAGAACGCCTGTGCTGTGTTTCACAGAGTGAGTGAGGGTACCGGAGGCCCACCCGGGGGGAAGGGGATAAAAGGTTGGTAGCGCACTTGTAACTCCACTGGTGTTGCAAGAGTCCATATGCTTTAGCCAAAATAGATCGACTAGCCAAATCTATGAATATCATGGTTGGCAGTGATTACTTACCATCAGGTGACACGCTTGCTTGTTAGTGGGAGAACCGTGGGACCACGCTTCGGCATGAATAACTGTGGGAGAACCACGCTTCGGCATGAATGGGCTGGCTCGACCGTAGCGATACCTTTTAAACTGAAAGGACTGGTAGAAAAATATACCTATAGGTAAGTTACTATGAAAGGCCATGTGAATTAAAAAAAAAAGAACTACTTAGGTATTTAAATTGAGAGATCAGTTTCTTTTACTCAAAATCAATTTAAAAATGTCCTTTTGTTTCACTTTATTAGATAAATACAGTAAAGAACTTAATTTAAATCCAACTCCTAATTAATTGATTGAGAAAAACTTTCCGAAATCCATTGAATTAAAACTCTTTTGTTTCGTGGTTGGAATATTTTTCATACTATTGGGTAAATTAAAATATCTAACTTTGCCAAGTCTTCTAACAATCGGACAAAGATTCTTCTTAAACTCCGATATAAAAATATCTACGAGTGCCTACATTTATTCTCAGCCTGTATATCCCTGTCTGTATTGGACGCCAGGGAGGCAATGCTCGAGCACTCGACATTGAAGTCGAATTAGAGATTTGAAACTTGAATACTCTATATTCGACTTCAATGTCGAATGTACGACAATTGCCCAGCAGAGCCTGAACAGACTTACAGTCTTTGGTTTTTTTTCCTGTACAGGTAATCTTTGAATATTAATGTTGTGGTAAGTAGAATTGCTCCACTTGTGTGTGTATTTTCTTGAGTAGATGTGAATTTTTGCATAGGGCTAAAGCTGTGTTTCCGAAAATTTGTTCTGCCTTAACCGGTCATTTTGAGATTGCCCTTAACCCACTCAATAGATTGACGTTCATAAGCATCCTAGTACTTATAGTTTAGTTTAAGATTATACTTGTATACCTACTTATTTTAAGAGACCAGGTACAACCAATTTTAATAAAAAAAAATCAAAACAAAGAAAGTCATATTATTAGTAGGTACATTTGCATTTATGTATTAATTTTATTATTATCTTATTTAGCTACTTAACAGATTTGCACTGCCTTACCCCTTGCTATTAGCGATAAGACCGCCGAGGTTATATTTATATATATGACCATAGCATTCAGTTCTGTAATCTTTTGTGCAATAGGTACCTAGTTATATATCTATCTGTCTCAACCCATTTCTAACCCACGTTTGTACTATTAAGTATTCTGTGCCCACGTCACAGAATACTTAATATGCCCACGTCTATTTTGATCGTCACGTGATCTTTGATCAACAAATAGCTATCACAAGACGCTAATACAACCTAATGACAGTTAATAGTGCATACAGGCTTTGCATGCATATTGGTTCCCAGTACCTCTAAAGTGAATTAACCGTCGTTTCCGCTGCCTTTTAGTGACTTGGTGCTGTGCGTCGACTCATCGCCTTATAATGAAATCTTCCTGCTTTATAAACGGCGTGATGTACAGACAGGCGTCAGGTTGACTCCCCCCCACCCCCTCTAGTACAAAAATAGATAAGCCCTAGACACAGTATGAACGCGCTAAAAATGTCGCCGCCAATGAAGGCTCCTATCGCCAGTCGTTTTGGCATTTTCACAATTAAATACTATGTTACTATGGATTAGGGTCGAAAATAAATAATAGTGACGGCATTTTCTGAAGTATAATGTCAATAGCTGTAATAGTTGTTGTATGTAAGTAGTTGTTGTTGTACACTACTGATGTCATGTCAGCATTGTTGGCATCACTTTTTCAAACGCTTTCAATATGGAGTTGTGTATCGACAGATTATACAGGGTGTATCTGTAAACTTTAAGCACGTCTCACCTCAACCATTCTGAGCAGTATTTGTTCTACATGAAAATTCGTCGAAATTTTGTCGACTCTCCATACAAAATTACCAAGTCACGTGACCAACTTTTTTTTTTCAGGCGAATTTCCAAAAGTCTTTGAACAAATGTTGAGAATGGTTCGTAGAACACATGGTTAAAGTTTTGTAAATATATACAGATAGGTACATCATCCTTATGAACGAAATCCTCACTAGGTATGTAGGTACTACAAGAATTTTGGCTTGGCTCGTCTAGCCTAGAACCTTTCGATATGTTTGTTGATCAACAAAGACTGAATAAAATTAGATACGGAAATCAAATTTGTTTACTTAACGCCATTATATAATTAAATGTAGGGTGCCTCCAATGATCATTACAGAGTGTCGTGACATTAATCAAAGTCAGCGTCAACCGCATTGAGAGATGCGGTCAAAACGGTTGCAGACCCCGATTTGAGATCAAAAGTCGCAAATTGTTGTATAGTACCTACTGTAACGATGGTAAACTCCTTCGGTGCTGGCCGCGATATATGGCGGGTGTTTTGGAAAGAGAATCTGTCGTCTATTTTTGAAAAGTAGGCAGATTAATTTTGAGTTATCAAAAAGAGAATCATTACCTACAACAATGGTTTTAAAAATAAATTTTGTATACCAATGAAATTACATGACAATAAAGAAAAAAACATAGATCTATACAGTAGCGCTACCATGAGTTGACATCTAAAACTGACATAACGTAAACTATTGCTCTGTCTCTTTTAAATGCATCACAATGAAAGAGACAAAGCGATAGTTTTCGATAGCGAGTATAGTATTTCAAACTCATGGTAAGGCTACAGATATACTACGCTGTTCCTGTCCGCTAATCCCCATCCTACACTTACAACTCTGGTGCTATGTAACTGATTACGAAGAGAAAGCTTCTTAGCAACTTGTATGCAAATGTTATTAAGTTCACTAGACGTTACCTACTCATGACCTACATACTATATTGAAAATTAAATCTCTTCCTTACCTTATCATTAATAAGTACCTACTGATATTGCCTCGGTGGCGCAGTAGGTAGTGCAGTCAATAGAGAGTGTACTTGTGTCTGCGCACATACTTGATCACTATAAAATCTGCGTCAATGGCTGATCGATAAGATTAGCCGCCATAGCCGTATTTTTTTTTTATGTGATAGGTAGCAGACGAGCAGGCGGATCACCTGATGGTAAGATTGCCGGCCGCCCTAGTGGATGTCAACAAGGTGCGCTGGCTTAGCCTTAGTGCTTGTGCGCTGTTTTCGGTAATATCGGATTTAATTATCTACTATAGGTTAAACTATTGATAGTAATGACGTTATCAATAGTATTGCCTATCCCTATCAATAATAGGTAGGTAACTAACTACCTATAGCACCACTAACTACTACGATATATTTTTATTTTACTTTCCAATATCCTTTTAATTCATATATCTACAGTTCACTCCTGTAGCTCACAAATAGGTAGGTATATAAGTATATTAATACCAAGACACTATTAACGAAAGATTGTCCAGCTTTAAGGTTTAAACGCCATCTATTGCGTCTTTAACAAACACCTTTCACCTCTATTTAGACATGAACCTTCGTGTAAAAGCTTTGTGCTAAAAAGCTCCCCAAAACTTGCATGCTAACAACAAAAGCTTGCTTGAGATCAGAAGTTACGCCATCTACTGTAAGAATACAATAAAAACGAGTCAGTTCTACAGTTTTAGAAGCGCCATCTGTGTAAGGGTAGATGAATGAATCTTCACAAAATTTTATAATAGATGGCAGCACTGGATTTAAATAAGGGGGTGCGCTGTAGTTGCTGTAGTGCAAATGTATTTTTCGTTTGATTGTTGTAGGAGATTCGTGTTACGCTTCCTGAAGTTTTTTTTAAGTATCAGGGTTATAACGTTCGAGGCAGTCCGCAAATCTAATGTTCCTCCTAAATTGCCATCAGTATGGAGAAACCAATTTTATGGAAGGCTTTTTCCATTAATAATATTTTAACTATAGGTAATAGGTATTTTTAGGATTTTGTTTGTGCCACGAAAGTTAAATCTCAGAGAATAACCCATCAAAGGGTTTCGTTCTGCAATATATTTTCATCTTCTTCTATACTATTTATAAAGAGATAACTTCTATAGACAACGACAAGGCTTATAGGTAAACCGAAAACACGAAACGCTTGCGCGATGTAATTGGACACAGCGACATCTATTGGTTCATTTCTGAATTACGGTCCTGAAGCGAAGTGAGGGCGGACCACTAGTATTAATTAATGTGATTATTTATTTAATCTGGCATTCAATTTGCCCTCACACGCCTAAGGTGGCCTAAGGTCGTACCGTGGGCTGGATCCCCACCCTGGACAATCATTCGTGGGATGAACACGTCTTGTGTTTGTTCAGTGTCTGGGTGCAAATGTATAAGTAAGTATGTTGTAAGTAGTTGTGATTCCTCTGTTGTCTGATATCTGTAACACTGCTCCAAGCTACAGAGTCAGGTGAAAGTATCAGATGTTGTGCGAATTATTTATTCCCATACAATTTAAAATCCTCAAGAGTAGACACCAAGAGGTACCGTTCAGCGATGCATTTACATGCATTGTTGCATTACCTATTTCCCAACAACTAACATGTTCCATTATCAGATCGCACTCGTTGCATTTTAACACAATGGCGTGCAGCGGAGCTGAATGCGACTTGTTTCTAAATGCAACCACTGGGCAGACTTCCGTGGCTGCAATTATTATGCAAATACCGCTGCACTGGGTTCATATTTGCAGAATTTAACCTACTAGGACCCGCCTTCTGGGTGTTGCCGATCTCTGCCAGTTGGTTTTTGCTGTTCTTTATGCCTTAGCGTGTGTTAAGGCTTTGTCTCATCAAACCACTTTACGGTAAGTGCTTGATATTTTTTCTCTCGCTCAAGTTTATGATCACCGATACGTATAAGGCAAGCGTGGTGATTAAGCCTAATCCCATCATAGTAGCGATGACTTGATTTCTATGATGGAGGCCTTTGCCTTTGCAGTGGGACATTATTTAAGTAGAATGATACTTTACTTCTACTAGGTACTGCAATACTAAGTGATGGTCAGCTCAGTCTATAAAAGGTCGTAGGTTCAAATCTGATCATGTACCTCTGGTTTTTGTAAATCTATATGCGTATTTCTACTATTAACTCGTTCGTATGACGCCCCGATCGCAATGTTTTAATTTCCAGGCCATGATCTCAGAGTCTTGGGTTCGATTTCGGGTCGAGTGAATGTGTGTTTCGAATTTTTGAACATAGCTCGGGTTTGTGATCACGAATCTGCATCAGGCAAGCGTGATGATTAGTACTAACTAAGTAATCCTATCATAATGGTGATGACTTGTTTTCTTTTTTTTTTTATTGCTGAAGTAGGCAGACGAGCATGCGGCCCATCTGATGGTAAATGGTAACCGCCGCTCATAGACAACAACAATGCCGAGGCACAGTCATGCCGCTGCCTACCGTGATAGAAGTACTCTTTTCAAACCCCGTTTAAAAAAGGACATATGAGACCTTTGCCCAGTGGGACGGTATATAGGCTGATACTGTACTTTAACTAAGTAGTATTCGTTTGTGGCCACTTTACTCATACCAATTTGGCATTTAAACCGCGTGGGACAAACCGCACTGCGTCGCTCAATGAGCGGGGACACTAAGTGGGGACACTGAGCGGGGACAGCTGTCCCTCGTTAGGCTCTGAGCAGTTGAGCGCATGACGCGCTTACCGCTAATGACTTCAACCCTTTGCCGGACTGTCTGTTTGAAGCCCTTTATTTATACGCGTAAGCACTCGTGAGTAACGCAATAGGATATATTTGTACCTAAGTAACACTAAATAGGCAAAGAACGGCTGTCTACATCGCGCACTGAAAGAACGTGGTTCGGCTTGAGACAGAGATAGTCCATTGCGGCGGCGGCAATTTGCTTACCCATCAGGTGATCCGCTGCTCCGTCTGCTACCTATCACATAAAAAAAACTATACAGAACGTGTGCGCGGGAGATAATCTATAATCTCCTCGATATAAGTGTCAACTACTTAGTGATAAATAGCAGACGAGCAGGCGCGTCACCTGATGAACGATTGCTATCCTCCATAGACGGTCAGTAGTAAGAGTAACAATTGCGGTGCCTTTCCCTTATCCCTCGAATAAGGGCCCTCCCTTACCTCCTTTCCTTCTAAAGGTGGTAGTCTCTATCCATCAGCGGCTATTTGCACGCCTGTCACCTATCATAATATAACACACTATAAAAATGGGAAGGCAGTGATTTACCACTACAATTTATGAGAATAGACTTATATTTGCAAGTAGGTACATCACTTGCATATTTTTACAGTAGTTGCATTGCAATAGAGCATATATTAATTACTGATTAAGCCTAATCCCATCTCAGTAACGATGACTTGATTTTATGATGCAGCAAATGCCTGCAGCAGCAATGTTACTACAAATCATAGTCCGTTAGTAGATATTCTCTTACCACCTGTTCTTTATGGCCTCCGACATGAGAATTCGCGCTATTCTCAGCCACCTCTTGCCACTCCGGCCTTTGAAGGTGACCAAGATCCTTCTTGACCTGGTCAATCCAGCGATATCTGGGGCGCCCCACTGGGCGCTTTCCTGGTAGATCTACCTAGGTAAGCTCGCTTGGCAGCACGGTCCGACTCCATTCGGACCAATTCGGACGTGTAGGAGGCCAAGATCTACTTCGGGTCACTGTGCCACCGTAGTAAGTAAGTAAGTGTTCTTTATGGAATTATTCCAATTTATAAGAAACGTACTTACCTTTACATTCCAACTTTCTTTTTTTTTCTTGTTCCGTGATTCAGATATACTTACATTGTAACTGAGTACGTGTCATAGAAGCCGTAGTACGAACTATTCGTGTGCAGTTATGACTAGCTATTGCTCGATAGTATGGAGACAACTCCCAATAGCGAAAAATCCCAACTGCTTAATTTTACATGTTGGCAATTTTTTGATAATATTCATCTTAAAGAACGCTGAGATGTTTAATGAATTAGCAATAGGTTGACTATATAAAGTGGCCGCATGTAGAGGTTGTCATACTTTAAATCAACAACTTTAAATTTGACTTTAAAGTTACAATTTTGAAAATTAATTTACTTGGACTGGATCTTAGGTTGCAATTGGTTTTTGGCCTTTGATGTATCTAGTTATCCGCCGCACATGACTAGGTAGGTACTTGTCAATACTGATTGGGTACCTACCCGACTTGACTCTGACTGCCTTGGTGGTGCAGTGGCTTATAAGTCGCACTTTAAATCGACGACTTGAGATCCCGGGTTCCAATCCCCGCGTCAGGCCAAAATTGGTTCCTGAGTTTTTCTGTGGAGAAATTGTCAGGAGTTGGCAGTCTTGTATCCCTGTTCCGTTTGAAGTACGTTAATCCGTTGGTCCTACGCCAGATCCCTCTTTAGTGACTCGAAATATGAGGGCTAAGGAATAGAGAGAACACAACTGCCGCACTCAGAGTACGTCATGTCAACTTAATGGTCATTATCTTAGTTTAAAAAAAAAGCGCCAGACAATCAACCTGGTCTCAAAATAGGGCAACCCCTATACTAGGAGCACTTACCAGATGAAGGTAATTAACTGAAGGCGTCAACCCGGAACACCCAGATCCAAGAAAACTTAGAAAATGTAATTTCCTTAATTGACTTGACCGGGAATCGAACCTGGGACCTTTCGCGCTTCCGGGAAACACCTTAGCCACTGCGCCATCGAGGCCGTCAATTATGAGGCGAGTCGAGTCGTTATGGATAGTTTTTATAAGTCAATACTTATATACAAGAAAATTTTGACTCTTATTTATTGAATAATAAGTGTCACTAAAGTTAATTGATGTCTCTGAATGCGGCAGTGAGATAAGACAACTCAGCCTACCTACTCTAGGTACAGAAAGAGAAGCCGCGTCCACCCTTGTCTGACAATACCCGTCATTTCTCCGGCGGATTGAGCAGCAAAGAGGACGTTTAACCGCCACTTTGACGGAGCAAACTCGCCGCTCTCACTTTCAAACTCTTTTAACTCTCTCTCTCTTTTTCTCACCTTACCGTGGAATTCCCGGTTGCGTCCAAAGCTGCCGCTCTGGTCACTGGGGTACGCTTAGCTTAGACCATAGATTTGAGGCTGGTAATTACAATGAAGCGACTGCCGCCTGACTTCGCAACCCTTCAGTAGGGGAAACAGACCAGCTGAACATTCTTTTATGAGATAGGGGACAGACGAACAGACGAATCACCTGATGGCAAGGGATTACCGCCGCCCATCGACACCCGCGCCACCAGAAGAGTCGCAAGTGCGCTGCCGACCTTTTAAGAAGGAGCGAGCGTAGGTACGCTTCTTGAAGGTTTGCAGGCCGTATCGGTCCGGAAATACCGCAGGTGGTTCATTCCATAGTTTTGTAATTCGAGGCAGAAAGTTTCTTAAGAAACGCACAGTTGAAGACTGCCAACGATTTAAATCTGTATGTATGTATATTTTTTGTGACAGGTGGCAGGCGAACTCGGATCACTTGGTGGTGGGCACCACAGTCTAAGTGTCCTGCCACGTCTATTCTCCCCTTTCTCTCGATTGGGATTACCACAACCTCACTCACGAAATTTAAAAACAGACTTGTCGCTCTGAAGAAAACCTATTAAGTACTCGTAAGTTTAAAGTTACTATTTTGGCAAGCATATATTGGAACCTACATTATTCCAGCTTTCTGATTTACATTATTCTGATATAAATTTACTCCTCCTTCCAATTTAAATTATGCGTTTTTTTACAAAAACGGAGAATTCCCTTAATGTTATCACCTTTTTATGGCCATATTTAATCTAACGAAACAAAGACGACACCACTAAAAAGCTATTAACACCGAGAAAAACTAAAAGCAATGCGAAAAAGCGCCGCTACACAAAACGAATTCAAAAATCGAACAAAAGAAACAAAATTTAAATCCGAAAGCGCGCGAAACCGAAAATTTAGAGCGTGTTGATTGGCTGTAAAAGGCTCGCGGTTACGTGCCATTGGTCAAAGATAATGTTTGTCTGACTAACAATTTTGTGCGGGGGAGATAAACCGCGAAACTCGACCGCAAATGTTGACAGAAGCTCCGGAGATGAGTCTTCAACAAAATCAACCTTAATGCGTTGAGTTAAAACATTTATTTGTTTATTGCACAGCACATAGTTGAGCGGAAAATATGATGAGTGAGCGAAGAAGCGAGATGGAAAACCAACAGTATAAGCCTTTTTGGTGGTTGCGGGAAAAGGACCGCATGGACTTTAAAGGGTTGCATTACCGGCTCTTACACTAAAATAATAAATTAATGCTCATATCATAGGTATGAGTGCTTGTTTTAATTTATTGCACAATCAATTTTAATGTTTTTCTCTTTACCAAATGGAAAAATCATGCATAGTATTGCCACCTTTTAAAATATTTTAACCCTAAAGTCTCTCTAGACTCTAGAGCTACAACATAGGTAGGTATAATAAGTTTCTAATGAAAATTTACACACGAAAAATGGATGATATTATCTATAGAGAAAAGCGAAATCAGTTTAGCTTGCTTAATATTATAATAAATGCAAGACACAAGCTACTCCCGTCATGGCTGTCAGGCTGCCACCTGAAGCATTCGCAGATAAAGATATCGACATAAATTAAACACATCATTACCATAACCAACCCCTTATTTCACGAAATAATTTTATTATAATAGATAATTTAAAACTGCCCAAGTTCACCCCACCACCAGGGGGTTAAATGAGGAGAGGGCGGGGCGTGAGCAAAATTGAGTAGCGAAAATCTGTTCGTCTCGCTCGCTCAAATGAGCAGTCCTGAATGCAGTAAGCGGCTTACAATAGTAGTTGACACTCGGGAGTGTTGTCGTCTCGCTCTGTTTTTGTCTATAGTGGAGCTTTTGGGTTGTAGCTATGAAGGTATAGACAAGCGACTCAGTTCCACGTGAGGCCGTGTTTTGTAATCAGTGAAGTGGCGCCTTTAACCCTGGGCAGGAGGCGCAATGTCCGCGCGTTTGACGTTTTGACGTACAGTTTGGCGGGAAAAGTATTTTTTTTCGTGTTTTCGGCGTAGGGAAACAAGCACCATACAGCCTTAAAGTTTTGTGAACTTTTTGAATGCAAACATAATGCATTGTTGACAGTGATGTTGCTTTCGGCGAGTTGAAGACTGCCACAGTTATTGCTTAGGCAATAACTTGGATTTAATTGCAGGGAATTAAAGTAAGTTTTGTGAGAAATTGTTTGAACTACGTTATATTATAAGAATTTAGGATAAGAACATACAGGGCGTGAATTTTTGTCAAATTTACTACAATAATAGAAATGCTAATCTTGGGTAGGTACTTAAACTTGGACTTCATACTTTTTTTCTACTAAAAGTTCACTTAAACTGAAATCCTATTGAATGGGGTATCTACCTAGTGTAAGTACTCGTAGGATCTGTAAATATATGATATAGATTAGATAAAATAATAATTATGACCTTAATAGAGTATAAAATATATTTAATCAATCTATACAAAGAATCTTTTTTGTCTTTTCTATACTTATTAGTCACCTACTAGTATCCTCCCATAAACACCATCGGCCTCTGAAAAAAAAATCTATTATGTATAAAGTAATACAACAATTATCGTCCCTTCTAGATCAAATTATCGATCGAATTACCAATGTCACGTATTGACACCGTCTCTTAGCTCTACCCAAAGGTTGTCTGGAAAAAATCGCTATAAGCAATAAGACTGGCTTATGAAGATACTGTTGTTTTTGTACCATACCTGTGTTTTTTGCTGAACCATAAAAATATGATTTATATATATCTATAAGAAACAAATAATCGCGGACAAACATACATACATACCTACATACAAACAATCGAACTGAGAAACTCTTTTTTTTTGAAGTCGGTTAATAAATGGGACAAATGTTTTTTAAACTTTTGCTTTCTTGGCACCAACTTTTTTAATGATTAATAGTAACATATAATGTATTACTCGTATATGAGAAGCTGTATGTTTCCTTAAAGAGAAATAAATAACAATATCCTCCAATCGATTCGATCAAGTATATTATTATGTGCAGATATGTCATAGTGCTCAAGTGTTTACGCAAACACTAATTCACTAATTTATTCCGTTACCCTCATCATATAGCGTAAAGCATCATATAGACACGACCGAAAAGGAATCAGGTACAGGCCAACGGCTTAACGTGCAATTATTAATTAGGGGAATGGGGTTTAAGAATTGGACCAGTAGAGTCACAAGTGCGCGTGACTCTAGTGTCTATGAGCGGCGGCAATCGCTTACCATCAGGTGATGCCGTCTGCTCGTCTGTCACCTATCACATAAAAAAATATATACACTGTTAAACTTTTTGTCGTTTTAACCCCGAATCTATTATAATAGGTAATAGAAGTAGCCCATTAAGCATATTAGGTCATCAAAATACGCAATATACAAATCAGCTGTTACGCAAAATAATATTTACCAGGGTGATTTAATGTATAGTACCTACAGCAGATTTTTATTTTGCTTATTTTGGTGATCAAACATGCTAAAGGGGCTTTATTCGTGTTACCTATTATAAGGGCTTCGGGATTAAAACGACTAAAATTTAACGATGTAACCTATACTACTATTTAATAAATAGTTATAGGTATCTATAATTATTTATTTAAGCACGTTATAAAATAATAAATTTAAAATAATAAATACTTTCATCTAAAGAGGGCGGACATAAATCAATACCATTTCATAGAATATATAGTATAGATATACCTAGTTAGGGCGTTAAGACAAAGGCTTAAAATAAACCTAACCACCTGCTGGGTACTATTTTTATAACCGATCGATATTCTGAGTTTATAGTTATGAGGAGGGGAATCCATCGAAATATATTTAATAACTAGTGATAGCCGACAGTTTCGCTCGAGTGGAGTTCTGTTTGCAACTAATTTTTTTTTAAATCAAATTATACCCTATAACTGCGTTGCGTAACAGCTATAATGCCTCAGAGCTATAATGGAAACAAGTTTCATTTAAACTCATTCAATAGTGTTCTAAATAAGCGCGAACAAACAGACAAAATTATTAAAATCATTGATTCATGTTGTTGTTACTGTTTTAGTAGTTGCCTCAAGTATTTTGAGATAAATCAGGTGATCCGTCGGCTCGTCTGCCACCTATATCATAAAAAAGAGATATGTATAAATGTGCTGACACTGCTTTTTATTTTTGTATAGGTACAACGTTAAATCTTAGTCGTTTTAATCCTGAAGCCTTCTTAATAGCGATAGCAAATTAAGCCCCTTAAGCATGTTAAATCATAAAAATTCTATAACAATTAATAATATTCAGCCGATTTTTATTTTGATGACCTTACAAGCAAATGGGTTCTGAAGTTAAATTTTTCATTAAATAAATTATCCTCAAACACTACATTAGTATGGATACACCCGCGGGATATCGAAATTTAGGAAATATTGCAATATGTATAAATAATATATTAATAAATAAGTATTGCAATATGTGTAAAGAAAACAAGTAATTAAGTTAGAAAACATTGTAATAGTAACAACTTTTGACGGCATTTTAGTTAATTTATATGCCGTCGGCATGTCTATATTAAGATTTCGTTTGAATTTGCATACCGGAATCCGATCACTGATAATGAATTATGTAAATGAAAATAATCAATTTCTGTAAGGAACACGACATAATGCAGGTAGGTCCAAAAAATTGGAGAATCGTCCGACCGTCTATAAATGATAAATAAATCATAATACATTGACTTGACTCCGTACTAAGTAGCTTAAGCACTAATGTTTTAGCCTGAGATAGATAGTTCAGATATTCTCTATTGCACACAATAAAATAGGTTTAGATAAAATGGCACAACAACATATTGACATTACAATAAGGCGGCGTTATCGCTTGTAGCGATATCTTCCAGACTATCGTTGGGTAGATAGAAAATAAATTATTCGGTTGTAAAAAAAATAACTGAAATTTTATATCGGTTCTTTTTTTCTGAGATTTTTGTGGTAGGTATGTAAGTACCTACTTTTATTTTTTTTATAAAGGCACGGTGAAAATGGCAAAATAAATATTTGAGTATGTCGGTTAATTTGAATTACTTGTAGCTATAAAAACAACTTAATACTTAAATATGTTTCATAAATTTTGATCTGACACTGGTAAAGATCACTGATTAAGATCACACACTGATAAGAAAGAGAAGCCCCACGCCCACTGATAACACAAACGTACCCTCAGGTTTTTGTGCCTACGAGTATTATAAGGCCTTTCGGTACTTGAAACTAAATTCAATATTGATCTTGTTAGATGAAAATATTGAGTCAAGATATGAGAAAAAATCCAATATATAACCTTCTCTACATATGAATGTAGAGTATTGAGTATAATGAGAGAGTGTTGAGTATAATACTCATACCCCTCTTTAGTGTAGTTGTTTAAATACCGTGCCATGATCTCGGAGTTCTGGGTTCGATTCCAGGGACGAAAAAGTTTGTTTCAAATTTTTCAAACATGTGATCACCAATCCGCATTAGGCAAGCGTAATGATTAAGAATAATGCTAACTGATGGGCAGTGCAGAGTAGCGATGGCTTGCTTTCTGTGATGGTGGGGTTTGCCCTGCAGTAGGTTAGTCTATCGGCTGGTAAGTACATAACTTAACTATACTCTTGCGTAGATACGAAAGATATAATTAAAAATAGTCAATTACTTACCGTACTCAAACTGTTTTTTTTACACAAAATGGCATTCGAAAGTGATTTTTTCAATATCATAATAGAAAAAAGAGCTTCCATTTAAGGACATCAGTTAAACTATAATTACAGACATTTCTGTCCGGGCGGACAAAAATTTGATTTCGAGATAAAACAATTTTAAAATCATATCAAAGAAGATAACCATAGAAATAACTCACCGCGTATGTCCTCCGAGTTAACATAGCTGTTTTAACAAACTCCGTCTTATGCCTCAGCATTGACTGTACTTCAGTCTTCTCTGTTTCTATTATCGTCACAGTTTCCGTCTCATCTTCATTATCTGTGGTGGCATCTTTGACGCCCTCTGTAGTGGTAGTAAGGGTTTCTAACTCTGTGTTTATGTTTTCAATCGGTGGTGTGGTGTCATCAGTAGTGGTTTCCATTGTAACAGTGTTTTTTTCTTTTTTAGTGGTTTTTTTAGTTGGTCTGGTTATAGGAATTCTGGGTGGCAAATTGGTGTTTACAGTAACAGGTTCTTCAGTAGTTTCTTGTTCTGTATTTGTAGCAGGGAGTTCAGGCCCAGTTATCTTTGTCACTGTTGTTTCAACTGTCTCGTTAATTGGTTTCTTTTCTGTAGTTTTTGTACTTTCTGTAGTTGTTGTACTTTCTGTAGTTTTTGTACTAGCATCAGTATTGACAACCACTTCTTTTGTTGAAGCAGTTTTTAAGACTCTTCCAACAGAATGTTGGTAAGTTCTTGACTGTCGCTCAGTTTGTTGGGTGATCGTTGATTGTTGGTAGGTCGGTTGATAGATTGGTTGGTTAATTGTGGGCTGATATTGATTTAGTACGTTTTGAGTACTAATAAATATTTCGCCAAAGTCATTTTCGATAGTTCTAAGAGCAAAGTTATATTTTTTATTAAAGTAATTTATTGTTCGATCCATAAACTGGTTCTTTGAGTGCTTCGTGAAGCTGTTCATAAATAAATCTGTGTTTTCAACTGGTTCGAATGTGAAAGTGGCAAATGTATAAGGGTTGTATGCCTTAGATGGCGTCTGGTTTACTGTAGGTGATATTTTATTACCTGTAGGTGTTATCTTAATTACTGTAGGTGACATCTGAATAAATAAAGGTGATATTTTACTGAATACAGGAGATAAAGAGATTCTATCTAGATTACGTTTTGTATTGACTCTTGTAGTTTTTTGGGAATCAGTTATCCGTACATTATTATATAGACTTTTTGTCGGCCTTGGCTGATATTCGTTCCCAGTTTTTGGTTCACTATTTTTAGTATACGCTTTTGTTGGTCTTCTTAAGTGGATTAAAGAATTGAATACTGATTTGGCCCCATTGTTATTATTCGCTCTTAAAGTTAATGCTCTTTTAAACTCTGCTACGGAGAGGTAAGCGTTTGGCATCTTGGACTCCACAGGATTGTTGATATAAATGATGGGCTCACTGGTTGACTGGCCTTCTTGTTTGATGAGAAGATTGTGCCTCTTAAATCCATTGACTTCTTTCAATTTATTGACGTGAACGGTGTACAGCTCAGTTTTGTTTAAATAATCTCCGCAATGATGCAGGTTGATCAGCTAAAAATGTGTTGGTAGAAATTACAATAAATATATTTTTAGATTGTTGTGGACAAAAAACTGACACCATTACAAATTGATGAAATTTGAACTGTGGGAGAGCCATGCTTTGGCATGAATGGGCCGAGTGATACCACTGCCTGACAGTAAACCGGCGTGAAGCAGCTCCTGTGCTGCGGTGGGTTTGCAGCGCACTTGTGACTCTACTGGTGTTGCAGGTGTCCATGGACGGCGGCAATTGCTTACCATCAGGTGATCCGCCTGCTCGTCTGCTACCTATCACATAAAATAAAAGTTCTTGAGAGCTGGGTAGATATTGATTTAGGTCCTCAATTTTACTAAAATGCGGCGTGTTTTATTAATTTATTTTAGTTACATAAATTCTTAGAAATTTATTCTTAAGTAAATAATGTGTGGTTGTGGGTTCCAGTCCCACCTGAACCCTTTGATGATTTTTTAAGTCAAGTTGTTTTGTGTTATATTTTGCTGTGTTTATGTTGGCTAAATAAAAAAAATAAAGAAAATAGTTAATTAATTTGTTTTTTACACATAAATACAGCATCTTACAAGTTATGTAGGTGTATTCTTAATTTGCTAGAGTTATCAGAGAGTCTAACAACCTAAGTAGGTATAGGTGGGTATACCTAAACTGCCTACTTTACATAACTTAGTACGGTTTACCAATCAAATAACTAGGAATCAAATCGAATGATGCCGTCACTAATTCTTTCTTGACAGATTAAAATTTTCTCACAAGTAAAAAAAGGATCCAGCATGAAACAATCTTGGTTCAAAACTAAAATAACTAAATACTACTAACTAACTAACTAATATAACTAAGTGATTTCCCAAGTAAGTTAAAACTTTCAATTAGTTGCATCCTGTAATTATTTATTACATTTAAAAAAATACTAGACATTAACAAAACCTACAATCTACTAAGTCCAATGCATTTATCGTCATCATTTATGTTTAGGAATGGAACAACTTGCCGGCTTCTGTATTTCCAGAGAGCTACAATTTGGGGTCTTTAAGTCGAGAGTGAATAGGCTTCTTCTGGGAAAGCACGCTACATCTTAGACCTCATTGTCACTCTCCATCAGGTGAGATGAGGTCAAGTGCAAACCCATCTTATATAAAAAAAAATAGCGCAAAAAAAAAGATATCAGACATCTGCATACCATTGCGCACGGCTTCTTGGTACAGCTGATACAACTCCGATACCAGATCATCCGAGATCTGACAGACAACATGCTTCCACTCAGCCACAGTCAACACAAATACAACAATCGTCACGCCATCAGAACAAACCCGCATGTTTTGAAATAGCCACGGCACTGAATTGGCTGCGTGACGATTGAATGCATCGATGCAATTTAATAACCGATAAATAATTTGTTTTTCTGTTTGCTACGTGGTTTCTAGAGAAAGGAAGCCTTGTAGGTTTGATACCTGCTATGAAAGAGGCCATGATTTGAAAACGAATAAAAATGAAACACCTCAGCATGTTATGGAATTTGGACGAACTAACATTTAGCCAAAATACTAGATTTGCCCATGGATATATAGATATGTAGATTATCGTACGATATAATCAATTACCATAACCAGAATGTTTTGAGTTTAACCCAGTCTAGGCAAAAAAAAATCCAATGTGATGAATAGTTGAGTTTTTCAAGTTTCTAGCTGTACCTAATATGTAGTTTTGGTACTCGTACTAATAATAAGTATTAAATAGTTTTAAGTTGTGATTTTTAAACAATAAAGTATATTTTCTGTTGTCTGATTGTGTGAAAAAAATTGACATACCTACCTATAAAAACTTTTTAGGTACACCACATTGACCCCGCGGATTCATTTAATAAAAATATAGGTACACACCAACTGTTATAAAATGATAATGATTCGATGAATATGAATATTAATAGATCCCACATAACCTGGGAACATGGCAGTAGAATGAACAGCCGGCGGCATTTTCCTCCGGGATATCAAAAATCTTGATAAAACAGAAAACAGCTCTACAACACATAATAGGAGCATATAACACGGCGCACATACAAGTACACATTTAAACAATATTTAAAACAAAACGTAACGATCAATCATTTCGATGGACCATCGTAACAAGGCGTAGAGATAGATAGATATATATTGCACAGAAGGGTCCAGAACTGAATGCTATGGTCATATACAAAACAATATCGGCGGTCTTATCGCTAATATCGATCTCTTCCAGATAACCTTGGTGGTAGAGGAATAGTACAGCACTAATAGCACGCAATATATTTTTATAAATTGTAGCCTATGTGTTATTCTGATGTATAAGCTATATTAGCATGAAAGAGGAGCAATCATCCATCCATCCATACTTACTTTAAGTTTATAATATTAGTGGGATCTTAAGCAGTGATGATATTCCAGGTCGCCACCATAGAAGACTACGGCGTGTACACCATGCTGCCCGCGCAGCAGCTGGCGCCGCTGTCGCCATGGCCGCCCGACGGCTCGCTGCTGGACCGCATGGACGACCTCGCCCACAAAGGTAAAGGTAATGGTGACCGCCACGTTCTTATGTACTCTGGGGAAGGTCCGCTAGGAGAAAAAAATGCACAACACACACAAACACACACACATACAAAAACACAATCGCGTGCGCGCGCGCAAGCACACACACACATACCATACACACGCACACTTAACATACACATACATACACACATGCGCGTGCGCACAAACACACACTTTAAATAAATGTAGATGATAGATATAAATGTATTTATGATAGTGACAGTAAACTACGTACCTACGTAAATACATAAATATACAATTATTGAAATCTTACATGCAGTATCAACTTCATAATCATAATTATTTGTTGACAAAGGGCTAGAGTATGAAAAAGCCTGTAGCAATTTATTTACCTAGATATTATATTATTAGTTAATTGTCAAAACAAATTAAGTTAAAATTCGAAACAAATTAAGTACTTCAGTTAACACTTTAAAAAATGTCCAACTCTCCTAAATTAAAAAAAAAAGCGAACCTTTATCCAGAGTCTTATGATGTCACTAAAATATATTTCTTAATAGCTAAGTAGTTAAAATTACTGTTAATATTATCAATAAGTCCTTTCTTGTATCGTTATAGCTTATTTAATATTCTGGCTTGATGGGCCCGGTCTAGAAGTGTGGCGTCGTATATTTCAATTAAGTTAAATTCGATTTATCTTCCCATATTCAAGCATGCACCTCTGAATCTTTCAATTTATGAATATAACATCGTGAAACCTGCACTGTTTCGGGTAGTTTCTGAAACATGTTCTGGATATATTGTAGAGCACAATTGTGTGCGCAAACACATAAACAGTGGCACTCTAGTTCCTTTGCCCTCTTAATTCGATGGGGCATTAGTGTGACACACCTGAAGAGGGATTGGCGCAGGACCAACGGCTAAACGTACTTTCCAAGGCACTGGGGTAATAGTGTCTAGGGGGGAGGTAAACCACCATCTTCCAGACTTCGAGCTGATACTGGAAATTACCGTACAGAAGAACTCCTTATGAAAATATCATTGATATGAAAAAACGAAAAATGTGTAGTCGAGTTCAAAAATATGTATAGGTACACTTTAGAACCTTGTCACAATACATATTTATAAGAAAGTGGAAGTCGTTTTCTTATACATATGTACTGTGACAAGGTCCTAAAGTGGATACATATTTTTGAACTCGAGTGTACAAAACCATCGAGACATAATTATGGCCGTATGTCACACACACACACACACTGACTCTATCGCAGATAAACAAACACTCAGCCTATTTCTGATGACCCGATGACCTGGTAGAATGCTCGTATTAAAGCTAACAGTTAAACCATTTACAATATTCCAAAATCAGCCAATCACACACCAATAAATATTTGATATCACACCACCCAATAAAATTAGAGCCGTTGGAAATAAATCATAAACCGATTACATCGGAAGTATTGATCTAGCGGAGCGCGAGGGCCGGAACCTGGCGCACGGTTCCTTAGGCACTCCGCGCTCGGGCGGAAGGCCCCTGCCTCCGCTAAGTATGTAGTGATACCATACAGTTGTTTTGGACTATCTTGTTAAAGTTAAAAATAAGATAAGGAAACATTTATTTGCTTAAAACACAAGACACACCATATTACAGACATTAACAATACAAGCACTGAGAAATAGAATTAATTAACCATACGACGACATAAACAAATATAATTAAAAAAAAACCATAAACACACAAACCAAAAAATACACAACAGATAAAAGAAAACACAACTTCTCAGGCCGGTCAGTCATTCCGTATCCCGGTGTGTCGCTGTGTTCAGCAAAACGAAACTCACCCAGCTCAAGCCATGGCTTGAGGTAGGCGTACCTTTAGGTCATGGCGCTGGAGTCTTTATTTAGTGACGCACGGGCAATATAAACATATACATACATACGTATAAAATCCTAATAAACATTACTCTAAATCATAATCCGATAATATAGGAGGTAGAATAGACTGGGCACGGTTGCAACAGTTGCAACAATAGATATTAATAAAATTACTAGAGGTTCGGTCAACAAGTCCCAGTCCCAGGTCGGACTCAAATTTGTACCTGAGTTTTTCCGTTATTTCTCAGTGTCAGTCAACACAAAGTCGGGAAGATGGCGGTCTTGTACTCCCGTGTCTCGGAAAGCCCCATAAGACTAAGTCGTTTGCCTGATCCCTCTTCGGTCTAGTCACACTTGTATCCCATCGAAATATGAGGAGAATAGAGTATGCACTTGTGTCTGCGGCACACACTTATGCACTATAATTGTCCTGTCTCGATGGCTGATTGTTGAGATTGGCCGCCAAAGCCGAAATACCGGTTAAGATGTTATTTACTAAATTAATTTAGACTTTTGAAATGAAGAAAGCTCAACTTAACCGATATGATGGTACTTATTCGGACAAATGACATGTCATGTTTTCCGAGCGACTTAGGTAGAATATTATCCAAAATGAAGTTTACAACTTGGGAGTTAATAAAAGCTTAATTGTTTTAATTATCAGAATTAAGATTTCTTTCGAGATTCGTATCTTACGACCGGTATATGCATTCAATTTCTTGTTGGCTTATGTTTTGGTTCTGATTTTGTAGTTTGAAGATGAGCCAACATGTAAGCCAAACTTAGGCCACTAATCCTGAAAATTCATTACAGAACTCAAGCGCAGGCACAAACAGTTTCGCAACTAAATCACGTGTCCCAATAAACCACTCGGCGCACGGCTTAACCCGTACTTATGACGTCACGCTTCACAGACCGTTGAATTTCCTCGTAGACATAAATACAACCTGTTGCATTACCAAGTCTACCGTGCATCAACTGCATAAAGACATGATTAATTGGAGTAAGCAGACTTATGATGCGGCAGGTCACAGCGGTGTTAACCAGCTCGGCGGCGTGTTTGTAGGAGGGCGGCCGCTGCCGGACTCCACGCGGCAGAAGATCGTGGAGCTGGCCCACTCCGGCGCGAGGCCCTGCGACATCAGCCGCATCCTGCAGGTCTCCAACGGATGCGTCTCCAAGATACTGGGCAGGTCAGTCGCTGAGCGCGCGAGGTAATGTTGCTGCATGTGTGTTTATGTTGACGACACTGTAGGAGGTAAAGCGACAGAAGACTATGGAGGTGGCTCACTCCGGCGCGAGGCCCTGCGACATCAGCCGCATCCTGCAGGTCTCCAACGGATGCGTCTCCAAGATACTGGGCAGGTCAGTCGCTGAGCGCGCGAGGTAATGTTGCTGCATGTGTGTTTATGTTGACGACACTGTAGGAGGTAAAGCGACAGAAGACTATGGAGGTGGCTCACTCTGGCGCGAGGCCCTGCGACATCAGCCGCATCCTGCAGGTCTCCAACGGATGCGTCTCCAAGATACTGGGCAGGTCAGTCGCTGAGCGCGCGAGGTAACGTTGCTGCATGTGTGTTTATGTTGACGCCACTGTAGGAGGTAAAGCGACAGAAGACTATGGAGGCTGGCTCACTCCGGCGCGAGGCCCTGCGACATCAGCCGCATCCTGCAGGTCTCCAACGGATGCGTCTCCAAGATACTGGGCAGGTCAGTCGCTGAGCGCGCGAGGTAACGTTGCTGCATGTGTGTTTATGTTGACGACACTGTAGGAGGTAAGCGACAGAAGACTATGGAGATGGCTCACTCCGGCACGAGGCCCCTACAACATCAGCCGCATCCTGCAGGTCTCCAACGGATGCGTCTCCAAGATACTGGGCAGGTCAGTCGCTGAGCGCGCGAGGTAATGTTGCTGCATGTGTGTTTATGTTGACGCCACTGTAGGAGGTAAAGCGACAGAAGACCGTGGACCTGGCCCACTTTGGAATGTAGCCCTATGATATTAGCCTCATTTTGCAGCTGCCCAAATTATATGTATCTCCCAAATATTTGACAGGTGAGTTAGTTTTCGTATTCACCTATGTATATCATCAGCCACTTCGTCTTCGCAAGTAAAAAGACGTCCAACTTACGGAGGTTCTTCAAAAACTAGATATACAAGATCAAAAGCAGCTGTAAGTACTTTTTTGATGCTAAGGAAATTATCTCAGACCTGAGAGGCAGGTAGGTAAGTACATATCTTAGTTTACAAATCTTACTCTAGAAATCAACAGCTTCAAATTACTTAATAAGGTAAGTTAATTCAGTCTGTAAAAATATTTATGCACTTTACTAACCTGTCACAATTACGAAACTTTCTGGCTTGTACTTTCTGATACAATATGTAACAACTAACAAATAGATAACAAGGTACTAAAGTGTAGTACATATTTTGCAGGTTCATTATTACGTTCTATCTTATATACCTAAGTAGACTAAATTTCTATTTTCCCTTGCCTGCTTACACTGTCTATTAAATACAACTACCAAATAGCTGAGCAAACCGCAAATGTTAGAACCAGCAACATTATACTGAACCATCCCAAAAATGCAGTCGGTAACTTATCCCGCGTCTAACTGGTCGTGACCGCAACTCTTGGGCTCGGCTAGACCGCATACTGATCGACCACCATAAACAGACCTCTAGACACTAGTACTGTGACAAAACTAGTTCAGTTGTAGAGGTCAAAACCATTACAAAGGTACCTCCGAAGTCTTTGCTAGTCAACGAAAACCAAGTTCCATTGGTGTTGGGAGGTAATCGAAATTGTCAAATATAATAAGGTCTCTACTATCTCTGCGATTGCATGACAGCACAACTCAGGTTACGCTGGTGGTATGGTAGACAACCAAGGTGACGATGAAGGTTGGTCTTGTGTGACAGGTAACCCGAGAAGTCTATTTTTGAAGCGGATTATCTATTAGTTTTTTGTGATTGCGGTTTTATGATTTGTGACTGTTGCTGAAAAGTTGTCGCCCTACTCAATGTGGATATTAAAAAAGTTGTAGTTGAACAAAGTTATATGTGGGTACATTAATCATGTATGTCAACAAACAACAAGTCATGTGCGTGTGTGTGTGTGTGTGTATGAATCTGAGAACAGACGCTGTCATTATGAAAAAAAATGTTGATCAAAATCTACTTCTGTAACCTCCTACCTACTTTCTAATCTGTACATAAGTACGGACAGCCAATGTAAACACTGTCTGTGTGTTCTGTCAAATTCCTTCAATTGATTAACCTTACCTAATGTCAAACACGTTTAGTTCAATATCGATTGACAACATTTCATAAGTTTGATAGCTTGTGGTAGTTAAGCTGATGTGTGCTTGTCTGTACATTAGGTATTATGTGTAGGTATAACAACCAGTACTAAGTAAAATTTTGAGATTCCAAACAAACAGAACACTAATTTAGAAATCTTAACAATAGAAAATCATTTGTTTTAAAAAAGGCTTTTAGGTCTTACGACGTCAAATTTCGTTTGAATTCATAAAACCGCATATTGTGTCATATTTTTATTAGTCAAAAACAAAGCAATAACTGTTACACTTTTGTCAAACTATCGACATACAGTTCTGGCCCTAAAAATACTCTCTCAAATATAACTGAAACTTTTAGAAAACTTAACTTGGAGCGAAACCTAAAGGGCAGCTGTTAAGTAATAATAATATCGCAACATACGTCCCTGGAATCGAACCTGATACCGGCCAGCCGCAACCCGACACCACCAGCCCACCCTAGGTGGCGCAGGCTCATGATACGACGGTGTCAACAGTTCCCTGACGTTTCTCTGAGCTTTTTAACGCTTAAAATTAAATTGGAAATGCTTTAACGTCGTAAGACCCAAAAGCCTTTTAAAAGGCATAAAATAATTGATTTTCTATTGTGTCTGCTGTCTGGGCCTTTCTGAAAATGTTGATGGTAATAATTACGAGTAGGTATGTTGTATGTGTCACGTCCCGTTGGTCTAGTGGTCTAAGTACCGGGCCATGATCTCAGGTTCCCAGGGTCGAGCAAAAGTATGTTGTGAATTTTTCGAACACAACTCGAGTTTATGATCACCAATCCGCATTTAGACAAGCGTGGTAATTAATCCTACTCCCATCATAGTAGCGATGACTTGATATATTGCTATGGAGTATGGAGGTTTTTGCCCTGCTGTGGGACAGCCTACCTATGTAGACTGATACTTTACCTACTTAATTAAGTACTTGCTTTACTTTTTAATTTCTAATACGAGAAATGTATTTAACATGCATAGAACACTTCTGAAGTTTCAAAATTCTGAGGGCGTATCCATATTAATGTAATGTTTGAGGTCGTTGACCCTAAATTATACTATTCAATCCGATTATTGCTAATAAACCAAAGTTGGTTGTTTCTGGCACATTTCCATGACACAAGGTTCCCTTGGTTTGGGCCGAGATGAAGTAGGTGTAGTTAATTATAATGTTGTTTGAATAGATTTAAAAGCGCCGTCGGAATCTCCTTGTGTGATCGTGTCAGAAATGATGAAATCCGCAGAAGATCTAAGGTCGCAGACATAGCTCAAAGAATTGCGTGGCTCAAGTGGCAATGGGCAGGGCACATGGTGAGAAAAAAAAACAGACGGCCGTTTGGGTGGAAAGGTGCTTGAGTGGAGACCCCACCAGGTGGACCGACGATCTAGTGAAAGTCGCGGTAGTCCCTTGGATGCGGGTGGCACAGGACCGATCTGTGTGGAGAACGTTGGGGAAGGCCTATGTCCAGCAGTGGACGTCTATTTGCTGAAATGATAATGATGATAAAATGAGCCGCCGGCATGTCCATGTTAAGGTTTTGTCAAAAATTGCACACCTTTATCCGATGACTGTTTATCAGTCGAGTTAAGTTATAATAAAGGGTACAAGTATTAGTGCTGAGTCACCGCCGCGAGTCACGCGATCCGCAGGGCTCTTATCTGCTCCGTCTCCTCGTATAGTGCAGAGTAACAGTGACTGTCACTTGTGACAAAGTTATCTGTGAATTTTAACGATCGCACTTCTATTGAATGAAAGTGAAAAACCTGCACCGTTTTGTATTTGCGGAAAAATGCATGATGGCTTGGCTTGGTAAGTTTCCTTTCAAAAACGTTGTGAAATTGTGAGAGAAAGAAACAATTTTAAAAACATTTACAAGATCTTAGGTTTTTTTTGCATGGGCTTTTTACTTTTCTCCTTGCATGACTAAATCAATCAAGGAAAATCTAACCGTGGGGAGCAGACGGATCACCTGATGGTAAACGATTGCTGGCGCCCATAGACACCTGCAATACAAGTAGAGTTACAAGTGCGCTGCCAACCTTCAACCCCCTTCCCGTTCAATTGGGCTGTAATATTTAATTTCCTATATTGACTTGACGGGGAATCGAATCCGGGACCTCGCTTGGAGCGAACTTAGCCTCTCCGTCATCGAGGCCGTCAAAACTCCAGTATCTGGTTACTAACATATTTTTCCACCCAGGTACTACGAGACGGGGTCCATCAGGCCGCGCGCCATCGGCGGCTCGAAGCCCAGGGTAGCCACCGCGGAGGTGGTCAGCAAGATCGCGCAGTACAAGCGGGAGTGCCCCTCGATCTTCGCCTGGGAGATCAGAGACCGTCTGCTGAGCGAAGGGGTCTGCACGTCTGATAACATTCCAAGCGTAAGTAGAACTTCGTATTTGTATCGTTTGATTTGAAATTTTTGTGACAAAATTAAAGTGTTTTGCACTGCCAGCAATGCTACGTCTACCTATGGACAATTGGACACTATGGGCAATTGGGCACAAATTTTCCATCAGGTACAAAATCTTCTCGTCATGTGACTTAAAAAAACTTTAGGTCCACTTGAGAGTGTTAGGATTAAGCACTTCAATCCAACGATTTAAATCTTTGCTTCAATCTAGAATTATTCGTTAACAGGGAACTAAGTTTTTATATGGTCTTACGCTTCGGAATTAGGTACTTAATTTGGATTTACTCTCTTAACACTGGGGTGTTAAATTAGATACTGTGGTAATGACTATCACGGAATTAATAAATTAATCTTCAGCATCGGACGCAAGCAGACCTTATTAGTTTACCTAAGGAACGATTCGAGATTAAAGTGCTTAATCCTGACTCGCGCAACCTGTGTGGACCGACCTTATTATTTATTAATCTATATACCTACATCTGTAACATCCATTTTAGTTACCTATTTACTTAAAATATCTTCTTTAGTGCATAGCAAGTATCGTGCGTTTACTAAATTTCACTTAAGGGTACTTAGTTTTTAACATTTCATAACTTTGTAACGTGCTGTACGCGCTTAAAACTTTTCCAAAACGCCTCAAAAGTATGTACACACGAAAGCAAAGCAGAAGGCACAATGGCAATACTATATCTACATAAAGTTACTATACCTTATCGCCCAGTCGCCGACACTACAGCTCCCCCGCCCTCGTGGCAAAACAATATGACGTTATAACTTTTTTCTTCATTTTTTCCCCTTTTTGAATACGGCCCGCTCCCTACAGGGACATCCTTTAGACGTCGATACGTCTTTCTGCGTACAGCGTGATTCTTTTTGATAACGAGATATATGGAATATGGGTTGAATAAAAAAGTTTTGGCTTAAATTGAGATAGTTTTGTTTTTTTTGTTTGATCAGAAATAATAAAAAAATGTGTTTAATATCACTCATGTATTCTATTTCTGTGCAATAAAGAATATCTATCTATCTGTGGAAACTTTGTTGTTACAATAATAATAATGTACCTAATTTATAAGTTTTTGTTTGATCCCATAAATAAAAACATAGGTATTTTATGCGTAGGTACAGTAAAAAAATCTTTTTGAACATTTGGGATTCGGTTTGACTAAAACTGAGATAGTCAGGTACAGTATTTTTGTGTCAAACAAAATCAGAAGAAGTTTGGTTGATTTTTTGATTGATTGGTTTCTGTCCGATAGCTCAAAAGTTGACGTTTAATTTACCTAGCACTTATAAGATCAAATTGACCCGACAGCGCCCGCGCAGATCATATCGCATTTGCTAGTTACTCAGAGTCAGACGCCAATGGTCTTATTTCTGTTTGTCCAAAAAAACTAAGATTACAAATGTACAGTTTTATTCTATAAAATAACGCCGCCAGTATTCTAGGCACGCAGAGATGCGGAGCAGAGCACACTCTTTTATGGATACTTTATCTATTACAAAAAAATGGGGATTGATTGAATGATGACGTAAAATATTTTTTCTTTTAATTTTTTCATAACTTACGTGTATCTGTATCTGTAACCTATACTTCTTAAAAAATATAACTTCTATAGACAACGGTAAGGTTTATAAGTAAACCAAAAATACGAAACGCTAGCGCGATGTAAACGACACCCAGCGCCATCTATCGGTTCGGTTAGGATTGACTGTCCCAGGGCAAAGTGAGGGCGGACCACTAGTAATACTATAAATCAATGTGGTTGCAATGGGTACAGAATAAAGAAACAAACTATGTAAGTAGATACATTTTCACAAAGTAGGTGAACCAGTTAACTTTTCTCAAGGACATTTTCAAGTATCGACCTCGCGTTAAACACACAATAAAGCTCAATGTACCGAGGTCAAACGGCGAGATAGCACAAAAATTACTGCTACACTTTACGAACCGGATTAACGGATACTTAAACACCCTTTTGCTGTGTCCCTGCACATAAATTAATTAATAAGCACGCGCCATCACCCTGTCTTTGACGTTTAAAAAAAGCGCCAAGTACTCGCCCAAGATATCGGCGAAAAACACAAAATCGAAACAGAGGGAAAATCTAGGAACGAGACGGGTATGCCGATTCGTAATAGGCGCGAAAGAGTTGGCGCGCTGTCTCTTTTTTCGTCTCCTCGAGGGGGAGAGCGGGCGATTTTGACACGGCATGAATAAAGAAAATATGAAGGCTTTTGTTACCGTAAAAATTCCTGTACAGTGGATAAAGTCTTTAAGTTATCAGCGGGGGAAAGTTGGGGGCGCTTATATACCTACATAAACAGGTACGGTGCGGTGTAGGGCTGCTTGCTTTGTCTTAATAGATAATGCATCTAGAGGTTTAAGGAATGTGTAATAGAAAATCTAGGCCCTCGTGATCAACATGATATGATATAAACTCATGTGCCTAGACTGTGTATCTTCTTGAAACACGTACATTTTCACCCTATTTCAAAAGATATCTTCTAACTACTTTACTTTTAAAATAATAAATCACCCCTTTCTTGTTTTAAAGCAATTATAAAATTCAATAGTTTTGAAAAATGATAGTCTCTTTGTTTTAAAATCTATTGTTGAAGAGCTTTTCAAAGCAATATTATAATATTCTGAAACACTACATTTTAATAAAACAGATGGTACTTCTCAACCCTTTAAGGGATCGAGTCATTAACCTACCAATATTTATTATCGATACGCACAGAAGGTCGTATAAATTATCTTGTCTTAATATCATAGAATTTTTCGATTGGTTAGATCCATAAGAAAAAAATACTTCTAAAATCTAATGGAGAGCCGATTAATTACCTAAGTTTGAACTCGAATCTGTGTCCTATCAATTACTTAGTTCTCGGAACACGTACTTCGGACTCGAAAAGGACAGCCTTCGGCTAGATGGAGTGACGGTCTACGAAAAGCCGTTGATGTACACTGCATTCGTCAAGCCAAAGATGGGGTGAAATGGCGAACATTGGGGGAGGTATTTGCTTAGCAGTGGATAAAGACAGGCTGATGATGATGATGATGGTGCTCAAAATTAACAAAAATCACAGTTATCTTTACTAAACATAATATTAAAAGTTTAAAAGTAATTTTCTTTTAAATTTCATATATAAATTACGCTTAAAATATTAAAATGGAAATTAACTTGACGTTTATTGTTAAGTACATTGTCCGCGTGTGACCACTGCTGCTGCAATGTAGTCAAGCGGTAAGTAGCTTAGGTACATACAATGTAGATACTAAACTGAACAATAAACGCCGCGTTAATTCCCGTATTGATACTTTATAGTTATAATGCAATGCGAAAATCTAAAAACCTATAAATTACGCTTATCCTCAAACCAACAAAAACCATTTTACTCCTATACATTAGTCAAGTTGAAATATTGATATTCAAAATAGCTTTAACATTTACGTAAGATAAAAGAAACCCTTTCTCATATTTTAAAACTCTCCGCAACCTTTGAAGCACCCCATCAATATGCCGATACGATATACATATGTACCTATGTCTACGATATGTAGACGTATATTGTTTTAGGGCGCGTACAGGTTGAATATATTAATGTCTGGCGGCCTGTCTGATTTCATTAAGCCAGATGAGGAGTAAAATAATAATGTACACCTCTTAATGGATGTGGATCGCGGGAAAATAATTTCGCTGAAACGTTTTCGACGGGACAGGTCTGATGAGAGTAAAACGTTGTTTTTGGTGTCTGATAAATTGGAAAACTTACGTGTGACAGATTCGATTGACAATGTTGAACCTTATTTGACGATAAATGTAGCATAATTTATTAAAGACTGAAATTTTGGTGGTTGTTTTCACGAAGCCCTCTTTATAGTTAGTATATGGATAGGTATAGTCCATTTTTGCAAGTGGTTGACCGTGGGAGAGCCATGATTCGGCATAAATGGACGGCTCAACCAGAGCGATACCACCCAAATCCTCATGCGCTGTGTTTCGCTGAGTGAGGGGAAGTTAAGGCAATGGAACTTGTCTGCACATTTGAAGGCTGCATCTTAAATTACAATAAAATGTTTATTCTTCTTACTTTAGCTTCAATATTCTTTATTGTGTATTCAAATATTGCAGAGGATATGTTAATGCAAATATAAATATTCCATTTAAAAATTAAGCAATTTTAGCTCAAAATGCGAATAGACCTATTGAAAAATACTTGCCTACATGAGATGAGTACAGTAATGAAAATAAATATGTTTTGAATGACCAGATTGTCATTAATTAAGTACCTATATGCAAGTTCTTAAGATTTAGTTTTAATTTAAATTCTTTGTTAGTTTAGTAATTACTAGGTAGGTACTAAGAAAACTACGAAATTGTGAAATATCGTACTTAGTAATAAGAAGACAGCAAGACCACGTTACAAGCGTATAATTGAAAAACTGACACACTCCAAAGCGTAACTACCGACTTAACAGTCTAAGCCTTTACTATAACGATCCTTAACTAAAACTAGTTACGCGCAACCCTAACCATCACGCCAGCCAACTGCATTCCAAATCTCGTCCAATCACTTTAATAATAAAGTTTAATTTCGGTTATTGTGGACTAGTGTGGTAAGAGGGTCAATTGTCGTCACAGGGTCATATCGCGTAGAACATGCGTTCCCGTAGCAAATCACTTCCGGGCCACTAAATCCAGGGCAAATTAATGCATTTAGCACGCTCCGGGCCCTTCGCTGGGGATGACAGCTTTATTTCATTGTGTCCCGATATTTTCTTGTCACTTAGCGTCTATGACGGGTGCAGCGCCATTTTTTTGGCGGTCCGCGGGGAAAGTGGGGCATTTTGTAGCAGTAATGTCGCTGGGACGAATCGGAATTGGTATTGATTGGCAATATCACGATATGGATGTTAACTTCATGTACGTCAAACCATACTTGTTTAATTGCCGCACCAAGAGACGTCATTTAACCTCAAAAAAATGAAAAATTATATTAAAATTGAATGAATGAAAGAATAAATCTTTAAATTGAGGTCAACATTTTGCATAAGTGACAGTTAAGGTTTAATTAACGTCTCTGAGTGCGGCCGTAAGTCTTTTTCTGCATGAAAAATCGTTAATTTTTACCACAAATAATATTTTTAAGTTTCACGTAAAATATGAGCTACTTACATTGTAAAACATTTTATTAGTAGTATGTTTTAAATACCTCAAAACTAGACCTTTAAAATATTGCAACCGATATTAAACTTAATTATCATGAGTTAAATGTATTTTCATAACAGATTGAAAATTGAAAATAGTTTATTTAATTTAGGTCCATACAGAGCACTTAAAAGTTTACCACTGTTTCTGATTTCGAACGCATTTTATTTTTAAAAGTCGAAACATAATTGGTCTACTTACTTTTAATCCGAAGTTGTTACAACGACAAGCATACACCCGAGGCGATGCCCGCGGCGTTGTGCGAGTGACAACAGAATTAACCGCACATGACGGATTGCATTCCTACTTATTTGCTTGCGCCTCAGCGATGTAAGCCTTAAATCCTCACAATTGTGGTATTAATTTCTCTCTGACACTTCTTAGTTTTTAGTTACTTTTCCCATTTCTGTCATCAAGGAAAACTGTAACTAAAAACTTGCTACTACGTTCCATTTTCAATTGACGTCAAAAATAACTTTTCTCGAAAAACTCTATCAAAGGGAAATGTGTTTTAAAGTCTCAAAGATAAGGTTGATATTTGTGTAGCGTGCACAGATTAGGGTAGATGCGACTATCATGGACCACATGCAAGGCACGTGCGGCGCACGCGTCGCCTCCGATAATCTCCTTTGGCTCAGTCCTTTGTTACAATTTGTTGCTATCCGCGGCCCGTGCGATCGCAGATATGACGTAATGATATTTTAAATCGGTGTATTGGACGTCGTATTTATTGACGCGATTATTGCGCGATACGATCGGAGAGCGTAATAAAACCCGAGGGGTTCATATTGCTTTTTATTTACTTTAGATGTACCTAGTTTTATAAAAACTTACCTAAGTTATGACTAACGGTTATGACTTAGGGATCTTCAAGAGACGAGTGTACCCTTTCCTAAAATGACGGCAACGCGTCAGCGACTTTGTTCAGATATTCATAGTAGCGGTGATCACTTAACGATATTCATAGTATTGTAATTTTGTTTTAAAACACAGCGCCGTCTATTAGAAAAGATCGGTAATAATATCAAAACTTATAACGAAGTGAGGGCGGACCACTAGTGTTAAATAAATAAGTGGGTATCTAAATCAATGAGTTACTAAATATTCCGTCCCGACGCCTATGTTTCTGGTTAACCAATTCGGCCTACGCAAGCCAAGCGCCAAAATATCAATTTTCTGCGTTAGAGAGCCACGCTTCAGCATGAATGGGCCGGCTCGACCGGAGTGATGATACCACGGCCTTACAGAAGACCGACGTGAAGCAGCGCCTGCGCTGTGTTTTGTTGAGTGAGTGGGGGCACCATAGCTGAGGCCCCATTTGGGGGGAAAAGGGGTTAAAGGTTGGCAGTGCACTTGTAGTTCTACTGATATTGCATGTGTCTATGGGCGGCAGCAATCGCTTACCATCAGTATACATACCTACCTACAGGTATGTAGTTTATTAGAAATAGAATTTTAGTAGGACCTTTATGATGAAATTACCGGTGTTGGTGTTCGAAAAACGAACGATGTAAATCCAACATTAAAAATCTCATAAAAGTTTCAAACTAACCAATCGTAGTAAACAGCACGTAAGCAGGAGGGGGCGCAGCCAACCGCGAGGAAGGGCCACGTGCGCGTGAGCATCTCCCTTCCATTAATGCTAGTTTTGGCGCCGTTTTCAAGTGTTTTATGAATATTTTTCAATGGAGATTATTTCTGCAGCTTAACTGAAGATTAGTGTTTGGAAAAAGAATTGGTACGTACAGTCGCACGTGGAAGTAGTACACAAAACTGGCAAGTTTTTTCAATCGACTCGCATCTTACTGTCATACATATTAGGTTGAATATCAGTTGAGTATATTTGACAGGTTGTGGTAACCTGATGTGTGGCTGACTGTAAATTTAAAAAAATAGGACTAGTTTAACTGTGTGGCTATACCTTTAGCAACATAAAATACCTACGCCTCGCTGCTCTAGTAGTTTAAAGTACCAGGCCGTGATCTCGGGGTCCCAGGTTTTCCCAGGAATTCCTGACTTAAGCAAAAAGTAGATATGTTTAAAAATTTTCGAACTTAGCTCAAGTTTGTGATCACCAATCCGAATTAGGAAAGCGAGATGATTAAAGTCTAATCATCATAGTAGCGATCACTTGCTTCTATGATAGAGGCTTTTGCCCTGCAGTGGGACTGTATAGCACAGTGTTTTTCAACCTGGGGGGTCGCGACCCGCTAAAAAAAAACAATCGTGCGTACGTACCGTATGGCGATGGAATGAATATTGGTAATTCAGTAACATACAGACATAAATGTTAAAGTATAGTGTTAACTCGTCAATGATTTGACGAGTGATTTGACGTAAATGCGTCGGTTTTGCAATGAGTGGTTTTACACCACTCGTTGCAAAACGCTCGTTTTCGAATGATTCTAAAATACGGATGTCAAAAATCATGCGAGTCACACATTTTTAGTGAGACGACATTTCAAAAATAGGTCTCGTGGATTTTTGTTACACTTACTTACTCCGATGACTCAGCGACCCAAAGTGTACCTTGGCGTCTGACGTTTCACGCCATTCACTATTTATTTTTGTAATAAATAAAATAAAAGTTTATATTTCTGAATACCACTTCCCATATTCAGCATGTGTGCTGGGGTACCAGATTGCGCGTATTAGCAGTAATCCCACACTCAAGCCGTTCCGCGCCGCTTACCAATGCTCCCCTCTCCTACTCCGTGGTACAGACACCATAGACACCTCATCTTGTCACTAACTTCGTGTTTCGCCGAGTGAGTGAGATACCGGAGCCCCAATTTGGGGATAAGGGAGTTAACGGTTGGCAGCGCACTTGTGACACTACTGGTGTTGCAGGTGTCTATGGGCGGCGGTAATCGCTTATCGGTACTCAATAATCGATCAGGTGATCCGTCTGCTCTAAAAACTACAATGTAGTCTCATCACGCTTCTGGATAATGGGCCGGCTTGACCAGAGTTGATACCACGTTCTCACTAGAAGACCGGTGACCGCTGTGTTTCCCCGAGTACACGTCGATACCGAATGCATCTACTTACCTATCACATAAACAATAATCGTATTTTTATAAGTTACTCTTAATTAAGTCAAAATCTTCTTCATAGCCTTTTCCCAAAATCTAGTATTAAACTCAACTCTTTTATGTACAGTTTCAAACTAAAAAAGAAATACCTTTACTATATAGTCTTTTAAATAAGTTGTACTTTTTTTATGCCTCAAGTTTTTTACTCATCTCCTACTTATGGGTAACCTAATTTCAAATCGTACCAAAAAGTTAAACAAGCGTGTCCTCTCGACAACTGAGTATTTGTTTTGCACCCCGTACCGTCCCCACTTGGGGTAAGTATATTAAACTGAGATACCATCGGCGATATCAGATAAGATAGTAATTATAACGAACAAGTGTAGGGGGAAGCTGTGATTAATTCGAATGACTGTGTAGCACATTATTTGGTTACATCATTGCATCATTTAGACCGATATTTGATAATGACTGAACAATTCTTGTCACTGTATGTTTATAAATAAAAAAACAAATCTTACAACATCTTATACATTGACCTGACTCCGTATTAAGTAGCTTAAGCATTTGTGTCACAGATATCAGACAACTGAGTAATCACAAATATAAGTCAAAATCACACAAAGTTTTCATGATTGTAAAATAAGGTCCCTACTTCGTACCTTTTCAAATACGGCCAGTTTAGTGATGTCCCATTAGTGTGTTTCGTCCAATCTTAGAATAATAATAATAAGGATACATTCTCCCTTAAACAAACACCTTTTTACCTCAGAAGATCGACAGCTCCCTATACAGGGGATGCTTTGGCACCGAGGAATCAGTAGCACACGAAGTCCTGGAGTGCGATGCTGTTAAAAGTCAACTTAAAGAAGTCCTCGGATCTGCGAGGTCACTCCGCGAAGCCTGTGAAGATCCCAGGAAGTTTCTGCGCTTCTGAGCGGAGTAAGGCTAGCTAGAATAGCCAGGACCCTACACGTTCAATGTACCAAGTAGGAGTTTAAGTGCGGAAACAGGAGTCCACTTTACATGACATTACATTTAGCGCGATTCGTCGTAGCGTCGTCGCTGCGTCGTGTTTCATATATTTTACACTTTAAATAGCTGTTACCCGTGACTTTGTCCGCGTGGAAAAGTATCTTTGGGTAGCATTTTTAACTATTTCATAAAGTTCACCCCCCCCCCCCCCCCTCTTAACCTCTTACAACCCCCTTTTCGCAATAAAAAGTAGCCTTTGTTCTTTCTCAAGGTTGTAGACCATCTTTAAACCTAATTTCATTCACATCCGTTCAGTAGTTTTGGCGTGAAAGAGTAACAGAGACAGACAGAGTTACTTTCGCATTTATAGTTAGGACTAGTGGCCCGTAATTCAGATATGAACCAATAGATGGCGCTGTGTCCAATTACATCGCGCAAGCGTTTCGTGTTTTCGGTTTACCTATAAGCCTTGTCGTTGTCTATTGAAGTTATCTCTTTATAAATAGTACCTATAGATGAGACGACGCGCCACAACGCACTAATGGGGCATGTCAAGAGCGCTAGTTAGGCCCCAGTAACTATTCCAGCAGTGTAGGCTGGCAGTGAGCAGCTATGCGCGGCGCGAGCGGAATTCTAATCCCGATTGTGTAATGAATGGCCAGCATTTGCCTGATGATGCCTCGACGTGGGCGTCGAATATACCTACCTATTGTTGTTACTTAGGTAATAACGCTATAAAGTATAGACCTTTGCTGTACATCGTAAACAGTATTATAACAAGTCAAAATGTCCTATAGGACATAGTTTTTCAAACAAGAACCAACTAAACTTTTTTATGAAATTGCGTTGCACATTGTAGACTTTTTGTGGATTGGTTCTAGTTTACATAACTATGTCACAAAATACATATTGACACAGAAGGCTGACGGCCCACTAAGAGCTAAAAATATGTCATGTACTTACGCATGCGCACTAACGGGCAAAAACGCCTTTTCGACCACATTAATACTAACTAAACTGTCGAGGTCTATGGTAGAGGCTGCGCGCTTATGTACTCATGCCGGGCAACAACCCTAGCATATGTCAACGAACTCTTCGAAATTCAAAATCAGGCTGAGTCTACCTTTTGTGTGTAATTATTTTGTGATATAAATCAAGTTATCACTACTATGACGGGATTAGGCTTCATCTATCATCAGATCTACCAAGTTCTATAAAAATAATATAAAAACTGCATGCTAAAAGCTCTCGCATTGATAATGTTAGCGAGCATAAGGGCCCACTCTCACATGCAAATAGCGCATAGTGGATTATACCGTGTAACGTGCGCCATATGCCGCGAGGGGGCGCTAACGGGATTGCAGTTTAAAAGGTAAACAGCTTCGTTTATGTCACCGAGTGTACACACAAGGCTGTTTTGGCTGATGACAAAAATGTTTAATGCTTTTTTTATGTGATAGGTTAGCAAAATACCAGGCAGATCACCTGATGGTAAGCAATTGCCGCCGCCCATGGACACCTGCAACACCATTGGTATCACAAGTGCGCTGCCAACCTTTTATCCCTATATTTTTTTATGTAGTGCTGTCTACTTACAAAGTTCTTTTTTTTATATGGCAGACGAGCAGACAGATCAGCTGATGGTAAACAATTGCCGCCGCCCATATACATGCAACATCAGTAGAGGCACAAACAGCGCTGCCAATTTTTAACCTTTCCACACAATTGGGCCTCCGGCACCCTCAGTCACAAACACAACGCAAGCGTTGCGTCACGCTGGTCTTCAGCGAGGCCGTGGTATCACTCCGGTCCAGCCGGCCACTTTAGTGATGTGGATTTTGACGTTTATCCTATGAGGACCTATGTTTATCGGACAACACAGACTCACATAGACTTGTTGCATTGTACGATGTAATACAGGGAATACCTAGAGATATAACATTGCTATTATATTTCCAAGTCAATAAATGAATAACCGACTTGGCAAAACATGGATCTCACCACTCTTTACGGTAGTTGCAAGACTTGTTTTTTTGACAAGTATTGTTTTTGATGGGATATGTTATGTTCGAGAAACACTAATGCGTTGATGTTTTTTCTACTACGCAGAAACCTACATGCGACAAACCAATGGGGGCTATCGTGTGGAAATAATATCTACTGTTAAACTAAGGTTGAACTTCAACGGTATTGGTTGTTTTTTATGACTGTGATAGGTGGCAGACAAGCAGACTGATCACCTGATGGTAAGCGATTGCCGCCGCCCATAGACACCTACGACACCAGTAGAGTCACAAGTGCGTTGCCAAGCTTTAATCCCGTTTCCGCCAATTCTGCCTCCGGTAGCTACCTAGCTCACTCAATGAAACACAGCATATTCGCTCCTTTACGCCGCCGGTCTCCTGTGAGCCAGTGATATCACTCCGGTCGAACCGGCCCATTCATGCCGAAGCGTGGCTCTTCCACGCTTTCTCTTTCCGAGGTACGGGGACAAAACTGCCCTCTTCTAGACTTTGTTGTTTTTTTATGCTTTGTTTCTAAGTATCCCTCTAAAATTAAATATGGCTTAGGTACAATATACCAAGGTGAGCCAACTCAATGTCTATAAAGGTAGCCCTTATAACAAGACTTTGTGTTAAATATATCAACAAACATCTAACCGCAAGTAAAGTAAATAACAGACAAGTCTATTTTGGCTCAAAGTCCCAACTAGCCAAGTTGGCGGACAAGTGAAAACAAATTAAATTCTCCAAAGACGCTAATTTGGCTTATCAAAGAAAGCCTAAGCCTGATTATGAGTGATCTGTTTGATGTTCAGCCGTGCGAGAGGGGCCTAAGAATGCCTTGTGGCCCGGCCTTTATACTGTATTCGACTATTTAAATAAATGTAGGTAAATTATGTAAACATGCTTTTGGACTGCTTTGTAAATGGGGAAATTAATTTTGGTTATTTACACAAATATCGTGTTTTATGGTTATTATTGGTAGGAAAATATACACGAACATAAATGATATTTGTATTAATTAATGTAATAGTAAGCATAATTCCGTGTCAATTCAAGTTAATTAATGAATATAATACTTGCTTTATTTAAGACTAAAAAAAGAAGTTTTATACGATTTTTTTCTGTCTTAGCTGCAATTAAAAAAAACACAACGAGTGTAGGAACATCGTGGTAAATGCGGTATAAACTGCGTTGCCAAATTTGATAAAAAAAATAATAGCAAAAAAACACTGTGATTTTTCACTGTGAAAACATCATGGTTTTAATATCTTAGACACAATTTAACAGCGAATGGCATCAACACTAATATTAATTAAGTATAGCTAAAAAAACTACTATTATCCTGACTCGGCCATTCAAAATGGATCTTAGCCTTCGGCTTTTACAGAAAGCCCGCCCAAACTATTTTTGTTTTATATATTCAATAGTAAGACGTATTATTTTGTAAACATACGTTAAACAAATCGATCCCAAAATGTTTGACTCTGCGAATCTACGATATACTACGTTGAAACTTTTACTACTACGCCGTAGCACTGTACTATGCTGTAGCAGCGATGAGAGAGCTACACTATTCGAAGTGTTTACAAGGAATACAAAATGTTATACAAATAAGGTCCTTTATGCAATAAATACTTTAACAATATTTTGTTATGGTAGATTATATTATGTTTTGACATTCATAAGTGTTCTGTCTGGACCTAACTTGAATAAAGATTTTTTCTATTTCTATTTCTATGAGATTGTTATTTAGTTATATTCTTAATACAAAAACACAATAATAAGGGTATGTTTCACAATATTCGGATATTTTCTACATACGCTATAATGTTACTTATTGCTACCATAAACAGTACTGTTGCGTTTCACGACTGTCAAATAGCATTTAAAATAGTCAAGTGTTGCATAGCTATGTGACGCTTATCTTTACATTGCGAAACAGGTTCTTAGTTTAACAACATAAGACACATTTTATGTCTTATGATGCAACGGCCTGACATAAATTATTTTTATATTCATTTAAATAGTAGTATCTCTAACGGTATCCCCTACTAACACATTTGAACCGTACCATTAACATGCATATAACTGTAACATTCGTCAATTTAAAGCCATTTTACAATAATTTCACAGATGAAACAGTACACAGCTCCCCTAAACGAGAGATCGTCATCCAACCGACAATAATAGGTTTCGATCGACACCATCATACCCTCTCGAGTTAACACATGAATTATGACTTATTACGTATCGCCACAAAGCATGGGGTACTGAACACTCGACATCTAATAGCCCAAATGATGTGTCATTGCATTGTCACCTTTGCGATTTACGGACGTGCGTACACAGCTTTAGCGAGGGATGACCACTCGCCGTCCCGCTTGCACTTGAGCAAGCTCGCGTTTGTCCCGCTCTAGATATTTATTATAATTTTATGCGGCGTCCACACTATTGTGAATTAAACGACATCCTTGTCGGTTTTTGTTGCAGGGAGGGCATCAAATGTAATAACAGTATATCCAAATCGCTGATGAATATTAATGCAGTTTTTCTATACGATAGATTTAATTCAGAGATTACGGAGTGTCAGTTGTGTGTAATTACTGCTGTGGTTTCGGTTTCCGATAACTATTGCGGTGCTTAAGACTTTTGCGGCATTGTTATGTTAATTTGTTGAACAAATTATTATAGAGATCGTGTAACAAGTTGACTATTAGTGCTAATCTAATTTAGAAGTGCAATTGTGGTTCCGAATGTTACGATTGCTAATGACGCTTCCAAATGTCAAATTACAATACTTATGTAAAGTTTTTTTCTTTTTGGGACAAGTGTCCTCACTTACATACTCCTGTATTTTCTCAAAGCGATCGACGCCGTCCGCGTCTGTTGTGCTGGCATTAGATGTAATATAGGATAGGACCTAAGAAAAAACAAGTTAGTGTATTTTTAATACTTCAGATATTTTTTACTGTCCAACACAAAAGACGGTCAAAAAGTTCACTAATTATACGAAACACAAGGACTCTTAGCAGACCCTATCATATTTCATTCATTAATATGAATTAAAATAGTAATATGAAATAGGTCAAACTTGAAATAAAATGATAGCACTTATGAACATAATGGACTGGAATTTAGTCATCCGTGCATTTCATTCATACATAGCAATCCAATATTCGACTTCCAATTCATTTTACTCTGAAACTGGTGGCTTATTACGAAGCCGTCCCGTACCGAATGAGAATATACCTATCGCATCCAAACAAAGGTGACACACAACGCTTAAGAAAGAGAGGGGAATTCCGATTCGGTCGTGGCGTTCGGTTCGGTTTAGACCCCCTGGGTACCCATGCCATCAATATTATATCGTTATTTCTGGGAAAAACCTAAGCTCTTATTCTCAACACTAGTCTTCTAGTAAAGCAAAATATTAGCCTATAAACTGTCCTACTGAAGAACCATAGAAATAGAAATCAAGTCATCGCTACTATAATGGGATTAGGCTTAATCACCACGCGTCCATAATTGGAGCTCACAAACCCGCGCTACAGAACATGTTCGAATAATTTATTTTATTATTTACTAGTGGCCCGCCCTCACTTCGGTTCGGGACCGGAATTGCGAAATGAACCAATAGATGGCGCTGTGTATAATTACATCGCGCAAGCGTTTCGTGTTTTCGGTTTACCTATAAGCCTTGTCGTTGTCTATTGAAGTTATATCTTTATAAATAGTATAGATATAGATTAGGAGAACTAACAAGATAAACACTAAACAAAAGACCACAGACAAACAAACTTAAAACAAAGTGCTATCTCATTCATTCATTCTCATTCGAAACATAAAGTACTATGCTCGACTCGGGAATTGGACCCAAGACCTTGAAATCACGATTTGGTACTAAAACCACTAGAACAACGGGGCGTTGCCTAGTGGTTTAAGTACCGATCTCCTAATCAAAATTAATAATAATATTTTTGAACTGTAATATTTTTCGCCAGCTAAAATATTAACAAGCAAAAAGTGAAATAAAAGCCGTTAAAAGTTGTCATTCTGAGTCAGTCGAGCGTTCATCCCCGCGCGAACACAATAATACACTATTATACTATTTTAATAATAATAATACCCGGCATTATTGTCATTAAAATAAAATCATTATTATCGACGGCGAATAAACACAATTGACTTTTGCCATTTGGCTGGCTCTCAAAGACGTAGGTATTTAATTATATTGACCCTACGTTTGTTTTCAATCTACCGGGACATATTTTACGGATCTTTACAACAATAGTGAGAGGCTAAACGCCACACGTTTCGGAAGGTGCCTGCCTATACTTTTTATTCGTGTTTTTGGGGGTCCATATCTGAATAATGGTAAGTTTTATTATATTTTTATGTGATAGGTAGTCGATAGGTAGTATGGTAAGGTTTTTATGATTAGGTACAGACAGACATACACGATACGAAGAGCGATTAGTTCTGTGGATAACACACCTTTTATGCGAGGGGTCGTGATTCGAATCCGCATGCACGTATGGATTTTTTCAATCTTGTGCGTATTTCTACCATTACTTAGGTCGGGGTGACGGAAAACATCGTCAGGACGCCTGCACGTTTCGGATAGTTTCTGTATCATGTAACCATGATTTAGTTGGACTGATTTCCCTGTTAAAGAGTTATGAAGGTCAGACGGAGAAGACCGTACTCTGATGCCTAGCCGGCCCTTTTTAAAAGGCGACCTCTCTGTTCTCGTAGATGATCATGGGCGGCGGTGATTACTTACCAAAAGGAGTCCCACTTGCTCGTTTGTCGCCTCTAGCATAAAAAAGGATGATTGATTAGAAATTTGTACCCTTTGACAAGTTTTCATTAGACTAGTTTTATTATTCTGACGTGACCGTTTATTTTTCTCAAATTAATTAGATTATTTTTTTACCTAATTCTTTAAACCCACCATAATTTCTGAGAAAAATTTCAAGACTGTCAGCCAAGTATTACAATACCTAGGCTTTTAAACAACATCTCAGATTCAGTTGCCCGGGATCACATTCTCGCAACAATATCAGCTTATCTCCTTCTTTTTGTCTCACAAGAACTTGTATTATTTATTTTTGTTAATTTTTTTTTTATGAGACAATCTTATTCTTATTCTTAAGTGTGAATAAAAAATCACTTCTAAAAGCAAACGCGTATCGAGCATTATTACCTACTTCCTTATAATAAAACCCCATCACGCATCAACATAGTGCACGGCTCTCCGTCACACTTCACCCCAATCAAAGCCGTCCCTATCCGTCTCCATAATAAACGCGAACGTATAAAATAAATCAATATTCAATTTTACGCCAGCCTCCGGTCCGAGGTATTTTTGTCCGGATTTTTATTATTCTGGTGTCACATCTAGTGGAAAATCGCGTCCGTTCGGCTCAGCCGAAGCCGGAGGAGGCGGGAAATCACACTTATTTATTATTTATTTACGAGCATAACAACGACGACCGCCACGCTCGGCGGCACACGCGCGAATGATGTTAGATGGATTCAGTCAGGTGATTTTTATTTGTTTTTTTTTTGTGACATTGTCTTACCCTCATCCTACCTATCTACTACTTAAACTAGAAAATTCCTTTTCATGTACAAAAAATATAGGTACTTATGTCATTATGATAGTTCAAAGAACAATGCCGGATTTGTATGAACCAGATTTGTTTTTATTCATAGTAATGTAATACCTACATAAGTTATGTTAAACAATTACTGTTGTATAATAATCTCAGTCCTAACAAGACTTTAAATATCAAAAGAAACAGTTCATAATATTATTATTTCTATAACATTAATAATTTCGCTTGAAACTATGTTTAGCGGTATACCTAGTTGTCATATTAAATGTTGTTAGGTATTATTTACCTAGTCGATGTGACAGAGAAAAAAGGCAACAAAATCATCCATTGACGTTTCCTGAGAAGAGTAGGTAGGGGACAGGTGTGCAAGGTATTTGACAAATACAAAATATCATAATTAATTACCTCTGTATTAAAAAATATTGCTTCAAAACTATGATTACCAAAGAATGAATCACAATACAATACAGAAGCAATTAATTGCCCCACAATCTGGTTATATTATAACGTGATCCAAAAAGAGTCCCGTAATGGAATATTTAATTAAATATTGGCAAACAATCAACAAAGCGAGAGCCCACGTTCACACATTCGCTGATGAGAGCGAACCTAATAAACGGTTGCATATCATTTCACTCAAATGGACCTGAATGGACCGGAGGGCGAGCCGCCTCAGACTCAACTTAATATGAGAGCATTGTGGCCCGGCCCTATACGCCCCGCCGCGCGACACGCAAAGACGTATTGACAAACTGCCTATAAGTCAATCAAACAATAGCATTTATGAGCTCCTTACCTTATTGACCCATTTCTTCGACTACACAATAGTTAAATCGACAATTCAATTTGAATTTCGAATCGTGGGAATCTCACGAATTAAGAAATGACTCGTGCTGTCATCGAATGGGCGGGAAAGATTTTTTTTTATTTTAAGGACGGGGCGTGGGCATCGCCTTTGTGGTGATTATGCGAGAATAATTTCTTTGACTGTAAATATTATTGTTCTGTTTAATGAATTGATTTTGAACACTCAAGACTTGTCCCGCAAATATTTCTATTAGAAGCGCGTTTATAATAGAACAGTGCCAGATTTAATCGGCCATTTTCGTTTTTCTCATATTTGAAATCTCAATGAATCTAGTTTAGGGAGGTGTAGTAAACACCCCCCGTGGTAGTTTCGAGGAATTCTTAGACTTGATAACTTTGCTTTCACAGAATGTAGGTAGATAAGTTATTTGTATTGGATGATTTTCTATTTATACCAAAATATTATATCAAAGTTCTTTAGTAAGACAATGAATCTGTGAAGGCTAGGCTCCTAAAAAGTATGCTCCTTCTGCATTTTTACTTTACATTACTTCCACATTTAATATTTTGTCGGGGTCCAACTTAAAACTACTATTTACATACCTACTTATCGTTTAAATAAAAAGAAAAGACTTACATTCTAACATTTGCAGATTTGTAAGTACAAATAAATATACCAAAGTAGAAACTACTGGAAACACTTCCACCAGAAGAACCAACCATATCTTGAAGTAAATGCTACATCGTCCTTCGGGAAAACAATTATTTTATTTTATGACTTAGAATGATATCCAAAGTATTAGGTATTTATCCTAGGCTTTATTTACCCTAGCTTTCCCTAGCCCTCCAAGAAAGCAGTTTCCGCCCGGCGCCCGCGCAGCAAAACAAACACTCCAATCAGCCCTTTCGCTAGTAATTAAGCGCAAAAAGTGCAAAAAACAAAGGAATATAATCAATGAAATGCGACGCGAGAAGGTTAACAGTTGTTCGCTTACTGTGCATCCCTAGGTAGGGCAGGGTTGGCATTATACTCGTACAATATAGAAAAGAAAACAAAAAAGAAAGTTTTTTTTTCTTGGCATGATCTTCTTCAACAATTTAAACTCCTCAAGTAGATATGCGTACTTTACTTGTAAAAATCGAATATAAAATAGCTCATGGGCATAGCCAAGTTTTAGTTTCGGGGGGGATCAAGAAAATAAAACGAAGAAAACTACCTACCATTATTATTTTATTTTTATTTATAACCCTTTGTTCATGAGAAAAGAACAGTAGGTAATTTAAATTTTATCTTAATTTTCGTAATATAATTACGAAGAATAATAATTTTATTTAATTAAAAAATAATTTAATAAAAAATAATTCATACGAATCCTGACAGTTATGTCCTAATAATTAATAATTAAAAAAATTGCCATCCAGTCCCTTTTCAGCATCATCGCGTCTTATTTCCAATTTTTAACCAGGGTCAAAGACAAAAAACGAAAGGCGGTTCTCCAACTCGTAAAAAACGACACACGATCCGCAGCCCTACGCCAAGGAGCGGCGTCACCCAAAATATTGACTCTTAAAGTGCCGCGCACAAAGAACCAGCAGGTCGCCCTTTGTCCCTTCCCCTGCACTCAACAATGCCGCGGCAATACCTCGGTAATGCATTGCTTTTTTACTGAGCGAGTATTCACTCGGTGAGCGAGCAGAGCGAGCGATGGACGCGCGATTTTGGCGTTTAAAAACTTATTGTTTGCGCTCACGGCGTGAGTGCAATTTGGAGATTTTCGCTTAATAGCTGTTTCCTTTTGTTGAATATTTTTACTTTATAAGATGAGAAATAAAACGAGCTATTTTTATAGTCTTTTGAGAGATCTTAGAATCATTTTTACAGTTTGCGTGTTGGTATAGAAAATATTTCCATGAATGCCTACCTAAGTATCCACATTTCAACAGCACTTTTTGGTTACTTAAGTACTTACCTACATTCAATCAATTAATTTATTACCACAATTAGACAGGAAACCAGTGCATCAACCCAGACAAAAATACCTATGTAGAAAACTAATGCTTAGGTACATAAAGCACTAATTTTACATTTAAAATAACTTCACATTTTCACAATATCTATCATAGATATTACCTAGATAAATTGCTAACTAATGAAAATAGTAATTTAACTAAGATCTTTGTCCTAATTTACAAACAAAATTGCTACCAAAATACATGCAAGAACTTTTATTGTACAAAAAAAATAATAAGACCTTCAATCAGAAATGAAATCGATCAATAAAGGCACCCTCTATTTACGTTCCGTTTTACACAGCGCTTACAAGATAGGTCTCCTCGCGAAATAAAAAAAAATCGCTCTCTAAGCTTATTGAAAAGTATTCTCGCCCTGCGTTCACGGCGTCTGAGCAAATATAAGATAATTTTGCCGCTTCACCTCACTCGGTATTTAGGGGGCACCTTTCATACTTTTTACGGTGCCGTTTGACGGTACAGGGTCGTAATGTAATTTATTTTGTATTCAAAACGCGTCGCGATGCTGCGCGGAAAGGAACGCAACTTTGAGGTTATTGAAACGTTTAGATGAAAATTTTGCGATTGTTTCCATAATTTTGAGTGGTGCTTGAATTATAATTTCATTAGGAACACTGCAGTTATATTTTACGGGTTCCGTAGGTACCTCAAAAAGAAAATAACTAGAAAATAATAAAATATCTGTGCGATTCAAATCCTGGTCTACTTATTTATGAATGTTCTTCGTATCCCTTGTGAGCGAGTCCAACACGCACTTAGCCGTGTTTTTAGTTCAAAATTTATTAATTGCGATAAACCAAGTTTATTGAGTATCTACACATATCTTGGCTTTGAAAAAAATAGGTGTGTAATATATCCAGAAAGAGACAGAAAAAACATTTTGTTTAAGTATTGCCATAAAGGTATACTTACTATATTCGTCGTACTGACTAAAAATGTGTTTCCCGTTCATTTCTTACTCTGCAAGTTAAAAACATGAGTGAAGATAAAGTATGAGACTGCACATAACTTGGTATTTAATTAAACAAACGCGAATGCTATTAAAAAAACTCGCCAAGCAACGTTTCGTCATACCTACCTAACACTTATAGTTTCGTACTAGTGGCACCCTTTTCCATTTCAACATTCAAGCCTTTATTTTCATCATCATTCACATAAAAAAATAAGTTTAAACCAAACCCTTTAATAAAAACCGCATTAAATTCAAATTAAATCTAATTCACCGTGAAAATAAAACTGCAAAAAATTGTTCGAAAGAAATCGGACGAAAAACGCACCCATTGTACAAGTCACTTTGTCTATGTGCATTGGTTAAGGAATTGAATTCGTGTAAACACACAAACAGATTTAGTTGGGGCATCAAGCATTCGAGGAAACAAGTCAAGTGGTGTGTGTGATTCGAATGAGGCTCAATGGGACAGGTCGAAGTCGACAACTCAAAAAACTAAGTACTGTGAGAAGTTTGAGCAAGTCGAAAAGAAAAAATACCTTAAAAACGCGCAAGTGAGTCAGCCGCTCATGGATATCCTCTACACCAGAAAATTAATGTAAAATGCGCTTTGTTAAGGTGTCTGCTCTTTTTGAAGATTTCTAGATATCTTAAGCAGTTTTTGCTCGTATTATGGCTACAAGTAGACGCTTGAAATATGCAAAGAAAAATCTATTGTTTAAAAATAAAAGAAAGTAAAAAAGTAAAGGTATAATAGCCTAGATACTGTCCCATTGCAGGGCAAAGGCCTCCATCATTAAAATCAAGTCTTCGCTACTATGATGGGATTAGGCTTAATCACCACGCTTGCCTATGCAGACAGAAATTCCCAAGCTATGTTCGAAATTTTTTTTATTTATGGTTCGGATTTAATCTGAAACAAAGGTAGATACTTTTAGCTCGACCCGAGAGTTGAACCCAGGAGGTACTTAAACCACTTGACCATGGTCTTAAAATCAATAATTAAATCAAAATAACAACTCGTGCGCGAGTCCGACTAACACTTTTTGTTTTAATATCTACATCGACCAGTGCCATATTTAAATATCTACATAGAGTAGCAACTTCAATAATTCCATACCAACCATCCACAGATAAAAATGCATTTTTCTCGCGTAATGATACAGAGCCATGGAAACGTGTCAAGTGGCGCGTGTGATTCGCATTAAGGAGTGTTTACAGGGCGCACCAAGTTTATTTTTTCGAGCGGCCATCCAGTGCGGGGCGCGTTTTCACACATGGCCGCCGACTGCGCCCGACCGTGCCGGCCCGTGGATATCTGTAAATCGACGTGTGTAATAGTGATCGTATTTTAATGATGATACTCTGATCTTATTTACATCGCTTTAAGAGATTAGCAGCACATAGTACTCTTTGTGTGCGTGCAAGGTTACTTAAATAATTTATAATACAGTGGTACCTAATCACAAAATCCCCGTTGGTCTAGTACCGGTTTAAGTACCGGACCGTGATCTCCCGGGTTCGATTCCTAGGTCGACTAAAAAGTATGGTTTCGATTTTTTCAAACATCACGGTTTGTGATCACCAATCCGCATTCGGCAAGCGTGGTGATTAAGCCTAATCTCATCATAGTAGTGATGACTTGATTTCTATGATCCAGGCCTTTGCACTGCAGTGTACCTTACTTTTGTGTACTAATCACAAAATCGTACAAGATAACGGAAACCCCGCAGTTTCGCTGTCCCATTACCAAAATGTTTAAATTATGGCCGTTGTCCCTCCATTTTATTATAAATGTATACATGATATCACTCTGTGGTACTCACAGTAGACTTTTTGGAGGACCATTTTTCAGTGCGTTTTCACACATGGCCGCCGCGATTTCGGCCACCGCGTCTGCAATAAATTTCTGTAAATTGACGGGTATTTAATAATGATAGTTTTGCACGATTTATTAATACGGGTATAGTGACAGACAATGAATAAATATACAATCATATAGAGTTTTCGATATTGTGAATGGTCTCTTATTGGAGCATAAATTCTCACAATAACTCATACATTGACCTGACTCCGCACTAAGTAGCTTAAGCACTTGTGTTACAGATATCAGACAACAGAGGAAACACAAATATACTACATATTACACCCAGACACTGAATAAACACAAGTGTTCATCACACGAATTTTTGTCCAGGGTTCGACCTTTGGCGTATGAGGCAACCTACCTACCAAATGCGCCATCCGGCCAGTATGCGTCTTTCGGCCAGTCAAAAGTTTTTAGTTTTCCTTTTACTCTATTTATTTATCAAGCTTCTTATCTCATAACAATTTATAAAATTAAACAATCAAAAGGTAACTTAAACAGAGTATGGGAGATAAGATAGGTAGAAAGAGACACTCTAAACTTTCCGAGCGGCCTTCGTAGCCGCGACGTTTTCACACGTGGCCGCGTGGCTACCGTGTATCGTGCGTGTCCAATGAATTTCTGTAAGTCAATCAAAGAGTGCTCATAACATAATTGTTACTTGTCGCGCGTTAAAAATATTGTATTGTATCTTGAAAAATCCAATTTACTTGCATCTTAATCTGTAATGTTTTACTTTTTTTAATATCATATTTTCGCCACAATCAGTGTAAATTGGTTGGCGGCGCTAGTTTCGTCGATATAGCCCCTTAACAAATATGCTGCATACTTTACTTTTGTATAAGAAAAGCACAAGGACAAATTAAAATCTATTCTCTGCAAATAGAAAACAAAGTCATTAATCGCCCGTAATGATTTATTAGTCGCACATCATCGCACTCGGCACAAAATAAATCAACAAACATTTAATTGGTCCAGCTGAGTGCTCTATTGACGGGAGCTTGTTAAAAACTTCCATTTCATTTGTAAGAAAACTGACTTCATATCAACCCTTCTTGATTTTATTTTATTTGCAATTTTAACTGCGCTATCGCCGTTTGACTTTTAATTGTAATTTCTTGTTAAAAACTTCTAACTGAACAATTTAGACGTTTTTCAAAGAAATGTTTCATCTAATTTAAATTTATTTTGTATTGGAATTGGACAAAGTATTTCTAAATATAACTACAAGTGAACAAATACATCTAAAAATCTTTAATTCGAGATTGTAGTAAGTAGTTGGAAGTATTTTAAAACCCCGAAATTTCGAAATTACCCGAAAAAAACCTTTACAATTTACAATTATTAGCGTACCTAGTTTTTTAGTTTAGGTTTTTTTGTGAAATAAAGACTATTGATCTACCTTAATAGATCTTGATAGCGTTGGCAGCCATCGTGATGATGGCTAAGAAGAGCACTGTCTCTAAAATCCGGAGGTCATGGGTTCTAACTTTATAAAGTTGCTCGCAATTAGAATAGATCATTATATACTTAATCAACTACAGTTAGTTAAAAAAAACAGGACTCCTGATTGTTTAAAAGAAAGATGACTCTGTATTTAGAAGAGCATGATAAACCGTTGGTTCTGCGACTTCATGGTAGTCCTCCAACTACGTCAAAGCCATCTGACACCAGGGTTGAACAACCCACAAACTAGAAAAAGATAGCACTAGTGATACATGACCCATTTCGTCTCTATTCTTATTTTGATTTCGCGCCCCATTTACGTCGTCATCGATACTCCACAGTATCAAAATCATAGACAACCATCGAATCAATAGAATAAAAACTTTTTAAAAAACGCACGTTCTCTTGGCGCGCTTTCGCGGTCCATCGGGCATCCCGTCAGCTGCCAGTCACCCAGCGGGCCAGACCACCGCGCGGCCGCGTATCGAGTTACCATCTATCGTCTTACGGCCTTCCTGCCCTACGTCTAAGTTACGCTCTACGTCCGTTTTGGCGCGCTGTCACATGGCATATGACAGTTGGTACGGCAGACATTTTGGTTTTCCTTCTTTTGTCTTTATAATATGGGTGGGCTGGGAGTGAAGGCTGTTTTTTCGTAGGTTTTATCAATATTGTCATCAGCTGATATACCATGGTTGATTATAACTAACATTCGAGATGTATCAATTAGATATGATAAGTTAACACCATTAAAGTTGCCGACATCAATTTTATTGATTCAATAACATAGAATGAAAGTAGGTACATTTTAAATCACAGTATTTTATAAAATTAATTGGCATAGTTTTTTTCTGAGGTAGCATCTTAATCTGCGAACCAATTACTTTACCAGTACGGATATTTATTAATAGTAGACCGTAGAATTTTCCCCCCAAATTGAGAATGGAACTTGTATCGATAATTATACCTAATAGTAGAAATTTTTAAAGTAGTTATTGCACATACTTCTCTACTTTCGCTTTTCATCACCTAACGTAAATACCTAAGTACTACTATGATAATTCAATTTATAAATACATGTAATGGCAACCCTGTTGCAGTTTTTAATCAATTCTTGCACGCCTATCTGACCTCACAGGCGCCCTTCGTTTCAAATCAGCCGGAGACGAATGGTAACTGGATTATTTTATTTGTTTCTGTTAATTCACCGTTTATTTAGAACTAGCAGTTGCCCGGAACTTCGTCGGTGTGCAATATACCTACATTTAGGCAGCAATATTTTTCAAAGGACCCTTCAACCCTATTATCATCGCTAAATAGGTCGGTATATATAAACGCTTGAACAAATATCATTTAAAGTGCCAGGTTCTTGTTTTATTGTCCACATCATCCATCGCATAGACCAACTTTCTCTAAAGTGCCGAAATAATCCATATCCATACTATTTAAAAAGAGACATTCTATAGACATCGACAGACCTTACCTATATTCTAATTGAAAAGGCGAAACGCTAGCGCGTTACAATCGTCACCTAGCGCCATCTATTGGTAGGTAGTGGAACTAATGTCCCGACACGAAGTGAGGGCGGGCCATTAGTCAATTAATAAAGTATCTAAAATCAAATTATTTATTGTTCACTATAATAACACATTTTATGAAACGTAACAATTTTTTGTGGATATTGGTAGGCTGACACCCGAACTAGGACGGGTTTCGTATCTAATTACTTATTGCTTTACTTATTGCAGGTATAATTACAAATATGTAGGTACTAACCAAACCTTTTTCTTACCAGGTATCATCCATCAACCGAGTCCTCCGCAACCTAGCAGCCCAAAAAGAGAAAACGAACAGCCAGCAGCCGCCCTCCGACTGCTCCACCCCGGTGTACGAGCGGCTGCGACTGCTGGGGGCCCCGGGGGCCGCCCCCGCGTGGCCCCGGGCCCCCTGGCCGGCGCAGATAGACGCAAGGACCCCGCCGTACCAGCTGCACAGCTTGAGCCCGGGGCCCCAGGCTATAAGCTGCAACGGGGCCGATATAACGGGGATGAAAAAAGGTTAGTTTTATATAGCTAGTTACTTCCCTGTCTGTTCCCTGTGCAGAGGTGCTGGATGGCCCAAATATGCTTTCTTCACAGCAACACCCTGCTCCATTGTTTCAATATGGCTGTTGAGAATCGACGGCTGGACCAGCTTAATTTTGTATTTGTGTTATTTATTGGACAAAATAAGAAAAACGAATGAAAAAAAAACAATAACTGGAAACTTAAGCTAAAAAACCGCTCAAGACAAAAATAGGTGGTGATATCCTTCGTTGTTTCTGGTTTCCATAGCACAAGGGAAAACCTTAGTCTGGGACCAGGACAATGTATGTGATATTGTCTCAATTTATTTTATTTATTTATTTATATCTTTGGTTGGTAGCCAAATATGGCTAGCTAGGTTGGTAGGTTGGGGTAGTTGGGTCATGCTAAGCGTGCATACCTTAACTAGACTTTTCTGAAGCGTATAATAAGTATAGCTAAGCGTAAGATTAATACGATATTAGCAACAGATTTATTATTAAAAACAAAAGTAAGTCATTTTATGAGTACCAGAGAAAGTGTACAATTAAAATAACCCAGCAAGCATAAAAAATACACCTCGATTTTATTAAATTGTATAATTTCACGGTGAACTGAATTATAAAACTTGTCAACCTCACGGTAATCCTTTTAAACAGACGCACGTACTGGCAGCCCAATAACCGGCACGCCAAATCGTTAAACAAAAAACGAATTGGAAAAAAACAAAGGCCCGCCAAAAAAGGCAGAATACCCGCAACAGCCGGTCACAGTCTGGGAACAACACTTTTTTCGGCATTTTGATAGTCGATTTGCGGGATCCTCCCCCCTCGGGGCCGGCCGCCACCGTCAAAAACATTACTCTGCCCATCCGCCTGGAAGATTTAATTTTCATTTTTATCTCAAACATCCCCCTTTGTAGTGGTCTGTACTCGGTATCCAATTAGGTAGCTTTGAGCATTTTTCCCAAAGTACCACATAGCTGTAGACTCGCTCGGAGATATGGAATTTTTAATTTCGATCCGGTACAGATTATAAAAGATTACGGAGCAGCCTCATAAACATAAAAGGTAGAAGCATTCTGCCTACAAAGTGGTGCATGGGCTTTCCTTTTATCTAACAGAAATGTGCGCAGTTAAAATAAATAAGTAGGAAAAGAGGAACGCGGTGTTCCGACGATTAAAAAAGCACGCAACGTAGATACCTACAAAACTTGTGTAGGTTCTTATTAAATAATATTTCTTCCTCTTGACTTTAATTTTGCTCATTTCTATATCTACTTGTACCTACATACAAACTACGCTTGGTAGTTTTAGTCTAAGAACTAGTGAACCCTGGAGTAACGGTCTCCCTGTAAGGTTAGAAATTTGTATAGGTACTTACGATTTATGGCATTCTAAGAGCTATAGCCCAGCATGGCATCATATTATATATACTAATGATCATGGTAGTTTTCAGGATCCAGGATGGAAACATCTGAAAACTAACCTACTTAACATTCAATCTATTTCCATGAGACTTTCGCAATCAATGATGTTTATCACACGAATGCTAGTCTTGGGGATCGAACCAACAACCTTTGGCGTAGGCAGGGTGACTACCAAATGCGGCATCGTATCATTCAGTGAATAGGCTATTGATTTGTTTTATTGGTAATTTCTTTTTAATTCACAATTCTCAAGAATAGCAGTGATCATGTCACCTGTCACCGCGGCGGTATCATCACGCCGGGCGGAGCGTGAAAGTGACAAGCGTAACGCGATACCTCTTACGCGGCCGGCGATCACTGCGATATTTCACCCGATCACTTCGACGCTTCACTAGAGACGTGTGCGCTACGGACAAAGTACTGAAGTGGTTGTTGTATTATTTTTAATCATAGTAGAAAAATATATTTTGTAACCTAATTTATAAGCCAATTTCGACAAGTGTGAGCAGTTTTTTGCCAATATCGTTCAGAATATAAAAACTTAAACACGATATAGTAGATACATACCTACAGCCATTTTCTTATATACAAAAAGAGAACCCGCATCCCGCGCTGAATACTGCCGGGATGGTAATATTTTTTCCTGAAGATCTATGGCTACTGTAAGCATGTCAGTACGTTTTCTTTTTTATTATAATTAAAAAGAGTTTTTTTAAAAACTAAAACTCGCGGCCAGATTTTCCAATGTAAACAAATAAGACAAAATTACAAAAAAACAAACTCTTATTTCAATATTTGTTACAAAAAGTATTTCAAAGGATTCATTTTTGAAAAAGGGATCGGTATACGACGTAACGTTGTTTTCTATTCTTTACTAGGCATTAGGTATTCGCTAGGATTTCTCTATCGGTCCATGCTCTTAACGTTGTTTCTTTCACAATGCACTGTTCACTTGTCAATGCATTGCAATGAGTTTGAGTAACCGCAATCGCTGACCCTAGTCAGCCACTCAAAACTTAACCTGTCCAAATTGCAATACCTAACTACCTCAAAGTTTCACATAAGTTCCCGCGGCTTTGCTGTCAAGTTTATTTACGAATCTTACCTTACAAAGCGTGCATAGAGCACAATTACTCCCGGATTAATATAATCTGCGGTGTTGCCAGCACAAAGCGCGGCCCGAGGCTGCAGCCCGACAGCACGCCTCTTTGTGATGTTGAAACATTTCACCCAGGTACACGTAAACGTAATTGTTTTCAAATTATATTAAATTACTCGGAAAATTGAGTTCTCCAGGTACGAGGTAGATACCTCGAAAATGTAGCGCATATCGAAAAATGTTTTATCTCGTTAATACGCCGCTAAATTGAAATAAGAACTAAAATTTAACGGTGTATAGGTACTTACTTAAATCTTTCATATTCCATGTTTTCTTTCTGAAAAAACTAAACGATCAGATAGAGAATAGAGAGAGAAAAAACATTTGGAATGCCAAAAATAATACATTAATAAATTTAGACAATATTGCTTTATCTATACTATTTATAAAGAGGTTAATCTCATACTCCACGCCAGGGCTTATAGCTAAACCGAAAGCACGAAACACTTGCGCGATACAATCAACATCCAGTGCCATCTATTGGTAGGTACAGGAACTAATATCCCGCCACGAAGTGAGGGCGGGCCACTAGTTAGAAATAATAATACAACATCTGAAATTAAATCAAAACTCTGAAAGAAACGAGTAGGTAGATCTTCCTCTCGAATTTGCAATCAATTTGGTTTAAATATCCATGAGCTGCACTGATCATAATCATCGGACTTGGAGGAAGACGGGTTTTTCCCGGATTGCTCTAAGATCATCAGATGACCTGCTTGCTCTATTGCCTCCTAAACTCTTAATAAACCCCATGCTTTCGGATTACGAATACGAGTGTAAACTCCTTTCTGATATTTTTGATGTTCATCCAAAAAAACTGGGTCAATCTAAATGTATCGCTCCAAATATAGTCCACCATCACCAATCTCTCTTTGACATTCCCAAAATAAAGGCCTTTAAAATGCGGCAAACCTATCGTTCAATGGAGCGAAGAATCCGGAGGTCACACCAAAAGGACTTTCCCGAACTGAGACAAACCGGCAAGGTCAAAGACCGACAACTGAATAAATCCATTAAGCGGCGTAAACTAAATAAAACGTATAGAAGGGAGCCCACTGTCTTGATAAATGCCCCTGAAAAGGACAGAGGATACGGGACAGTTCCAAGTGGGAGCGGGAGAAAGAACCGTCTGGTCTCTTCAGATAAGGCGAAGAAAAATGTCACAGGATATATTATACGCGGGGTCCTGGATAAATGGTTATTATGGGGTTCCGTAGTACTAAATTAGTGAGATGTATGGCGCGTTGAATATTTATCCGAGCGCGTGAGTTATCGTGCCGTTTGCGAGGTAATGAATGAGTCGTTGGGGTGTCCTCGTTTGCACCTTATTGTGTTTGTTTCTGGGAGTTTTTCCGGAAATTGTAGGTATCTATTAGTTTTTCTTTGACATTTTCCTGCGCTGCATTAGAATTCTATATACTTATTATCAGATTATTAATGTCTTTTGCGTTGAGTCATCCTTTACATACCTCTTCTACATTACATCCTCCTTTACATAATACAAATTTTCATACACAAATACGAAGCATTTATATGATCCCTTTACAAATCCTGTAAACATCTGCTAAGTCTTTTAGTTTCTATTTGCCTATCTCTAATTATAAGTATGCACTTAAAGTAGGTAAGCATTCGGGTACTTCTATTACCTTTACTTTCTGTAGCTATGTTATATATAAAGAGGTAGCTTCTATAGATAACGACAAAGCTGATAAGTAAACTAAACAGATGAAATACTTGCGCGCTTTAATCGACACCCAGCGCCATCTATTGGTTCAGTTTGAAACAAAAAACAAATGTCTCGAAGCGATAGTGGGCCACTAATGCATAAATAAATTGAGACAACATCACTTACATACATTTTATCAATTTTTTTGCGCTGTAATGATCTGAAATCAAAATATTCCAAAATTAAAACTTGATTGTACACAATTTGGAACAATATGTTATTACTTAATAATAAATGCATTCCGCACCAGTCAACAGTCAACCTTTGGGACATGCAGAAAGGAAAATTAATATTAAAACATTACTTTGAAAAGCATCACCCCTCGTATTTCCCACAGCAATCTGCTAATCAATTAACCCTTTCAAAACCAAACCGCGACGGGCAGAAATAATCCAGATCTAGCCTAAGACGACACCGAAATAGAAGGGCGTAGGTACCAGACTATACCTAAACGCGAGATCAAAGGGCCGCCGCCGCTTTGAACGGCCGTATCCGCCGGCATACACAAGCAAACATATTATATACTATACATGGTGATTCAGAAAGGATATATACCGATACCTACGGAGGGTAGCGTATAAACGTGTAGGTACTGGATATCACAGACAAACTCGGATGAGACTTCAAAGGGTACATTCCTAGTGTACTTAAGATGTACGATTTAGTATGTACCGTATATTATGTTCTCCCATTTGTTTAATTAATGTGAATTATTCACTGAACAGTTATACAATACAATAGACATGATTTACAGGTACTTACTACAACACATAGCAGGCATACTCTATTAGACTTAGGTAAGTGCACCTAAGTTATGGATAAGTATTCATATCTGTAAATACCTAAGTCTATAAGAATAGGTGTCGATAGTTTAGGTAGACTAAACTACATGTTCAAAAAAGAAACCAAAATTTATATCTGAAAGTTATTCACGTATTTAAACGAGCATTAAAAAAAAGCTACAAAATTGCGTTCTAAAATTTCAGAAACCCATCACTTATTGGATTTTATTTTGTTGCAAACTTTTGTACGTTTTGATTTCCTTCAAGCACTTAAATAATAAATTAAGTCTTCAAAATATTTTAATACTTTGAGAATGTACAATAACTTTTCACATACGAACTTCCAAAAGTAGACCTATCAAAAATTTCAGCAGTCTTTCAGGCAAAGGGCTGAAAGAAAATTATACCTTAATTTCTATAATGCCTTAGTACCTACCTACTTAAGTTATGTTTTTGTGTAATAAAGTATGTAAGGTACCTATCTTTTGGTCTAGTGTTTTAAGTCCCCCCCCCCCCCCCCCCCCGGCCGTGATTTCGGCGTCCTGGGATCGATTCCCGGATCGAGCAAAAGTATATCTCGATTTTTTCCAACATAGTTCGGATTTGTGATGACAAATTCGCATTAAATCATAGTAGTGAATGACTTAATTTCTATGATGGAAAGCTTTGCCCTGCCGCAGTGGGACAGTATATAAGACTGACACTTTACAGTATTTTTGGATATTAGTTTTTAATCAAGTATTTTTAACGCTAACTGTACCAACACCCAAAATGAGAAAAATACTTTAATTGTTACTTAAGAATAAAATATTGACACTTATTTTAATATGCACAAAGACTATCCATAATTAATATAGTGAATCAAGGTTAATTGACGTCTTTGAGTGTAGCAGTAATATAGGTATGGGATTACCAAGTTATTTCTGCAGTTAATTACCTAATCTAGAAAACGGGACTGTATTACAAAATATTTCCAACAGCTCAGATAATATCATTTCTTAGAACCCTTACAAATCTAATAAGAGTTTCTACCAAAATCTAATACAGCTATGCCTATGCTTATAAGCAATAAAACATGTCTGAGTACACATTTCACCTCAATACTCACTCAAAAAGGTTACAGGATTAATATTTCAGCCCGTTTCAATCAGGGCGAGACAGAGCCCACATTAGCAGGTATAATCACATGTAACGCACCACCCTTTAGCGAGCATTTCATGTTTTATAATCCTGTTTCATGCGTTATTGGCTTTGGGTAGGGTTGTCAGACGGAGGACTTCAAACATTTGGGTAATTCGCATCGAGTTGTCATTACCATGGCAGTCTTTAAATCAATATTCTCCGTATTTGACATCAGAATCTTTAAATGTTACATTTTAAACAGTATACGAGAAATCGGTACATTTTAAAATTCTAAAGTCAATTTCTGGTTTGAAGACTGCCAAAGTAACTGATATTTTATGAGAATGACTCATTTGCGGCGTTTGAATGTGGTGTATAGAATATGCGAGCGCTCTGCCACGCACCTCAACTTCCCGCAGCAGTATTTCCGAACCGGTACGACATTAAAATCTTAAAGAAACGAGCTTATACCTTCCTAAAAGGCCGGCAACGCATCGGCATTCCTTCTGGATTAGCTGATGTCCATGTCACGTGACCTTGTTGTGCTTGTTTGCCTCTCTATCTCATAAAATCGAATACCTCTACCTCTTATACCTCTGTTTTGTGTGCAGTAAAAAGTATATTCATTCATTCATTCTCTGGAATCTTATAGCTAATTACAATCCCAAACATACGGCAGCGCACTTGTAACTCCATTGGTGTTGCAAATGTCCATGAGCGGCGGCAATTGCTTACCATCAGGTAATCCGCCTGCTCGTCTGCTACCTATCACATAAAAAAAAAACAAATCTACAACAAAAGATTCTTCCACCAAGCGGCAGCCCTAGCGGCCCTTTGTACAGCCCGTTCGCGTGAATATGGTGCGCTTTTCAAACGCGTAATTAGAGGTGAGGCGAGTTTGTGCGCCACGGGCGAAAGTAGATTGATTGCGAATTGATTTGCATCTACCACTATCGATACGCCTGTTCAACGGTAAGCGTATAGCGATAGCTGTTAGGCATGGCAGTGTATCGAATCAGCACGCCGAAGTGGCAATGGGCTGGCCATATCTGTCGAAGAACTGACAACCGTTGGGGTAGAAAAGTTCTGGAGTGGAGACCACGACTCGGAAAGCGCGATGTAGGACGGCCTCCGGCTAGATCGAGTGACGCTCTGTGATAAGCCGTTGGTATAGACTAGATCCGTGGTCGTCAAACTGCGGCCAAAAGTAGATTCCTTTAATTAATAGTAACTACACATCCGTACTTCACATATAATGCGGCCCGGACCTTAGTGCTCACATTGTTATGTGTGGCTCTTGAGCAGTAAAGTGTGACGAACGCTGGACTAGATCGTCTTGCCAAAGACAGGATGCAATGGTGAACAGATAGCCCAGCTGTTATCTAACACTAGTGGATCGCCTTCACTTCGTTTCGTTCATTACTTCATTTTACTTTTAGTTAAAAATTTGCATGTGTTTACTCGTTACTGTTTCTTCTCTCTCTCAGCGCGGCCGTAATTGGAAGTACCATGATCTGAGCCAATGTGATCAGTTCATTGGCTGATCAGCCCCGGAGTGGTTGTTTCACCTTAGTTTCCGAGCACTACCTACCACTATTACTTACTAGGTTGTCCGTTTCTATGCGGACTTAACCAAAGTAGGTAATTAATTGGTAGCAGATAGTCTTTAATGACTAATTGACTCCAGCACCAATACATAACTAAGTATACTTAGAGCATGAATGCTCTAAGCTAAGTATACAAACTTCAATAGAAGAAATGTTAATGACATACGAATAAATAAATTCCTAAAGTCTTCAGGGCATTTTATACCCTGTACAACTCAAATGATAAGATTTAATTTAAAATATAATATTATGCATATTAATTGGGTAATCCATTTTCTAATACTTATAACGTGTTCGTAAATCTCCCATGACAAAACTCAAATTGAGAAAATATTCAACAGCAAAACTTCCCCGATTAATATTGGAGTGCTCATCAAAATCGGCGTCCAAATATTATACGCAGGCATTTACGAGATAATCACATGTAAACGGAGGGAGCTCATAAGCATTCCGTGTTTTACTGGGTAATCCTGTTTCACGCGTTATTGGCTGCCAGCCCTTGTGCAGCCCGTGCGCGGAAACACGGTGCGCTCTACAACCATAATTAGAAACTGGTTTGGTGGTTGATACGACATAAATGATAAATGTATTTGTAGGATAAGTACTATTTTTATAAATAGATGTTAGGAAAAATCTGAATTTAAAAAGTATTAAAAACGTCAGAAATAATAATAAAAAACTTATCTTGTTGCAAAAAATGATTTTAGAAGTCAACAATCGATGAACAGTCATCAAATACCAAATCAAGTTAAAAACTTACATTTAATTTTCATAGTAGGTAGGTACATTTATCTGCACACAGAGAGATGGACTAAGATGGTTTGCATCTAATAACACACATTGGCAGCCAGCAGGACGTCGTCTGAGAGGCAGAAAAAGATGGCTTGATGACTTTGACCACTTTTCCGCCCATTGACAAACCATTCCTACAAATAGAATCCAATGGAGGCTTTAGGGGAAGCCTTTACCCAGCAGTGGGAATAAGTAGGCTAAAAAAGTACATATCTAATTTGGCTTTCCCTTGATACTTGACTACTTAAATTATAATAAATTAATTTATAGAGTCAATCAAAATCCAACTTTCTAAATTAAATAAATAGATTTTTATATTACATAGGTACGACATAAATACAATTCATTTTAGATGAGTAACATGCCAAAAGGAACACCATACATTTCCATTCGTGTTGGAACAATGATGCCCGCTGGTCGCACTAAAACAATGCCATTTAAATACGTATTTGAGCGTCAATGAGGTTTTGTTTGGCGCAGCGCTACTCGCTTTGTGGCCGAATGTAGGAAAGCATGCTCTGATGTAGGATTTAGTCACTGGTTAGTTCCGTGGAATCATAGGTTACATTGGTTGACTTACACACAGTTTTTTTTTATGATATAGGTGGCAGACGAGCCGATGGATCACCTGATGGTAAGCGATTACCATCTAATAAATACCTGCATCACCAGTAGTGTCACAAGTTCAGAAACGATCTTTAAGATTTAAGATAGTAATGTTTTAAACTGGGTACCGGTCGTGTCACTTCGAAAAATGCCAACTTTCATTGACTTTTGTCAAAATTTTATTTTGCTTCTTTTTGTAGTACTAAAGGTACTAAGGTTTCTCATGAACTACAGATCCTTAAAACCCAATTAGATTTAGATTTTCTGCCTTTTTCAAATGAGCAAAAACTAGGATTGTATTCTTTTCTTATAACACTATTTTTTAACGATTACCAGCATACAGCACATAATGTACACACATACCAGTTGTTTCGTTTCTTTACCTCTGCTATTCGCTTTACATAATTAAGAATTAGATAACATATTGACAGTCTTTTGAGTGGGATTTGAACCCATGATATTTTGCGAACCAGGAAAATTATCTGGCCATTATAGCTATCGTTTCACATTGGATCAAAGCAGTGTTGCACCCCTGGTTGTCGTATGAGGAGTAGCGGAAGGGTTATATGTAATGAAGGCGGGTCTAATTGCTATTTTGCCCGCGCTCGTCCCGCTCTCGGGCGGGCCTCTTTCATCTGTCTAGGGGTGCCAGTTGCAATATTTGGATGGGCTAATAAATAAATAAATACGAGTACATTCATACAACATCTTATACAGGACGTATCTTGTGAACATTTACATCCTATAACCACGTGATCTATCAAGCACTCTGAACAACATATGTTATTATGACTTTTGAAAATTCGCTATAAGTAAAAATACAAAGTCAGTAACGTGAGCTTGATCATTTTGAATGGGGCATTCGCAAATATTTTCGATGAATTTCGAAAGGTTGTTGAACAAATTGTTGTTCAGAATGGTTAATAGAACACGTGATTAAAGGGTGTAAATGTTCACAAGTACACCCTGTATATTGACATGATTAGGTAATCTTAAGCACTTGTGTTATGGATATCAGACAGCAGAGAAATAACAAATAGCATATAATATAACTCCTAGACATCGAACGAACACAAGTAATCATCACATAAATGTTTGTCCTGGGTCTAAATCGAATCCATCCCCAACCAATAATGGCTATTTTTAGAGCTGCAAGGGGCTTATAAAGAAACCGACCTGTAACACAAGTTCAGGCGTGAATTTTAAAGATATATAAAATAGCGATATTTTCTCGATACCAGCACATAGATATAACTAAATAGATAGATATTTTAACAAATATCTGTTTTAGAGCACAAAAAGTTGTCAACCCTATGACTGATCAAACTCGCCAAACTATTCCAAACCTTATCTTTACAACCATATGTTCGTATTTTGCATTCTTACGCTCCGCACGACCGGGTTGTCGGCCCGGTGCGTTCGGGTACCAACTGACAAACCTTGTCAAGGCATTTTAAACCATGTTAATATCGAACCTGGGTGTATTTTGGGTTATTCTATTCTCGGTACGGTTTTGTACCGGTGCATCGGCGGTTGCGTTAATCTCTTGTTTGTACAATTAGGAGGGTTTTAATACGTTCACGGTTTGGTTACAGATTTGAGGTGACGTTTATGTAGATATTCTTTTTATGAGAGAATGGTAGCTTAGTAGATAAGGATATGTAGACACATACACTCTTTAAATCTCCTATTAAGAAGACTCTTAATAGGAGATTTAAGAGTGAACACGTCAGAGGAAAAGCCTCATCATCATCACAACCCACACTCTTTGGAGAGATCTTTGCTCGTCACGTTGATCGATGTTCGGCTTCTCGCATCCAGCTCCAGCCAGCCCTCTTGCGCAGATTGTCACTCCATCTGGCCTGAGGCCGTCCTACATTACGTTTACCAAGACGCGGTCTCCACTCCAGAACTCGTTTACCCCAAGGCCTATCCTTAGAGGCAAGTAGAATAAATATGTGTAAATGGATTAAGTACTACACTATCAAAATAAAATCCACAAGAGAAAAACGAAAAACTATACTCGCGAGCGAGACAGTATATCTAGCTATCGCAAGCGACGCTTACGCGACACCTTTTCACAGATACCGATTCAATTTCCATAAAAAAGTCCGCCAGTCATTTGTTTATGCCTCTATCCGCACCCACACAAGTGCACTCCCAATCGTCCATTAACACACCGAAACAAACGTATGCGCATAGTGTAGGGAAAGCACAGTAAGCCCACAAGACACCTTATAAATAGTGGTTACAGTAGTCTAAGGACCTTTTTATGTGAACTTATGCCCAGTCATAGGATTTTGCTTCATGTAATTAGGCTCATGAATAGACATTGTAATAAACAATTATTAAAGACTCAATCAGCCTGAATATTTCGAAAAGTTGTTGAACAATTGTTGTTCAGAATGGTTAATAGAACACGTGATTAAAGGGATGTAAATGTTCACAAGTACATCCTGTATATTGACCTGATTAAGTAATCTGTAGCACTTGTGTTACGGATATCAGACAGCAGAGAAATAACAAATAGCATACATAATATAACTCCTAGACATCGAACGAACACAAGTAATCATCACATAAATGTTTGTCCTGGGTCTAAATCGAATCCATCCCCAACCAATAATGGCTATTTTTAGAGCTGCAAGGGGCTTATAAAGAAACCGACCTGTAACAAAAGATTCAAGCGTGAATTTTAAAGATATATAAAATAGCGATATTTTCTCGATACCAGCACATAGATATAACTAGATAGATAGATATTTTAACAAATATCTGTTTTAGAGCGCAAAAAGTTGTCAACCCTATGACTGATCAAACTCGCCAAACTATTCCAAACCTTATCTTTACAAACATATGTTCGTATTTTGCATTCTTACGCTCCGCACGGCCGGGTTGTCGGCCCGGTGCGTTCGGGTACCAACTGACAAACCTTGTCAAGGCATTTTAAACCATGTTAATATCGAACCTGGGTGTATTTTGGGTTATTCTATTCTCGGTACGGTTTTGTACCGGTGCGTCGGCGGTTGCGTTAATCTCTTGTTTGTACAATTAGGAGGGTTTTAATACGTTCACGGTTTGGTTACAGATTTGAGGTGACGTTTATGTAGATATTCTCGTAGGTTTTATGAGAGAATGGTAGCTTAGTAGATAAGGATATGTAGACACATACACTCTTTAAATCTCCTATTAAGAAGACTCTTAATAGGAGATTTAAAGAGTGAACACGTCAGAGGAAAAGCCTCATCATCATCAGCAACCCACACTCGTCCACTGTTGGACATAGGTCTCCCCTAATGCACGCCACCGCTCCCGATTTTCGGCCACTCTCATCCAGCCCACACCAGCCAGCCTTCGAATGTCATCATCCCAACTTGTCGCAGGGCGTCCAACACTACGCTTACCGACCGCTTAAAAGCTTTTTATTATATATATACTTTTTATTTATCAAAACTAGCTTTTGCCAGCGGCTTCTTCCCTAAAATAGGCGGTTAGAAAGGGGCAAACAGTAGCCTATGTTAGGTACTTTCTATTCCTTCAACTATCTCCACTTAAAAATCACGTCAATTCGTCGCTCCGTTTTGCCGTGAAAGAAAGACAAACATACAGACAGATACACTTTTGCATTAATAATAATTAGTATGGATTGACTCAATAATCCAGTTCGTCCATCTCTGGGTGCGTCCATATTAGCGAATGCGCCGTGAATGTCATAACAGTATCACAGAAGACCGGCGTGAAGCAGCGCCTGCGCTGTGTTTCGTCGAATGAGTGGGGATACTGCCTCCAGTCGCTCAATCGGGAGGAAAAGGGGGCTAAAAGTGGACAGCACACTTTGACTCTACTAGTGTTGCAGGTGTCTATGGGCGGCGGCAATCGCTTACTATCAGGTGATCCGTCGTCCGTCTGCTTGTCTGCCACCTATAAAAAAATTGTACAGCTTGCAAATATGGAAATAGTATGATCTCTATCACCATGACTTTTAATGTTTACGGAAACTTATACACCATTCTAGCAAACGCGATAAGCAAAAACCAAATCTTCTTTGACCACATCATCATCATTATCATCAGCCCGTTGCAGTCCACAGCTGGACATAGGCCTCTCCAAAGCTCGTCACGTTGATCGATGTTCGGCTACTCGCATCCAGCTCCAGCCAGCCCTCTTGCGCAGATTGTCACTCCATCTGGCCTGAGGCCGTCCTACATTACGTTTACCAAGACGCGGTCTCCACTCCAGAACTCGTTTACCCCAAGGCCTATCCTTAGAGGCAAGTAGAATAAATATGTGTAAATGGATTAAGTACTACACTATCAAAATAAAATCCACAAGAGAAAAACGAAAAACTATACTCGCGAGCGAGACAGTATATCTAGCTATCGCAAGCGACGCTTACGCGACACCTTTTCACAGATACCGATTCAATTTCCATAAAAAAGTCCGCCAGTCATTTGTTTATGCCTCTATCCGCACCCACACAAGTGCACTCCCAATCGTCCATTAACACACCGAAACAAACGTATGCGCATAGTGTAGGGAAAGCACAGTAAGCCCACAAGACACCTTATAAATAGTGGTTACAGTAGTCTAAGACCTTTTATGTGAACTATGCCAGTCATAGGATTTTTGCTTCATGTAATTAGGCTCATGAATAGACATTGTAATAAACAATTATTAAAGACTCAATCAGCCTGAATATTTCGAAAGTTGATTTAAATATTAAATAACATTTCAACAAGTTTTAGTATTTAAATTATAATTTGTGTATCAACTTAAGACACTGGTTAATCATGTAATTATTTATTAACTTTTGAGTTTAACCTTCACTGTCTTAACCTTGTTTGATCATTGTTATTCATATAAATAAAAACATTATAATTAACAGCAAAGAGAAGAAGGACACAAGATAATATCTCTTGACAAATAGGTAATGTTATATTATTATTGCAATTACACATTATTCACGACGAAAATCGTAGTGTAGGGCGCTTTGCAGCACGCTTGGCTACCGTTTTAAGAAAGATGTTTCGATAGAGTTCAAAGTAGGTAAGTTGTATACAGACTTTGGAGGAACTAGATGCATGGCGCTCTTTTAGGAAGCCTTACGTTCAACAGTGAATAGTGATTGGCTGTTAAACAGTGGAATTGCTTCTGTAAATAAATTACAGAACAAATTCTAAATATAGGCTAACCGTTAACAAAGTTTTGTTCATCCCTTCATCGTTTTAGCTAATAGTCCGCTAATGGACATAGGCCTCTCCCAATGATCACCAAAAAGATTGGTCCTGAGCCCAAGGACTGCGGCCGCATCCAAGGAATTCCCGCGACCTTTACTAAATTGTCCATCCACCTTGTGGGGGACCTGCCACGGCAGCTATTTCCTGTAGGTATGTGGCCGCCACTTGAAGCCTTTTCCGTCTCAATGGCCGTCTGTTCTTCTCGCAATGTACCCTGCCTATTTCCACTTGCGCTCCGAAATTCTTTGGGCTTTGACGGCGACAGATCGGCGATAGATCTCCTGCAGATCTCATAACTCCTGAGCCGATCACGCCAAGAGATTCTGATCATAGCCCTCATTCTCATAGAATACCTTATCTACCAACAATGATGGATTAGTTCCTGCAAATATTATTGCAGAACAAATTTATAATCATAATCATGAATGTTTATTGTTTCATTTGGTGTACAATTCCAAACAGAGGTGCTCCACCGTTCACTATTTAACTGTGGCAGACGGGAAAAAACAGCGGAGAGCATTGTGCGGGGGGGGAGGAGGGCGGGGCGGCGCATTACTCACACCCCGGTGCCCCGCCCACGTAAACAACATATAATTATTGTATGTCCCCGCCGCTACTATGTACGGAGTACTATGTGAGAGCGGGCGTGGAGCGTAGTTTGTAGAGTTGTAGGGCATGTGCTCAAAAATACTTCCCACGGCTTATCTGCTTTAAACTATCCTCTTGCAGGGCAAAGACCTTCATAATAGAAAACACGTCATCGCTTGGTGGCATTAGGCTTAATCACCGCTGTCCTAATACGGGTTCACTATAAGAATAAAAATCACTATAAGCGCGCATTAAATGTTTGCGTAGCCTGGTTTTGATTTAAATTGTAGGTGCGGTTGCACCAAGATGCAAAAAGGTAACCTAACCCAGGTTAGGTTACATTTCCTACACCTACATTCTAGACAGAGGTCTGAAGTCTAGACCTCAGAGTCAGATCTCACCGCCCCTAGGGTATTTTTCACACCAACGTCTATGAATGTTCATCGCTAAAAATGTAAAAAGGCATACCTACCTAGACCTATGAAACAATAAAACCGCGCCAATGATAACACAAAACGGTATTAACAATGCAGCAAGTGTCCCTCTTTAATCGCACAATATTTTCCCTTTTCGCCCATTTTACGATGGAAGGTGAAATAACATAAAATATTCATGTCGCGGGAGACTTGAACGCCTCGGTATCGGTTACCTGCATCGGAGAACGGTCGTGCCGTGACTTGAATAGGACCTAAGAACTTTGTGAAAGATTGTGGCATGAAGGGGAGATAACGGCCTACCGTCCAGGTACCTACGCCAAGCCCACACTCCCAATAATGGGACTATTGCGTGTGAAAAATCCTCTAGATGGCGTACTGAACTGAGGTCCATACAGGGTGTATCTGTGAACATTTACATCCTTTTAACCACATGTTCTACCAACCATTCTGAACAACATTTGTTCTATGACTTTTCAAAATTCGCATAAAATTTTTTCATCTTTCCATACAAAGTCGGTCACGTGACTTGGTCATTTTGTATGGGAAGTCGAAATTTTTTTCCAAGAATTTCGAAAAGTTGTTGAACAAATGTTCAGAATGGTTGATAGAACACGTGGTTAAAGGGATGTAAATGTTCACAGATACACCCTGTATATATGTCACTAAACTTTGAAGTTTTGACTCTTTCATTGTGATGCATTTGAAAGAGACGTCAACGTTTTAGATGTCAACTCATGGTAGCGCTACAGTACACCATCTAAGTAACGGATTTTTCGCATGCGATAGCCGGACACGGACAGCTAAGGAGTGGAACTCCCTGCCGAGGTCAGTTTCTCCCGAACCGTATAATCTGGACATATTTAAGGCAAGAGTGAACAGGCATCTTCTAGGCAAACGCGTGTCATCCTACACCTCATCGTCACTTTCAATCAAATGCGATTGTGGTCAAGCGTTGGCCTACGAGTGTAGTCTATTTTTTTTAATTGCTATTTAGTATTAACTGCAGAATTATAGAAAATCTCTCTTTTCTTTTTTTAAAACAATGGACGAATAAATCGAAGTTATCAATAAACACGTTGGTTTACTGAGCTCCGGCCCTCACAAAATGGCCGCACGTGACTTGACTCGTGAAAACTCGCAATGCCACTCATGCGAATGGTGATAAGAACGTACACCTTCTAGACGGGGGTCATAGATTCGAATCCGAGCGTACACCTCTGGACTTTTCTAATCTTTAATGTGTTAAATCGTTATAAAATAATGAAAGCCCATTAGTTTCTGAAACATCTGTTTTCATGACTCAATAAAGATATATATGATAGGTTTTCATGATATCAATAAAGTACATCAGTACGTAATTTACAAAATACATGTTAATTTTCTACTTATACAATTTCAACAACAATATTATTATATCATTGTAATGTGTGATGTAAGTAATTTGGCATTTTAACTCCTGTTAGAACTGAATAGTTATTCCAATTTAAATGAACACAATAGAACTTTTTGATCTCTAATCTAATTCTAATTTAAAGTAGGTAATTAGATAGACTTTATGTTACCAACTTTTAAAAACCAGTATTAACGCGAATAAATTAAATTCCTCTATTTCTAAATCACGTTCAAAATATTAAATTCCCAAGAACCGCCATCCAAAGGCATTTTATACCTTAAAGTTATCGAAAAGATACCTAACCGAAGGCATAAAGGCTCCCCAAAGAGGGGAAGGGAAGGGAGCGAATACATGTTGCGATAAGGAACGCCGTTTGTTTATGGTTAGGATGCCATCTTGCCGCGCGATGGCGGGAAGTGTGCAAAAACCTCGCCGCCATCATACTTTTGTACAGATAAAAAATATCATAAGGTTTTTAAACTATCGTCTTGTTGCCAGTTTGTTTAATAGCCTACGATCCCTCTGCTTGTTTCTGCAAGTATATATGTGTTTTTTTTTATGAAATTAAGCTTAAATGAATGTCGAGGAGGTATTTAATGGATCTTATCATACAGTGACCGCAATGGCCTGTTAATTAATTAATGAACATTGAATTTGGTTGGTTGGTGGTCTTTCACCTAAACCTTTTTATACGGGCTAAAATAATTTAGAATTTAGGCAAGCCTAACCTTCAAGTAAAACAGTGAAGCCGGATCATGACATGGTTCATTCACTAAAGGACATAGGTATTTACTCTAATGTTAAGTTTCAAATGGTCAAGTATACGTCACCCTTTGTCAACAAAGCTATTTTTGCACACCCAGTTCCCAAATGAAAACAAACTCGCGTTAATTTCGCGAAATGTTTTCGCCGTCCCCAGACGTTGAGTGACGGTAAATACACAGACAGACATGTCTATTATCTGATACGGATCTGTACTCGCGCCTTCATGAAACATTAATGTTCTGCCGGCTGACAGATGGGCTTCTGATACCAAATGTGCTTTACCGCCCGCTTGTGGCCCTGCCAAGCGAGTTGCAACCTTAAGCTAAGGGACTAGGGCTGGTGGGCCGGTCGGCGCGGGCGACGCGAACCTGGCCATATTTTAGGATTGTATTTCGAGGTGTCATGTTCGCGGTGGTGACACGTGATATAGAAGTACGTGTAATATAGTGGATATTTGGAATGCTTTTTATGTAAACATTGGATAAATAATGCACTTTTCTCTATCAACTATAATTTAGGAATTGATAGTAGGTAATGTACTGCACCAACAATTAAGATATGATCTAGTATTACATCGAAATACCTATCTACTACTTGGATCATATAAATCTCAAGATAATTATTAAGACAATTCCATACTGAAAGCGTTTGAAAAAGTTATCCCAACAGCACTGTTATTAGTGGTTACAGCTACTTATAAATCAATATTTTTAATTTAGAAAAAGCCGTACTATTTGGATCTTAATCCATTAGTCATTTGTTTAAAATTCCGAAAATGCCAAATTTTAGTTAGAGCCCTCTTTTGCGCATAATTTCTTATATAGTAACTAAAGGTGTAAATACACCCTTAGTACTATTTTTTTATAGTATAGGAAGGTGTTAATACACCTTTACTTATGTTAGTTAGTTGTATGCCCAATTTGGAAAATTCCGTGCTTGAGAGCGTTTTCTCGACCTTCCAAATGAGTTTACAAGAATTATAATTATGTTACAGTGATGAGGTTCTAGCTTCTAAGTGTAGGTAACTTAGAAGTTAGAACCTTATCACTGTAACATAATTATAGGTTAGGTACTTACAGATACAGCTCGCTAACAACTTAGTAACATATTAACATGGTTGTAGGTTTGCTTGTAAATCTCTTATCTCCTCACAAAAGTAATTTTTAAAAACTTGTAACCTTGTACTTATCTACGTATATTTGATCATAGTCTCGAGTTTTAAAAATGTATAAGGCAATATTTTTCAGTTTGAGAAGTATCCCTAAATAATATTGCACTTCCCCAGTCTCGCTTGGGACAGCATTTTTAAATTTCCCGACGCATAAACTATGCCAAGAGGACTTTGCAAAAACACTGCTCGTACCGAGGAAGTAACCAAGGGGAGAAATATAGCTGTCATCGGGCTTTCTTGGTAAACTTATTATCTGAGTTTTTTATTTGACGCCAATTCTTTTATACGGTAGTGAGTTCAGTTGTGATAAATCATTAAAAAAATCAAACAACATCATTTGACCTGATCCCAAACTAAGCTATTCCAGTGTGTCCAAAGTCACGAAGTCCATACATGTTTTAATTTGCACCATACTACTTATAAGTTACAAGTAATATGGTGCAAATGTTTAGTCATAACATAACGAATGGAAGAAGAAAACATACTGCGCCGACCCCAGATAACCTGGGAACAGGGCAGGGAAATGATGATGTTTAGTCATAACTTATAATAAGTTATGACTGAACATTTTTAGTTTAATTAGACGAACTAACTCATTTTACCTTAAAATTCCTATTGTACAATTTCCGTAGCGCAGAATAAACCACTACGCGTAGCAGGGTGTAGCTTCCGTAGTACAACCGCTACGAACAGTGCTACGAGTGACTACGGATCGTAACGTCACAGATCTTTGCTACGGATTATCCTTAGGATTGCGCTACGCGATCCTGTTGATCATACTGCGCACGGGCACACGCGTGACTTTTGTATGGGAACGCGCGGGACCCGCGTGACTTTTGTATGGGACCGCGCGTGTACCCGCGTGATTTTTGAATAGGACCGCGCGGACGACGGCGTATCGCAATTTCAACCTTAAAACTTTTCACCTATGTATTTCACCCGCCTTATGTTAACACACGTAGGTAGTTTCCTTTCCTATAAACTTTTACGTAACACCAAGTAACCTACTACAAAAATCAGCGTCTCGGCACTAACCCCAGCTGTTAGGGCGCCAAAAACTCAGATAACAGAGACTGCGACATAAACCAGCGGCAGCGAAACACCTATAAAATTATTTTCCTTGACATTAATTTCGGCTAATTCAATACTCTTATCGGGCAGGTGCCAACTAAAGTGCGTTGTCAAAACCGGCACTCCATTATTGGGCATACATTTTTAGGCGATGTGCCCCACCCGTGGGGTTACGTGGTAGGCCGGCCCGTTATCGTCAGTTTCTGCATGAACGCGCGCGTTACCCCCCCCCCCCCCCCCCCCCCTCCCGCGCCGCCGCCCCCGCGGCCCCCGCTTCCCCCGAGACGCCGACGCGGGGATCTTGACACTTGAGCTTAATTTATTCGCGAGAGTTAGCTCTTGTAACTGAGAATTGTATTTGAGATAGCACGGATATCTGAGTGGTTTGTTCTTGGGTAAGAATAATAGTTGGTTTGTAATGAGTATCTGCGTCTGAATAATTTTCCAAATATTGTTGGATGTAGGCACCTAGTGTTCTACTTTTTTAACCAATGAACGAAGAAATTTTTGAAATAAGTTAACAATGACGTTTTCTTTCAATCATTATTTTAGTTCGACATTAAATTAATTTTAGTAATTTATTTCGTCATTTGCGGCTTTGTCAGTGTAAAAGAAACTTATTGATAGGTATCCCATTAAAAAAAAATGTCATTGAAGAAAATGAGTTGATACCCCAATAATAAAATGTTAGTTATTGATATCCCATTAAAAAAATATATTTACTTTATTTTAGTATCACCGCATCAAACATTTACTGCTTTTCACATGAAGGCACACACTAACCTAATTGTAATAGATTAACCACCTACGTCAACATATTGATTGGATTGTCCATTTCAACGATCAATTAAATTAATCAGAGTATACTAGCCGGCGTAAACCGGTGTTCGGCGGTCGTGACGCGACAAACGCGACAAACCGCACGCTACTAACAGATTATTTGTTTCATTCGCTCTTAACTTTCTCATATTCTAATTCCTGGTTTAATCTGTTAATGCCCAACCTTTAAGCGTAGTAAGTAAGTAGGTACTTCTACAGTATCACTTGTTTGAGGCTTCTCAAAAACTCCAAAGAGATATTATCTTATTGTATCAAAATCATGTGATGGATGCGACTGGTAAGTGCCAAAACGTGTCAAAACAATTTGGTATGTCTATCTGTGAATTCCCAACGTTAATAAATAGGTATTCTAGTTCTGGAGGTAAAGAATTAATACGAACATTGTTAACACGAAAAATAAAAAAGATCAAATATAAAAAACATATTTTGTCCTTTTAAAATTTTGATAGTAAGTAATGTTCTAAAAATGCATCAATTAATATAAATTTAAAGTTTATCTTAAAAGTATCAATATCGAATCGTCGTAGTCATTAGGATGCAGTGCCTGCAGCGTACGAGACAAGCCGCAAATCGACCAAATCTGACGTTTTTACGAGCTATCTTCGTTGTGTTGTGATACAAGTAATCAATGCTTTGTAGTAACACATAGAGTGATAAATAATCCCATCGTAAAAGGTATAACTACCTATGTAAGTACAGCTAAAGGATAACTTTTTTATGATAAATGCCCATACTATCACCATAAGTATCAATCCAACAATGTCGATGTAGCCTGACGCAGATAAAAGGTCAGTAATTAAGCAGAAAAAAATGCCTAAGTACTCATGTGTAGGTACTCTCTCTAACCTTTTTATTTAATATTAATTATTATTCATTTTGGGAAAATATTTTTGTGGCAATCCGAATTTACACGAGTGGAGCAGCTGCGGGGGTGGCAGGCGATTCGGCCAGTTATTAGTAAAACGTTCAATAAACAATGTCGTTTCCGCCGAAGAACAAAATCCGATATTCTATATTAAACATATTGCAAATCGGACTTTATTCTTTGAAGCAGAAGATCCGATCTCCTATATTTAACATATTGCAAATCGGACTTTATTCTTTGGAGCAGTCGAAGTATCAATACCTCGTCATCGCCGTACACCGCGCGGCGGTACAAATGCGACTAAACACGACACGGCCGGATTAATATTGTTTTATCTCCTTAATGTCAACATAATGGATGCAAATAGGTAGGTATTATCGCCAGGATTGCATGATGGCGTTCTTGTAAACGTTCTTACTCCGAGACACTTTTCGACTTTGAGTGCAGCTCAAATACATCGCGCAAGCGTTTCGTGTTTTCGGTTTACCTATAAGCCTTGTCGTTGTCTATAGAAGTTATCTCTTATCTCTTACTATTTATAAAGAGATAACTTCTATAGATAACGACAAGGCTTATAGGTAAACCGAAAACACGAAACGCTTGCGCGATGTAATCGAGCACAGCGCCATCTATTGGTTCATTTCTGAATTACGGTCCCGAAGCGAAGTGAGGGCGGGCCACTATAAATAGAATAAAAACAATAAAAGTAATAATAAGTATCAATGCGGCGGGGTCGGCGTAGGTACTGGGCGGGCGGCCGTCGGATAAATACGAACGACAAACCACAATACAACCGGATTATAATTGTTTTATCCTCTTCCTCTGTACCGCGACGGGGATTTGTCGACGGATCCTCGTACAGTCGGCAACATTTGTAGCTGCACACTTTTGATAGCGAATCTTCTTTCTAAGGAATAAAGATGCTGATTACAGCATATTTACGCTTAGCGTAGTCTAAACCTCAAGCGTAGCCTACCTTAAGCCTTTAAATTTAGAATAAATAGGTAACTTATCAGTGGGCTGGTCACATTAGCCGCAGAACTGACAACCGTTGGAGCTATAAAGTCCTTGAGTGGAGACCGCGACTCGGTAAACGTAGTGTTGGACGCCCTGCTACAAGATGGGATGACGACATTCGAAGGCTGGCTGGAGTGAGCTGGATGAGAGTGGCCGAAAATGGGGAGCGGTGGCGTGCATTGGGGGAGACCTATGTCCAGCAGTGGACGAGCGTGGGTTGCTGATGATGAGGTAACTTATCAGAGCCCCAAGTGTAACTCACCGTTTTCATGTAAGCCTTCAGTTTCTTATCCGAGCCTGAAGTGCATCTTTCTTAAAGGCTTTAGTTTCAGTAAGATCTCAAATCGCAGTCTCAAGTGTTAGACCACATTTGTAAAGCAATCAGTTAGTGCAGTATTTTAACTGAAGCTGTAGCCCACCATTTAAAAATGTAGCCCACATTTCAAAGCCTTCAGTTATAGAAAGATCTTATCTTATAGCGGCATTTTTACAGTTTCATTTAGATCTCAAATCTGAGTATCATGTGACGACGTTTCATAATCTATAGCCCACCATTTGAAAGTGTAGCCTACTTTTCAAAGCCTTCAGTTCTACAAAGGTATTTTCACCAGTTTTTCAACGCCTTCACAGTTTCAGTAGTCTTATCTGAACCTCAAGTGTAGCCCACCTCTAGACAAGGCAACTAGAGTAATCTCAATTCAAAGTTGGACAATAATTTGAACTGTTATCACAGCGGAATGGCGGCGGGCGTAGATTAAAATCGTAACTCGAATAAATCCAGCGCTATCGAGTTATTTGGGTAATTAATTATTACTTGGGCTCACTTGCCGGCCAACTTTGAGAGGGGAACAGTTGATATAATTCTATTCGCTAAATGATTTCGTATCTTGGGTATCCTGCCTAGTAGGTAGGCAGCTTCATACTTTATTCTGGCGTTTGACTGTGTTTTTAACCTATGTAGTTAAATTAATCAACTTGTAGTTGTCATCAGGATTGCCAGATGACTTTACGTAGGTAGTGTGCCCTTGGTGCTAATTAAATAAGACTATCGAAGTCGTCTTATGGTCGTTTATTTCTGTAATACGATTTTATTAGTAGCACACCACTCGGGATCGAGCCCCTTAAGATTCACATTAATTTTCTCTTTTGATGGTTACTATCCCCACGTCGCGAAAAGAATTCCAAAATCAGAACGAATCTGTCTACGTCTTTAATGTACGACAGATTCTCTTTCCGAAATCGGCTATAAACAGCGGCCAGTACCATCGTTACAGTACCTTATTCTTATCATCACGTTATTCTCATCATCACCAGGTGACGAGCCCCTCGAAGGGCTAGAAGGCCTGCACTCGGACGAGACAGGATCCGGGGACAACTCCAACGCGGGCTCGAGCGGCGCGGACGACGACGCGGCGCGCCTGCGCCTCAAGCGCAAGCTGCAGCGCAACCGGACCAGCTTCACGAACGAGCAGATCGACAGCCTAGAGAGAGGTAAGCACTCTCTGCATTCTGACGTGGACTCGAACAGCGGTTGTGCCACATACTTGGACCAGTTTCACGAACGAGCAGATTGACAGCCTAGAGAGAGGTAAGTACTGTTTACTCTATATAGAGAAGATAGCATGACTCAAAGAGCTGAGGCCGCCTAAAGCGCAAGCTGCAGCGCAACCAGACCAGCTTCTACCGACAACGCTTAGACTCGCTAGCCTAGAGAGAGGTAAGTGCCTTCTCTTTGAACTAAACTAGGTACCTTCAACAAAAGCAGCATAGTCTACACTACTACGAAGTGATAAGGAGACACTCCAACACTCCAAGTATAGGCACGCAAGCTGTAGCGCATCCGGACCAGCTTGACAAACGAGCAGATTGACGGCCTAGAAAGGGGTAAGTACTCTTTGTAACCATACAAGGCCCAATAATGGCAATGGAGAAGAGAACGATGACGAGGGACTCGAAGGGCTAGAGGGTGGTATGGCCCGTTGCAGCGCAATCGGACTAGCTTCTCTATGCAACAATCTGAAAAGAGATTACAAGCAGAATACTAACACTTTCCAATCAGAGCATAGCATGGGACGATTTCAAACCACAATATTTAATTGTAAACTGAGCCTTAACAGCTTAAGAAACTAGTTAGCTAGCTAGCCTTAGCTACAGAATTAAGAAGGTAACAAAATAAATTCAGAGAACATTATGTCATAGTTTTTAACAACACATTACTTTATCTTATTTCAGAATTTGAAAGAACCCACTACCCGGATGTGTTCGCTCGAGAGAGACTTGCTGCTAAAATAGGACTTCCGGAAGCCAGAATACAGGTAACTTCCATAGCATTTTGCAGATCTAACATTTTGACTAGCAGTTTATAAAAAACTTGCTCCAGATTATTTTGACTAGTTTTTACCGTTTTTTTTATATGAAACCTACCCAATACTTCCTTACTTTGCGTAAGTTTGATATTACTATTCTAAACTAAAAAAATATGTTTTCGTTCGTTCGTTTTTAGAAGTTTATCTAACTGTAGTAGGTTTTTTGTTTGATTTATTTAACTAGATAATACTAGGTATATAAAAATACTAGTTGTTAGGGACACAAAAAAAATACATCTCAAGGAATCAATATCTTCGCCTTTAATTTATTAAAGAACTAGTGGCCGTCCTCGTTTTGTTTCGGGATTAAGATTTAGAACTGTACCAATAGATGGAGCTAGATGGTGTCTATTGCATCGCGCAACGCTGGTTCACCTTTTCGGATTACTTATGGTTTTGGCTCTATGCAATTCATCAGCAACCCACACTCGTCCACTGCTGGACATAGGTCTCCACTAATGCACGTCCACTGCTCCCGATTTTCGGCCACTCTCATCCAGCCCACTCCAGCCGGCCTTCGAATGTCATCATCCCATCTTGCCGCAGGGCGTCCAACACTGCGCTTACCGAGTCGCGGTCTCCACTATGCAATTAACTTTCATAAATTAGTTGGTATAGAAGTATAGATGGTACTTAAGTAGTAATAGAAAACTTATCATAGTAAGCGAGTTAGGCTTGTTGTGTTAACCTAACCCGACGTTAAGGTGTGGTTCTCTAATCGTCGCGCGAAGTGGCGTCGGGAAGAGAAGATCCGCGCGCAGCGACGCAGCCCGGAGTGCGCGTACGCACCCCCGCCGCCGCACCAGCCGCCGCACGCCGCGCACCCCGCGCACGCCGCACACCCCGCACACGCGGGCCACCCCGCGCCGCCCACGCACCAGGCGTACCAGCCGCCGCTCAACGTTGATACTTACAGGTAAATTCGTGTTACGACTCAAAATTGCATTTCAATCACATCACTCAAACTGGAGCCACCCCTGCACTATGAGTACCAGATGACGATAATTAACTGGGGGCATCAAACCAGAACACCCAGGCCCAAGACAATTTAGAAAATGTAGTTTCCTAAATTGACTTACCTAAGGGCGCCAGAACAAATAGATATAAAATATATGGTCCTAAAATGCGCCCTTGTTCGCCTCTTCGATGACCCAAGTCGGGATTTATATAAAATTACTTAAAAGGTTAATTATAATCATACCTAAAATATTATTCTTTTACCATTTGTAATAGTGGCACTAAAATACACCCTTGAGTAACAACTCACCAATATTTCAATGAATGCTATGAAGAAAATCAAATTAATATTACGTAAATATTGAACTGCTATGATTTCAATTCGTATCAATCAATGAATAGAATCAAGTTACAGCTAAACATTGGAGAATGAAAGCTGATTATCTCAAAAGCAACTTTATCAAAAGCTACATCAAAATCGAGATATACTAGATTTTTTCTTTTTACTTTCAGCCCGCTTACTCCAATGGGATACGGCAGCGGAATGGTCTCGGAAGCACCCGTATGCGAGAACACAGACTCAGAGTTGTGCAAAGGGGGTTTCCTGGGATACCCTCGCTATGAGCTGGGCTACCGGCAGCCACCGCACCCTTATGCAAACCATCATGGGTACCAGCATGAACCAGCTTCGCCTCCACCTGGTATGACAATTTCTATTGCAAATTTGTCATATAATAAAGCAAACTACGTTTTAATCTGCTAATGGAAATTTTTGTATGTAATTTTAAGAAACTCAAGTTTGGAGTTTATCTGACTTTCGATTATTTTGTTATCAACGTTATAAAATAAGAATCGACACCATATTGTAGGCTCTTAAAGCTGTAAACTGTAAGTTTTGACGAAGTAATAAAGAATGTCTAGGTCACTGCTGAGGGTGATGATTTTGACGCGATGTAGCTTGAAATCATGAACATAAAAAACGTTTATCTTTCAGAACTTGGCGGACTCTTAGGAGCAGGCGTGTCTGTCCCCCTGGCGGTGCCGGGGCAAGACTCCCAGCAATACTGGTCGCGGCTGCAGTGACCCTGGTGGACTTAGTTTCGTTGCTCGCCACTCTTCCGCCACAGCCAGAACAAAACAGATGCAAATGTTCTCGCTACTGGATACAGGACATGTTTGTTTAATATAAATTATCATATTCTAAAGACCTAACATCAAAGGCAGACTATTCAACATTTGCTTGAGTTGGTACTAAATATGTTTTAGAATGTTTTAAAGAACATTCTGCTATGTTCAGAAAAATGTCTGTAGGAGCTATTCATGATCATCAGAGCTAATGCGAAATTAGGTAAAGGATCGTGCTTTTATGAGACCCCAAATAGATATAATTACATCTTTTAACCATTTATTTTACCTAAAAATCTTTAGTATCTTGTCTATAAAATACAAAAGTTTATGTCCTTACTAATATTTACGCTAATATCATTTGTGATATTTTCATTAGATTAACATTTCCTTAATATTTTACTGAACTATGTCATTATGTTGCAAGTGTATGAAGTAAAATCTATTTGCAAAATTTTCCAATCATGCATTAAAAGATAACTGAATATGCCACCACTGTTCAGTTAGACTCTTACTATATTATCGATCGATGTATCACACATAGTATAAAGAATCAACATATCCGTTAGTTGCCACAAACAGGAATAAGAGCACAAATATAGGCTCAAAATTATTTATATTCATTAGACTATTTCATTCAAAAATAATATGTATACTAACAACCATTACTGCTGCACATATAATGTGCTAATCTTTTTATTACTAAAGTATCACATTTAGAAGTAATAATTGATTTGAATGAAATAATTTAATATTTGGATGTAAGTGTTAATATTTTTATTTAAATAACACAAAAGGTAGATAGGTACTAGATAAGGTTAGATAAGCTTCGGGCTCTGTATATTTGTTGTAAATGTTACTTTTAATATGGCCAAATCTAAAATTTATTTATAAGATTTATTCGTTAGTGTGTATTGTCAAAATCTAAATTTGTAAAAATTGTCCGTACATGTCAAAATTTAAATTGTATCTTAATGAAAGTGCATTCAAGAAGATATTTTTTAATAAAAAACAGGGCTTCTTAGGTCTAAGCAAAACTGTAAATAAATTCATTTGATGTATGTAATGTTCATTGTGATTGATTTTCAATGTGACGTAATTTTGTAACTAAAGCAATGGGCATGTAGATAACTATCCAATTTAAACCGAAATCAAGTAGTATCAGTAGCGTAGCGTAGTGGGTGGGGAGAGGGGGCTGAGGCAGTACGCCCCGGGCGGCACTTTTTAGGTTCAGGGGCGGCAATATCTTTGCTTCATCCTGCGGGGAGGCGGATCGACGAAGAAAAGAGGGCAGCATAATAGTCTTCCGCCCCGGGAGGCCGATATCAACGCTACGCCACTGAGTAGTATTATATCAAGCCAAGAATATTATGATTATAATAAGTGTATCTCAAATCAGTCGTGGTATTACTTTCGAATTTATTATACCTAATTATTGTTAGTTTAAACTGTATAGCACATACAGGTATACATCAAATTGTGAATAATTGTGTGATGTCGATAAAACGTTTTAATAACAGCATTATTTAAATAAAAATTTTGGATCAAATGATTAAATCCTTTCGCTTACCAACCCTTTATGCTATTGATTGACAAGAAATGTTATTACCTATTTTCTTTTAGAAATCGAAATGCCAAGAAAATAACAAAAATAAGGGCCCTAGAATGCTACCTTGCAGAACCACTTGGTCCAATCTATATTAGTGTGTAATCTAAAGTACCTAGTGTAACACAATGTCTTGGATTTCAATAAACCTTGTTTATTTGCTGTAAAAAAAAAACAATTTTGTACAAGTCAACATATAATTAATTAAAGCTTTTACCATACTACAGCTATTAGCACTTAACCCAATCCTTGATATAAAACTGTAACATGGCAAAAAAGAGCAGAAATTAATTTAAGGAAAACAATAACAATCCTGTATTAACTTTTAAGACACTGTTTTCAAGCAAGTAGGTACCTACTCAAAGAATACAATACACGCGAATAACAAATAAATGCACAACACTTCACACAGATCCCTCCTCGCATCAGGAGGTTGACTGGTCGCCGTAACAATCTCAAAAATAACTTTAAAGTTAGTTTTCAATTAACCTACAAATATAGTATATCCTACAATCTCACATACACTAGTATAAAACGTCCACTGTATTATGCACAGTAATCTCAATCCATCGCCTTTTGTGGCTAGCTTCAATTGCTAAAACCAAAGATAAAAAGCTGGTTGTGATGAAACAATATTATTAAGTACAATATTCCTACTCCCTTTTGCCAGGACGAGAGTGCCGGAGTGCTCGGTATAATCCTTAAAATTTCATTCTACATTTGTAGTCTTTTTAATAATACGTTTTTACACACGCAAACACACACACAGAAAGTTTCTTCGATTGTAGAGTAAAACGTTTGGCACATATTGTTTGATTCATCATAACTCATCGTTTAGAAGAGCATCGATACTACTAAGCAGATCTTTACCACTATTTTCTATAATGATAGTATTTTTTTGACAGCTAGCTACCACGTCTGGTACATTTTTCACCAAACTTAAGTCCAGATCTGATATGGCAACATCATCACTGTCATCATCACTCAAGTCGACGATGGCTACTGGATCTCCCATCCTAGTAGAATCAACATCTATTATTTCGGTATCTAATATAGCACTTACATCAGTGTTCTTATCACAAATTCCAACACCTACTATTTGTACTTCTGAATCAGAATCATTATCTACTTTGTTACTAGTATTCCCTTCTTCTTTATGTTCAGTTTCTGTGTCAAGATTGTCCTTGTTCAAACTTCTATTTCTAATTAACCTAGGTTTAGTAGTTTGTTCGCCTACTTTTATTCTTTTGAATTCGTAAACATTATCAACTAATTCATCGTCATGAATTTCGTACAGATCGCTAATTTCTGACAAAGTTCGTTTTCTGCTTACATTTTCCTCGTTAGTTTTTTGATCTGCTTTACTTTGGTTGGCAACAGCCGGTGCATTGTGATCGACTTTCTTATAAACTATAGAATTACTTCGAACAACTTTGATTATTTTGTTTCCAGAAGTGGTAATGGTCTCCGTAGTGGACAGCTTCCGTTTCCGACTCAAGTTGAGAGTGATCGGCGCGGAGTGTATGATGGCTTCGCTCTTCTTTCGGGCTCGTATTTCGTCCAGCGACAAGACTTTGAAGTCTAGCGAGTTCCGGCGCTCGGGCGCGGGCTGCTGCTTCTTACCTGCGATCTCGTCGAGCGACAGGCGGTCGTACTTGGTGGAGAGGTTGGCGCGCACGGGCTTGGGCTCGGCGGGCAGGCTGTCGTAGTGGTAGTAGGCGGCGGCCTCGGCCTGGATCTGCTCCAGCAGCAGCAGCTCCTGGCTCTTGGTGCGCGCGATGCGCTGCGCGTCCTCGGGCGACACGGTCTTAGTGGGCGTGGAGGAGGGGGCGCTTTCACTGTCCGACTCTGCAAGAACACACGCACCGCTTAGTAGATCGACACCGACATCGAATAACGTATGATTTTCGTAATTAATTTTGAAACGACCCGGACGGTTCGGTCGGTTGCGGTGTGTTCTTGCGAAGTCGACCTGAAAGTTCGGGGTGGGCGGTCAAAAATAATTACAAAAATCATTATTATGGAACATTTTTATTTACTCGTTGGTATATTAAACACAATTTGATTAAACAAAGCCAAAGTACCAGTTCCGATACGAGTTCCTATATCAGTTTGAATGTTAATTAGCTTAAAAAAGGTCTTAACACACGCGTTACTAATATTAAGATATTTTGAAATTCTTATATAACGTAAGACTAAGATTAACATAACAACAACCCCGTTTTAACTCAAACAAGAAACCGTAAGCACTAGCACGAGATGTAGTCACGAATACTTGAGTTTAGTCTTTGAATACACGGTGCCGGTGCTCGCGGCCCTGCGCGCGCGCCGCCGGAGCAGGCGCCTCTACCCTACCTCGTCTCCACACGCTAATACAAACATTAGACAATTTCCCCTCAGTGTTATTTTTCGATTTGAACTTACAAACTCATAGTAGTTACAACCAGTTACAATAGTAGATATATTGAACAAATCGATTAATAATACACTATTAAGGCTGTATCCTAACAAGAATTTTCACTACAAGTCCTTTCAATGTTCACATTTTATTAATTACCTCAGAAATAAACACAAACTTTCGTGACGAATAATTTCATTGGATATGCAATCAAAATAGCAACATAAATTAAAAATCTCATGCAAAAAGTAAGGCGAATTACATGTTTAAATTGAGCAAAGTATTAATTCCATCGTTATAGCCTACTCTAACTCTAGATATTACCCTGTAACAGTTGTAGACATTTCAAAATAATATACGCGGTCTTTAATTTCGACAAGGACTCCGCGATTCGGTTTGGATCATTTTACTTGCTTCAGCGTCCCCATTGTTGGCAGTGAGCAACAAGAAAAGGACTTGTAGCGAAAAATGAGCAGGCGTGAATCACACCTCAAAACCTCCTCCGACTTGAGAACGTATCCCAAACTTACGGTTAACAGAAAACATTAACATTCCAACAATTAATCTAAAGATAAATAAATAGTTTCTAATAAAAGACAAGACTACAATGTTACACTAGTGTAAAATATTGCTAATGTTAAGAGCGAAACCAATATTGTTTACATACAACAAAATCAAAGTTGCTTCGACCGAAGCTGCCACGCTACAACCTCGTTTGTACTCACTCGATCCCCACCAACGCGACGACTTCTACTCATTTCGCCTACAATTTTATAAATAACAAAATCGATTTTCTACCATTTAAGTATTATAGACGTTAACTGGCAATATTTTAAAGTTTCAAGACAATAATTTCGAGTTCGTAAAAAATTAGCACATTAGAACTATAAGAAACCCTCCCAAACTCTATCCTACCCTCCACTCGCCATCTTGCTGATATATGATTAGTTTTATACATAAATAATGACTAGGCGTATCATGGACCATATACAAATTACTTTTAAAACGGTTTCTTTTATCCAGTTCATGCTTTTTGCTGATTTTTGTAATAAATATAGGAACTTTACTCTCAGTGCAAAAATATATAAAAAATGATTATTCAGCCCCCAGAATGTCCACACGGAAATAATTTTATAATTTATCTAAACTTCCTCTACTAATAATTCTGAAGTGCTAGTATAATAATGGTAAACCGGAAGCATTCTCAAATATGTATTATCAAAAACCGCTAAGCATTACATCTCTTTTTTTTTATTTGCTTATCTTTTTATACTTTCCTAAAATTGGTAATACAATCTTATAAGCACAAGAATTTTTTTCCTTGTGGGCAACACAGCCGCGAAGTGCCTCAACGCACGCATCGGGCCACACGGCGCCTGCGGCGGTGTTGCCCGCAAATATACCTACATATACTTTTTTTTTTTCATTTTATTAGCTCTATCTAAACTCTCACGGTGCGAATATAAAGTATATAGGGCCGAGTAGCAGTGTGTACCGTTATATACCGCGAGGCCCTTAAAACATCCTACATACTAACATACAAACAATTTTAAAGGCATAAAGCTTCTTTTTTTTCATTTTTTTTTTCACCTATATTAATGAGTTACAATATTTGTGTATATATATTTTTATTTGTATTTTATATGTTGTTTAACCTATTTATTATGTACTTTTCTATCATAGACAAAGATTATATCAACATCTATTTAAAACCTATTACAGTGATATTTCAAATAAGTGTTGACATTTACCTCTCAGTCAACATGCATTCAAAATGCAACTGTAATACTATATAACGTATGAGTTAAATAAATTATTACAATATACAGTAAATGAAAAAGCAAAAAGATCTTCATAAATCTAATTAGCTAAGATATGAAAGATTATAATATTCTCTAATGTATTGCACATACAAATGTACCAACTTAGGTTTGTCCCACTCTGGTGTCGGTCGGTGCGAACGCAAGAGCGGTGGATAGTCCATCAATGTGGTGCTACGGTATAAACGAAATGGCGTTATCTTGTCTATTCATCAGAAATAAACAAATGCGGCCTCTTCCGGCAACATAAAATGCATCCTACCTAAATAAAAAGAACACCCATTTTCAACATGTTTGGATCCAGTTCCTCCTGCCGGCAAAAGTGTTTTGCTACTCCGCTCACTCGCTCTTCATAGACATTTTACAACTGAATCCAACTAACACTATCCAATAAATACTAATAATGTATAGATAATCTTTTAAAATTGACTACTGAAAATCAAAATACTACACTTTACGTTTAATATCAATATAAACAGGCACTAGTTGTGCCACAAACCAGGAAAACAAAATAAAAATATTTTTTTTCTACAAAACACTTTAAATTAAAGAAATAATAAAACCACCCCCACACTGTAAAATAGTGTAAACAATATAAGTCCCTGGTCTGCGCACAGACTATAAAGTAAGTAAAAACATTCTTAATAACTTATAACATGTGATAAAATAATTATTTTCAAACTAATCGTCTAACACGCACAGTTCAGTGTTGCTTGCGAGTTTAGTATTGGCACATGATGCAACAAAATTTATTCGTCTACAAGGATGCCAAAACATATCAAACGGAACACTTCATTTTAACACAATTATTACATAAAATTTCGTACATAAAACAGGCTATATAAAAGTGCCAAACAAAAGTCATCCTCCGTCAAGCTTATTATTGTATAGTAAAATGAATAAGTGAGCGTTCGAAGTGTCTCTAGACATCGTTTAATCTTAACCCTACCTCGCGAAGAATGCAGAGTTTTCAATAAATCAGCTTTATTTATTACACATACATATTTAAGTATTATATACTATTAAGTAACTGCGGTAATTCACATGACTCTTTGTAACATTAACCCTTATAATGTTAAAGAGCGACTCTCGCAAAGCCCAATGCGTTACAAGTCAGCGAATGCGTACTAGTTGTATTGAAAACTCTTACACATTCAATTGATGGTTACAATTTATTGTGGCTTCAGTATAACTAATCACTTTTAAAGATCGTCGAATCCGCTACACACTATACGATACATACAAAATTCACACATTCCACGTAATGTTCCTAACCTTATACGAAAATATTCTCGACGACATTTAAAAAGTAGACTGTCGGTGAAGCCTTAAGCCCCAACCATTCAATTCGAGAAACTGGCAGCTTTGGGACCGCAAAGCCGTAGTCGACAAGTGACAACAAACAATAGAAACCACTTCGTTGCAGCGAAGTGGAACATATAATCACTTCATATATTTACAACATTAGGTAGCGGACTGGTATAATATAAATAAATAAATTACTTAATCCCTTCTAATCAATTTCGTTACAAAACATTCAAATATTATTGAAATCAGCTGTCTGGTGTTTTATGTGAATTTTCTAACCATAAAGTTTAGTACAAGACTCTTATTATCGATAATATTAAAGTATTAAAACAAATTGTGCGAACCCAGCGCAATAAAAACAATACAATATGATGTCAAGTACCGTAACTAACTTCTGTATATTAAAATGACTTCATTCGATTATTTTGACAACCAATCGTCATCGTAAATTATTTCAGGTCGATGCACTGATTAGTTATTATTAAAACGTATTTGAAATATTATTTCTACTTCTGGTATAGCCTTAGTTTTTATTTCACATTTTAATTTGAGTGACTTATTACCGACATGCTGATCATCCTCATAACCATTTCTTACCCAATAGTTTCCAATTCTCAATCGTCAACTCTTTAACCAGTCTTACTACCTAGGCTGCAACTATTTGGCCCTATTGCCCAATATTTTGACATAATAGAATAGTATGATAGAGACGTAGAGGTAACATTTGAAACACATTACATTTTAATTCATTGACTGTATAACCTAAATTCATTTGTTACTAGTTTCCACTTAAGCGGAGCAGATTGAAATCCCCAATAGAAGTTTGCTCGTTGAGAAGCAAAGTTATTATGCAATTATATTCGTGGATTTCACTCTGCTTTGTTTCAATGGAAACGCAGCCTTAACATTGCTTGAAGAAAAGTATGCGGTCAGCAAATACAATCATTGACCGTAACCGATTTGTTTGTTTCACGTTACAAATCCGTTTTCTTCATAATACAAGTACCGTCCTTATTTGGTGAAACAAACCGAAAGTGAGCGCAACAATCATCGTAATTAAGTCTTATTTTTATTCAAGTAATACTTATGAGTATCATAGAGCACTTCATCATCCCTCTCGGTTGGTTATATGACCATTAGAGCTAATATGCACACCGCGACAAAATTTATCAACTCTCGTTCACGAGAGCGCATCTATCTATCCCACTCATCGCTCAGTCAGGTGAGCGAGAAGCAACTTGCGCCGGACACAATACGAGTGTCGACAAATTATCTCGCGGCGCGCATGTTAGCCCGGCGGACATTCAAATACAAGGTAACATCCGTCCTCTCCGTCTATATCACACTAAAATAATATTTAAATCACGCGACGCGTCAACAGTTCGTGAATCTCGAATCGTCTGTGTGGGGCTTAAAACATGTAGTTTCAGTAGAGGCGCATACCTTCCTCGAAGTTGACGACGAGCGGGTCGACGGGCAGCGGCGCGTAGGGGTTGGGCGCGTCGTGCGCGTGCGCGTGCGCGTGCGCGTGCGGGTGCGCGTGAGGCGGCAGCACGCGGCGCGCGCCCAGCAGCTCGCTGGACGCGGGCAGCACGCCCAGGATGGCGGAGTCCAGCACTACTGTACGGAAGGGCCACGTGTTATTTGTTGTTTTGGATTCGAGGCTATTACATGACACTGACGGTCGGTCGACGTCGATGTCAGACCGCGCGTACTTTTTTATACTTATTCCTTTAATAGGAGACCCATGTGACAATAATATTTTGGTTACAAAACAGCATCATTGGGGCAACCGCGGTGGAAATCCGTTAGATGGGTACGTGGAGACGAGGTTCAACTCAACGTCATTGGTTGTTATGACATTTTGAATCCATCATCATCCTGTGATAGATTACTGTAGTGCGAGCATTTAAATAGACGGATAAGTTATCCGTCTATTGATGTGATAAACGATTGTCCATCCACGAAACACCTGATTTATAGCCCACCCTCATTTCTTTACCAAATTTTGTCTACCCCCTTATGGAATGAATGGAATCATTTCGGAAAAAAAAACACATACATGTTTTTTATGTCTTACAATGTAGAACCTTCATACAAAATTTTATTGGAGTAACTTTGAAAAATAGAGAACTTTCATACAGTTTCCCAAACTCCATTTTACTTCCTTTGATTTTTTGAAAGGTGTATGGAACAGACAATACTCTTGATTCTTAATCATATGGGGTAAACTGACAGATGTCAATGTGTCATCCCCATACATTATCACTCAATTTGACAGATTGGCAAAATGTCAAATGTATTTTTTTTTAATGGCCTGTATTGTGTTCATGACACATTTAATTTTGCCAATGTCAAGTGTAGTTTGATAAAGTGTAGTCAACAGTTGAAGTCAGTCGAAGTCACAGTCACTCAATAAAACGCCGGTGTTTAGCGTTTTAATGTCCTAAGGATTCTGTGGAGACTATTTTTAACAAAGCCGTAGACTCTATTAGGTCAAAGCAAATTGTTCACGTGACAACTCACTCGACACACAATAGCAGTGTTAAAAACGACACAATTCAATGATTCTTATATTAATATCACCCTGCGGCACTTCACTGCACAAAGTAACACCAAATTTGTACACTAAAAACCACTAGATACTAATTAAAATCTTTGGATTGCATCAGCCGATGCGGCTTGTTTCACAGTTACCCACAGAATCCCATACATTATCACTCAATTTGACAGATTGGCAAAATGTCAAATGTATAGAAACTTGACATTTGCATCTCTCAGTTTACTCCATGATTGATGATTAAAAATCAGATTAGTGTTTGTGTTGAACAGTAACAATAGTAACCTTGTCGTTGTTGCTGCCACAGCAGCGGCACGGGCGCGGGCGCGGGCGGCGCGGGCACGGGCGCGGGCGTCACCGCGTGCGCGTCCACGCCGTCCGCCACGTGCGCCACGCCCACCACGCCGCCCACGCCGCCCACTCCGCCCACTCCGCCCACGCCTCCGATACCGGCCTGCAACACGCACAATCCATACTAATATTATAAATGCGAAAGTAACTCTGTCTGTCTGTCTGTCTGTTACTCTTTCACGCCAAAACTACTGAACGGATTTAAATGAAATTTGGTATACAGATGGTCTAGACCCTGAGAAAGGACATACTTATTATTGCGAAAAAGGGGTTGTAAGGGGTTAAAAGTGGGGTAAAAAGTTACTTTTCCACGCGGACGAAGTCGCGGGCGGCCGCTAGTTTTTTAATATATTGAAGTCAAGATGACCTCTCTCCGCCTTATGGTAAGTGGCCGTGAGATCCAAATATGAGGTTGACAGGCACAAAAGAACAGACTGAGTACCAATTGAGTCTGTCATCCTCACCCTGCAGGCCTGATGAGATGCCGTTTCACGCCACGCCTATAAAACCCTGTAACTGTTTTTTTTTATGGTAGGTCACGAACGAGCAGATCTATCACCTGATGGTAACCGATTGGCGCCGCCCATAGATACCCGCAACACCAATCACAAGTGGGCTGCCAAGCTTTTAACCCATCCCCCTGGGCCTCCAATACTCTCACCCACTCAGCGAAACACAGCGGGGCCACTGCTTCACACCGGTCAAACCAGGTCATTCATAACGAAGCGCAACTACAATCGCGCTCAATTGGACGTCCTAGGTATCGTTGCAGGGATAAAGTTGGGAAGGACCTATTTGGGCTGCAAATCAACGATTGGTCTGCCGTGGCGTAGAAAAGAATGTCGACTTCTTTTGTCCCCTTCTTGAGATCCCCTTACAGGTGGCAGAGTCACCAGAGTATGTAGTAAGACCTAGAGAAGTAAGTTGTTGTGAAAGTACTACGAGTTTTATGTAAAACCTTGAAATACAGCGCAGGCATTCCTTCACGCCGGTCTTCTGTGTGGCTGTGGTCTCACTCCAATCGAGCCGTCAATTCATGCCGAAGCGTGGCTCTCCCACGGAACGAAAGATGAAAAACACTGTGCAGTACTCACGGGCTGTGGTGGCCCCGGCTGGCTGGGGGCTATGCCGTCGGTGCGCGCGTCGGGGTTCTTGTGCATGAAGGGGCAGTGCTTCTTGCGGCAACCTCCGGGCTGGTTCTCCCAGTAGCACGGGATTTGCTTGCGGTTTTTCTGATCACATTTAATTATCAAATTTAGCACGCAAGTAATGTAATGTAACGTAAAGTGGACTTCATTTTCCGCACTTAGACTCCCTTTCGGTACCAACAAGTAATAAATAATAATTCTCACAATATCTCATACATTGACCTGACTCTGCAATAAGTAGCTTTAGCATTTGTGTTACAGATATCAAACAGTGGAAACACAAATATAATACTTAAATACATATTTACACCCAGACACTGAGAGTTCATCACACGAATTTTTGTCCAGGGTGGGGATCGAACCCACGACCTGTCACTACCAAATAGTCAGAAGTAAACTATAAGTATAAAAATTTGTAAAACATTTGAATTGTGTATTTCAGAAACCCTGAAATACTGGAGTAGTGGGGTTTCTGAAATACACGATTCATTTGCAGATAACATAGGCATAAATTGGTCTTCATTCAACAATTCTTTTATCTACAGGTTATGTAACACATATTATGAGATATTCACTTGTTAATGTTTACCAACTGATTTGACATTCACCTTGATAAATATTTATGAAAATTCACTTCAATAAATATATATTTTATCTACTGAAACAACAGTCAAACCAACAATCTTATCTATCTGGTCAGTGGGCCAAGCCATTCATTTGATTATTTTATAAAATTAACAAGTGGCCCGCCCCCACCTCGTTTCGCAACATTAGGACGTCCACTCTGAGCCAATGGCTCTGAGCTGATCTGAGCCAAAACTGATGGCACTGGGTGACAATTGAATCGTGCTAGTTTTTTAACTTTTCGGTTTGTATATAAGGTTTGTCAATGTCTATAGCATTTACCTCTTGATAAATGGTATAGAAGATTGTACAATTTGAAAATGTTGATCCACTTATCCACTTGAATCCTTTTTCCTATTTGAACAGTTACCCATTTTATTCAAAGTGGACTTCTTTTAACTACCTTAGACTCTCATAAGATATATTTTATGTGTGGGATCTACTGGCTAAAGAAACTAACCTGGCTGGACTCTACACATTTAGCTGTTACAATCATGGCAATACAGGTGTAGGAGAACCTTCTTATAAATGCAAAGAACCCCAACTCTTTGTAAAACACTCATCAGTCTATTCAAGTTTTTTCCACCATTTTAAAAGACTATAAGGTAATTTTTTAGGTATTCATTCAAGTCTCTCTATTCAGTCAGATATTTCTCTGACATCAAGTTTTAAGAGGTATCAAATATTTATAATCCTGTCTGGTTCTCCCTAGTCATTCATAGCCTCCTCTCTCCTCCATGACTTTCCTTTTAACAAATATTATAGAAACAAATGATATTACCATCAAAAGCAGTTACATCTGCATAATGTAAAATAGTCTAAAAAACGACCCTAAGGACTACAAACAACTTACCCTAAGTTCCATGTGGCGCAGTTTGCAACGTTTGTCCAAGCACTTGCCCTGCTGCCACGCTGTGCACATGGTCTCACAGCCAAGAGCTGATGGCTCATGGCGGAACACACAGTTATCCCCCTGGAATCATCACGTCATCATCAAACATATAACTTCTTTACACATACTGATAAAATGATGGACACAGATTGGATTTTCCAAATTTTAAGGTATTGAAAATCTTACTTCAATAGACCTTGGACATGATAAGTCTATTATATTAACCTTTTCTGATAGAAAAACAGTAAAAATAGTCCATTTTTCTCAAATTATACCCAAAAATAAAACGTTCTAAGAAAATCTTGCCTAAAGCAAGGATTGTATAAGAAATATTACTTACTACCTACTAGCAAATAATATCAAATGAGTCATACCTTGGTGCAAGTCGAATAGTAATAAAAGTAACAGTCGTTAAATTTTCTCGGGGACTCCATGGTGTTTTCCGCCGTCCAGGGCCTGCAAATTACAATAACCCGTCAAGTGTCTGAACGCCGACACAAATAAACACTACACCGAGATCGCGCCAGAAAATGCTACAAATCACACCCACTTAATTAATGTAACTATGTACTGTCTAAATAACACGTGTAATCGATTCTAAGGACACTAAACTAAGATTTTTCCATTTTGACAAATTGTGCAGCACGTCGCGGCTTAACTAGTTCCAAATTAAAACTATCATTACGTCAAATTGGTTCAGCGATAATTACTCACCGTAGTTTAAACAAACTAAAAAATAATTAAATTATACAACAAATATCTACAACGCGACGCTATCAAACACAAAATAATACGAACGTCACTAATAGAAAGAAGATGAAGTAGATATGGCGGACATGTGGCGGACTTTCATTTCATTTTGCCCACGAACCGCCCATTGGTTGTCGAAAATCAACCATAGACAAAATTCCTGACAGTACTTGTCTACCGTGACCATTGACTTAAATATATGGACCGGGCCTATTGTCCTATACAGAAATCAGTTATACAAATACCATGCGTGTCGACGTGGAGTTCTCAAAACTATTGTTCTCTCTATCTAACTCAGCCTTGGTTTCATAAGTGGAAAGAGATGACACTATTTCATTCAGCTCTATAATCGGAAAAATTGTCATTTGACAACCACGTTAATGCCTAATGCGGCCAAAAAGCCATGTTTAGTTACAGTTTTCTGAAGTACATGAAGTGTCAACTCACCGTTTCTTCCGACAAAAATAACTAATAATTTCTTTTCTTTTGAGAAACTCGTTGTCCACATTACACAGGATATTGAAGAAACATTTAATCATTATGCCCAAGTGTAGTGTTATAGGATGTGGCTCAAGGAAAAGCGAAAATCAGCAAGATTAACATTGCACCGGTATGTATATTTTTTTCTATTTATTATAAAATGTTCATTATATTTATAGAAACTTTGAATGTTTTACACTTTTGTTTCCCCGTGTGATTCTATCCGTGTGTTTTCAGTCCATAATTATGCTTCATTTTGAATATTTTTATGTTATAAAAATTCGTGAGTTTTATACTAGGGTTGTAGTAAAAAACATCGATAATATTTTACGATGAAGATAAACCTTTTATGCTAAGCGATGAATTTCACTTTGGGGAGTATTGTAATAATTTGATTTTGATCACATATCGTAAACTCGTCAATTTGAGATTGTTATTAATGATACCGGTATTACATACCTACTGCTACGACCTCCCGTTTTTATTCACTGAGCTACCATTGCCCTACCTCTATTATTAAGAGTAGATAATATCATTATAATCTTATCAATAATACCATAATTTTCTTACTTACAGATCTCTTTCTACAAACTGCGACGAACTGAACTCAGGAAGATAATATCACTACAAGCTCTACTACCTACTACCACCATAATTGTAAATTGAATACATATCTGTATACCTAGTTGTAGTGGACGAGGTGAAGGAAAGAAAACTCGGTATTAGAGAGTAAAGAAATACTTATTTAGCGGTCACAGACCAAACTATTAAAATAATTAAAATTACGAGTTAGATGTGCGCGTTAGGTGTTCCTTGTATGCAGTGGCGATCCGGATGTCCGTTGAGTCGATTTCCGCGACGTCATCGGCGCCTCCCATTGGTCCGCTTGTGCGATATCACGTTATGAAGCACCAATGAGAGCTGACGCATATCATGCGATAAAATTCGTTGATTGGAATGATTGGTTCTATGATCCTGGTGTTGCCGCTATGATCCTGGTGTTGCCGCAACACTAGTTAAGTTTAATTTTGCAATAAAAAGATCTATATTATCTATTACATATTAAGAGCATAATTATTACCTACTTCAAGAAGACTTGTAAACTTTGTGCAATAAAGAGTACCTATCTATTTATACTTTGATTTTCATTTAACCAGTAACTTAAGCTTCTAATCAATCAATTTTACGAAAGTCATTTTAGGCTTTCAAATTAGGATTTGAGACGAGTTCTGTCAAAACAACTTCCAACGGTCTCAAACGAAAGAATGGTCACTTCAAATTACGAAATGACGTTCTCAATCGTTTGGTTGAGTCTCAAAATTACTTCAATACTCAATGCTTTATTTGCGTTTCACTTCAAATTAGACCCCCAGTCAGTATCGACTTGACAAATTATGATATCGATAAAGCATTATCAACAGAGCAGCACTAAAATAGCTGTCAGTCCGCCATTTATGTTCTAAACCGGCACGTTTTTTTTGTAGGTATTTCTGCTCTATATATATAACTCATTGACCGTGACAGAAGAAAGAAAACTTTGACAGACAATAGACCAATCACTAAACATGGACACTGAAAGTAAGCTCATTTTTTATTGGTTCTTTGAGATAAACTGAAATAAGTTGTCACACATAAAATTAGAGAGATCTCCAAAAACTTTTTGATATCTTTTAATATATCTCTAAATTTTAATTTTATTAAAGTTTTAATTTTATAAATTTAAATTTCATTCCATTTCATTTCTTTTTTCGTTTATCGTGTCATAACTTTGTCTTATTGAGGCAAATGAAATCCTCTTGACGCACTGGCTGGTAGTGACCACAGACTATAATAATATGTGGTAGTGATATGCACACTGGTAAGGATTTTGGATTTATGAAATTAGATCTTTTTCACAAACGTAGCTATCATTACTTTCATAAGGCCACCGGAGAAGACGAATAAATGGAACTTTCTATACACCGTTAAATTTTAGTCGTTTTAATCCCGAATCTCTCATAAAAGGTAACATGAATAAAGCCCCTTTAGCAAGTTAGATCATCAGAATAAGTTCCATACATTATGGCCTGGTAAATAGAATATTATTTTTTGCATGTAAACAATTTTGATAAACATCCAATAGGTCAAATGGGTGGATGGTGTCCATGGGTGGCGGTAAACGCTTACCATCAGGTGATCCGTCAGCTCGTCTTCCACCTATAAAATGAAAAAACAACTTTGTAAATCTGTATGTATTTACTGCTTGAAGAGTGCCGCCTCCAGTATAAAAAAGTGCATCATGAGTAACACCAGAGGAATTTTGCAGTGTAGGTAAATTATTTTTCATATAGATTGAACAAAGACATGGCCCTAAATAGATGAGATTATTGGACAAAGTCGATTAACTGTCGATCATCATCAGATAAACAAAAAAAATAAATTATTATTAAAACACTATGTCCGAAAATGTCTGTAATCTGCCCCACAGTGTAAGTAGATAAACATAAAAATGTCAAATTGGTCGAAATTTATTTTTTGACAGTTCATGATATTGGTTAGGGTGGTGATTATTAAGGTTTTGTTTTCGCGTCTTGATTTGTTTGTTTCGAGAGTTAATTAATAAAATAACATGCCAAAAATTATAAGCAATGAGCTCAGAGACATGATATTGAAAGTTTATGAGTTTTGTAAGGAGGAGAAAAATAATCGTGCTCCAATAATTCCATTTAAAAAAGTAAATCAGAGAGTTTGTCTAGCCACAGGTACGTTTTCCTATAGCGAGACTCCAAACTCTGGTTTGCAACGCGCCCTCATTACAGGAGTCACGCAATTGGCCGATGGAGAACTAAAAATGTTTATAAAACAAATTTTTGTATGAGTTTATCTTCCTGGTAGTACACTCTATCTATGGGAGCATATCTCCTGCTCCATGAAATTGCTCAGGGTAAATGCTTAAAGTATAATGCATTTGTTTCTGCTGACACTTCTTTTACTGTTATAAAAAATGTTTCGGTGAATGAATGGATCAATGTTATATCACTACAACCCGGTAGGAGTAGTGACCTGGGGGCATTATATGCGCTTGTGTCAACCCAGGGGCATCTTATTGTCACATATGCATTAGACAGAGCAGTGTTTCCTTATGTATTACTTATGGACCACTGAAAAGAATATCTCAGCCTTAGTTTTTAATTTCATTGCAGTCTCACTTGTACAATTCAATTGTATAATATAATTTTAACTACAGCTGACATACTACCCACTTATAGCAAAATTTATTATTAGGAGGGCCAGCTTGAAAACTATCGGACTATGGTAGAGCAAACTTTGGGAACTGCCCTTGAAAAACATACAGACCAGAGATTGAAAATATTTTTGAGTACCTAGAGTTTATTATCAAATGAATCATCTTTTTCATCACAGGAGTTTCATTACGCACACTTTCAAGAATTATAAAAGAAGGTAGCCTACCCCCCGAGTCTAGGGTTCCAAAAAAGAAGAAAGTAAGAAAAGACAAAATCTTGTTAAACACTGATGAAATTAGTCTGCTACGACGTAAGGTGCATGATTTCTACAATATTAAAAAAGAATTTCCTACAATAAGAAAATTACACGAGGAACTGAAACAAGAAATTGGATATAAAGGGAGCCGAGAAATACTCAGACGACATTTGTTGGAGATTGGATTTCGGTTTAAAAAATCAAAAACTAGTCAAGAACTCCTTATGGAACATAATGATTTGTCTGCTTGGGGAACAGAATACTTACAGGTAAATATTAGACGTACTTCATATTCCAAATAAATTTTTTTTTGTTTTCATCAGATCAACCTTATGAAGTTCTGATATTGTTCTTGATAATATTTTATTTATTATTTTCAGATTCAAGAACCAGAACCAGAAAAGCAGCTACCCATTGTGTACTTAGATGAAACATATATCCTTTCTGGAGATACTCCAAGAAGATGTTGGCTGATGGACAGTGAAGCAGGTATTCATATGAATATACCTACCAGGCGTGGATCCACCATTGTGCTCTGTGAGCATGCTGACAACCTTAAATAGCAATTTGTCTCTTTTTAACTCTTCTTCGTACCACTTGGCGTATGGTTTTTACTCCAACCAACCAATTTCTTCAAGAAATCTCCTGCTATAAAAATCTGTAAATTTCCCCATGTTTAACGCAAATAAAAATATTCTATTCTTTCTTATTCTTGAAACCTGACACCGTCTTAACATTTCTGAAGACAACTACGTACTGCGCTCTAGCAGTACGTCGCCATTAAAGCCACGCAATTGTGTGCTCAAGTCATGAACCGCTATTTGGACATAACCACTTGTGCTCATAACCATTTTTGAGGGCTGGATCCACATCTCATACCTACATCACGCATACTTATTATATTTGGACACAACATTCAATTAATATATTTTTACATTTCAGTTACAGTTCAAGTTGAAGTAGCACTCCCTACAACTGAAGTTGGAGAGCAGTGCTGATGGCGAACACAGATTTTGTGGTAAATAAAAACAATTTCAGCTAGAGTTAATAATTATTAATTTGCAAAGTGAATATTCTATGCCACTGGTAAAGAACTGAGTAGAATGTGGATTTTCTCTTGTAATAGCAAATAAATTATGTTTAGTAAAATATTAATAGGGATTTTTCTCTTGTGATAGCAAATAAATTATGTTTAATAAAATTCTTAATAGTTTATTAGATTCTTACAATTGCAATCTATAACCTAGTGCCATCTGTTGGGTATCTATAGTTTGGAACTACTGCAGAGTAGAATCGGGTCCAGAAACAAAGTGAAGGTGGGCCACTAGTACTTTTTTTTTTTTTTATTAGGAACAACAAACAATTACACTAAATGTTACTTAAAATTTATAAAAATCACTTCTTATTACCTATAACTTATTGTATATTTTTATTTTTGTTTGTCTTTTGCAGGTATTACCCGCCGTATCAATGTGACCACGTTCGTAGCTATGAATCCGTTGGTCCTTCGCGAGATACCCTCTAGAAGTGCGTGTCGTACTGTGCTCTTTGAGTATATAGCCACTCTACTCAAAGACTGTGCTGTACCATCGCAATAGGAGGGTAAAGAGAAGTGTGTATATTTGCGCGCTGTGTTGGACCATGATATTTGCGTAGTGGGCTAATCGTGAAGTCTACCTGCTGCAGCTGAATTCAAGTACTTAGCGTTCAGACTGAATTTAAAGAGAAAATAACAGGCTGTTTCTTTTAAGTGTCTAGCGGAAATCCATAGAGCATCTTTTTGGCGCCCAAAACACACCCATGTATTTTTTTTTGTATATTTCGAGTTATGAACTTGAAAAGATAGATAGATAAATAACGTTCATTGGATAACGTTTATTAACCACATAAACAAAAAAAGGAAAATATAACCTACCTAACTAAATTACTTACATTATTAAAAAACACTTCACTTCCGCTTGAAATTTCAAAGAAACATCCTGTAAAAAGTTTATTAATGTAATTTGAAATATGGTTTCATTTGTTAATAGAAGTATGGACAGCTACATAATATCGAAACATGACAGTCAAATTTCTTGAATGTTACAATGTTTTTTAAAGGTGAGATTTATTTTCATTTACTAGTTTCATTATCAAATATGGAAATTTTACATATTGTTTTAATCTGATAAGTGGCTGTCTGTACCAAACTAAATTGATGAAATGTTATATAAATATTTAATGCTTAAGTACCTAAAGTTGTTTTTGTTGGTATCTAAATAACTATATGAGTTAAGTTTTAAGATGACAGATACACAGATTTTATACTATTAAAAAGATATGAAGATTCTTTCGTGTTGTTTTGTTCTTATTCATTGCCAAAATATAAATCCCCGATGCTGCTTACTAATGACATCTATTGGAATTTAAATTGTTCTGTTACTCAACAATACAAAATGATGTTACCTATAGATACAGTCAACTCCAAAAATATGTATGCACTTTAGGACCTTGTCACAATACATACGTATAAGAACGACTTCTACTTTCTTATACATTATGTATTGTGACAAGGTCCTAAAGTGTATACATATTTTTGGAGTCGACTGTACCTACATAGTTACTACCACATAGACGGTGCTGCCAACTGGTGCCACAAATTTGAACTTGGTCTTTTGCTGCCGCGAGGGCTCGAAGGGGGGCGAGGGGAAAAGGATTTTGCCTAAACTCTAAGGAGTACAGTAAAAAAGAATTCAGTGTTGTATGAACTTTATTTATCATTATTACATCATGATTTTACAATATTAATTTACATATAATAAATAAATGCTCACAATAATTAATGACGTCAAAATAATCAGTAAAAAAGCAAAATATAACTAGAGAGAATAATAGCAACTAACCTAACAGCAACTAAACAAAAGAACTGAGAACGATAACTAAAACATCATTAATAACAAAATCGTTTTGCACCACAGTATTTGCTCGACAGTTTCGAACAATTCTTCATAGGATAATCATGATCAAAGTAATAAAAGAGATGTACATATCCTGTAAGGCTGTGTTTCCACCAGAGATGTGCTAAGATGCGTTGGAGAACTATATGTTACTATTGGTTCGTAACTAACACATCCCCACTCATCTCTGGTGGAAACGCAGCCTTATGCTGACACAACCCGCGTGGCCTTTGGTCTTTCGGTCTCATGACCTGCGACGTACTTCTGACTTTTATGACTAGTTTTATGTTCATTATTTTCGATGGTAGCATAACTTGAACACAACGTAACATTTTCGATGGCAATAGCCGCCAGACGCAACCAAAGTATAAGAACTTTATATAAATATGAATGACAATACAATCAGTGATGGATAAATATATAAAATAGGGTAAAAATTTGTACATTACGAACCAATACTGAAGGGAATGTTTTGATGAGTTACGTTTTTTTGTTACATGGTTTTACAAAACGTGTCGAAATGTATATGGCCTCATCGCAGCTTACGAAGTTTTCTAATAAACCTACTGGATGACGACTAATCGAGCGCTTTCAAACAAACAACCAAACAACACAGCAACCAACACAATCCGTAACTTTACTATAAATATAGATTAATTAGAATAATTAGTAGAAACATTATGTCGACAAAACACAAGTTAGGGCGTGAATAAGTTAAAGCTTTTTCTTGCTACTTAACATGGTAAAATGTAACTGGAATAAATAACGACTATGAACGTGAAAGTAGTAACAATACAATCTTAATGGAGGTCTAATTCCACAAATCACTATTAATGACCCTAACTTGTTACAAAAGGACATTAGTACACAATAAATGAGTATTGCATTCAAAACCAACCACAAATCTTAAACAATCTTTATAACTCGTCCAAAAATAACACGAATATAAACGTTCGAAACCACAAACAAACCGGACCCACAACGCTACGTTTTAATCTCGGATTTTCATCAATCATAGTCTTCAATAGCAATGAAAACTACATTGACAATTTGATACAAAACTATCAATCAACTCTCACTACTGGTCTATTACTAATTTTAATACAATTAACAGTTTATTATGTAGATTATTGTGTATGTTGGCTAGAAGATACGGCTGATTATATATTTTTTTCTTTCGGTATTAATGACAGGCATAAGAACTCGCTGGGAAATTCTAAAATTTACAATAGACTTAATGTTCAAATGGCGTCATTACACAGCGACGTTCGCAGAAACTTGATCATAAGTTGTCGATTAAAATTCTTATTATAAAATGTGTATTAGTTAAAAGAAAGGTATTAATAATAATATAATATAATAACATTTGTAGAAAAAAAATGCATAAGTTATTTAGACCTAATCGGGATAATCGCCTATAAAATCGTTCAGCTATCTTCAAAAACGTCCAATTTTAGTCAGCATTGATTTATTTTGTCTGTGTTCATTTCGCCCAATACACTTACTTATCTTTAAGACGATTAACGTTAAAAGATATTTTACAATCAAAATAACTTTTTGTAAGTGGACCTCACAGTGCATATGGAATAGCCTATCAATTCATACGCGATGAGCCCCGTTGCATTTGCTAATTATGCATATTGGACTCACAACTTATCAAATCGTACGAGATACAAAATTCCATGGGCTTGCATATTTCATGAGTTTATGATGGGGCAGTACTGCTTATTTTAGTTATTTAACTGGTACAAACGTGCAACTAGTGCAAATAGTGAGAATTCCCTAGAAAACATACATAAGGATACATAAGACTTTTATATTGAACAGATAAATGGGTTCATTTTATTTTTGTTTTTAAGTAAAAACTATAATCATATTTCATAAAACGAACCATTATCATTTTAGTTCAATATGTATTTGTTAATTTAGTCACCTTCAAGGTTAAAGACATTGAAAAAAAAAATTAGTTTCATCTCTAATCCTTTAGTGATTACTAAATAACACAAAATCTACCTTAATGTTATAAACATCGTGAACCGACCGCAAGCATTACATTATACTTCTATGTTTACACAGACAAATATCTCATTTATTTTCACAACAATCTCCTAAAACCATCGACGAATATCGATTTTTGCAACGTTTCAATAATAAGATAGTAAGTGTAAAATCTAGCTACAGTATTATAATGTTTTCGTATTATAGACTTCTGTAAATCAATTACAATATTACAAATAGCAATATCGCCAAAAGATGCACGCATGCACGCTTATTGCACATCGCTCTTATTAAAAGTGTGAGTGAAAGCGCTACTATGTTCTGTTCGTCTCACACCTTTACAATATGTAGCGAGATTTTACGTTTACCATTTGAACACGATGATACTCAACGAAATATTATTTTAATGCATTCCTTCCATTAATTACATTACACACCATTATCAGATTTGAACGTCACCTATTGGTTCGTCATAATTAGAGATACCCTACCACGATAGAACAATCGAGTGTTTAAGCTTTTGTTACCCTGTTTTTGGCGACATCGTTCAGCCATATTGTCAAAAGTCCCACATCGTGGTAGGGGGCAACAACGATTGGACGTAGTTAAGACACACACATAGGCCATTAAATTAACTATTCAAGATTTCGTAATACTATTCGTAACTAAATGAGATAAAAATGAGAGATGTCAATATGGGCACTAAAATTATACAAGATTTTTTTTTACATTTTAAAGCTTTTATCTATGCAATAATATTAGCGATCTTATAGACGTATGTCATGATTTCGTAACGGTTCTGTTTTACCTAAAAATTAAAATCACTTGTCGAGTTTCCTAGTGCAAATGTCATCCTTATTGCATGGCAGAAAGGTGTGAAATCGCTTTTCCCGCTTGAAGTGTGATGTGATGTCAAACGTGAATGAGAGAGAGAGCTACAAATCCGGGTTGCGTGCGAGGGGGACAGCCTTATCTTTTGGAGGAGCTCTTGATTTGTTGTAGTTTCAGGCGGAGTGCGTCGACTGCCGCTTCATTTTTCTGTGACATGGCTGTGTCGTGTGTAACTGGAAAATATGTATGATATCAATACAGATATAATAAGTAAAAGAATAGAGAATATATTAATAATATCATCCCGATATTATTTTTTTTGAAACCAGCTTTCACATAGAAATAGTGTGGTACCCTGCAATTTGAGTAATATTGGCGGCTTTAAATGAAATTAAGTCCTTTTGAAGCAGACAACGCATCCACACAGAAGTTAACTTACATTAGGGCTGACTTGTGATCAATACCCCATTAAGCTAGGGAATTTGGATTCTAAGATGAATAGGTGTGTAAACTGTGTAGTGTACTCTAGCTTGAGTAGTGATGGTCAACTCGAGTAACTTAATCTAGTTAGGCGTAACTCGAATCCACTCGGGTTGAATTCTCTCTAACTCGAGTTCGAAAACCGAATAGAACCGATCATGGAGCGAAGACGACCCAAAAATTGTGGGAGAACCACGCTTCGGCATAATGGGCCGGCTCGACCGTGTAGTATACCACTGCTCACAGAAAAAGGGCGTGAAGCAGCCCCTGTGCTGTTTCGCCGAGTGACGAGGGTACCGGAGGCACCACCCTGGTGGGGGGGAAGGGGATAAAGGTTGCAGCGCCTTGAACTCTACTGGTGTGCAGGTGTCACATGGACGGCGGCATTGCTTACATCAGGTCGGGCCTGCTCGGCTGCTACCTGAGATTACCAAACATTTGAGGTTATCTTTTAAGATTTGCGTGTTGTGTGTGGCGATAGCGATGGTCCCCTTTTTTAGTATTTATTTCCATAAGTACTTAAAAAAATTTAAACAGCTGAGGGTTAAAACCCAAAAAAAACATTATTACCTGTCCATCCAGTTAACTCGAGTCAACCCGAGTTACGTGGATTTTAACTCGGGTTCACTAAGCTTGAGGCTCTGCCTGGCGATGGGGCGCAGGACCGTTTTAAATGGTCACTTTAGGTCGCTTTGCCAGCCCAGTAGTAGCAGTTTATAGTTAATTACCTCTAGCTGCGGGTCGATGCTGTGCGCGCGCGGCAGCGTGTTGTCGTTGAGCGAGTCGGCGAGCGCGCGGTTGTCGCCCAGCGGCGTGCGCGGCTGCGAGCCCGGGGACGCCTCCGTCTTTAATCCCGCCTTAGCCTGGGGGACACCGCATAATATACATAAAAAAACTTATAACACCTCTCTTTTTCCGTCTAAGGTTAAAAAAAGCAAAACCGACTTCTAGACTACATCATCAATATATACCAATGAATGAAGGTTTTTTTTTGTCTCTCCTGTCCTTTTTTTCAAAAACCACTGAGTCAATTTTGATCAAATTTATATGACCACCTTTGAATGATTACCTACCAAACAAAAAAAGAATTATAAAAATCCATTTAAAATTGGCGAAGAAATCAGAGTAACATACGTACAAAAAAACATACGGGTCGAATTGAGAACCTTCCTCGTTTTTGAAGTTGGTTAATAAATTATAGTAATAAATGCGCCAGACAATCACACCAATCAACCTGGTCTCAAACTAGGGCAATCCCAGCCGGGCTAACATGCGCGCCACGAGATAATTTGTCGACACACGTATTGTGTCGGCGCAAGTTGCTTCTCGCTCACCTGACTGAGCGATGAGCGGGATAGAAGGACGCGCTCTCGCGAACCCGGCTGGTCTCAAACTAGGGCAACTCCTGTACTCGGAGTACCAGATGACGATAATTAACACCCAGACCCAAGACAACTTAGAAAATTAGTTTCCTAAATTGACTTGACCGGAATCGAACTCGACCTTTCGCGCTTCGGGCGAACACCTTAGATACCTGCGACATCGGGGGCCATCATATACTATGTCTGGAAGTACGCTGAAGTCCACTCGTGGACTCTGGTTCACTCAAAAAATCCGGCCTATTGGACCAATGGAAAGGCGATACCCTAACTAGTACTGGAACTACGAAATGAAAGACACCTTGTAGTTTGATCTATTCGGGTATATTTCCTAATGTCAATACAGGTCTTATAGTTTTAAAAAAGCACAATACTTGCGCGGGGCAAAAATGCACACCGCCATCTCGGGTCTAATTTGGGAACTAACCTTTTGATGAAAGCATAGTGTTCTAGACAGGTAGAACTCGCTTTAAGCGATAAGACCGCCTAAATTGTACACTAAATTACTGTAATGTCTAGTTCTTAAGTAGTAATTTTTGTGCTATAAAATATATCTATTTATACACCGTTCAATTTTAGTCGTTTAACTGTCGCACCCATAGACGTAATTTAACTAAAATTATAACTTACTTGTAAGGCTCGAAGTCTTTCTAGGAATATAACGTGTGATTTCTCGTCATTTTCATTACTGATATCTGTAACAAAAAAAAATGTAAATATGAATAATTTTTGTACAGAATTTTGTGCGCCAAGCATTCCTAAGCTATCCCCTGCGAGTTATAACTCCTTAGTCTTTTAAAAGAGTTGTTCTGCGCATCTCTACTAAATTCGTACCAACGTTGGGGCGCGGCGGGTAGCGTGAATAACTCGACTGAATCGCGGAGTGAGATGCCTGGTCCCTCCACCAGCCCATGGTCCTTCCTACTGTCTCGGCATACGGACCGATCTTGGGAGACGCTCACCAGGTACTTGCTAGAGGCGCTTTCCGGTGCGTTCTTCACTCCCTAAAATCTGTGTCTTTAGCCCATCTCAATGTCACTTCTCCCATGGGGCATGAAACACCACAGCACAAGCGACTCGCGCTCGGGCAGGCCACATCAATCGAACTACTTCCAATGTCAAGCCTTTGTGTGCAAACGCACGCCGTGATGCCTGGAGACCTATTTTTGAATTGTCGTGTCACTAAAAAATGTGTGACTCGCATGATATTTGCATCCGCATTTTGAATCATTCGAAAACGAGCGATTTCAACGAGTGGTGTAAACCACTCGTTTCCGCTAGGCTGTGGTCGCATTACGTCAAATATTAACGTTAACACTATAAAGTCCATTTACGAAAAAAGTCCCTGGGAGCGGCGCCACTTCATACAAATAGGCTTTTCTATCTCTTTCCCACTCATTACGTAGACTGCCATGTCATTTAGTTCATCAAAAATCGGGGGACTCTTTTCGTGAAAAGGACTATACTTTTGACAAGATTGGCGACACACTAAGCGAGTGATTTCCAAAATAGGGAAAATTATGAATCATGCGACTCACGAGACGACGTGACTTGCAAAACGAGTAGTTTTGTTTGGTCTCAGTGGTTGCGTATCTCACCGATATTGTCAGTCTTGTAGTCGTGCTTGTAGAGCGGCATCGAGGCGAGCTTGCGCTGCTCGGCCACCTCGCGCAGGCCGCGCTCCACGTAGTTGCGGAAGTAGAACGACGAGCCCTGCATGAACGTCCAGATGTCCACTTCGGGGTGTCGCTCCTGAAATAAACAAATAAAGTAAAGTTTGCCAATCACACGCCGTGAGGCAGGTACTGGTGACCTGGGAGAAATGATGCACTACGTCTTGTGCGACTAGTTGGTATATTATAATAACGATCAATTAACAATGAATGAATAATGTAGGATCATCTCTACAGGCTTATATACTGACACTACTGACGTAATATCGTCTATCGTACTTGATAGAGATAACAGTAGCCTGCAGAGATAGCAATTCTGTGTGCGTGAGTAACCGCCACATAAAGTATCAGCCTATATTCTGTCCCACTGCAGGGCAAAGGCCTCCCTCCATCTTAGAAATCAAACCATCGCTACTATGATGGGATTAGGTTTAATAAGGGCTACCGCGTGTGAAAAATCTGCTAGATGGCGTACTTGGGAACTGAGGTCTACACGGTGATTGGTTATTTTTGATGTGAGATGTCAATAAGTCACTAAACAACCAATAAAGTCGAAGTTGGACCTCAGGCTCATTTTATTTGTCTCTTTAATCACTCGACGTTGGCAGAGTTAAAAATGTGCTCGTGATAGCACAATAGCAGCCATATCAAAAAAAAAAAAAGACCTCAGGCTCAAGTGATGAGTGAACGAATGATGATGATGAACACGTAATGTAATATTCTGCCTTACATTGCTTGTTTCCAGCTGCCTTGGACGTATGGCGCGCGCGGTATGCGCATTAATAATCAATCGCACACTGCGCGCCCCCTGCCGTTTGTACCAAAAACCAACAAATCTCGGATCGAGCCGCGCACGAGTTGTAACGCTTGGAGCGTGCGCGACCCAGGCGCAGTATATGCGCGCGACGCGTCCAAACCAGGGTAGTTACCTAGCATGATACATTGCAGCAATGTGGACGTCAAATTCTTGCATTGCATGTTGCATTGCACCAATTTGTACGCTGCTTAAGGTTTTCTCTTTCCTCTCGTGTGGCCGGAGGGACACTCACCCGCAGGTCGTAGAGCATGGCCAGCGCGTCCTTGTTGTGCTCCTTGCTGCCGATCCGCTTCAGTATGAGCGCCAGCTCGTCGTGCACGGCGCGCGGCAGGCGGCCGGCCGTGAGCGCCGCGTTGTTGGGCGTCACCGACGCCAGGACACAGCTGCCGTTCATAGCGTCCCGGCGGTGTTCTCTTTCTTTTCGTCTAGTTTTAGTTGCTGGGGGCAAGATTTTATGATTAAAACTCTGTTGGGGACAATCGAATGTTTAAAGACGAGCCAGTGGTACGTTCAGTTATGATATTTAAAGTTAAGACTGCGTTTTTACTGAATTCATACCAATATTATAAATGCGAAAGTAACTCTGTCTGTCTGTCTGCTACTCTTTCACGCCAAAACTACTCAACGAATTTAAATGAAATTTGGTATACAGATAATCTAGACCCTGAGAAAGGACATAGGCTACTTTTTATTGCGAAAAGTTTTGGGGTACTTTTTATTGCGAATTGTAAGGGGTTGAAAGGGGGGTAAAAAGTTACTTTTCCACGCGGACGGAGTCGCGGGCGGCCGCTAGTCGAATATATATCACAGTCGCACGTCATCCGACTTCAAACAATGTTCTCTTAGACGTTCCTTACCATGCATCTACTGATCACTAATCCCACACACCAATGTGTTTTTTTATTTGAAAATACACAGTATTTGTAACAAGTGTGGGTTTATATTATGGACAATCAAGATGACCCTACTCCGCCTGATGGTAAGCGGCCGTGAGATCCAAATAGGAGATCCAAATATGACAGGCACAAAAGAAAAGACAAAGTGTCCATTGAGTCCGTCACTCTCACCCTGAAGGCTTGCTGAGATGCCGTTTCACACTCCGCCTAAAAAACCTAGATATATTTTACCTACCGATATAGATATTATTTACCTTCAATACTTTTAGGAGGTAAGGGTAGAGATCTGATTCGTTGACGTCCGGTATCTGCGTGAGGTGGTTCGTTATCGACGACCCTTCATTTTGACTAATGTGTGCACCAGCGTTTTCACTGTTCTGTAAGCAAATTAAATAAATATTTATCAATGATCAGATAAGATCAGATAAAAAGATTCAAAGATATAAGGATCCATCTCTAACCACGTATTCTATTGACCATTCAGAACAACATTTGTTCAATGACTTTGGGAAATTGACAAAAAAAACACTTTACACTACGTAGTCAGTCATCTTGGTAATTAAAAATTTATATGGGGAAGGATCCATTACAGCGCACGGTGCTTGCTTTAGTCGGTTTTCTGGTTAGCCGTGGAAAAAAAAACCGCGTGATTGCGTACTTGATGAAACTGAAGTCCATCTACATGGGGATTGGTTACTTTGAATGTGGAGCATGTCAATAAACATCCAATGACGTTGAATTGGACTTCAGTTCTCAAGTACGCCATCTAACGGATTTTTAACAAGCGGTAGCCCTCATTACTCCGGCCGATTCATGCCGAAGTGCGGCTCATGCACGGCCAACGTGAAACTACTACTATTAATCTGGTGCTAAAACGAACCTGTAAGGCGTATCACTTATATCCGGGTTCTTCTTCCAGTAACTATTCGGGTAGGCCTTGTAGAACAGATGTATCTTGTAGAGAACTGCATCGTAGTCTATTGAGCCGGCGTCCCACGTGGAGATCATCTTCAGCGTCTTCCAGAAGCACTTCAGCAGCAGGTCCTGGTAGCGCGGGTACGCGGGCTCCGAGACGCCTATGGACTCGTGGAGGAGGGATACTATGGCACTGGAATGGAATTGTTTTGATTAAGTCTTGTTCATAAAATCTATGATTGCAGTGATTAGTATTTGGAAGAGCTTAAAACTCGATAGGGCTCTGTCGATATGTTAGACACCATATTTTGAACCTTATGTGTTGGAGATAAGGTCCAAAAACCAATGAATTGTATTTATACCTACTCACCATTAAGGAGTTAAGCGAACCGCCACACATCAATCTACAAAAATATGTAAACTTCACGACACATTTGGTCCAATATCAACTAACTCCTTGAACACCCAAAGTGGACCGACTACATGCGAAAAGGACTAAGTGCCTAACCCTGAAAAGGATTAACTCTTAAAAAGGGGATGGAAGTTTGTTTGAAAGTCCGTCATCTTTACCGAATTTGAAATGTAAAATGTGAACCCTTTTTTCGTAAAACGTAACTTTTTGACCCCTTAATGGGCAGTAGGTATAAATACCAATTGGTTTTGAACCTTATCTCCAACACACAAGGTTCAAAATATGGTGTCTAACATATCGACAGAGCCCTATAAAGGTTTTATTGATTCATTCATATGGTACACTCACCACAGTAAAGCAGTCCTGGGCGAGTGTTCGAGCACGCGCACGCACACGTTGTTCAGTATGCGCACGAGCCGCTCCGCGTCCGCTCCCGCGCCCGCGCCCGCGCCCGCTCCCGCTCCCAACACGCGCAGGAGCTCGCCGAGGAGGGAACAGAGGGCGGATTCGCCCACCTGCGCTCCGCAACCGGCTGTCTCGTAGAACTGGGAAAAGAAATGTTTAAAAAATGACGAAATTTGAAAATTGAAGGCCGACCGTAACACAATGGGATTATGGGAGAGACGAAGGCACATAGCTCGTCCACGTTGAAAGAATATTATAGTCCGCGGCATCTAACAATAGCGATGACCGTTAGTTTGCGCACTTGTAAAAAAGTAGACTTTCTACTAAGATTGGTTTCTGCGCACTCATGATCATCCCTATTGTTTCATACCGCAGATTATAACAGATCGGGGTGACAAGAGGGCATATCTAGGAAAACCTACTGGTCGTCGGCCGAAGGTTAACCATGCTATTGCTTGTGGGATGTAGTGAATGCGGACCTGCAAGATTTGGACGCAGGAAATTGGCGACAAGTTGCCTAAGACAGAGACGAGTAGCGACATCTATTGGAGACCAAGGCTCATTTCGGATCATTGAGCCATTGGACTAAGTAAAAACTAAACCCCACTATTCGGTTCGGTTGGTGTGTATGTGAATGGGTCGCCATAAGCGCAGTGGTTTGAGCTCACTTTGATACATCCACGGCGCTGACGAGGCGCCGCTCGTGTGATGACACTCACCGTGGTGAGAGCGCCCGCGAGGTACTTGTACGCAGGCAGCGCCTCGTGCGGCGGCACGGCGGCGGCGCCGGTGCGCAGGCGGCGCACCTGCGCAGCCACGGCGCTGACGAGGCGCCGCTCGTGTGATGACACTCACCGTGGTGAGAGCGCCCGCGAGGTACTTGTACGCAGGCAGCGCCTCGTGCGGCGGCACGGCGGCGGCGCCGGTGCGCAGGCGGCGCACCTGCGCAGCCACGGCGCTGACGAGGCGCCGCTCGTGTGATGACACTCACCGTGGTGAGAGCGCCCGCGAGGTACTTGTACGCAGGCAGCGCCTCGTGCGGCGGCACGGCGGCGGCGCCGGTGCGCAGGCGGCGCACCTGCGCAGCCACGGCGCTGACGAGGCGCCGCTCGTGTGATGACACTCACCGTGGTGAGAGCGCCCGCGAGGTACTTGTACGCAGGCAGCGCCTCGTGCGGCGGCACGGCGGCGGCGCCGGTGCGCAGGCGGCGCACCTGCGCAGCCACGGCGCTGACGAGGCGCCGCTCGTGTGATGACACTCACCGTGGTGAGAGCGCCCGCGAGGTACTTGTACGCAGGCAGCGCCTCGTGCGGCGGCACGGCGGCGGCGCCGGTGCGCAGGCGGCGCACCTGCGCAGCCACGGCGCTGACGAGGCGCCGCTCGTGTGATGACACTCACCGTGGTGAGAGCGCCCGCGAGGTACTTGTACGCAGGCAGCGCCTCGTGCGGCGGCACGGCGGCGGCGCCGGTGCGCAGGCGGCGCACCTGCGCAGCCACGGCGCTGACGAGGCGCCGCTCGTGTGATGACACTCACCGTGGTGAGAGCGCCCGCGAGGTACTTGTACGCAGGCAGCGCCTCGTGCGGCGGCACGGCGGCGGCGCCGGTGCGCAGGCGGCGCACCTGCGCAGCCACGGCGCTGACGAGGCGCCGCTCGTATGATGACACTCACCGTGGTGAGAGCGCCCGCGAGGTACTTGTACGCAGGCAGCGCCTCGTGCGGCGGCACGGCGGCGGCGCCGGTGCGCAGGCGGCGCACCTGCGCAGCCACGGCGCTGACGAGGCGCCGCTCGTATGATGACACTCACCGTGGTGAGAGCGCCCGCGAGGTACTTGTACGCAGGCAGCGCCTCGTGCGGCGGCACGGCGGCGGCGCCGGTGCGCAGGCGGCGCACCTGCGCAGCCACGGCGCTGACGAGGCGCCGCTCGTATGATGACACTCACCGTGGTGAGAGCGCCCGCGAGGTACTTGTACGCAGGCAGCGCCTCGTGCGGCGGCACGGCGGCGGCGCCGGTGCGCAGGCGGCGCACCTGCGCAGCCACGGCGCTGACGAGGCGCCGCTCGTATGATGACACTCACCGTGGTGAGAGCGCCCGCGAGGTACTTGTACGCAGGCAGCGCCTCGTGCGGCGGCACGGCGGCGGCGCCGGTGCGCAGGCGGCGCACCTGCGCAGCCACGGCGCTGACGAGGCGCCGCTCGTGTGATGACACTCACCGTGGTGAGAGCGCCCGCGAGGTACTTGTACGCAGGCAGCGCCTCGTGCGGCGGCACGGCGGCGGCGCCGGTGCGCAGGCGGCGCACCTGCGCAGCCACGGCGCTGACGAGGCGCCGCTCGTGTGATGACACTCACCGTGGTGAGAGCGCCCGCGAGGTACTTGTACGCAGGCAGCGCCTCGTGCGGCGGCACGGCGGCGGCGCCGGTGCGCAGGCGGCGCACCTGCGCAGCCACGGCGCTGACGAGGCGCCGCTCGTGTGATGACACTCACCGTGGTGAGAGCGCCCGCGAGGTACTTGTACGCAGGCAGCGCCTCGTGCGGCGGCACGGCGGCGGCGCCGGTGCGCAGGCGGCGCACCTGCGCAGCCACGGCGCTGACGAGGCGCCGCTCGTGTGATGACACTCACCGTGGTGAGAGCGCCCGCGAGGTACTTGTACGCAGGCAGCGCCTCGTGCGGCGGCACGGCGGCGGCGCCGGTGCGCAGGCGGCGCACCTGCGCAGCCACGGCGCTGACGAGGCGCCGCTCGTGTGATGACACTCACCGTGGTGAGAGCGCCCGCGAGGTACTTGTACGCAGGCAGCGCCTCGTGCGGCGGCACGGCGGCGGCGCCGGTGCGCAGGCGGCGCACCTGCGCAGCCACGGCGCTGACGAGGCGCCGCTCGTGTGATGACACTCACCGTGGTGAGAGCGCCCGCGAGGTACTTGTACGCAGGCAGCGCCTCGTGCGGCGGCACGGCGGCGGCGCCGGTGCGCAGGCGGCGCACCTGCGCAGCCACGGCGCTGACGAGGCGCCGCTCGTGTGATGACACTCACCGTGGTGAGAGCGCCCGCGAGGTACTTGTACGCAGGCAGCGCCTCGTGCGGCGGCACGGCGGCGGCGCCGGTGCGCAGGCGGCGCACCTGCGCAGCCACGGCGCTGACGAGGCGCCGCTCGTATGATGACACTCACCGTGGTGAGAGCGCCCGCGAGGTACTTGTACGCAGGCAGCGCCTCGTGCGGCGGCACGGCGGCGGCGCCGGTGCGCAGGCGGCGCACCTGCGCAGCCACGGCGCTGACGAGGCGCCGCTCGTGTGATGACACTCACCGTGGTGAGAGCGCCCGCGAGGTACTTGTACGCAGGCAGCGCCTCGTGCGGCGGCACGGCGGCGGCGCCGGTGCGCAGGCGGCGCACCTGCGCAGCCACGGCGCTGACGAGGCGCCGCTCGTGTGATGACACTCACCGTGGTGAGAGCGCCCGCGAGGTACTTGTACGCAGGCAGCGCCTCGTGCGGCGGCACGGCGGCGGCGCCGGTGCGCAGGCGGCGCACCTGCGCAGCCACGGCGCTGACGAGGCGCCGCTCGTGTGATGACACTCACCGTGGTGAGAGCGCCCGCGAGGTACTTGTACGCAGGCAGCGCCTCGTGCGGCGGCACGGCGGCGGCGCCGGTGCGCAGGCGGCGCACCTGCGCAGCCACGGCGCTGACGAGGCGCCGCTCGTGTGATGACACTCACCGTGGTGAGAGCGCCCGCGAGGTACTTGTACGCAGGCAGCGCCTCGTGCGGCGGCACGGCGGCGGCGCCGGTGCGCAGGCGGCGCACCTGCGCAGCCACGGCGCTGACGAGGCGCTGCTCGTGTGCGCCTAGCGCTGCTCCGCGTCCCGAAACCAGCGCGCCTGAGATGAGGGACAGCGCGCGGATCGCCGCCTGCCAGACAACAAACATAAAATATAATGAGCGTGGTGGTAAAACGTGATAGAGCCTATATCTCTTTTTAAATAAATCCACCAATCGATATTCAGCTACGATAACCAATCCCTCTTAGTTCAATAAAATACCACTGTGATATTTACCAAAAGAGATCGACCGTAGGACCAACAAGTTTCCAAGACACACAAACAATTCTCTCTTATTATTATCTGATTACCCAATAGGTAATTTTCGAAGTGAAATGTCAAAATATCACAAAACACATCACGTTTAATTTGGACCTCCTCATCTAGCGATTTTTTTCACACGAGGTTATTACGCGTGAAAAAATCGCCTAAAATTCAATTTGATTAAACTCAGTTCATTATAAACTGGGATTCCATTAATCCGTTGCACGGACACTATTGAGATGGACCAACAGGCGATCTTCCCGTAGCGTTATTCCGAACCGTCACAAAACTGAAATCTTACAAAAATTACTTAACCTCTCTCTACCATCTCTTCACGTGTAGCGGTAGCACGCATTGAATGGTATCCCTTCTACTCACGTTGAGATCGGGACTGGCTATCGAGTGTATGGTGTCTGCGAGCTGCGAGTCGTCGATGGCCTGCTGCGAGTGCTGCGTGGCCGACACCAGCGGGTGCGGCGCCATGTGACGCGGCGGCGACATCGGCATCGTGCTGAAAATATCATACATTTTACAAGAAGACAGCTTCTTCTCAGTCGGCTCAAAAAAGTGGGCGACCTGAAGATCATTTCCATAAATTCATGTCATTTAGGTACTCTTCAAGTGTATATATAATAGGTATTTGCCATCACATAGGTTTTCACCTGAGATTTAAGTTTATGATTGCATTCCCACTTAGTCGACTACCTGGAAGCTAATTTCCGGTTTTCACCTTTTATGTCGAGTCGACTTCATAGAACGCACAACCAATAGGAGAACACTGATTACAGTCGAAATTTCTTATCTGTTCTCCTATTGGTCTATCTATGCGATCCATGAAGTCGACTCGACATAGAAGGCGAAAACTGAGAATTGGCCTCCTGGAGTGCAATTAACGTGCACTCTACATCGAAGTCTATTTTAGAGATCTCATACATTCGTCCATACAAATGTCTAATTCGACTTCAATGCCGAGTCCACCAAAATACCCCCGTGGCGGTGAAGATTGCGGGACCGGACTGTTTCAATCAGCTGTAGGCACCGCAAGAGGTGTCTTGCCTGATATTTTATATTTTAATTTATTTATATTATAATATAATATATAATATATATAATATAAACGCCCTGTTGGTCTAGTGGTTTAAGTACCAGGCCGTGATTTCGGGGTCCCGGGTTCGATTACCGGGTCGGGCAAAAGTATGTTTGAGAATTTTCGAACATAGCTCGGGTTTGTGATCACCAATCCGCATTAGGTACGCGTGGTGATTAAGCCTAATCCCATCATAGTAGCGATAACTTGATTTCTATGATGGCCTTTGCCCTGCAGTGGGACAGTATATAGGCTGATACTTTACTTTACTACTAGCGGCCGCCCGCGACTTCGTACGCGTGGAGTTAATAATTGACACTTACCGTCATATTTTGGACAATCCACACAATATATTTTTATAAATTGTAGCCTATGTGTTATTCTGATGTATAAGCTATATTGTGGTAAAGTTTCATTCAAATCCATTCAGTAGTTTTTACGTGAAAGAGTAACAAACATCCATACATCCATACAAACTTTCGCCTTTATAATAGTAGTAGGATTGTAAGGATGTCTCACCTCTGGCGCACCACGGGCTGCGCGTGCGCGGGGATGGGCTCGTCCAGGAACTTGAGGTCGAGCTCGGGCAGGTCGGGCCGCCGCAGCACCGGCACGGCCGCGTCCAGCTGCGCGATCAGCTCCGGGTCCAGCCCGAACACTACAGTATGACGCTCACCTCTGTCGCACCACGGGCTGCGCGTGCGCGGGGATGGGCTCGTCCAGGAACTTGAGGTCGAGCTCGGGCAGGTCGGGCCGCCGCAGCACCGGCACGGCCGCGTCCAGCTGCGCGATCAGCTCCGGGTCCAGCCCGAACGGCCCGCTCACCACGCGCGGCTCCGCCACGGGCCTGGAGACCGTAATTTATTTAAAACTTTATTGCACAAAACTTCGTACAATAGGCGAACTTAATGCCAAGAGGCATTCTCTACCGGTCAACCTTTGGGTCGAGCAGAAAGTACAATGGTGCGGCGAAAGGAGGACTTTAAGTTTTAATGCAATCCACAGATTAATTAAAGAATGTTAGTGTTAATACGAGATACAGGCCGCGGCGCGTCATTTTAGCTTAACGCTCCACGTAAGTACCTAGTGAGGATGAAAATTTGAAAAATGAAGAAATGAAAATTGAAACAACATCACACATTGTCCTGGTTCCAAACTAAGGTTTTCCCTTGTACTATGGAAACCAGGAACAACGAAGGAACCACAAACACCCAAACCCCAAGACAAATATCTGTTTCTTCAACAAACATTTGTCTTGGTGCGGGAATCGAACCCGCGATTCTTGCATCTTAAACGGCGCTCAAACCATTACGCCAAGTGGGTTGGATGTTTGCGCACTTGTAAAATAGATTACTTTTATAAAATTCGATAAAATCTAAAGGAAAACTATGGTATTCGATGGTGTAAGCGGCAATTATTGTGTACTCGACATTGAAGTCGAGTTAGATTTTATACATTCGACCATAAAAAATTCTAATTCGACTTTGTCGAGTGCACGAGAATTCCCGAGGTGTTTTCCTTACAAAGTGACTGGTGGCGGCGGCTGTTCCTCCTCTTCTTCCTCCTCGATGTATTCCGCTGGCACCGTGTCTACTGATATCACGCGTCTCGGCGGCTCATCCTATTCATAAAAAAAATTGTGCCTTAGTATTGGGATTCTCTGAAATTTTATAGACGAGAGACCAAGTCAAACTGCCGCACTCACGAAACGTCAATTAACTTAACTACATTTTACTGTGGGAAAATATGTTATTTAGCCTATACTGTCCCACGGCTGGGCAAAGGCTACAACCAAATCTCTCCACCACTGTCTATTTTAATGCCTTTTGTGGCCAATCGCGGGCAAATCTCTTATTGACGTTGGACTGTAGGTCGCTGGGTGCCGATAAAAACACTGATATTGGCAAAACTTGAAGAAGTCCAAGATACAACAAAACAATAATACCTAAATTAAAATAGAAAAAAACATATAAAACATTAAAAGGAGGCTGTTCCAGCCGTCGATCCTCAACAGCTGTCGAGATCCTTGGCCTATCGTTTTTAGGCCTACCCTTGGGGTACTGATGTGGCGACATCAACCATCGCCCGAAGAAAGAAGTTCGCCACTACAGTACCACCCAACTGTCAGCCGATGGCGCTAATTTGACTGTTCCATACAAGATGCGAATTCCTTTTCATTCCTACATCGCGAAAGCAAAGTTCGCATGTCTACTTGGAATATATACGACAAACCAAGGTGGTACATTGGACCTTGGTCCCCGAGCCAATACCACCCGGCTCGGCGGAAGATCTTCCCTTTTCATGGGGAACATACCACCCCCATACTAAAAAAAAGCGTTTACCTCAACAGGCTGGTGCTGCAGCGGCTTGCCGGAGGCGGACAGCGGCACCACCATGGAGCGGCGCGCCTCCGCGCTGCGGCTCTTGCCCGCGCGCTTGATGCGCTCCTCCAGCAGCGACAGGTCCTTGTCCGAGATCTGACAACACACGCCGTACTACATGCAGTACTCGATCGAACAGAGCCACGCTCGACCAGTGGTATCACAGAAAACTAGTATGAAGCAGCGTACAGCAGGCCAATTCTAGGATTTCGCATTCTATGTCAAGTCGACATCATGGAATGCACAACCAATAGCAGAACACAAAATACAGTCGACATTCCTTATCTTGTTGTCCTATTGGTCTATGCTTTCCATGAAGTCGACTCGACATAGAAGGCGAAAACCGAGAATTGGCATACTGTCTCGAGTTTAAAGGAAAGATAGTCAGCGCAGTTTCACAGGATCATTCGAAGAAAAATTGCAAAATGGTATGTCTCATCTTAGCGTGCAATTCTCAGTGGCGTCCTAAAATTTTCCTCGCAATGTCTTCTCTCACCGTCAAGCTAATGGTAGAAATTGCAAAATGGTGTGAGATGAAAAAGGCTCTTTTTATCGAAATTTATTTATATAAAATAGTAGATCATAATTTTAGTTTGCTTAAGGTTCTGTCTTTTTATTTACTCTTATGAACGTTGCAAGTAGCAAACTTATCCTTGCACACATCTCTTACTCGTATGTTAGCTGTGTATAGACTGCCGCCGCCCATGGACACATGCACACAGTGGAGTCACAAGTGCGCTGCTACCTTTTATCCCTTCCCCCCCGATGGGCATCCGACCTCAACTCACTCGTCGAAACACAGCAAGGAGCTGCTTCACGCCGGTAATGTGTTTTATGTGGAAAACGTGAGACCCATACTCTTTTTAAATAAATCAATCCCTCTTAATTCAATAAAATACCACTGTGATATTACCAAAAAGAGATCGACCGTAGGACCAACAAGTTTCCAAGACACATAAACAATTCTCTCTTATTATTGTCTGATTACCCAATAGGTCATTTTCGAAGTGAAATGTCAGAATATTACAAAACAACCAATCACGTTTAATATGGACCTCCTCATCTAGCGAATTTTTTCACACGATGAATTTTTCGCGCTTGAAAAAATCGCCAGAAATTCAATTTGATCAAACTCAGTTCATTATAAACTGGGATTCCATTAATCCGTTGCATGGACACTATTGAGATGGACCAACAGGCGCATTTTCTAGCACTCTCTTTATTGAAACAACCATCTTCCCGTACCGTTATTCCGAACCGACCGGAGTGATACCACTGCCTCACAGAAAAACCGGCGTGAAGCAGCCCTGTGCTGTGTTCGCCGAGTGAGTGAGGGTACCGGAGGCCCACTCGGGGGGGAAGGGGATAACAGTTGGCAGCGCACTTGAACTCCACTGGTGTTGCAAGTGTCCATGGGCGGTGGCAATTGCTTACCATCAGGTGATCCGCCTGCTCGCCTGCTACCTATTACATAAAAAAAAACCGTCTGGTAATTGAAATCTTTAAAAAAAATAACCTAATCTCTACTACATCTCTTCTCGCGTAGCGGTAGCACGCATTGAATGTTACCCTTATACTACTACTCACGTTGAGATCGGGACTGGCTATCGAGTGTATGGTGTCTGCGAGCTGCGAGTCGTCGATGGCCTGCTGCGAGTGCTGCGTGGCCGACACCAGCGGGTGCGGCGCCATGTGACGCGGCGGCGACATCGGCATCGTGCTGAAAATAGCATACGTTTTACATGAGATAACAGACAGCTTTTCAATCGTTTGCAAAAAGCAAAACTGAAGCGAAGCGAGGGTGCGGAGCGGAGTGAGCAGAGTTCCTGGCTGTATTTCTTCAGTATGTGGGACTAAGCCGCGAGTAGGCGACCGCATTTGCAACTCGCTTCTCCGCACGCTTAGGCTGCCTGTCCATTTAAGCGGAGCGATGCGGCGGAGCGGAGAAACGGACAAATATTAGCCAATAGTATTACACAAAAATTTTACTGGCTAAAATAAATAAATACTATTGGCTAATATTTGTCCGTTTCTCCGCTCCGCCGCATCGCTCCGCTTAAATGGACAGGCAGCCTTATGCTCCCCGCTACACATCCATGTTCAGTTTTCCGAGTCGTTTCCCCGCTCATCTTATCGGTTTTGTCTGATTTTTAAAACTAGTTCGCCACTCCCTGATCACTAAAGAGGAGCAGAGTTTTTATGCAAACCTATTCGTTAATATTTCTCCGTTTCGCAACCTCACCCCTTAGCTACGACAATAAATAAAATTATCGCCTGGGTAAGTCGATCTCAAAAAGATGGACGACCTAGCGTAGATCCCGGGAACTCGTCTAATCATCTTGGAAAGCCTTACGTCTCTAGAACAGTCTCGTCCTCCTCCTGGTCCACAGGGGTTAATTTAATTTATTTATTTATTTCATGTAAACAAACAGCATTTACATTTCACAAATAGTACAGATAAGATGGAATACATATGCTTTAAACAGTTTTCGCTAATGTTGCAAAATGTTGTTTAAATGTTTGTAGGTGTAATATACAAACCAGTAAAAGAAAGAAAAAATAAATTCATTGTTATAGTTGTGATTACAGAAATAACATTTAAATTTAAAGCCATTTCAAGTCATAGGTGGAAACATTTAAGGAAGTAGTATGTAATTGATCATCCTTCAAAGAATTTTATGTTAATTGAGCGCTTAAAAAAGTTAGGTTTCGCCGTAAAAAGGTCAGAATCAGCAGAGTAGTTCTTATTGAAATCATGAAATGTACGGTTGAAAAATGAATTAAGTCTATAATTTGTCAAGCATACCTCTTCGTGTAATTTTATATAACCTCGCCTTGAGTTGATACGAGTTGGTATTTGTATTTTAATGTGTGACAAAAGCTCACTACAATCAACCCTGCCGTTAGTAAGCAATAAAAATAGCTAACGTACGAAATCTCACTTGGTGGATCAGTTAGCGAGCCCTAACCTGCTGTGGGCGCCTCTTGGCTGATAATACTGTCTCACCTCTGGCGCACCACGGGCTGCGCGTGCGCGGGGATGGGCTCGTCCAGGAACTTGAGGTCGAGCTCGGGCAGGTCGGGCCGCCGCAGCACCGGCACGGCCGCGTCCAGCTGCGCGATCAGCTCCGGGTCCAGCCCGAACACTACAGTATGACGCTCACCTCTGGCGCACCACGGGCTGCGCGTGCGCGGGGATGGGCTCGTCCAGGAACTTGAGGTCGAGCTCGGGCAGGTCGGGCCGCCGCAGCACCGGCACGGCCGCGTCCAGCTGCGCGATCAGCTCCGGGTCCAGCCCGAACACTACAGTATGACGCTCACCTCTGGCGCACCACGGGCTGCGCGTGCGCGGGGATGGGCTCGTCCAGGAACTTGAGGTCGAGCTCGGGCAGGTCGGGCCGCCGCAGCACCGGCACGGCCGCGTCCAGCTGCGCGATCAGCTCCGGGTCCAGCCCGAACACTACAGTATGACGCTCACCTCTGGCGCACCACGGGCTGCGCGTGCGCGGGGATGGGCTCGTCCAGGAACTTGAGGTCGAGCTCGGGCAGGTCGGGCCGCCGCAGCACCGGCACGGCCGCGTCCAGCTGCGCGATCAGCTCCGGGTCCAGCCCGAACACTACAGTATGACGCTCACCTCTGGCGCACCACGGGCTGCGCGTGCGCGGGGATGGGCTCGTCCAGGAACTTGAGGTCGAGCTCGGGCAGTCGGGCCGCCGCAGCACCGGCACGGCCGCGTCCAGCTGCGCGATCAGCTCCGGGTCCAGCCCCGAACACTACAGTATGACGCTCACCTCTGGCGCACCACGGGCTGCGCGTGCGCGGGGATGGGCTCGTCCAGGAACTTGAGGTCGAGCTCGGGCAGGTCGGGCCGCCGCAGCACCGGCACGGCCGCGTCCAGCTGCGCGATCAGCTCCGGGTCCAGCCCGAACACTACAGTATGACGCTCACCTCTGGCGCACCACGGGCTGCGCGTGCGCGGGGATGGGCTCGTCCAGGAACTTGAGGTCGAGCTCGGCAGGTCCGGCCGCCGCATCACCGGCACGGCCGCGTCCAGCTGCGCGATCAGCTCCGGGTCCAGCCCGAACACTACAGTATGACGCTCACCTCTGGCGCACCACGGGCTGCGCGTGCGCGGGGATGGGCTCGTCCAGGAACTTGAGGTCGAGCTCGGGCAGGTCGGGCCGCCGCAGCACCGGCACGGCCGCGTCCCAGCTGCGCGATCAGCTCCGGGTCCAGCCCGAACACTACAGTATGACGCTCACCTCTGGCGCACCACGGGCTGCGCGTGCGCGGGGATGGGCTCGTCCAGGAACTTGAGGTCGAGCTCGGGCAGGTCGGGCCGCCGCAGCACCGGCACGGCCGCGTCCAGCTGCGCGATCAGCTCCGGGTCCAGCCCGAACACTACAGTATGACGCTCACCTCTGGCGCACCACGGGCTGCGCGTGCGCGGGGATGGGCTCGTCCAGGAACTTGAGGTCGAGCTCGGGCAGGTCGGGCCGCCGCAGCACCGGCAACGGCCGCGTCCAGCTGCGCGATCAGCTCCGGGTCCAGCCCGAACACTACAGTATGACGCTCCACCTCTGGCGCACCACGGGCTGCGCGTGCGCGGGGATGGGCTCGTCCAGGAACTTGAGGTCGAGCTCGGGCAGGTCGGGCCGCCGCAGCACCGGCACGGCCGCGTCCAGCTGCGCGATCAGCTCCGGGTCCAGCCCGAACACTACAGTATGACGCTCACCTCTGGCGCACCACGGGCTGCGCGTGCGCGGGGATGGGCTCGTCCAGGAACTTGAGGTCGAGCTCGGGCAGGTCGGGCCCGCCGCAGCACCGGCACGGCCGCGTCCAGCTGCGCGATCAGCTCCGGGTCCAGCCCGAACACTACAGTATGACGCTCACCTCTGGCGCACCACGGGCTGCGCGTGCGCGGGGATGGGCTCGTCCAGGAACTTGAGGTCGAGCTCGGGCAGGTCGGGCCGCCGCAGCACCGGCACGGCCGCGTCCAGCTGCGCGATCAGCTCCGGGTCCAGACCGAACACTACAGTATGACGCTCACCTCTGGCGCACCACGGGCTGCGCGTGCGCGGGGATGGGCTCGTCCAGGAACTTGAGGTCGAGCTCGGGCAGGTCGGGCCGCCGCAGCACCGGCACGGCCGCGTCCAGCTGCGCGATCAGCTCCGGGTCCAGACCGAACACTACAGTATGACGCTCACCTCTGGCGCACCACGGGCTGCGCGTGCGCGGGGATGGGCTCGTCCAGGAACTTGAGGTCGAGCTCGGGCAGGTCGGGCCGCCGCAGCACCGGCACGGCCGCGTCCAGCTGCGCGATCAGCTCCGGGTCCAGACCGAACACTACAGTATGACGCTCACCTCTGGCGCACCACGGGCTGCGCGTGCGCGGGGATGGGCTCGTCCAGGAACTTGAGGTCGAGCTCGGGCAGGTCGGGCCGCCGCAGCACCGGCACGGCCGCGTCCAGCTGCGCGATCAGCTCCGGGTCCAGACCGAACACTACAGTATGACGCTCACCTCTGGCGCACCACGGGCTGCGCGTGCGCGGGGATGGGCTCGTCCAGGAACTTGAGGTCGAGCTCGGGCAGGTCGGGCCGCCGCAGCACCGGCACGGCCGCGTCCAGCTGCGCGATCAGCTCCGGGTCCAGACCGAACGGCCCGCTTACTACGCGCGGCTCCGCCACTGGCCTGGAGACCGTAATGTTAGTGTTAATACGAGATACAGGCCGCGGCACGTCATTTTAGCTTAACGCTCCACGTAAGTACCTAGTGAATTTGAAAAATGAAGAAAATTAAAATTGAGACAACATCACATACATTTTTTTTCGCTTCGCTTCGAGTTCGCTTGTGACCACGGCTTTTGTAACGCAGTCGAAACGTCAAGCAGTAAGTGCTAGAATGTACGTATTAATTTTCGTCGCGTTTAGTCCCGTTCATATGAAGTATCACATACATTGTCCTGGTTCCAAACTAAGGTTTTCCCTTGTACTATGGTAACCAGGAACAACGAAGGAACCACAAACACCCAGACCAGAATCGAACCCGCGACTCTTGCATCTCAAACGGCGCTCAAACCACTACGCCAAGCGGGTTGGATGTTTGCGCACTTGTAAAATAGTTTATTTACACAAAATTCGATGAAATCCAAAGGAAAACAATGGTATTCGATGGTGTGAGCGGCAATTATCGTGTACTCGGCATTAAAGTCGAGTTAGATTTCATACCTTCGCCCATACAAATTTCTTATTCGACTTCAATTTCGAGTGCACGAGAATTCCCCAGGTGCTTTACTTACAAGTTGACTGGTGGCGGCGGCTGTTCCTCCTCTTCTTCCTCCTCGATGTATTCCGCTGGCACCGTGTCTACTGATATCACGCGTCTCGGCGGCTCATCCTATTGATAAAAAAGTGTGCCTTAGTATTGCGATTCTCTGGAATTTTACATACGAGATCTAAGTCAAACTGCCGCACTCATAAAACGTCAATAAACTTTACTACATTTTACTGTGGGAAAAATATTTTCGTTCGTTCGCCAGGTTATAATAACATTTTTTTATTTAGCCTATCCTGTTCCACTGCTGGGCAAAGGCCGCACCCAAATCCCTCCACCGCTGTCTATTTAATGCTTTTTGTAGCAAATCGCGGGCAAACCTCTTATTGACGTTGGACTGTAGGTCGCTGGGTGCCGATAAAAACACTGTTATTGGCAAAACTTGAAGAAGTCTAAGATACAACAAAACAATAATACCTATATTAAAATAGTAAAAAACATATAAAACACTAGCTTTTGCCCGCGACTTCGTTCGCGTGGACTTCAGGTTCGTAGAAACCTCAAAAATTGTAGCCTATGTGTTATTCTGATGTATAAGCTACATTGTGGTAAAGTTTCATTCAAATCCATTCAGTAGTTTTTACGTGAAAGAGTAACAAACATCCATACAAACTTTCGCCTTTATAATAGTAGTAGGATTAAAAGGAGACTGTTCCAGCCGTCGATCCCTCAACAGCTGTCGACATCATCTGCCTATCGTTTCTTGGGCATACCCCTGGGGTACTAAAAAAAGCTTACCTCAACAGGCTGGTGCTGCAGCGGCTTGCCGGAGGCGGACAGCGGCACCACCATGGAGCGGCGCGCCTCCGCGCTGCGGCTCTTGCCCGCGCGCTTGATGCGCTCCTCCAGCAGCGACAGGTCCTTGTCCGAGATCTGACAACACACATCGTACTACATGAGTACTCGAACGAACAGAGCCACGCTCGACCAGTGGTATCACAGAAAACTGGTATGAAGCAGCGTCTGACTAGGAGGCCTATTCTCGGTTTTCGCTCGCCTCACCTTCTATGACCAGTCTACTTTTTTTATAATAGGATAGGGGGCAGACGAGCAGACGGATCACCTGATGTTAAGCGATTACCGTCGCCCATGAACACCTGCAACTACTTGTGACTACTACTAATGACTTCATGGAACTTAGACCACGACATAGAAAATCGACATAGAAGGCGAAAACCGAGAATTGGCAGCGCAGTTTCACAGGATTATTCGAAGAAAAATTGCAAAATGGTATGTCTCATCTTAGCGTGCAATTCCCAGTGGCGTCCTAAGCTAATTAACTTGGGCTTAGTCCGGAAATTACAATGAAGAGACTGCCGTCTGACCTCGCAACCCTTTAAAACGGAAACCAGACAAACAGAATTTTCCTCGCAATGTCTTCTCTCACCGCCAAGCTAATGGTAGAAATTGCAAAATGGTGTGAGTTGAAAAAGGCTCTTTTATCGAAATTTATTTATATAAAATAGTAGATCATAATTTTAGTGTGCTTAAGGTTCTGTCTTTTTATTTACTCTTATGTAACATTGCAAATAGCAAAAGTTTGCTATTTGAAGAGAAGTGTGCAAGGATAAGTATCCTTGCACACTTCTCTTCATGTGTAGCTGTGTGATAGAATGACGGGCTATCTGGTCCCCGCAATGTATGTCGCGCACGAACAATGGTACCGCTGCACTAGTACACACTGGGGTCATCACCGTCGGCCAGTACATATCTGCCAAATGGCCGAAGTATTCTTAACTTACCTGTCCAATCATCTTATACACCTTCTCTCCCTCCAGGAAGTACGCACTAGCGACGCAGTTGAGCGCCGCGGACCTCACAGCGTTATCCCTGTCCCCGATGTGACGAGCCAACTCCTTCAGCGCCGCCGCGCAAGTAGGGGACATCACCGTCGACCCGTACGTCTCTAGCTAGTGACCTAAGTATTCTACACTTACCTGTCCAATCATCTTGTACACCTTCTCTCCCTCCAGGAAGTACGCACTAGCTACGCAGTTGAGCGCCGCGGACCTCACAGCGTTATCCCTGTCCCCGATGTGACGAGCCAACTCCTTCAGCGCCGCCGCGCAAGTAGGGGACATCACCGTCGACCCGTACGTCTCTAGCAAGTGGCCGATGCATTCTAAGCATTCTGTAATACGTAATTAGATTTATTATCAGTGCTATCGTGTGATATGATTGAGATATCATTGTTATCGAGTATTAAACCTATCATAATAACATTATCAAGAGTTATATAAATAAAAGGTAGACAACAAAAATAAATACCGTAATTTCAAGGGCACTAAAAAAGATTTAAATTACCAATAGAAACGGTTTTTCTGAAGGAGACAATTCGGTATTTGACATGGTTAACAATTAAATAAGAAAATAATTGAATTATGTAGATTTTACGACGCTGATTCAGAATATCTATGTTAATTTACAAATTAAACATTAGAAATATTTTTATTTCTTAAAAATAAATAAGAAATTTTGCATCTGTGGATTATCAAAACTAAAACGGCTTGTAGCCAATCAGAACGCGTGACGTCACGATTCAAGAAACAACAAAATTCCCCTTGTGAACGGTGCTGTTACTGTTAGTTTGGGGTTAAAACATTTGGACAAACAAAGGGAGAGTAAATGAAACAATATATTTTTAATTAGAATGATTTATTGAAATATTACAAAAAATCCTTATTACGCATTTATATTGATTTTCAAAATGAATAAGTTTATTGTACACGTGTCGAATATATTTCTGGGGGTCTAATTTTTTTGAAATATTGGATAAACGAACATTCGTATACTTTTCTATATTAAATTAGCGAGCTCCAATTATGGTTTACTATCTACTCCGTTATCATGCATGATACTCCCGGACCACATATTTTATTCCTTTTACCTCGAAATATTTTATAGCCACCTTTTTATTTTTAGAATAAATTCCAACATCGTATGACCAGAAGAAAGGACAGTAATTCTCTAATTCACTTTACAATGTTTTAATATTATAATATACGTCTATACTATTTATTCAAACTATAATGAAAAGAACGGATTTTGAAACTAACTGCAGTGAGTGAATGATTCATTCAAAAGTCGAGTTGATTTTAATTGGTCCCATCACTAGGACCGATACCACGATATCATTATTAAATTTTTCTGTCGTTTACGTATCGTAACGATTTTTTATTAAAATAGATTTTCTAGTTTAATACACATTTGATAATTAATAAAAGTCAGATCGCCTTTTACATGAAAATACTGCACAATTCACCATTTTTAAGAGAAACGTCACGCGACACGGAGCGATGCAAAATGGCGATGTAGCGACATCCAAGTAGTTTTGTATAACTTAGTTGACCAGTTCCGAATAGTTGACCAATGTACTTTGCCGGAGGGGAAACGCCCGGTATGGCATCTCCAGTGGCTATATACTCAAAGATTGAATCATGACGTCGAGGGCTAATTTGTCACGTGACTTGCTGTTTTGGCGGGAAATTTGAATCGTATTATTTAAAATGGCTGTTTTTGTTATAATTAACTTTAAAAATGAATAGACAATTATCAACGTATCTTTAGTGTCCTAAGAATACAATAAAATACTTTTTAAAAATTGTCAAATACCCAATTGAATATGTCACATTAAGAAATAACCAATGATTTCATCCATACTAATATTATAAATGCGAAAGTAACTCTGTCTGTCTGTCTGTTACTCTTTCACGCCAAAACTACTGAACGGATTTAAATGAAATTTGGTATACAGATGATCTAGACCCTGAGAAAGAACATAGGCTACTTTTTATTGCTAAAAGGGGGTTGTAAGAGGTTAAAAGGGGGGTAAAAAGTTAGTTTTCCACGCGGACGGAGTCGCGGGCGGCCGCTAGTATCCTATAAACTGAGGTCTACACTTTACGCATTTTTCAACGACGAAAACCAATAACGAACTATAAAAAGATGTGTATGCTACAAAAATTCCTTTCCAATATGGTTTTAAAGTAGTCTACCGAAAACTTCTATAATAGTACAGGCAATCCAAAACACACTTACCAGCCCTCTGCCTCGCGTTTTTAGACTTCAACCCCTCCATCAAGTATCCGAACAGTTTGGTGACGGAATACACTACGCAAATCTGCTTGAACAGTGCTTTGACACCGTTGCGGACTGTGTCTTTCGGATCTCCAACCTGTGCACAATAAATTAATGTAACTAAGTGTAATCAATGCAGACATACAAAATCAATAAATGGGGGCTATTTTGTGTAAAAAAATCGCTAGATGGCGTACTGTTAGTCTGAGGTCCTTCTTCAACGTCATTAGTTGTTTAGTTACATTTTGACATCTCACATTGAAACTAACGTATAACCGTGTGAATTGATAACACTTCTACAGTACGCCATATAGCGGATGATTTACACGCGATAGCGTCCATTCAGTTCAATCCATTAAAATCGTTATTTTCTGCCACACAACTCACTGTGGAATCCTTCCTGCAGCAGTATTACTATACCGGTACGACATTAAAAGAAACCAGCATTCCTTAAAAGTGATGTCGATGGACGGCGGTGGTCACTTACCATCAGGTGAGCCGCTTACTAGTTTGCCTCCCTACCTCGTAAAAGCATTGGCCACTGTACGCGGTAACTGTAACTTTAGAATTTTGTATTGACTAATAGGCTAAAATTAAGTTCAAATAGATGGCACCACTGTTTATATGCACGTCACCTATGTGTACTGTAAGATAATATTATACTGCCCTGATTTCACTCATATTCCTTCCTTTAAGTGCTTGAGCTATTTAGAATGGAGTCAGATCAATTTAATGTATGAGATGTAGTGTGTGTGCGTGTGTATGTGTGAATTACCTTCAGAACCAAGTACGGAATGAAGCAGTTCGCCTCATACTCCGCCATAGTGTAATCACTATCCATTAGAAACTGGAACACCAGCGAGAGGTACTCCAGCCCCTTGAGGATCACGGAGGGGTTGGTGTCGAAGAATCGGAGGGTCAGCCACTTGAGCACCAAGTCCAAGTTCGCCATTAGAGCTGAGCCGTTGTCTTGTAGGTCGTCGGAGAGGGCTTCTATTGCTTTCAGGTGGTATCTGTAGGAGATAGAATATCGTTTACAATGTTTCTTTCGTGTGAGCATTACAATACTCGTATCGTATCGAGCAAAAACAAACTCACTCACGTTACGATACTATTCGTTCTGTCGTCTGCTCTTAAATTTTTCATAACAAAAAATTTACGCTTTTAAGTTTTTGCTACGATTTAATGGAAAAGTTTTTTTTTATAGGATAGGGGGCAGACGAGCAGACGTATCACCTGATGTTAAGCGATTACCGTCGCCCATGAACACCTGCAACAACCTACGAAGAAAAGTTGCTAGGCCCTCTGGTCTGTCAAACCTAAAGGTGGCCATTCACGATCAGTCCGTTTGGAGCCATTCCAAATGATTTAAGCCAATTGGATTGACGCCATTTACGTACCACACTCACGGTCACTCCAAACTGGCTGTCAGTTTTGTGTTGACGTGGTTTTGTACAGACGTTCCAATGAGTTCGGATTCCGAAGAAGAACTTTTACTTTATACGGCGATTGTTTGTCAACTTTTTTTTTTTTGGTCAATAAGGTCCAAACTCAGCATATGCTGCAGCTGCTTCGTTGAAGCCACTGCAGCGCACTGAACTTCTTAAAGAATTAATTTTTTTTTGTGACAGTGTCATGTTTGCTGCCATCTGTTTTTTTTTAATAATTGTAATAGTTTCTCTGTAGCATTTAATCTTTTTGTTTTTATTTTTGTAATCTTTGTCGGTTACCTTCCACAAGCATTCGAGTTCCCTATATTGTTCTATAAACTCAATTAACGATTCGCGCCCTGATGCCATTTCGAATATGTACCTACATGAAACCTCGGCCTCTAATCAAAACGATGCGGCTGTCGCGCTTGACGTCTCACGGCGGAATAAACGCAGAACGGATGTCGGTTTGCACATTCACGGTAAGCGCGGCGTGATGGCTTGGCGCGTAAATCCCCCACTCACGAGCCGTCCAGCGTGATGCCAAATGGCGCGACGCAGTGGATTATGGAACGATTGGAAATCCAGAGTTTTACGTCACGCCCATGAGTTTTGACACTCACGATCAAATTTTGGATGTATATAGCGCCATTTGACGCGATGGCATGACCGTGAATGACCACCTTAAGGGTCTATGTTTCGTCGGACGGTTTTAGAGGCCATGTTCATAGGGATTACACCACATAATTATTATAGTCCGCGGCATCTAACTATAGCTAAGACCGTTACAAAAGTGACAGTTGTAAAAAAGAAGACTTTCAAATAAAATTGGTTTTTGAGCACTCGAGGTCATCGCTATTCTTTCATTCCGCCAGCTGTATTTCCTTTAGTGGTTCTTATGAATTAGGTAATATTTTTAAGAGATACATACCTAAAGTCGTTGTGGAACATGTTAGCGACCAGCTGTTTGTTGAGTCCGGCGGTCGCCATCTGTTCCTTCAAGAGTTCGAAGAATTCCTCTCGAGGAGCCGTAAAGTTCCATTTCAATACTAAAACAACGAAATATGTTGGATAAAATTACGAACAATATTCATCATCATCATCAGCAACCTACGTTCGTCCACTGCTGGACATAGGTCTCCCCTAATGCACGCCACCGCTCCCGATTTTCGGCCACTCTCATCCAGCCCACTCCAGCCAGCCTTCGAATGTCGTCATCCCATCTTGTAGCAGGGCGTCCAACACTACGTTTGCCGAGTCGCGGTCTCCACTCAAGGACCTTATGGCTCCAACGGTTGTCAGTTCTGCGGCTAATGTGACCAGCCCACTGCCACTTCAGTTTGCTAATTCGGTGGGCTATGTCGGTGACTCTGGTTCTCTGTTGGATTACATCATTTCTGATGCGGTCCTTCAGAGATACTCCGAGCATAGCCCTTTCCATAGCTCTTTGAGCGACTTTGAACCGCTGGATTAATCCAGCCGTGAGTGTCCACGTCTCGGCACCGTAAGTCATGACCGGAAGGACGCACTGGTCGAAGACTTTCGACTTAAGACTTTGAGGGATGGGTGACGAGAAGACTTGACGAAGCCTACCAAACGAACAATATTATATGGATAAAATTACAATAAATAAATAAATCCACACAGCATCTCATACATTGTGTCACAGATATAAGACAATAGAGGAAAAATAACTAAAATACTTACGGGTGTAGTATATGACTACACCCAGACCCAGGGTCCAAGGTGAGGATCGAATCCACAACAATTAAAAAAAGTTCTATCTAATATATTATATTAGATAGAACTGGTTTATTGCCAGGTAGTACTCGTACTACAGAGAACGTTTGAAATTTATACGTGTGGCACATTCATTTATCTTTTCATTTCATTTTCATTTAATATAATAATAATATAATAATAAAGTTTATTGAAACAACATCAGCAAACACGGTCATCATCATCAGCAACCTACGTTCGTCCACTGCTGGACATAGGTCTCCCCTAATGCACGCCACCGCTCCCGATTTTCGGCCACTCTCATCCAGCCCACTCCAGCCAGCCTTCGAATGTCGTCATCCCATCTTGTAGCAGGGCGTCCAACACTACGTTTGCCGAGTCGCGGTCTCCACTCAAGGACCTTATGGCTCCAACGGTTGTCAGTTCTGCGGCTAATGTGACCAGCCCACTGCCACTTCAGTTTGCTAATTCGGTGGGCTATGTCGGTGACTCTGGTTCTCTGTCGGATTACATCATTTCTGATGCGGTCCTTCAGAGATACTCCGAGCATAGCCCTTTCCATAGCTCTTTGAGCGACTTTGAACCGCTGGATTAATCCAGCCGTGAGTGTCCACGTCTCGGCACCGTAAGTCATGACCGGAAGGACGCACTGGTCGAAGACTTTCGACTTAAGACTTTGAGGGATGGGTGACGAGAAGACTTGACGAAGCCTACCAAATGCTGCCCAGCCTAGCTGAATTCTTCTATTGGCTTCTCTCTCGAAGTTGTTTTTGCCTAGTTGGAGCGTTTGTCCTAGATAGACATATTCCTGGACAACTTCGAGAGGTACTCCATTAACAGCGACCGGTCCCGGATCAACGAGCTCGTTGAACATGACCTTGGTTTTATCCAAGTTCATCCGAAGACCGATGTGTTTAGAAGATTCAGCCAGGCTGCTCACCATCTCCTGTAGGTCCTGTAAGGTTTCCGCCAAGATGACGATGTCGTCTGCGAATCGTAGGTGTGACATGTACTCGCCATTAATATTAATTCCGCGCTCTTTCCAGTTTAGCGTTTCGAACATGTCCTGCAGCGCAGCGGAGAAGAGTTTCGGAGATATAACATCTCCTTGTCTCACACCACGTCGCAGCAGGACAGGCTCGGTTTGGCCATTCTGGATTACTACGGACATATTAGCGGCGTCATATAGACACTTCAACACCTCGATATATCGCCAATCGACTTGGCACCTCTGCAAGGCCTCGAGAACAGCCCAGGTCTCGACGGAGTCAAAAGCTTTTCATAGTCCACAAACGCCATGCACAGGGGCTGGTTATACTCTTTGGTCTTCTGTATAACCTGTCTCACTGTGTGAATATGGTCTATGGTGCTATAACTCCGTCGGAACCCGGCCTGCTCTGCAGGTTGAGCTTCGTCAAGTCTTCGTGTAAGGCGATTCGAAATGACTCCTGAGAACAATTTATAGACGTGACGTAAAAGTGAAATTGGTCGATAGTTCTTCAGTAAGGTTTTGTCGCCTTTCTTGAAGAACAACACGACCAAGCTCCGCTGCCACGCCCTAGGAGTTCTCCCGGAGAAAAGAACCGAGTTAAATATACGCCGAAGTTCCTTCAGCACCGGCTTGCCGGCAGCTTTTAGAAGCTCGGTTGTGACTCCGTCTTCTCCCGGGGCTTTTCCATTTTTAAGTTGCCCAAGAGCTGCCTCGATCTCCTCCAAGCTGATGTCGGGTAGATCCTCCGTCGCATGGCGGGTTAATGTGGCTCTTGAATCCTTCTCATCCGGCGTAGGGTGGGGTGAGTGCGACGCGTATAACTGGCTATAGAACGTGTAAACGTCCGAAAGAATCTCTGGCTTTGACGTGACGACTTCTCCATTTGCCTTGGTCAACTTCGACAGGTGGCTCCTTCCAAGCTGTTGTAAGAAGACTTTGGACCCCCGGTTCTGCTCAATTGTTCTCTGTATTAAGAGTGTATTGGAGCTTCGGAGGTCACGTCTTAACAGCTTGGAGATGGACTATCAGAGCCCGTTGCTCTGCCGAAGTGACTGATGGATCGTTCCGCCTCTTGTCCATTAGGTCCAGAGTCTCTTTCGAAAGCTTAGACCGTTTGCCCGTACGTCGCAACTCACAGAACTTTGCACCCTCGTCCCGAAGAATTTCCACAACTTGGTCGAGTTCTTCGTCGACATCTACGTCAATAGGGTATTTGACTAATCTCGATATAGTAAAAAATATTTATATTTTTCAAAAATACTGATAAATGAGAACCAATGGCCAACATTTTCAGTTAAAAATATAACGTCTAGCTGGTTTTATGAGCATTCAAAGTTTCATAAGCAAGTCCATTTTTAAAGTATAAAATTTAAAAAAAAGAATTATATCATTGAACTACCCGCACATTTTTCACCAACTTTTATTATGAAACCATTTACTTAAACGAAACATTTGATATAGCTACCAAACAAAATTTACTAGACGCGCATACAAGATACGAGCGTGTGACGTCACTTGCCTGTAGCCATTTTGTATAGAGCGTTTTTGGGCTTGCCCAAAATATGTGCTCTTAAAGTTGTGATATCTCAGGTGATTCAAATCAGAATCGAGCAATTCTTTCAATAATGTTTCTTAAATTGAGAGGTCTTTTGATTAAACACATAATTTTTTTTTGTCAAATACCCTATTGTGGATCCCAAGGCAGCGAATCGATTTTCCAATTTAAGTTGGAAGACGTCGGAACCAGCGAGCGATTGGAGTAGATTTGGCCGGAGCGTGGACTTCATCAATCGAGAGCGTTCAAGCTTGAAATCGATATTCAGAGTGCCTCTGAGAAGTCGGTGATCACTTCCGGTTTTAAACCTATTGATCACTGAGACATCTCTGAATATTCGCTTTTTGTCCGATATGATGAAGTCGATCTCATTTTAGTCATAGTATCGGGGCTCTGCCACGTCCATTTCCTCTGGGGCTGTTTCTTAAAGAACGAGTTCATTAAGAAAAGCCCCTCGCGCTCTAAGAAATTGACGAGCATTTGCCCCCTATGATTCCTACTTCCAAAGCCGTATGGTCCCAGCATCGATTCGCTGTAAGTCTGTACACCCACTTTTGCGTTAAAATCCCCCATGACAACGTTATAGTGAGCCTTAGTGGTGTTGTGTAAGGCTCGAGAAATGTCCTCATACATCTCTTCTACGACATCATCCGAGTATGTCGACGTTGGAGCGTACACTTGAATAACCTTTAGATTATATCTGTTGGTTAATTTAATTACGAGGTACGCAACCCTCGCCGACACACTGGAGATTTCAATAACGTTGTCAGTGAGGACTTTGTTGACTAGGAACCCGACGCCGCCATGTGACGGATTATCTCCTTCCCTGAAGTACATAAGATGGCCAGACTCTAGGGTCAGTGTGTCCTCACCCTCTCTACGGACTTCGCACAGCCCGAGAACATGCCATCTTATGTGCTTCAACTCCTCCTCGAGTTGGGCCAGATGTGAGTCGAGCCGAAGCGTGCGTCCGTTATACGTCGCCAAGGTCAGTGTGGTGTGGCGGCCTTCCGTAACCCGGAGATTCTTAGCACCCCCCTGCCCTGCCGTTACCGAGACCGCCGCCTTGGCCCGGAATAGCAGGGCTGCCGGGAACTGGGGGCCGGGGCAGTGTCGTATTCATATGGGGGATTGGACCATACCCCACCACGCTGGTCCAGTGCGGGTTGGTGGGTGGTTCGTCAGAGCCTCTTTCGTTAATCAGCAGGACGCGCCACGGGCAGGAGAGGTTGACTTGGGGCCCGAAAGATGTTGTGTGGGCCCCCTTACGTCCCGCAAACACGGTACACAAGATTAACTTAACTAAACTAAAATAATACATAGATGCTAAGGTTGGTTTTATGTGATAAAGCTATTAAATATTAAAATTAATCACAGAAAACCGTCGTGAAGCAGCTCCTGTGCTTTGTTTCGACGAGTGAGTGAGGGTACCGGAGACCCACCGGGAGGAAGGGGATAAAAGGTTAGCAGCGCACTTGTGACACTGGTGTTGTAGGTGATCCGCCTGCTCGTCTGCTATCTATCATATAAAAAAAAATACATACCTTTTAGTTTCTGATCATCAATAATTCGCTGATTCTTAGCGTTGTTATTCGGTAGCAGTGGAGTGAAATCTTCGTCGTCCTTCTTGCCCCGGCTTGAAGCTGATGACGGTTTCGCTGGACCCTACAACAAATTCATTAAGGAAGTCAATAATTGCATTGCATTGAATTGATTTTAAGACTGACCTATGGGTACAAATGCTCGTCACTTTGATCGATCTTCAGCTTCTCGCACCCGGCTCCAGCCAGCCCTCTAGCGCAGATCGTCATTGGCCTGAGGTGACGACCTCAGGCCTCGATCTTCGTGTCTTGGTAAACATAATGTAGGACGCTACATTATGTTTACCAAGACACGAAGATCGATCAAAGTGGCGAGCATTTGGAGCAGTGTGGAGTCAAGCAGTGGACTGCAACAGGCTGATGATGATGATGGGTACAAATCCTACTGACCTTCCCCTTAACAGCCGCGACTGGTTTCTTCTCCGCCTCCTTCTTCAGGGCTCCCGCGGACTTGACGCCGCGCGGCTCGTCCTTCTTGCTCTTCGTTGGCAGCGGCTGCACGGGCAGGCTGGGCCGCGCCTTGTCTAGAGCCGCTTGCACCACTGACTTTGAGCCCGGCTGTGGAGAAATTCGATTGGTTATTTTTTTATGTGATATGTGGAAGATGAGCAGTCGGATCACCTGATGGTAAGCGATTGGCGCTGCCCTTAGACACCTGCAACACCAAGTGTATATGCATTATGCTCATTGCATACTGTTTGGTTTGACGTATGACCAATGGGCTATGGGAACAAATTTTTAGGTATTGGTTTTATTTACTTTTTCAATACCTTTTACTAAGTTAAGTAGCTTATTTTTGTAATCTAGTTTTAGTCTGTCATTAAACAGTAGTTATGACCTTGAGTCACTTTCTTAAAAGTGCAGGATTTGAGACTGAAATGTAGCATAGCGGCGATCACAATAGATCAAACTGGTCGCAGTGATACTGGTCTGAATAAGACCTGCATAGCCGTCCGCTTAAAAAAAAAATGGCCTTGAGTGCACAGAAACCAATAGGGTACTTGACTATTTTTTTTTATGTGTTTAATCAAAAGACCCCTCTATTAAAGAAACATTGTTGAAAGAATTATTTGATTCTGATTTGAATTACCTGAGATATCACAACTTTAAGAGCACATATTTTACGCGGGCCCAAAAACGCTCTATACAAATGGCTACCAACATGTGACGTCACACGCTGGTATCTTGTATGCGCGTCTAGCAAATTTTGTTTGGTAGCTATATCAAATGTTTCGTTTATGTACATAGTTTTATAATAAAAGTTTGTGTTTAATGTGTGTGTAGTTCAATAATATAATTATTTTTATATATTATAAACTTTAAAAATGGACTTGCCCATGAAACTTTGAATGCTCACAAAACCAGCTAGACGTTATATTTTTAACTGAAAATTTAGGCTATTGGTTCTTATTTACCAATATTTTGGTAAAGTATCAATATTTTTTACTACATCGATATTAGTCAACTACCCTATTGGGCATCCGGTACCCTCACTCACTCGACGAAACACAGAGCAGGCGCTACTTCATGCCGGTCTTCTGTGAGGGTGGTATCATTTCGGTCGAGCCGGCCCATTCCTGCCGAAGCGTGGCTCCTCCACGGTTAAGACATCAGTGGTGGGTCGTCGACGATTTTACAGTCGACGCAACGAGACCGTTTACCGTCGACGATAAACTAGTTTAAAAAACAGTCTAATTTTCGACTAGTTTACGTCGTCGTCGAAAAGACTACTTCATCACATAAACGATTAGTGAACGTGAACGAACGGCCAGACGCTCGCGACACGACAACGGACTCGTCAACCAGTCGACGAATAAACTAATTTATCTGTGAACTATAAACTAGTTGAATCGTTCACGTACAAAAAACAGTTTAGGTAAACGGTTCGTTCATACAACGCCCACCTCTATAAGACATATACCTTGAGCTTGTCCAGCTGCTTGTGCATGGGCTCGTAGCCCAGTAGGCCTAACATGCGCACCGCGACAAAATTTTGTCGACTCTCGTTCGCGAGAGCGCATCCTTCTATCCCGCTAATCGCTCAGTCAGGTGCGCGAGAAGCAACTTGTGCCGACACAATACGAGTGTCTACGAATTATCTAGTAGCGCGCATGTTAGCCCGGCAGGTCTTCTGTGAGGCCACTGCCAGGTCGATGCATCCATCACTATACGTACCTTGAGCTTGCCCAGCTGCTTGTGCATGGGCTCGTAGCCCAGGTGTTCTGTGAGGCCGTGGTACCCCTGCATGGCTCCTCCACGGTTAAGACATATACCTTGAGCTTGTCCAGCTGCTTGTGCATGGGCTCGTAGCCCAGGTGTTCTGTGAGGCCGCGGTACCCCTGCATGGCTCCTCCACGGTTAAGACATATACCTTGAGCTTGTCCAGCTGCTTGTGCATGGGCTCGTAGCCCAGGTGTTCTGTGAGGCCGCGGTACCCCTGCATGGCTCCTCCACGGTTAAGACATATACCTTAAGCTTGTCCGAGCTGCTTGTGCATGGGCTCGTAGTTGAGATGCAGCATGAAGGGCAGCACGCAGTCGGCGGCGGCCTTGCGCACGTCGGCGGCGCGGTCCTCCAGGCACGCGAACAGCGTCGGCACGCACAGCGACAGCTCCTCGCGCGGGAACGACTTCGGGGGCACTGTGGGATTGATACGTCAATTATTATCAAGTTTGTTATATAACTCGCGACGATGAAACGGGTTACGGGACAACCCGCCCGAAAAAAACTTCGTTGAGTAGAGTTTAGTCATTATTATGATCACAAAATATTGGTTAGTTTAGGCACAGAATACTTAATAGTACATGTACAGAAAGCCCACTCCTAAAAACCGTTTATGGATATGAAGACTCAGGCTACCATAACATAACGTTGAAATTCCGACCGCCCAGCGTTCAATGCCTACCATTATTCATACCTAGAAGTGCATTCTCTTCTATCGCAAGCAACTGTCGCGCGTGCGTCGCCGCTCGTTCGTGATTTTCTACTAATTTGCCCCTCCGGAGGGGCCGCCGCATGTACTTGCAAGTTCGATACCTACACGCGGAGTGGGACAGGCCTGGTTTAGGTTAGAATAGTGACCAGCCAAAAAATCTTGAAATTCTCGGGCGAGTTTTTTTCGGACGAGTTGTGATATAACCCGATAAAACGACGCGGTGTTATATGTTAAACGTGTCTGTATGTATGTGGCATCGTAGGCCCCGGACGGATTTATTTATTTACAAGGGTAACAAAATAATATGAACAAATAAACAAGTCACTAAGCAACCAATGACGTCGAAATCGGACCTCAGTTCTCAAGTACGCCATCTAGCGGATTTTTTTCACACGCGATAGGGCCATTGCATTTCTCCTGGGAGATAAACAAAAGGTGGTACAGACCTGTGGGCAGCTGCTGGGCGAGGTAGGTGAGCAGCGTGGCGCGCAGCACGGGCGAGCCGGCCTTGAGCGCGTCGAACACCATCTCGCCGTCCAGCCCCGCCGCCGCGCTATGTATCATGCCAGGTAGGTGTCACCTGTGGGCAGCTGCTGGGCGAGGTAGGTGAGCAGCGTGGCGCGCAGCACGGCGAGCCGGCCTTGAGCGCGTCGAACACCATCTCGCCGTCCAGCCCCGCCGCCGCGCTATGTATCATGCCAGTAGGTGTCACCTGTGGGCAGCTGCTGGGCGAGGTAGGTGAGCAGCGTGGCGCGCAGCACGGGCGAGCCGGCCTTGAGCGCGTCGAACACCATCTCGCCGTCCAGCCCCGCCGCCGCGCTATGTATCATGCCAGGTAGGTGTCACCTGTGGGCAGCTGCTGGGCGAGGTAGGTGAGCAGCGTGGCGCGCAGCACGGGCGAGCCGGCCTTGAGCGCGTCGAACACCATCTCGCCGTCCAGCCCCGCCGCCGCGCTATGTATCATGCCAGGTAGGTGTCACTGTGGGCAGCTGCTGGGCGAGGTAGGTGAGCAGCGTGGCGCGCAGCACGGCGAGCCGGCCTTGAGCGCGTCGAACACCATCTCGCCGTCCAGCCCCGCCGCCGCGCTATGTATCATGCCAGGTAGGTGTCACCTGTGGGCAGCTGCTGGGCGAGGTAGGTGAGCAGCGTGGCGCGCAGCACGGGCGAGCCGGCCTTGAGCGCGTCGAACACCATCTCGCCGTCCAGCCCCGCCGCCGCGCTATGTATCATGCCAGGTAGGTGTCACCTGTGGGCAGCTGCTGGGCGAGGTAGGTGAGCAGCGTGGCGCGCAGCACGGGCGAGCCGGCCTTGAGCGCGTCGAACACCATCTCGCCGTCCAGCCCCGCCGCCGCGCTATGTATCATGCCAGGTAGGTGTCACCTGTGGGCAGCTGCTGGGCGAGGTAGGTGAGCAGCGTGGCGCGCAGCACGGGCGAGCCGGCCTTGAGCGCGTCGAACACCATCTCGCCGTCCAGCCCCGCCGCCGCGCCCGCCTGCCGCGCCCACGCCTCGCAGCACGAGACCGCCGCCGCGCGGATGTACTGCTTGCTGTCGCCGAACGCTACAGAAAACGAACAAATTTGTATTTTAACGGGTCATCATCCTACCGAATGCTGCCCAGCCTAGCCAGCCAGCTTCGTCACCTATCCCTCAAAGTCCCTGTCGAAAGTCTTCGACCAGTGCGTCCTCCCGGTCATGACTTACGACTAATCCACCGGTTTTAAGTCGCTCAAAGAGCTATGGAAAGGGCTATGCTTGGAGTATCTCTGAAGTACCGCATAATTTTCGGCCAATCTCATCCAGCCCACACCAGCCAGCCCTCGAATGTCATCAATAATTTGAATTATAATAAGAGCGCTTTGGGCAACTGTAAGCTCTTATTATCATATTTGTTGAAAATAATAAATAAATAAATAAATAAAATCCCATCTTGTCGCAGGGCGTCCAACACTACGCTTACCGAGTCGCGATCTCCACTCAAGGACTTTACGGCTCCAACGGTTGTCGGTTCTGCGGCTAATTTGACCAGCCCACTCCCACTTCAGTTTGGTAATTCAGTGGGCTATGTCGGTGAGTCTGGTTTACATAAGTGTGGTAAGCATATTGAGGGGTCCAAAGCTGGGACGCAACTTGGAATTACATGGTAAGATGAAAGAAAGAAGTCAAGTATCCAGTGCTTAACTAAAGCAGTCGATAATGAGGGGTTTTGTAAACATTGGATAGATGGCGTTACGTAGACGCCAGGTCTAACTTTAGCGATATTGGTTGTTTCATAACATAATTTCATAATTTTGACATGATACGTCAAAATGTAACCAATCCACTCATTGCTGGACCAGCCGTCCTCTACCGCCATCTAACGGATCTTTCATTTGCAAAAACTCTTATCGCCGATTATCTCTTTTCATATTTCATAAGTGATCCAGAATCACGCCATCTCGTAGCCTAAATTAGTCAATGGTATCAGTAACATTTACCTTGGAAAACGCCGGGAAGAAAGTCCTCACATGGTTCTTGCACTTCGGCCCCATGGCCGTGGCCAGCTGCTCGCATATCTGTAGCGCGCTCTGCGCTAGTTTCGAGTTGGAGTCCAACAGGCGCGCGACCAGCGCTGTGGGCAACTCGCCTAGAGACGGCTTGATGGGCGCCGAGTTGGTTATGATAGCTTTCAGTTTGTCCAGGGCTTCGTTGCGGACCTGTTTGAAGTAAGATGGAAGGAATTATAAATAAATTAATATCATATATCATCATCAGCCTGTTGCTGCTACGTCCACTGCTGGACGTAGGCATCTCCAAATGCTCGCCACTTTGATCGATCTTCGGCTACTCGCATCCAGCTCCAGCCAACTCTCTTGCGCAGATCGTCACTCCATCTGGCCTTAGGCCGTACGTTTAGCAAGACGCGGTCTTCACTCCAGAAATCAAACGATATTTAAACAATATCTTATACATTGGCCTGACTCCGTACTAAGTAGCTACCGATATCAGACAACAGAGAATTTACAAATATAATACTGAAATACAATACATTACACCCAGACACTGAACTAACACAAGTATTCATTACACATAGTGGATACGCTCACGTAGTCTGATAGCCTATTTAGTCGACGTCGGTAGTATTCTTAAAGCCTTATGTGGTGGCCACCACAGCCATTAAAAAAACGATGTCCTACGCGGGACAGGCCAGTGCCGTTTTTGGGGATGTGGAGTTTTTAGGTAATTATTCTTTCCTCAAGCCTTCACATACCTTCCAGTTCTTGTCGTTGATCTCTGCTACGAGCGCGTCGGTGATGAGCGGCGCAATGTCCGTCCTCGGGCGCGAGTCCTCCACCACAGCGGGTTCGTCCTCCGCGGCGTCTTCGTAAGTCTCCGATATGTCATCGCCCATAGAGCCTTTGCTGGCAGACTGGAACGAGAGAGAGGTAACATTTTTTGATTTATGGTTTGATGATATGATTCCAAAAGGTTTGACAGTGACGATTAATATAATGAGTACGTTAAAAATTCTAGCAGACTAACCTTGCGGAGGCCTAATATTGGCCCCCGCAAGGGATTTGGTTGTATTTGGAGTTGCAGTATTGTCAGGTGACTAACGCTATATGCGTAATATCAACCCTCGAACTTCTTTTGTTTTAGACTTATTTACGAATTTTTTTTTTATTATGAGGAAGAACAGAACACTAGAAACTACTTCAGTAGAAGTGCTCTGTGTTTGCTTTCTATCATTATATTTGACAGTTGCCTTTTTAATGCTTCTCTGTTTTAAAATATTTAAAGACTGGTCTATATGGCTAGTCATTAAGCATAAAATAAAATAGATGGTTTTGTTTTTGCCTAATAAAACAAAAAGTAAAAACATTAAAAAATGCACCCAAACAATTTCACTTTCGATAGTTCACGTAGGGACAAATACCCGCTGCAAGTCAAACCATACTTTAATATTGTACGGATAAGGTCCATTCCTTTGCCACAAAGTTGCATACGGTTGTCTCACCTTGCTAACGGTCCCCAGCTGTCTCGTCGGCGGTGGGCGGCGTGCTATTCGTAAGGTATCAGCCCAAAAATAGGTAGTACCCCTATAAATGACAAAATTAGAAATTTTGAAAGGTCCCAGATGGGTGGAGAATAGTAAACCACAAGTCTTTTGTTATGTGCCTGTGAAATATTTTGACATCGTATTACAGGTCTTATTATCTGAGTTACGATTATAATCGATACTATTTATAAATAAATATAACTTCTAAGACAACGACGAGGTTTTAAGCAAAAAGAAACGCAAACGCTTGCGCGATATTTTCGACACCCAGAGCCTTCTATTGATGGTATGTTTGGAACTATACAGACATCGACTGGGGCATACTGGGGTCTCGAAACAAAGAGAGCGGGCTACTAGTCAGTTGATAATTCAAATCAAATCTAAGTAAAATAGAGAGGACAAATCTATTTCGACATAGACACCTGCAATAGCAGTAGAGTCACAAGTGCGCTGCCAACCTTTAACCCCCTTTCCTCCAATTGGGCCTCCGTAACTCTGAAACATTTTGTCCAATGAACAAGTCCCTACTAAGTTTATAAGTAGGTACCTATCTATCCGTCTATATACCTATTGTGACACTTTACAAGCTTTTGATTTATGTAATTATTTTGGAACTGGCCCTTTGTAAAATATTACTTAACATAAGCATGTTCTTATAATTTAATTGTTTACTGTATCCAATATTGAACCATTACTAGAAATAATCAAATAATTA